>OX442362.1:28724373-29404373 GCA_949357725.1 Hyperoplus immaculatus
AGCACAGTTCCCACTCAGATCAAATTAAATGGTCACACTCTCAATGATCAAAAAGAGATTGGCTTAGCTTTTAATAAACATTTTGTAGCCGCCATCAACCCCAAGAAGTACATGGGAGAGGACAATTTGGACCCGTTTTCAATCAAGCTTTCGACACATATAATATCAAAACAAATAACCCATATTTTTAATATTTCCATCTCCTCTGGAATAGTTCCTAAAATTTGGAAAAAAGCTCACGTAATTCCTTTACATAAAGGTGGTGACAAAAATAATCTTATTAACTACAGGCCAATTTCTAAACTCCCATGCCTGGCAAAAATTCTAGAATCACTTATTAACCCTTTGAGGCCGGTAATGCTAACGTTCGCCGGCGCATACATTTGTATTTTTGCTCACTGTGAAGTGATTTCTTTGAGTATCTTCAAATGCTTCATATAATTAGAATCTGTACAACCCAATCTAAAAGGTTATCTAAGTCAATAATTCACAATTATTAATGAAAATGTTGAAATTGTGTCATAAATGACAAAAATTTAAATAGCGTAAATATATTTTCATCGTATTCTACTAACTAAAAAAAATATATATTCATACAAAAGATTTCTGAATGTAGAAACATGAACAAAATATTTCTGAAGATTTCATTTGTGATTTGAACAATGTACATGTTTTAGTTTTTGAGATATGATATTTTTTATGAGAGGAGTGCAAAGGCGTTTTGTTAGTTCCAGAGACATATTTTCTTCTGCTCTCTCCACTACTCTCTTTGGAGTTGCTGTGTGACAGTAATGAAACTCCAGGGACGTTTGCTCACTCTTGCTAGCTTCCTTAGCATGTTCTTTCTTAGACAGAAGCTCAAATATGTCAGAAAGTGCTCTCCAAAACTCAGTAAACCTCTCCACACGATGTTCGCGATGTCGTTCACCCGCTCAACTGAACACTGTTGGTCCGAATGTGTCATTTTTCCCTCGCTCGGGCTCGACCTATGTTTACCGTAACGTTTAGTGTTTTACCGTAAAGCCTAGTGTGTCATATCACATACCATCGGAAAGCTCTCGTTATTGCCTTTCAGAAACCGGTCGAATATTTTGAATTGCCCGAGCCATTCAGGAGTTACGGTACTTAGAAGCTCATGTGACAAATACGTCACAAATACGTCACATGCTGGTGAATCTCGTCTGCGATTGGACGATCGTACAGCGGAAGTCCAGTGGGCTACCGTAATGATTAGTATATGGTCGCAAAGCTCTACTTCTCCGCTTTCTGATAGTTTTTGAATTATCTAGATATCAGAAACGGTTTAAAGGTTACGGGAATGAGAAGTAAGCATGAGCGAATGTGTCTTCGACGACACATTCGGACTTAAAGGGTTAATAATCAGTTAAAAACATTTCTAACTAGTGCTTCCATTTTGAGCCCGTAACAATCTGGTTTTAGGGCAGGCCACAGTACTGTCTCTGCTGTGACTTTGGTTGTAAACAACATTGTTAGAGCATTAGACAAGAAAAAGCACTGTACAGCACTTTTTATTGATCTTTCAAAGGCCTTTGATACTGTTGACCACCATTTGCTTTTACAGAGGCTGCATGACATTGGCTTTGATCATTCTGCATGTAGCTGGTTTAGGGATTATCTCTCTGATAGACAGCAGTCAGTTAAACTCGGAAGATACCAATCTGAGTTTTTAACTGTTACAAATGGTGTCCCACAGGGCTCAATTTTAGGTCCACTTCTTTTCACAATTTATATAAATAACATTGTTTCATCGCTAAAAAACTGTCACGCCCATCTATACGCTGACGACACATTTGTATTGCATTTCCGAGTCGGTGCACCAATCTATTCAGAACCTACAAAGCTCTTTTAACACCCTGCAGGACTGTCTAGTGGACCTCAGGCTGGTTCTAAATACAGACAAAACCAAATATATGTGTTTCTCCAGAGCAAGAACTACAAATTTGAATGATTTTAATATTTTTACAAAGAATGGATTTTTAATTGGAAGAGTCACAGAGTACAAATATCTCGGCATCTGGTTAGATGATAAACTCATTTTTAATTTTCATATAAAAAAATCTTGTTTGTCGACTACGACAAAATTGGCTATATTTATAGGAACAAAATCACCTTCCCTTTATTTAGTAGGAAAAGGATTATTGAGGCAGTTTTCATGTCTGTCCTTGATTACGGTGATGTGGTTTACCGGCATGCATCACATTCATGTCTTAAACTCCTGGACTCTGTTTTTCACTCTGCTTTAAGGTTCATCACAGGAGATGCTTATGACACACCATTGTCTTTTATATGAAAAGGTTGGGTGGTCCTCCCTTAAAGAGAGACGTGACGCACATTGGCACATTTTTATTTACAAAGCCTTGACCGGGAAGCTTCCTCGTTATTTAACAGAAATGCTGCAAATTTCAGATGGGCTTTATCAGACCAGCTCCACTGACATGCTTATGCTTTAAGTCCCACAAGCCCGGTCTGAGCTGGGAAAGACAGCTTTTAGCTTCAGTGCCCCTGACTCCTGGAACAACTTACAGCAACAAATTAAACTAAATAACTTCATATCCTTTATCCAATTTAAACAAACTATCTTAAATCTGCCAAACTCTACCTGTAACTGTTTTAATTAGGCTATATTGTACTTTCACCCATTTCAATGAAGTATACAAAACATTTGCCGCACGCTCTATGCGCGCGCACAGCCCTGTTCCCTCTTGGGCTAAGCCCCGGATGTTTTGGAAACCTAGAAACGCCCCTGCAGTATATAAAAGAGGCTTCAGGTCATGTTCATCATTTTATTAAATATCAATGTCCATCTTTTTTTCCCCTCCCAGAGACTTTTTAGTAAATTGCTCTTCAGATTCTAAAATATAACAGTAAAAACCTCCCTTACAGTTATGTTCAGGAAGAAGCCCCCATCATATTCAATGATGAGGCTGGATGATGAAAGGATATGTTGCTGAGAACCAATTTTTAATAAATCTGATTCCTGATCTAATAATGATCAATGTACTCTTTCACATGGTTAAATGGAGGCTGGTTCACTTTTAGACACATACAGTATCTCACAAAAGTGAGTACACCCCTCACATTTCTTCACATTTTTCTTTATATCTTTCCATGGGACAACACTGAATAAATGACACTTTAATACAATGTAAAGTAGTCAGTGTACAGCTTGTATAACAGTGTAAATTTACTGTCCCCTCAAAATAACTCGACACACAGCCATTAATGTCTAAACTGCTGGCAACAAAAGTGAGTACACCCCTTAGAAAAAATTTAAAAATTGGGCCCAAAGTGTAAATATTTTGTGTGGCCACCATTATTTTCCAGCACTGCCTTAACCCTCTTGGGCATGTAGTTCACTAGAGCTTCACAGGTTGCAACTGGAACCCTCTTCCACCCATTTATGACAGCATCACAGAGCTGGTGGATATTAAAGACCTTGCGTTCCTCCACCTTCCATTTGAGGATGCCCCAAAGATGCTCAATAGGGTTTAGGTCTGGAGACATGCTTGGCCAGTCCATAACCTTTACCCTCAGCTTTTTTAGCATGCCACTGGTCGTCTTGGAGGTGTGTTTGGGGTCGTTATCATGTTGCAATACCACCCTGCGGCCCAGTTTACGAAGGTTGAGTGCACATGGTCAGCGTCGTACACAGAGGTTGGCTTTGGAAAATAGACGTATGAGTGCTGCCAGCATTGCTGAAGGGCTTGAAGGGGTGGGGGGTCAACCTGTCAGTGCTCAGACCATACGCCGCACTCTGCATCATACTGGTCTGCATGGCTGTCATCCCAGAAGGAAGCCTCTTCTAAAGATGATGCACAAGAAACCCCACAAACAGTTTGCTGAAGACAAACAGACTACGGACATGGATTACTGCAACCATGTCCTGTGGTCTGATGAGACCAAAATACATTTATTTGGTTCAGATGGTGTTAAGAGTGTGGAGCGGCAACCAGGTGAGGAGTACAAAGACAAGTGTGTCTTGCCTAGAGTCAAGCATGGTGGTTGGAGTGTCATGGTCTGGGGCTGCATGAGTGCTGCCAGCACTGGGGATCTACAGTTCATTGAATTCTAACATGTACTGTGACATACTGAAGCAGAGCATGATCCCCTCCCTTCATATACTGGGCCGCAGGGCAGTACTGCAACATGATAACGACCCCAAACACCCCTCCGAACGACCACTGGCTTGTTAAAGAAGCTGAGGGTAAAGGTTATGGACTGGCCAAGCATGTCTCCAGTCTTAAACCCTATTGAGCATATTTGGGGCATCCTAAAACGGGAGATGGAGGAGCGCAAGGACTCTAATATCCACCAGCTCCTTGATGTCGTCATGAATGGGTAGAAGAGGGTTCCAGTTGCAACCTGTGAAGCTCTAGTGAACTCCATGCCCAAGAGGGTTAAGGCAGTGCTAGAAAATAATGATGGCAAAACAAAATATTGACACTTTGGGCCCAATTTGGAAATTTTTTCTTAGGGGTGTACTCACTTTTGTTGCCAGCAGTTTAGACATTAATGGCTGTGTGTCGACTTATTTTGAGGGGACAGTAAATTTACACTGTTATACAAGCTGTACACTGACTACTTGACATTGTATCAAAGTGTCATTTATTCAGTGTTGTCGCATGGAAAGATATAATGAAATATTTGAAGAAATGTTAGGGGTGTACTCACTTTTGTGAGATACTGTAAATACAAAATTTAACATTTAATTTCAAAATGTCACATTCCATTAGCATGGAAATCCAGACCTGCCGCTGGCAAATTAAATTTGCTGCGCCTGTTGGTCTGGACACTCTCCATTGAAGCTCATTAAATATTTCAAGAAATCCTGAGCTACGTTTCAATTGGTTCTATATGATATGGGCGGGCCAGAGCCCTATGTATGGTGCTCTGGGGCGGACGTAACCGGATGACGACAGTGCTGTGCATGTGCTGTCGAAGCCGTGATAGTAAACAACAGTGATGGATGCGGATATGTTGTTTGAGTTTGAAACGGCTTTGGCCTTGACACTTAACGATTTGGAAGACAAGAAAGCATCACAAAAGAAGAATGCAAAAGTTTGGTGATGTCAATGGGTTACAGCAGTGGTGTCAAACATACGGCGATGATTTAATCCGGCCCGCGACTTGTAGAGCACACATTTCTGAGCACAAAAAAAAAGGAAGTCTCTAGCCCATTCCTGTGAGGAGTTATGAATTTTTAAAGAAATAACCAAAATGCTCACTCCAGCCGCTAGGGGGCAGCCAAAATTAAAAAAAGCACATTTTAGCGACATGGTAAATGGTAGTCTTGCTTCACCGAACAATTAATGTACTAGCAACCACGGTGTGTCTGCGGCTCTGCACGTGCGAAACGAGCAGGAGCATGCTAGTGTAGGCCTACTTTATTTTTATGTTTTAAATTGGGAAAAACGAATTCCAAAACAACCAATAACCTCTGTATTTAAAAATAAATCAAAACAGTAGAAGTTGCACTTTTATTTAATTGTATTTTGTACTGTCTGCATGTTTGCACAAAATGTGTCTCTGTACATATAGTAAACAAAATTGGACAACTGTAAGGTCAGTGCCTGTTATATGTATGTGTGTGTGTGTGTATATATATATATATATATATATATATATATATATATATATATATATATATATATATATATATATATATATATATATATATATATATATATATATATATATATATATATATATATATATATATATATATATATATATATATATATTTGGCATTTTTATGCTTTATTGATAGTGCCTGTTGTATTTGTGTATTCCAATAAACAGTTGTTTATTTCATTAGTGCGTATTGGCATCTTTGAGCAAAATACCACCAAAATTTTTGCACTTCCTATTCCCACGACCAGCAGCCACCTTTACTAATGCCTCGTTTCCACCGAGTAGAGCGGGTCGGGTCGGAGCGGCTCAGCTCACTTTTAAGAATCTCGATGGTGTTTCCACCGCCGACCCTACCCTTACTGGTAGGGCGGGGTTTAGGCTGGACTGCGATAGCCGCCGCCAGAATGTGGGTCAAACTATCAGGCTGTGGCACAACTGTGGTCAAGCCAAAACACAAGATTCTCTTCACTCTAGCCGAGGTGACTACACACGGCGGAAATGATTCTTTCGACCAACTGTGGTCAAGCCAGCGGTCTCTCGTTTTTGCTTGGTCAAACCGCCGCTTCTTTATTTATTCCCCCCGAGTTGTTGTGAGCGTGTATTTACTACTATCTATGGCGTAAACACACAGAGAAGTTGGAAGTTGGACTCCATCGGAAATTGTGAATGTTTTTAGTGAAGAATCTTATTTTTATGTTGTACAACTGTACTTAATATCGAACTTGTATTTTGTATTGTGTTTTATGTGTAACTGTGTTCTGCTGTCCATCTTGGCCAGGTCTCTCTTGAAAAAGAGATTTTAATCTCAAAGAGACTACCCTGGTTAAATAAAGGATAAATAAATAAATAAATAAAAGAGACGGCTCGGTGCAACTCATAGAGACAGTGAGCGAACAGTGCTGGCTGCGGCAGCTACGTGACTAGCAATGAGACACAGTCTAACCAACTGATTAATTTATTGACGAGGAAAAACACCACACAATAAACAGTGCTGTGCTCACATTTTTGCCAAAACACAAGACTCTCTTCACTCTTGCCGAGATGACTACACATGGCGGAAATTATTCTTTCGACCAATCAAATGACGGCAGTGTGTAGCTCCGCTTTTTCGGCACCCTTTGAGGCGGCTGGTACCCCAACGGAGGAGTACTGAGATTAGGAGCGGCTCAGAGCGGTTAGGTGCGCTTAAACCGTACCCTACCCAACTTTTGGCAAATGAAAAGCCAAACTACCCGAACCGAACCGCTCCGATCCGACCCGCTCTACTCGGTGGAAACAAGGCATAAGACATTTCCTTGGGGTACAGAGATCCCTTGTGATCCGTGATAATGTAGGTTACAAATTAGGGCTGTGCGATATGACGAGATATATCGTCTGACGAAACAAACGTCTATCGTTTCATTTTATGCAATATCGTTCATTTCGTTGTGTCACAAATCACACTCTTTAAGACTCAAACTATTGATGTAGCTCGCAGTTAAGTTAATTCAAACTGAACATTTCCTACAGCTACGCTTCACATTAAAAGCATTTAACTTGAGAAACGCGAGTTGACTTTTATTTTGAAGCGCACACACAGGAAGGCAGCGCTTGCTAGCCCCGCTGCACTTCCGTCACTGGTACCATGTCTTCCGTGTGGGACTACTCCTCAGTGATAGAACATAAAAGAAAGCCTGTCATTTCCAATAGCTACTTGTTACCCTGCGCTCACACCAAAAGCTTCATGAACGTTAGTGGCAGCACCCAGTCGTTCATTTTAACTTTCATTTTCGCTACGAAGGGCGACTGGAGCCTCGTCTGCAGCAATGCCATAGCAACCACCGGCACACAGGCGTACAGTGCGAGTCCACACAGTCTGAAATAAGCCGTGGTGGAAGGACTCCCAAAACATTTACATTGCGGGCTATTTGCACTGAATTGGAAATTATGATATTTTAGAGAAAGAAAAAAAATACACTGAATTACAAGGTGTAGAGAACAGTGCGCTATTGCTGACTAAAATACTAAGGTTGTAAGTAGGCCTACAGTAGCCTATTAAGTTGGACGGTCAGATAACATGAGCATTTTCTACTTTGTTGCATGCTTGAAAAATTGAGTTTGAATAAAAGGAAAAAATAATCCAATAGCTGTACATACTTTTTATTTGTCCAGTATATAATTCAAAATGTAATAAGAGAAAGGCCTTATTTCAATCTGTCATTTATATTACATTTTTATTATGTTAATTTACAGAAAATATTCTGGGCTATATCGTGAAATGTATCGTTATCGGGATATGAAATGACCTATATCGGGATATGAGATTTTGCTCATATCGCCCAGCCCTATTACAAATGTAGGCTGAGTGATAAAGCATATTACTGAAAAACAAAGCTAGGGATTTGGAGTTGACATAGGCCTATGTATGTTATTTTGCCATTATTTTACTGGTCCGGCCCACTTGAGATCAGAGAGGCTGTATGTGGCCCTCGAACCAAAATGAGTTTGACACCCCTGGGTTACAGGCTTGATGCAGGCATTGCAAGAGAAGGATTTGCAACAAAATATTAAGTCTTATTAACTTTAATTCATTTTTAGTCTATCTGTTCCAATACTTTTGCTCACCTAAAAATGTGGTGTTCCTTTACAAATAATGCTATCTTCTCAGTTGTGTATCAGATCCAAATGTAAATACATGGAAATGAAAGCTGAAATGTTGATCTATTGTTTCATATTCAGATTTTGGTGTCAAACCCAAATGTTTGCAGTCAACAGCAATAATAAAGGAATTGGCCTCACTGTTCCAATACTTTTGGAGGGCACTGTATATCGCCGACCAGAAAATGTTGTGAAGATGGGCATGAAGATGTTTTGCTTGAGCAATCAATAAATAATATACAATAAAACCACGTTGTTGCAAAGAGAATAAGGGTTAATTGGCTTAGGCTACTTACTGTCTGGGATTAATGTTGGCAGTGAACTCGGAGCAGAAATACATTAACACTGTATACTTAAAGGCCTACTTCACCGGTTAGAATATGAAGGTGTATTGAACTCGGAGATCCTATGAAGTATAAATGTGCAAAAAAAATTGAAATCGGATCATCATAGCCTGAGAAAAGGCAGAAAGAGTGTTTTATGGTCTCACTGTCTAACCCTACATTTCTCTTTCTGTGATGTCACAGAAAGAGTGTGTGTGTGTGTGTGTGTGTGTGTGTGTGTGTGTGTGTGTGCTGACCGTGGCAACATTGCGGACGAAGGCCCTGACGCTGTCTGTCATCTCTGGAGCGGCTGCAGATCCATCAACTGCGGAAGGTGGGGGGGCTGGTGAGCCGGGGGTCAGCTCTCATGGCAGGGAGGGGCTCACCGGCTAACCTAGGACAGCCGAACACCACACGCACACACACACTGGTTACCAACAGAACAAGACATGCCGGGAGAAACAGCTGCTCCTCTATTCTGGAGAGAATCAGTTTTATAAGATCGAGTTTGTCTACTTCATTTCACCACCCATGATAGATGTATCCAATACTAGTGTCAGTACAATTAAACTTAAGATAAACTAATAACATCTAGTGCTATTAAAAATAGTTTTAAGAACAAGCCATACAAAAAACACACCTTCTGGATTCGAGGTCAAAGAGAAACAGGACACCGCCGCACAGATGAGAACAGTAGGCTGACTAACTTGATGAATAGTGTTAAATATAGGGAGGGGGTCTGACGTTATTAGCTAACGTTAATCTCTGCTTAATAAATACTACCATTGTGACTTTGTCTGCATGGTTATGTTACACAATAGAAACGCCACAAGATGAGTGTCAGTTATACAACTCCCGTGACAAAGTGAAATGTTGGCCCTTGTCTCATGGAGATACTTGTTTGTAGAAGTTAACGTTAGCAGGCGGACTCAGTGTGTTCGCTCCAGATAGATAGCGTACGGTCCGTCTCGATATGTAGCCTACAGACCCTTACTGTTGAGCTAGCATGCTCAGCAGTATCAAACCGGTCTCATAATCATTGGCATGCGTTTTTTTGTTTAATGATGTGCTAGCTTAACCCTCTGTGCTGCTAGCTAACTGTTAACACTCAACAACTAATTTGACTGTTGTGTTTTTCGTCAAGACAACACCGCAACAAGCGTGTAGAGTCGGAGACACAGCAGACAGTTAACTCCGTATAGCTTGCTTACCTCATGCGACAGACTCGAGGTTATATCAACTTCGTCAATTCTTAATTTTGCTCCCTGAGCGTGACGACAACAACAACACCAAACAGACACTACAGCAGCAGCCAGGGCCGTGGAAAACATATTGCGCAAGCTCCGACTTCTAAGTTATATGGGAAGTGTAGTCCGCCTTCTTCTTCTTCTGTATTGTTTTTTGGCGGTTGGCAAAACCTTATAAATGCATTACCGCCATCTACTGGTATGAAGTATGTGATATTCTCTGAAAACTTATGCCATTTTTTTCTTTTTGCTCCAGGGGATTCGCCCGGAACCCACTCAGGCCTGCCCAGACAAATGACTGGGCCCACTTTACTCTTACTGAACTCGTATCAATGTGCATGATGCGCTAATTCCTACATAAACACATACCTCTGTACATGTATTTGGAGGGAGACAAATACAGTGAACGGGGCTACACACTCGGACACACAAAGACGAACACACTTAGAGGAGAACTTTTAAATGCATCTTTATTCTTCCAAAAAAATTAAGCATAAAAAATAAACAAATGGGGCTAAAAGATACATTTTCATAATCTGTATTTGTGAAAAGGAAAAGAAAATATAGCATTAGCCTTTTTGTAAACAGGCCTTAGAACATGATGAATAAATAATAATAAAACAGAACAGAACTAACATAAAAACTGCATCATCAATGCAAGCTTGACCTTAAGAAAAAAAAACATTCCTGCAATTATAGTATGGGTCAACATGTATTATCCACAGAGTATCAGAAGCATGGGCTAAAGACACACTAAAGCAGGGCTGCAGCAAAGCGCTTGATATAATAGTTCTACTTCAAGCTTATTCTTTGCTATTTAAATAACCATCCTCCTTGTTTTTCTTTGGTGAAAGTCCTTTAGGATGTCTTTGAAGTCTATCTGTTTGGCCAGTTCACACTCTATGGCAAGTATAGCCAGGTTATTGAGCCTCTCCTGGCTCATTGTGGAGCGCAAATAGTTCTTTATTATTTTCAGTTTACTGAAAGATCTCTCTCCTCCTGCCACAGTAACTGGTAAGGTGCAATATATCGTTAGTGCAATGCAAATGTCACCAAAAATGCTCTCAAGCTTCATGTCGTAAATCTGGGTGGAAACGATCAGTGGCGTCACTAGGCTGTTTTATTCGGGGCAAAAGCCCCGGATCTAATTTGATTAGCCCCAAACTTTTTTGTTAAAAAAAATATATAGTAGGGGAGAACGGGGGAATCTGAGGCATCGGGTAATGTGAGCCACCCCCTTTATCTAGGCAACGGAAAACATTTGTGGTCATGTGAGATATATGTTTTCAAGCCCCTCTCATTTCCCCATGGCCCTGAAAGAGAGAACCTCATGGTGCTGTGGTAAGCATGTTTTTTTCACCAAAATAGGTATTTAGCATGTAAAAGTAAATTTTCTTGCTGTCAACTTAACCCTTCCAACTCGGAGCCCGCAGTACTGCGTTCTGTCGGTGATTTCGTTATGTTTTAATAAATTATTTAACATTATTAAATCGCAGCAATGTGGTTAAAAATATCTCCGGAAAGTTGGGATTCTGCCCTTTCCGGGACATATTCTCGCGATGGTATACGTGACTCACAGCCAGAGATATGTTGCTGAGAGGCGCGAAAATGTATCAATCCTTTCCCTTGCGCTACTGGCTGAGCCGCTTGTCAATCAACATTTTGCGAAAACGTCATCGGCCCTTTCCCTTGCGTGATTGGTAGAGCTGCTTGCTGTCATATTTTGTGAAAAACCATCCAATCAACTTAGTGTAATCACTAAGGACCTCCCCATTACTTGTCAAACATTCTAGGCTCGTTCGACCTCCGTTGTGGCTCGTCTGGAAAGTAGACGAGAGCAGCCGAGTGTAGTCGGGGGAGTGACGAAAAAGCCTGACTGAAGCCGGACAGCTCCGAGTCGGAAGTAGCGTCCTTGTTGCGGATGCAGTTCGTTTTCTAGTTTTATTTTGAAGGCCCATTAGAAACATATTCGTAGGAGAGCTACACATACTACAACCGATTAGAAGCAGAACACAACACAAAGACGAGTAAACACTTTAAAAGCGAGGGGCATTTTCAAAACAAGAAACGAGATATAAAATCCCCATTCCCCACACATCTTTATCTTTCTTGTTACTTTACTAGAAAACCTACTTTTAAGTGATAAAGAATGATTTACAAATCCAAATAAAGGAGGTTTAGTATTTCTCCCTTCACATAACGAATATGATCGGCCTAAATAAAGTTAAAGAAGGTCTAAGAAAAGATCCCTTATTATTATTGTAGAGATGGATATGATGAACTGTATTATGATGTGTAACAAACAAACTACTTGTTGTAGTTTTGGTCTGGCTTTGCGACACTACATGTAAAATACAATTCCCAGACCATTTAGATCACTTGAAATAAGCCTATGATTTAATCTTAATGGTATAAAAATCACTTCACCAAGATCTTATGTGACTCAAGTTTGTACATACATACATCTTCAACCGCTTATCCGAAATCGGGTCGCGGGGGCAGCAGCTTGAGCAGGGAACCCCAAACTTCTCTTTCCCGGGCCACATCAACCAGCTCTGACTGGGGGATCCCGAGGCGTTCCCAGGCCAGTGTGGAGATATAATCTCTCCACCTAGTCCTGGGTCTTCCCCGAGGCCTCCTTCCAGCTGGACGCTCCTGGAACACCTCCCTAGGGAGGCGCCCTGGGGGCATCCTTACCAGATGCCCGAACCACCTCAACTGGCTCCTTTCAACGCAAAGGAGTAGCGGCTCTGCCCCGAGTTCCTCACGAATGACTGAGCTTCTCACCCTATCTCTAAGGGAGACGCCAGCCACTCTCCTGAGAAAACCCATTTCGGCCGCTTGTACCCGCGATCTCGTTCTTTCGGTCATTACCCAGCCTTCATGACCATAGGTGAGGGTAGGAACAAAGATCGACCGGTAGATCGAAAGCTTTGCCTTACGACTCAGCTCTCTTTTCGTCACAACAGTGCGGTAAAGCGTATGCAAAACCGCCCCTGCTGCTCCGATTCTCCGGCCAATCTCACGTTCCATTGTTCCCTCACTCGAAAACAAGACCCCGAGGTACTTGAACTCCTTCACTTGGGGTAAGGACTCATTCCCTACCTGTAGCAGACAATCCATCGGTTTCCTGCTGAGCACCATGGCCTCAGATTTAGAGGTGCTGATCCTCATCCCAACCGCTTCACACTCGGCTGCAAACCGATCCAATGAGAGCTGAAGGTCACAGGCCGATGATGCCATCAGAACCACATCATCCGCAAACAGCAGAGATGAGATCTTCAGACCACCAAACTGCAACCCCTCCCCACCACGACTACGCCTTGATATCCTGTCCATAAATATCACAAACAGGATTGGTGATAAAGCGCAGCCCTGGCGGAGGCCAACCCCCACCGGAAACGAGTCCGACTTACTACCGAGAACCCGTACACAGCTCTCGCTTTGAGCGTACAGAGATTGGATGGCCCTGAGAAGAGACACCCTCACCCCATACTCCCGCAGCACCCCCCACAGTATCTCCCGGGGAACCCGGTCATAAGCCTTCTCCAGATCTACAAAACACATGTAGACTGGATGAGCAAACTCCCAAGCTCCCTCTAGGATCCTTGCGAGAGTGAAGAGCTGGTCCGTTGTTCCACGGCCAGGACGGAATCCGCATTGTTCCTCTTCAATCTGAGGTTCGACTATCGGCCGAACCCTCCTTTCCAGCACCTTGGAGTAGACTTTGCCGGGGAGGCTGAGAAGTGTGATACCTCGGTAATTGGCACACACTCTCTGGTCCCCCTTTTTGAAAATAGGAACCACCACCCCGGTCTGCCACTCCTTCGGCACTGTACCCGACTTCCACGCAATGTTGAAGAGGCGTGTCATCCAAGACAGCCCCTCCACACCCATTGCTTTCAGCATTTCTGGACGGATCTCATCAACCCCCGGGGCTTTGCCACTGTGGAGTTGTTTGACTACCTCAGTGACTTCCACCAGGGAAATTGACGATGATCCCCCATCAGCCTCCAGCTCTGCCTCCAACATAGAGGGCGGGTTAATCGGATTCAGGAGTTCCTCAAAGTGCTCCTTCCACCGACCGACCACCTCCTCAGTTGAGGTCAACAGCGTCCCATCCTTACTGTACACAGCTTGGATGGTTCCCCGCTTCCCCCTCCTGAGGTGCCGGACGGTCTTCCAGAAACACTTTGGTGCCGACCGAAAGTCCTTCTCCATGGTTTCTCCGAACTTCTCCCACACCCGCTGCTTTGCCTCTGTCACGGCAGAGGCTGCAGCCCTTCGGGCCTGTCGGTACCTTGCAACTGCCTCAGGAGTCCCCCGTGATAACATATCCCGGAAGCACTCCTTCTTCAGTCGGACGGCTTCCCTGACCACCGAGGTCCACCACGGCGTTCGAGGGTTACCGCCCCTTGAGGCACCTAAGACCTTGAGACCACAGCTGCCTGCCGCGGCTTCAGCAATGGAAGTTTTGAACATCGACCACTCGGGTTCAATGCCCCCAACCTCCACAGGGATGCTAGAAAAGCTCTGCTGGAGGTGCGAATTAAAGATCTCTTGAACAGGGGCCTCCGCCAGACGTTCCCAGTTCACCCGCACTACCCGTTTGGGCTTACCAGGTCTGTCCAGAGTCTTCCCCCACCCTTTGACCCAACTCACAACCAGATGGTGATCAGTTGACAGCTCTGCCCCTCTCTTCACCCGAGTGTCCAAAACATGCGGCCTCAGATCAGATGATACGATCACGAAATCGATCATCGACCTTCGGCCTAGGGTGCTCTGGTACCATGTACACTTATGAGCATCCTTATGTTCGAACATGGTGTTCGTTATAGACAAACCATGACCAGCACAGAAGTCTAACAACAAACGACCGCTCGGGTTCAGATCGGGGAGGCCGTTCCTCCCAATCACGCCTCTCCAGGTGTCTCCATCATTGCCCACGTGCGCGTTAAAGTCTCCCAGCAGAACTATGGAGTCCCCTACCGGAGCCCCATGCAGGACTCCGTTCAGGGTCTCCAAGAAGGCCGGATACTCCGAACTGCTGTTCGGTGCATACGCACAGACAACAGTCAGAGTCTTCCCCCCCACAACCCGGAGGCGTAGGGAGGCGACCCTCTCGTCCACCGGGGTAAACTCCAACGTAGTAGCGCCCAGCCGGGGGCTCGTGAGTATCCCCACACCGGCCCGGCGCCTCACACCTTGGGCAACTCCAGAGAAAAATAGAGTCCAACCCCTGTCCAGAAGTACGGTTCCAGAACCAAGACTGTGCGTGGAGGTCAGCCCCACCAGATCTAATTGGTAGCGCTCCACCTCCCGCACCAGTTCCAGCTCCTTCCCCCACAGCGAGGTGACGTTCCACGTCCCCAAAGCCAGCCTCTGCCGCCCGGGTCTGGTCCGTCGTGGTCCCCGCCCTTCACTGCCACCCATAAGGCAGCGCACCCGACCCCAGCGGTTCCTCTGACGAGTGGTGGGCCCATCAGTTGTAGAGGGAGTTTGTGCCACGTAGCTTCTTCGGGCTGTGCCCGGCCGGGCCCCGTGACTCAAGTTTGTGTTCACTTTTAATTAAATCTACACAGGAGAATTACACATCCAAATTATTTCTCTGTCAAGGGTTCAGATCAGTGGAGGTTTAACTCTGATTAAGTACATTTCTGCTTAAATGCATATACTGTGGCGGCCTAATGATTAAACATAAATTAAAATCAAAAAGAATGGATCGTAATTTAATTTTGAGCGGTGATGTCAGACTTTTGCCTAACCAATTGGGGAAACGCATCAAAGGCTTTAAACTCCCAATTAGCGCTCAGCTCCGCCTGTCAGCAAGAAGTTTCCCATCAGACATTTCGCTCCCGCAGCCCGTGGGGAGCAACTGCAGCGACTTGCTCCAGTGTCTGTGTCCGTCTTGATACCGCGGGACTTCAAAGTCTCAAGCAGCCGAGCCGCAGCCAGCCCATGAGCCAGCCACGGGTGCAAGTGGGACAAAAAGTCTAACCATAATGCAGTGCGCTCAGCAAGACGAGCGTCATAATTGCGCAAGACGGCGACAGTTCGAACGAGCCTATTTAAGGCCAGGACACACCAGCCCGATAATCGCCGTCGTAGAGTCGATAGAGGGTCGGGACACAAATCTGTTTGGTGTGTGCCGTGACGTCGGCCGACGTAGAGGTCGTCGGGCTTGTTTTGAGCCTGTCGGCCGCCGATTGAACATGTTCAATCGGCGGCCGACCGTCTTTCATTTGGAGCAATTTGATTGGTGGAGGGCTAGCGAATCAGTGAAGCCTGGAAGTGAGGCGGGTAGCACAACAGCTAGCAACAGCTAGCCATCGTTTTAATGTGTTTGTTCGTTTCGTTTTGCGAGTACTCACATGCATCAACCCTTGTTGACTGCTCGACACCATGCTCGACACTCTCTGCTAAAGATTGCACTCTTATGGTCCATAAATATAAATACTTATTTCTATCTATGTTTATAGAGCTGTTAAGCGGAAGTGGCGGAATTACGGGGCATGGGAAAAATGAATGGGAGTCTATGGAAAGTAATCTACTATTTTCTGGTCCCAGTCATTAAATGCCTTGGATTACATATATGTTTTGTATGGGTCTAAATGATAATTTTTCATGTGAAGAGTTTGACGGTATGTTGTATGATTATTCGTCTAACGGCTTTTGAAAAAATGTTACGAGAACAACTACAAGTCATGTCGCCTCTGTGACGTCACCTCAACACATTCCCTCCACTTCTCGACTGACAGTGCTAATGCTAATGCTAATGGCTGGCGTGGACAACGCCAACAATCTCCCCACTCGAGAAATTGAAACTCCACATGTCCACTTGTGTAGTGATTTTCGCCACGCTGAAGACTTTTGTCTTGTCATTGAAAGAAGGCGGTAAAGTGCATTAAAGACACAGCCATGTTTCTGAGCTAAGCAGGTGCCAGTGGTGGTGACGTATATCATAAGTCTCAAGAGCAGCGAAGAGCTGTAGTCCACAAAAGCGCTCTGCACAAAACCTGACCGTATCCAGCTTCTACTCGCTAAATTGTTCCATTCTTTGCACGAAAAAATACCATCTAAATCCATACAAAACATATGTGTAATCGAAGGCATTTCATGACTGGGACCAGAAAATAATACATTTCTTTCCATTGACTACCGTTGTAATTTTTCGAGCCGATAGGTCCCATGCCCCAGAAGTAAGCAACTTCCGCTTAACAGCTCTATGCTCTAGAGAGCTGTCCCATCATTTCCGGCTTTCGTATTTTTTCAGGCCACAATACAGATTAGCGCCGCCTGCTGTTGTGGAGACATTACGTCCCGCACAAGCGCAGAGTGTACGGAAAATAAGCAGTCGGCTCGGTGTGTTTTTTGGCCGCGACGGGAAGACTGGAGCTTCCTGAAACGGCCGACTCCATTTTTTGCGTAGTCGGAACAAGTCGGACTGGTGTGTCCTGGGCTTAAAGCCCTGAACAAAGGACTCCTATTCATGCTCCTATTTCGACTTCACCATGGCGCGGATGTTCGACAGCTGAGGCCCGCGACGAGATTCAGAGGAGCAGTGACGAGGAAGACGCCAATTCCGACATTGAGGGCTTTGACGAAGAGGAATATGACGATGACATGGATCCATTTGAAGACAGGTAAGAGCATTTATTTGACAAAACGTCTGTTTTTGTAATGGAAGCTAAGTGTGAACATGTAAACTAGCTTGTCCGTGACATGACCGATTTTTTTTTTGGAACTGACGTGACAGCTGTATACTCTTGTCGCCAGCCTTCTGTTGTTTGAAAACAAGTAATAGTTTTCAAAAGGTAGAGAATAGAAATATATTTCAATAGTCTTACTTTATTCTCCGCAGTGTCTGTGCATTATTGATTTAGTGGGTGCAACAATGTAGGCTAGGTTCAAAACAGTACAATCTTCCCCGTGTCTCAATTTTGTTTGCTAGCTGTCTCGTATAAATGGACACCCGCCCCGTGTGTGTGTGTGTCAATATTTTTGCGTATGAGTACGAAAATGGTGATTGAACCGGCATAGACATTAATCGGTGGCAGTGCAGCGCTGTCTGTTGTGGGAGATGGAAAGTCGTCATTTAGTCTGGCTGAGGGGAGGAGACAGAAGTTACGAGAGAGAGAGAGAGAAACAAACAAACTGTAGTAGGCTATACAGCTGTTTATAAACGGGTATAATAATTTATTTTAGAAATTGCAAATGAAGCTCTGTGTGTAAATGTAAGATAGCTTGAATTTTGCATTCTTGACATTACAGGGAGTGATTTCTCTATTGATAGCACTACTTTTGTTTGAAAATAATAGTAATAGGTGTTTATTCTGTGTAAAAGTATTTCCCTTTACAATTTACAAATAGTAGAGAATGGAAATGTTTTTGCATCGACTTTTATTACACTGTTGTTTGCAAATACAAGTTGTGAAGTTTAAATATTTTTGTTATGAGATAATGAGGCTGATTTCTGTGAATCTGTGGCAGGTCCAGGAGAAGAGGAGAACCACCCGCAAGAGGTCCCGTGTCCCAACTCCACCAGCACCCCCTACGCAGCAGCGGGCTTGGAAGAGGAAGACCAGGACACCGCTCCTCCTGTCTCCAGTTTTCAACCTGCCGCACCCCTGGCCCACAGCTAGGCACGCACTTCTACACACCAATTGAGCTCTTAAAATTGTGTTTCACTGCACACACTGTACACACACTCTGTAGCAACACAAACAAACAGGCTGCCAAAAAAATTGCCATGGGTAAAAAGTTTAAATGGACTGATTTGACAGTTGAGGAGTTTTACAAGTACATTGGACTCCTCTTTTACATGGCCCTGGTTAGACTACACCATATTGCTGATTACTGGAGGCAGAACCACAGTTTAACCTGTCAATTTGCGGCAACAGTCATGAGTAGGGACAGATTTGGTGTCATCTCCTGGAACTTACACATAAGAGATCCAGATAAAGATGTAAACAATGATAGGAAGAAGGGAACGCCACAATTCGACAAACTCTTCAGGGTCAAACCTCTCCTCAATTCGATCAAAACCGCAGCAAAGACCTATTTTCATCCACACTAAAACCTGGCTGTGGATGAAAGGATGGTTGCCTCAAAGGTTAAAACCGGAATGACTCAATACATGAAGGCCAAACCTACTAAGTGGGGTTTCAAATTGTTCGTTTTGGCGGACTCAAGCAATGGCTACACCATAAATTTTAACATTTACACAGGGAAAAGTGACATCCCCTCCGGACATGGCCTCTCTTACGATGCTGTAATGTCACTTGTGCAGCCATACCTAGGGACAGGGTATCACATTTACACGGATTGTGATGCGTCCCTTTCATTACACATCCCATGGACCTTTTTATATGTGGTATCAAGTCATTATTCAGTCTCATTTTGCTTAATTCCTCATATGTGGTCAAAGTAGAGTAAGAGACTATTTGTATTTTGGCAAATTTGATTTTAGTCATGTTTTTTTGCACTTCCCAACTTTTTTTTGGAAAATGACAGTGCATTATAGAAGCTAATGCTTTGTAAATGGGGATAATGCTTTCGCTCAGCAGGATAGTACTCTTTTTGTTTTCATGCCTGTTCACTTTTCTTGGCTCATTTGTTGTCTGTCTGTTCTCTTCCAGTTTTCCCTGGTGGAGACAAGACGGTGTGGATCAGGTCCTTCCTCTGGCAGCATCTGAAGTCCTCCTGCATCCACACTATTCATATTTTATTTTAGTATTAGCATGTTAACATTAGTCAATTATTGTATTCCTTCATGATTTTTTTGTAAGTGACATCTATTATAAAAATCGGACTTCAAATTTCAGCATTTGGCAAAATATATATATTTTTTACATTGGTCTAGGGCAATATTGAACCTTCCTTACTGAGAGCTGAGAGTGTTCTTAACATTTTGATATGAATCACCTGGGTATTATGTTATCTACTTGCCCTCTAAAATGGTAATTTATAAAAGCATGTAAATCGAGAAAATGCCCTTAAACCTAACCCCATAAAACGTTGGGACAAAAAGTCATTTTTGTCATGTTTTTTGTACTTCTCAACCTTTTTTTGGAAAAATTCCAGTGTATTTTAAAGCTAATGTTTTGGAGAGGCAATTTCAAGAGCCAAAACAATTTGTCCTGGGGAACAAAGGTATTATTACACATAAGTTTCCACATTTTTCAAAAATCTTACTTCAAATTGCAGCATTTGTGTCAAAATATTTTTTTTCACATTGGTCTAGGACAAAATTGAAACTCCCTAATATAGAGCTGGCAGTGTTCTGAACATTTTGATATGAATCACCTGGGTATTATGTTATCTACTTGCCCTCTAAAATGGTAATTTATAAAAGCATGTAAAATCGAGAAAATGCCCTTAGATCTCAACCCAAAAAACATTTGGACAAAAAGATCATTTTAGTCATGTTTTTTGCTCTTCCCAACCTTTTTATGGAAAAATTCCAGTACATTGTAGAAGCTAATGTTTTGGAGAAGCAATTTCAATAGCCAAATCAGTAAAATGCAGCAGAGCACACAGTGGCAGCAGCAGCAGAGCACACAGTAGCAGCTCAACTAAAGGGAAATGTATATATAATTATCATTGACCAGAAGATTCACCAAGTGTTTGAAGGAGGATTAAAGCAGCAATCCACATACACCAGCACAGGCTAGCTCCACTAGCCCAGGCTAGCTTCAACAGGCCAGGCTAGCTCCAGCAGGCCAGGCTAGTTGCAACAGGCCAAGCTAGCTGCAACAGGCCAGGCTAGGCCCACCACCTCCACCAGCCCAGGCTAGCTGTAACAGGCCAGGCTAGGCCCACCATCTCCACCAGCCCAGGCTAGGACCACCACCTCCACCAGCCCAGGCTAGCTGCAACAGGCCAGGCTAGGCCCACCATCTCCACCAGCCCAGGCTAGCTGCAACAGGCCAGGCTAGGCCCACCATCTAAACCAGCCCAGGCTAGCTGCAACAGGCCTGGCTAGGACCACCATCTCCACAAGGCCAGTTTTCCTGCATCATGCCACCAAAGGTGAGAAGTGATGAGGACATCATCACCTCTGCACAGGTACGTGATCTCCTGGAACAACAGAAGTTATTTTATAAGGACTTACTGCAACAACAAGAGATTTCATTCAAAGGCTTTGTGCAAATGCTCATGGACTCCTTCAATAAAAGACTAGACAATGTCTCAAAGGAGGTATGTGACCTCAAATCCAGTCTAAGTTACACCCAGAAGGATGTGGATGAGTTAAAATCACTTTCCACCAACTTATCTAAAAATTGGAAGGAGCTACACAATGACATTAAAACAGTCAACTTAAACCAGAACAACATGAATGGAAAAGCTGATTATCTAGAGAATCATTCCCGCCGCAACAACTTGGTCTTTGAAGGTATTGCTGAATCTGAGCATGAGAAATGGGCAACCTCTGAGGAAAAAATCAGAAAAATCATCTCTGAAAAGTTGAACCTTGACCACAAACAAATGGAAATTGAGCGTGCTCACAGATCTGGGAAGCCACATGGCCAAGGAGACAAACCAAGGTCCATAGTTGTCAAGTTTCTTAGAAACAAGGACAAGTTGGCTGTACTGGAGAAGGCTAAGCTCCTCAAAGGTACAAACATCTTTATTAATGAAGACTATTCTGAAGCGGTCCGACTGAAACGCAAAGAACTGATTCCAGCACTGAAAGAGGCCAGACAAAGAGGGGACATCGCGTATCTGCGATATGATAAGCTGATCACTCATCGTCGTCTCAACACAAACACTGAAAATGGTAATTAACTCAATCAAATGCATTTTAATGTAATCGAAAAACAAAGAAAAAATTATGGTACTTATGTCTGACAGTCCTAACAGGTCAACAGTTAATGATAGTATGCTATTTAGTCCATTTGAACTAAACAAACATGAAAAAAATCATAATTATTTAGATTTTGACCCTGATAGTAATTTTCTATCTGATAACTTGCCATATTCATCTGAATATTACAATGAAATCCGTTTTAATCATCTAATTGAAGCATTTCCGGTAGAATGTAAGCTATTTTCAGTATTACACTTAAATGTTCGCAGTCTTCCTAAGAATTATGATCAATTGGTACATTATTTATCATTGTTAAATCATGAGTTTTCTGTAATTGTCCTAACTGAGACATGGCTTACAAAAGAATCTAAAGAAACAAGCATGTATGAACTGCCAACATATAACTCTACTCATTTTGTCAGACAAATCAGGTCTGGGGGAGGAGTGTCCGTCTTTGTCCATCAAAAATTTGAATTTGTTAATCGACTTGACCTTTGTTTAAAGTGTGATGAAGTGGATGTTGAATCTGTTTTTATTGAAATCTTGTCTTACAATAATAACAAAAATGTGATCATAGGTGGGGTTTACCGTCCACCTGACACTGATATTAATTGTTTCAATAATAGCCTCACAAACAGCCTGGAGCTCATCAACAAGGAAAAGAAAATGTGTCATATTCTTGGTGATTTCAATATTAACCTTTTTAAAAGTGAAACACACTCTCCAACAGAAGATTTTTTGAACCAATTGTATTCAAGTTACTTTTATCCCACTATGAGTAAACCTACCAGAATAACGGACAAATCTGCTTCACTAATTGATAATATACTATTCAATTCTCTCAATTATGAAACAAAAACAGGAATTTTATTTAGTGAAATATCTGATCATTTTCCAGTATTTCAAATTGTTGTTTTAGACGGTCTAAAGGTAAAGGACAAGTCTTCGACAACTTACAGAAATTTCAATTCAAAAAATAAATCCAAATTTAAAGTAATGTTGGAGAAGGTTTCCTTTGAAAGGGTTTATATGGAGAGAAATGCAAACTCCGCTTATCAAACATTTAATGAAATATTTAATCCAGAATCCCTTACAAATTACCGTCCAATTTCACTCTTGCCATATTTTTCGAAAATTTTGGAGAAACTGGTATATAAAAGGATCCTTGAGCACTTTAATAAACACAATGTTCTCTATATATCAATACGGATTCCGAAAGAATCATGCAACTTATATGGCCCATTTAGAGTTAATTGATAGGACACATACAGCTTTAGATAGAAATGAGTTTGCAATAGGTATATTTTTAGATCTTTCGAAGGCTTTTGATACGGTTAATCACGATATTTTGCTTTCAAAATTATTTAAATATGGACTTTCTGGCACTGTCCATAAGTGGCTTTATAACTATGTTAAAAACAGAAAACATTATGTTCATATTAACGGTCATGATTCCACAAGAAACTGCATAAAACATGGGGTACCTCAAGGATCCATATTAGGACCTTTATTATTTCTCATTTATATAAATGATATTGCGCAGGTTTCGAAATCCATATTCCCTTTGCTTTTTGCAGATGACACCAGCCTTGTTCTCTCTCATAGAGTCCTAAAAAGTCTAATAGAGTAGCTAAATCATAATCTTATCCAGTTCTCAAGCTGATTCCAAACAAACAAGTTATCTTTAAATGTCAAAAAGTCCAATTTCATGTTGTTTGCTGGTAAAAAGATTCATGACAATGACCAAATCAAACTTTATATAAATGATGAAGAAATAATTAAAGTCTCATCAACATGTTTTTAGGTGTTATTATTGATGATAAACTCTCATGGAGAGAACAGGTTGGTCTTGTCTGTAATAAGGTAACTAAATCCCTTGGGATCCTTAGAAAAATAAGAGTTTTTGTTCATAAGTCATGTTTATTAACATTATACTACAGTCTGATCTATCCATATTTAACATACTGTAATATTGTTTGGGCGAGTACATTTTCATCATACCTAAATAAATAAATAAAATTATGCTACTGCAGAAAAGGTTTGCTAGATTAGCGACCTTCTCAAAACCTCTGGTACCAAGTGCACCACTTTTCTATAAATTAAAGTTATTGTCTATTTATGATATAAATATTCTCCAAATATGCACTTTTGTTTTTAAGGTGAGATATAAGTTGACTGATTTACCTTGTACTTTTGGATGTTATTTTTCTTCAAACTCAAAATTTCATAATCATTGTACCAGACAAGCTGAAAATCTCCATCTGCCTCTTTATAAATCTTCCCGCAGTCAATCTTGCATTAAATACCATGGCGTCATACTATGGAATGAAAATATACACTTACTTGATTCTTCTATAACATTGACCATATTGAAAAAGAGACTGCAGAATTCCATGCTATCAAAAGCAATTAGTTTAAAAACAGGAATTTGATTTATATATTTATCATGATTGTCCGCTTGCTTGGTTTAAACACAATAATTTGTATTACTACATTTTGATTTGTTCAAACTGATTTAAACTGATTTTTTTTTTATATTATTGTCTTGGGTTTTGTTCTTAATTTCTTTGATTGTTTTGCATTGTTTTTTTTCTCATTTATACATATGTTTTTTTTGTGTGTGTGTGCGCTTGTGTGCTGATCTGCTAATATTAATATGTAATGTATTTTGGGTGTGGCTCTATATAAGCCTGTACAGGTTTCTGCCACACCCACACATGTATTTTGAATTTTTTTTTACTACATGTTTTTTTAAATCTAGTTTGTATGTGGAATAATAAACATAAACATAAACAAAATGATTCAATCAGATGAATAAAGGTATTATTTCACACAAATTTTGAATTTTTTCAAAAATCGGACTTAAAATTTCAACATTTATGTCAAAATATTTTTTTTTTACATTGGACTAGGCAAAATTGAACCTTCCTCACTGAGAGCTGAGAGTGTTCTGAACATTTTGATATGAATCACCTGGGTATTATGTGATCTACTTGCCCTCTAAAATGGTAATTTATAAAAGCATGTAAAATCGAGAAAATGCCCTTAGATCTCAACCCAAAAAACGTTTGGACAAAAAGATCATTTTAGTCGTGTTTTTTGCTCTTCCCCACCTTTTTATGGAACAATTCCTGTACATTGTAGAAGCTAATGTTTTGGAGAAGCAATTTCAAGAGCCAAAATAACTCAATCAGATGAATAAAGGTATTATTTCACACAAATTTCGAAATTTTTCAAAATTCGGACTTCAAAATACTTTTTTTTACATTGGACTAGGGCAACATTGAACCTTCCACACTGAGAGCTGAGAGTGTTCTGAACATTTTGATATGAATCACCTGGGTATTATGTAATCTACTTGCCCTCTAAAATGGTAATTTATAAAAGCATGTAAAATCGAGAAAATGCCCTTAGGGCTCAGAGGGTTAATCAACTGTTGTGCCAAAGCAAATGTATTCACGTAGAAAAACTTCTATCATACGTGTTGATGACCTACCAACATATGAAACCATGTGATGCTGACAACTGAAGATTAGCCTGAAATGCTAAGAGAGGTAGTTTTTTCTCAAATTGTGGTGGTGGGGGAAAGTGAGCCAAATGCTGTGGGGGAAAGTGAGCCACTGTCTCACTTTCCCCCACAATGAGGCACAAGTTAAGTTTAGTCTTAAACATATTTTAATGTAATATTACATAACATGTTTTATTTTAATGGCATACACATTGTAGAAAAGCCATCATGCCAAGGAAATACACCAGGAAGACGACCTGGGGCAACCACACGGAAAGAGCACCTTCTCATCTTTCCCTGAAACCTTCAGGGCTGGAATGTAGAGTAGGCCTAGTTGTAGAGTATGACAGGCTGATGTTATAATCCAGTTGGGTCTT
The DNA here is from genome assembly GCA_949357725.1 of Hyperoplus immaculatus. Lineage (NCBI taxonomy): Eukaryota > Metazoa > Chordata > Actinopteri > Uranoscopiformes > Ammodytidae > Hyperoplus > Hyperoplus immaculatus. The sequence goes on from OX442362.1 coordinate 28,749,927, forward strand.
CTCCTGTGTTCTGAGTCCCAGGCTGCTTTGACCCCCAGACACTAGCTTTCATTTGAATCTTATTAAAACCTTTTGAATTATAATATGTTGTATTTGATTTTGTTCAGAGTTACTTTCAAGTGTTTAGAAAATTTGCTTTGCTTAATTGACCAAACCCCATCATTCTTTTACTAGTCCAACATTAGTTCTGGAATGTGTGGCTAGCTTTCAGGATTCTTACTGTTACAATATGTGTTGTTATGGTAGTTTCAGAGTGGAAAAAGTAAGTGGATCAGTTTACCCCACAGTTGGGGTAAACTGAGCCACATGACAACTTTTTTTTAAAACAATCATATTTTCACTGCCCTTTGTCTTGAAAAAATTCTGCTAATGCCCATTTCTAGGAAACATCCTGAATTAATGGGAAATGTGTAAATTTGAGGGATAAATCATTTTAGCTCCCAAATGTAAAAAGTGGCTCAGATTACCCCATTCTCCCCTATATATTATAATTTTTTTTAATTTTATATTTTTTATATTTTGCTGTGCCATATCCGCACGTTGCACTTGCTCCCATTTGTTAAAGCTCACATATTATGCACTTTGCTGTCAATTTTATATGGTCTAAGTAGTCCCTAATACTTATTTTTTTAGATGTTTGCTGAAAAACCCGTTCAGATCATTTATTGTAGCAAGCCTCTATACCCTGATTGTCCTCTGGTCTCAGGATGACCTATATTTGTGCGATCTGGCTGGCCCCTCCCACCTCTCTGCCGGGCTTTCTTTATATGTCCATGGGGCTCTCCCATCGTCTCTGCCGTGCTCTCGCGATACTAGAGAGACACTGCGTGACTGCGAACACAGTGTTTACCCGGCCGGAGCTAAGCCATACTTTGAGAACAGTTTGACATTACCTGACATGATTAAAACCAGTGAAAACAGTAGCTTCAAAGTTTGATTTCTACAGGAATATCTTCCCATCCTTTGTCATGTTAAAAACGAGTCATTTTCAGACTGCTGTGGGGAATATAAACAGCGTGTTATGAGCAAAACCTGGTGCTACAACCGAAGCTACATGGGCGCTAACGCTAAAAATAAGACTCAGACGATAAAATAAACTAAAAATACCACTAAAATCAGTGAAAAAAATATCTTCAAAGTTGACTTCCACACTATTAAGTTCCAATCCTTTGTCCTGTTAAAAACGAGGCATTTCCAGACTGGTGTGGGTAATAGAATTATGTTTTTATGAGCAAAAGCTGAATGCTTGTCTCGAAGCTAGCTCGGAAGCTACCGGCTAAAAATACCACACAAATCAGTGAAAAAAATATCTTCAAAGTTGACTTCCACACTATTAAAGCTGCAGTTGAGAGTTTTTTTACTGTAATATTTGGCAAAACTGTCATAATAGCCATTCAGCTATATGTAGGTGAAGTGGTCTGAGAATATTTTTTTATCACTTTGCTCCCCCCTGCCTCTGTGTGCTACCCCCCAAAATTGCCACCGCTCATGTTAATTTTGACCAATCAGAGCGAGGTCAGATTCTCCGTTCTTATTGGCTGTGGGACCTTGGCAACGACGTTGATGCGTCAGTTGCGTGAGCGTTCACGACCGTAGCAGTCTGACACTAGCCTGCTGTTTGGTACTAGGCTACTACGGCGGACAGCGAGTAGCAATGTCTTCACAAACGAACCCTCAATTTACCATTCCCAGGATACCAACAACTAACACCGCTCAGACAGCAAAAAAACGAGGAAAGACGAATGTTGAAAAGTTAACTGCTGAAAGGGAGACGGAGAGAGCTCCAAAAAAAGTACACCGGCCATGTCTTCTTGTCCTATAACATCAAGACCTCTCCGACCGCGACCTCGTCCCCTTCCTCTGCCCCTAAGCTGCCTGCCGCTAGCAGCAGGACGTCCGCTGGCCCTATATAGCCCTCGTCCTGTGCTCAGTGTTGCCAACTCAAAGCGATTTTGTCGCTATATTTAGTGACTTTTCAGCCCCCCTGGCGACTTTTTTTTTCAAAACAGCAACAAGCGACAAATCTAGCTTTTTTTTCTGGTGTTATTGGTGACTTTTTTCGCCAAAGCAAGTATCACCTCTTCTCAACGAGCAGCGGGAGCAGTGACACGCAGCCCGCTCCTCGCGCAGCAGCCCCTCCCAGCTGCGGGTAGGAGATACACACACACCTCTCCGCTCTGTTACAATTAGTTTGCTATCTTGCCTGGCTGTTACAGCTACTTTTGTTAGGCCTACCAGCACACTTACAATGATTTTAAGCTAACATACATGGTATGTCTGTGATTAAAATATATGCTCAATATGTACGTATGTAGTTATCATTACTAATGTTTAATCACCTCGGAATCGGACATGGTGTTTGTCTCCTGTCAATGTAACTGAATTCACATGAACGCGCATAGCTGTCGTTCAGAGGGAGGAGCTACAGCAGGTAGAGCGTTGGGAAAACAGCCGTTGGGATCCCAACGGCTGAAACTCTCAACTGCAGCTTTAAGTTCCAATCCTTTGTCCTGTTAAAAACGAGGCATTTCCAGACTGGTGTGGGTAATAGAATTATGTTTTTATGAGCAAAAGCTGAATGCTTGTCCCAAAGCTAAATAGCTATACACCAGTCAGGCAAAAATACCAATAAAAACATTTCTTTCAGTTTCACTGTTTGAAAAAACCCACAAGTAGCTTCCTATCCGTTGTGTTATTAAAAACGAGGCATAGACTGCTGTGGTTAAGATAAATTAGTGGAGTATGAGCAAAAGCATTCTGTGTTGGTGTATGTAACATTCAGGCTGTAGGCTACTATGGGCATCTTGTCGCTTAGCGGGGAAAGCAACATGGCTATCACTCGGAAAATTTTCCATCGGATCTCGGGGCCGTGGACCAATAAGAAATGGGGGGAGGGGAGTTATCATAGACTACTGCACGGTGGACGTTTCTGGGGGGGAATGATGTGATAATTGAACATGATGTAACTTTTTACTTGTGCATATCTTGTGACATTTGTATTTCTTTTTGTCATAAGTAAAAGTAGGAAATGTTTAATGAAACAGGATAGAATGTGAAGGCTCATCAGGTTAAAGTTGACCAGAGGAAGGGGGAGGACCATAGGGTCACAGGAAGTAATAGGGGGAAGGACCTTATATGGCCATACAGTAGTAAGGAGTAGAGGGAGGGGGCTACCGGGGTTCCCCCACACAGCTTTGCCTTTTTCACTCCTCCCTCTCCCAAGTCTCATTGGTTTTCAGTTCACTATATAACAGCACGTTTGGAGCAGGACAAGGAGGCTTTTGGGCCGCTATATACTCCTATAGTTTGTCACTCTCTGTTCCAGCAGACTCTGTCTTCAACCATGGAGGCAGAAGAAAAACTTAGAAAAACTTTGTGAGTCCAAAATACTCTGAAAGATTTTGGACTTCGAAGTAATAAGAGGCAAAGTCTTTTAAAAACACATCTTTGAAACTCTTGACACAGAATGACTTGGTTAAAAATTATTAGAATAGGAAATCGGACAAAATTACTTGGAAGTAGCAGGATATTCATGGGAAATGCTCCATCAGGGGGTATACCTTTCATTATAGGTCCATAACTAATACCTGTCTAAATCCTTGTGATTTATGAAGATTTCGTAACGCTTAAGACGATACTTACAGGCATGCATGAATATGTCTGGGTATTGTTTCAAGGGCTACAACAAATTTAGAAACGAGATCAAGTCAACAGATAATAGGGGAAAAATAACTATTGAATGAGTTATAGGCATACAACCTCTTTTCTTTTCCTTTCTTGTCCATTTTATGTATTATACCTATACTCTCTTGTATTTTGTAAATAAAATCCCTTAAATGTTGTAAAGCCTCAGTTGTGAATTAGTTTATAACTGGAACAGAAGGACTTTAGGTATAGGGTTTTTCTTCAGATGGTTTCGTCCTCGGGGAGGTAAGTAAAATTTGTTTCACACAACGGCACATTACTGATTTAAAACACACACAACCTCATACAACTAACCTCTCTGTAAGGAGAGAATATGTTGATACACCTAATCTTTAAAAATAAAAGGAAAAGGTTATAATACCTTCCCAGATTAAACCAGATGTTTATATTCTGAAAATAGTATATCTGTTCTATTTCACTAGAAGGGTGGTTTACAAACTAAGTTATGTATAACTTATAAACAATAACTTGTGAATGGATACCTTCCGTGAACACAGGAGAAGGATTTTTCTGAAGCAATATTTAGAAAGGGTTTATAGTTTAGCGGAGATCGGCATCATCATATAGGATGAGAGGGCTCTGATAAAATATAAACTTTTTACACGGTGGTATATATTGAATATTGTACTTTATTTAGATGTAAAACTCAGGGGGTAAAGAGGGTAAATCCAGCGCTATTAGACAAAGAGGCTTGGGTGTGCGTCTCTTGCAGGAACAGTGGTGAGAGGAGAGTCTTCTTTATGAAGGAATAATAAACAATTAAAGCATTGTGCTACAAGTTGGTTAATATGGGTTTGATAGGATATAACTAATAAACTTTTGATACTAGCTTTTCATTATAGATCAGACTTTGCAAGTCGAGATCGCAATAGGAAGCATGGCCATATAGAGAAAATATGTGGATGTGGCTGTGCCGACTATTACGTAATAGTCGGCGAGAATTCTGACTGGAGTATATTGGGGGGAGGGGTGGGGGTTTCAGAAAGGGGGAGAGTGAGAAAAGGAGAGATTGTTATTTTTTTTTATATTTTGGCAGTCTCTAGGCACACCGTGGACCCATGGATATGTTGGAACACATTTAAAAAGTGCATTTAGCATAATGTGTGACCTTTAAGACTCTTGCGTAGCTTACTGCTAGGAATTTCTGTTCTACTGCTCAAGATTTTAAACCATGAATTGATGAACTTGCATTGAAGAAAATATATCAGTTTTCTGTGGGCTGTACATAGGCCAATCTATGAGGCTAAATAGCATGCCAATATTGATGACTGATTGTGTCAAGTGTCTAAGGATGAATGCTAACATGATTTGTTTCCAACTTTTGCCTTAAGTTACAATTTAGCTAACTTTAGCTAGCTCCCCACCCTTTTCAATTCCAATGATGGCTGTCATTTCATTACCAATGTTAAGTGTCATTGTAAAATATACTTTTAAGAGCTAAGCTCACTGGGGTGGATTTGGTGAATCGCCACAGGCATCCGGTTAGAGATGAGGCAGGTTACGTATTCGTATACAGGCTTTATTGTTGTCCACAAATTAAACAGACTGACTTGCTTGGAATGTGTTCTGAGAAAGAAAAAAAACATGGCAATAAGTAAACTGCTTTACTAATTAACTAAGTTACAAAGTATAAATAATACTTAGTAGCAACATTAACTATAAGTATAAAATAGAACAGAATAATTGCCATTTCACTTATACTACTAAACTTTGCGACAATCAGTGATAACACAGTATGTGAACAATAGACATGGTTAACACACTGACAAACAGCATGTGCCATCTGGTGGCTGCTCTAAAATGGCACCTCTATAACACAGAGTGATAATAATAAACTAGCAAGCTAACCTATAACAGTTAGACAAACCAACGAAATTACTAACTCTACTCATTGAATAACTAAACATTATAGTTGCAAGCATACATGACATACTTACAGTTATAAGCTACTCATCCAAAACAAGTGACGGGAGCGATCTTTTCCCGACTGCACTTCACAAAGCATCACTCAGTAATGCCGCTGTTGGCTGAGTCACGTCTTAACCGGAAATGCCCATATAGGGGCTAAAATGGCCGCTCAACCACTACACAAAATAACCCATAGAGGGAGCCTTTTCCACAGCCGCCCCCAAAATTACAAAGTAAATTTGCAACAACTAAAAGGCATTGATAAAGTCTCTTAAGGGCCACTGAAGAAAATGTCTCAGTCCGGCAGAGCAGGAAGGCAAACCAGGCGGGCGACTGGCCGGGTGTATGTCAGATCTTTCACCTTGACCTCTGCAGTCCTGATGCGGCCATCAGCACCTGGGAATACCTGAGTTACTTGTCCAATGGGCCACTGGGCTCTGGGAAGCTGGTTGTCCACTATCATGACGGTAGTCCCCAACTGTAGGTTCTCTGACTCTGTGCACCATTTCTGGCGGGCTTGAAGACCAGGTAAGTAGTGCCTGATGAAACTCTTCCAGAAGTGGTCGGCGATCAACTGACTATGCCTCCATCGTCGGCGGCTCAGCAACTCGGATTCTGGATACACCACCTGTGGGATCGATGAATCTGGCCGCCCCATCAGAAGTGTATTGGGAGTCACTGGGTCGGGGTCTGCAATGTCCGAGGACGTGTAACCAAGCGGCTTGGAGTTGAGGATTGCCTCTACCTCTGTAAGCACTGTACGCAGGACTTCTTCGGTTACGACTTGATCCCCCAGTGTAACTCGGAGGGCTGCTTTGAGTGATCTGACTTCTCTCTCCCAACAGCCTCCAAAGTGGGGAGCGCTAGGGGGGTTGAAGACAAAGCTTATCTGTTGGCTGGCTAATTCTTCTTGCAGCTGAGGTTGAAGTGCTTTGAAGGCCTCTCGAAGCTCTCGCTCACCACCCTTGAAGTTCGTCCCTTGATCCGAGAGCAACTCAACAGGTTTCCCCCGACGAGAGATGAAGCGCCTCAATGCCATTAGGAATTAATCACTGTCCATGTTACTAAGGAGGTCGAGGTACGTGGCTCTGGTAGTAAGGCACTTAAACAGGATTCCCCATCTCTTCTCATGTCGTCGTCCAATCTTAATAGAGTACGGTCCGAAGCAATCAACGCCTGTCGAGTAAAAGGCAGGTTTAAAGAGACGAAGTCTGGCAGGGGGCAAGTCAGCCATTCTTGGCACAGACGGTTTGCCCCTCCACTTCCGGCAGTCTTGACATTCGCGTTGATGGCGACGGATTGCCTCTCTCCCTCTGAGTATCCAGTACTGACGTCTGACCTCCGCAAACACTCTCTCGGGTCCTGGGTGATGCAGCTTGGTGTCGAAGTCCTGGATGATCATCTTCATTACGGGGTGGTGGGCATCAAGAACAACTGGATGGATGGAGTCCATATCTAGATGAGGGCTTCGCCTAAGCCGGCCTCCCACTCGTATAAGCTGCGTGTCTGGGTCAAACTCTGGTGCCAGAGTGAGTAGCCGACTGGCGGTTGGTACTGGCTTGCCTGCTCTTAGATGCGTGACTTCGGTTGGGAAGCTATCTCTCTGGGCTTGTTGTAGGATAGCAACCTCTGCATCTCTGTAGTCTTTAGCTAGCAGGACGTCAGTACCATCAGCCGCCCCATGGAGGATACGAGCGACTGCGCTTACAAACTCAGCGTATGTTTGGAACTGGTTGGCTGGGGGCAACGCAGGGGATGAGGAAAGGGTAGTAACACCGCAGAATGTGGGTCTTCTTAGCTCTTCGTCCCCTACAGGCGGAAGGAGTGGGTTCTGTTGCCAGTGATCGGATGATCGGCGCAGGAAGGATGGACCTTGGTTCCACTGACACGGTTGAGAAAGCTCAGCTAGTACCTTTCCCCTCGTTATATCATCTGCAGGGTTACTCTTAGTATCGACATATCGCCAGCTCTCAGGGTTGGTCAGCTCCCTGATTTCGGCTATTCGTGTGCCCACGAATACTTTGAATCTACAAGACTCGGATTGAATCCAGGCAAGGACTGTGGTGGAGTCTGACCACATGGTGATGTGTCGAATGGGAAGGCTGAGCTCAGACTTAAGAACGTTAGCTAGTTGGGCCCCTGTCACTGCAGCACATAACTCCAATCGTGGGATTGACTGTTGCTTCTTAGGGGCAACCCTGGATCTTGCTGCAAGGAAAGCTATTTCAATGTCACCTTGGGGGCCTTCCGTTCTTAGATAGGCTACGGAGCCATAGGCACACTCTGACGCATCACAGAACACATGGATGTCTCGCCGGCTCTCAGGGTCATCCAGCGCTGGGGTGGTGTAACACCTGGGAAGACAGATCTGCTGCAGACTGGGGAGTTCCCGCTCCCATGCCTGCCAGGACTGTACCAGTTCTTCTGGGAGCTGAGGGTCATCCCACTCTCGCTGTTTACACCAGAGGTGCTGCACCAAAACCTTGGCTCTTGTGGTGTAGGGTGAAATGTACCCCAGGGGGTCATACTGGCTAGCCAGCGTCTTATAAATGTTCCGCATTGTGATGACTGAACAATCGATTGGGCGGTGCTTGTATGACAGCAAATCAGATTGGCAGTTCCAATGTAGTCCAAGGGTTGACTCTTGTGCGTCTGTCTGACCGTGAGTGAGCCACAACTTAGTACTGCTGGATTTTGCTTCAGTGGGCAGGTGACTGATTACCGATAGGACGTTGCTCGCCCACTGACGCAGGTCGAAACCCCCAGTAGCAAGAAGATCTCGCATCTTCCCTACCAGCTTCTTGGTTTCCTCTTCAGAACTGAGACTTTGCAGGCAGTTGTCAACATAGAATGACCTTTCTATGGAATCACGGACATCCTCACCTGGTTCACTGTGGTCAATGACGTGCTTTTGGAGGGCAAACGTGGCGCAGCAGGGACTGCAGGTCGTTCCGAAAGGCAGGACCTGCCACTCATAGACGGTAGGTGGGTCATCTCGTTTGAGGTCCCTCCAGAGGAATCTCAGCAGGGGCCTGTCTTCTGGGAGCAGTCGTATTTGGTGAGACATACCACGTATGTCGCTGCTGATAGCCACCTTGTGCTCACGGAACCTTAGCAAAACCGCCAGGAGGGATGGACCGAGCGTGGGTCCTGGAAGCAGCAGCTCATTCAGGTTCTCCCCTCTACACCGGAAAGAACAGTTGAACACAACCCTATGCTTGCCATTGTGTTCCACCATATGGTGCGGGATGTACCAGGCCTCACTGGTCTGGTCCACCACTTCTGGAGCCAACTTCACCACGTACCCTGCCTGCTCTAGCTTAGTGATCTCTGCTTAGTACGCTATTGCTTGGACGGGAGTCTTAGCCAGCCGCTTCTCGATCCCTCTCAGTAGAGGCAGCGTTGCTTCTTTAGGAGCTTTGAGGTTCGCCATGTTCTTCACTCTCAGCAGGGGTGTGGCGTATCTTAGCACCCCGTCCACATCAACTCTCACTGTCCTCTCTTCAAGCAGACTGACTGCCTCATGGTCCTGCTTTGACCTTGTGATAACCTTTTCACTCCTGTATGGTAGCACATCCAACTGCCAAAGCTTCTCCACATGGCTATGCAGGTCGGCGTCAGGGGATGGTATGATTGTGAAGAGGCACTGTGGGACATGAGGGTTTTGTTTGACTTCACAGGCGGGGCCCTGTAGAGTCCAGCCGAGGCGGGTCTTGATTGCTGCAGGGCCTCCTGGTGGGCCGAGGCGAACCGGCTCAATGGGCGTAATGAGATGAGGGAAGTCTGACCCGATAAGTAGGAGTGGGCGTACTGCAACAATCTGCTCTAGAGGCAGGCCTTTCAGGTGGTGATACCTTTGCTGTAGGGCTGTCACTGGCTGTGTGTGTTCAGCGAGGCTGAGTGGTTCAGCAGTGAAGGCACCGCGAATCTTGAAAACCTTTGAAGGTTGACTGACGGGGGATAATGTGAAGGTAACTGATGCACCCTTGAGGATTTGCAGGTCTCGGCTCACAGTACATAGGGGTAAGTCTTCTGGGTGACCATCTAATCCAAGACGCTCAGCGGCACTGTGCAGCAAAATGGTGCGTTCGGACCCATCGTCTAAAACTGCATAGGTCTCAAGGCTCCGGTCCCCATTTCTCAGGATAACTTTACTTATCTTCAGCAGTACTTTCTTGCTCCCCTTTGGTCGGTCAACGTAGAGGACTTCACTTTGAGGGCTAGTGAAGCACGCATTCACAGCTGCTACAGTCTCTTGGGGGTTGTCATTTCCCTTATCAACCACCTTATCATTCACTTCGTGGAGGATGAGTAGGTGCTTGCGGTTGCAGGTCTTACACAGGGCTTTAAGGGTGCACTTTGCAGCCTGGTGACTGCGGCCACAGCGCCAACAGCGTTTGTTGTCGATTATCCATTTCACTTTCTGCTCCTTTGTTAACTCCTTGAACTTGGCACAACCGTTCAGGTAATGACTGTTGTTGTCACAGTACGGGCAGTAACACATCTTCTTCTCTGGTGTCTTAGCAGTGACGGGCTGCAGGGAGACCTCTGGTGTACTGCTCTCTGATGACTTCTCTGTACCGAGGAAAACATTGGTAGCCTTGGTTGGATATTTCGAATCTTTATGCTGCTCTTTTCCCTTCGGCGTTGTGTTGTCTCTGCAGGAATGACTGGGTACCTTGTAGCTAAAGCTGGAGCTATCTTCTAGAACTTGCAACTCATATTCCAGCCATTCGGAGAGGTCCAACAGGGTGGGTATAGGAACTCTCAGTGGGTGGATGATTCTCCTGAAGCTGGCCTTCAGATCATGAGGAAGCTTCCCTAGCAGTCTTGTGACGTGAGATCCACAATCCAACTCGACAAGTCCCTTCTGTCCCAACTGCTGCAGCATACTGACCAATGAGCGAACTTTAAGTGCGAACATCCGGAAAGCTCTCCCATCACCACTGGCAATGTCTGGTCCGTCCATGAGTTCAGCAATCCTTTGCAGAGCTAGCTTATGGGGCTGCCCATATTGCTTGTTCAGAGCCTCCATAGTATCGGTAAATGGATATCTTGAATTACTGTAGGAGTCTGCGATAAGCAGGGCCTCTTCCAGCTTTAGATGGTCGGTGAGGATCTGAAACTTAAACCTTTCTGTGGCATCTGCAGGTAGAATGTTCTCCAAGGCGATCCTTAGCTGAGAGAATTCTCTGGAGTCTGCATGGACGAAATTAGGGATGGAAGGTTTGGGGCCTCTGTAGGTCCGCTCCTGGTTGTGTGTGACGGGGGATTCTGGAGAATAATAGTCACCTCTTGGTTGGTCATAACTGACTGCTCTTTGAGGAGAGTAATGAGCTGTAGTTCTCTGGCTGGACAGCAGGGTGGGCTCTTGTTGCATGTATGAGTAAGGATGTGGCTGATCTGGAGGAAGACCATAATTACTGCTTCGCTGACCTCTCACATAGCTGAATGATCGTTCATCTTCGGAGACATATCTGTTCCCCATTGGACTGATATTTGGGCCATAGGGAAGATCACGCTGCACCTGCAGTCTCTTCAGTCTCTCCTCGATCTCAGCGGTGTGGCTAGTGTTAGCGAAGCCTCTCTGGATGGGGGAAGGAGACCACTGTGGGGCAGTGGTGTAGCTTGAGGAGGGTTTGGCGGGACTCTGTAGTCAGCTCGGGGGGTAAATACCTCTGAAACTGGACGGTGGGATGTAGCAGGATTAACTTGATCCCAACGACTTCTCTGGAGCTCTTTAACCTTTCTCGTGGTTAAGTCGCTGCAACTCCGATAAAGCTTGAGGTAGTAGACTCGTTCTCTGTAGCAGATCAGCATTCTCTCTTTCCATCCTAGTCGCTCGTTGGTGCTGATCTGTGTAGTTCCACCTTGCTTTATCCAACTCAGACAGGAGGGATGGGACTAGTTCTGCGCTGCGGCGGATATCCTCGTTTCCCTGTTCACGTTCCCTGGTGGTGTTTAACTGACTTCTATTCATTTCAGCCCGGGTTGTTGGTAACTGGTGGAATGAGCCACTGGAGATAGAAGAAAACGCAGCTCCATGAAGAGCCTCTTTATGTCTCTGTACAGGGGGTGCAGTGTCTGCTACTGTGTGGGACATCTGTCGTGCATGGCCTGGGCCTGTGAGGTCATAGTCGGCTAGGAAACTTGGGTGACGTATTTGTCTGCGGGGTCTAGCATCCACTTCTTGGTTCACAGGCTCAGCATCCATCCTGACTCCTGGGTCTGAGTTACGCCTTGGCCTATACTGTGGTAATTCCATAATCCGGCTCGAAGGACCAAATGTAAAATATACTTTTAAGAGCTGAGCTCACTGGGGTGGATTTGGTGAATCGCCACAGGCATCCGGTTAGAGATGAGGCAGGTTACGTATTCGTATACAGGCTTTATTGTTGTCCACAAATTAAACAGACTGACTTGCTTGGAATGTGTTCTGAGAAAGAAAAAAACATGGCAATAAGTAAACTGCTTTACTAATTAACTAAGTTACAAAGTATAAATAATACTTAGTAGCAACATTAACTATAAGTATAAAATAGAACAGAATAATTGCCATTTCACTTATACTACTAAACTTTGCGACAATCAGTGATAACACAGTATGTGAACAATAGACATGGTTAACACACTGACAAACAGCATGTGCCATCTGGTGGCTGCTCTAAAATGGCACCTCTATAACACAGAGTGATAACTAACTGACAGGTGAAATAAACTAGCAAGATAACCTATAACAGTTAGACAAACCAACGAAATTACTAACTCTACTCATTGAATAACTAAACATTATAGTTGCAAGCATACATGACATACTTACAATTATAAGCTACTCATCCAAAACAAGTGACGGGAGCGATCTTTTCCCGACTCCACTTCACAAAGCATCACTCAGTAATGCCGCTGTTGGCTGAGTCACGTCTTAACCGGAAATGCCCATATAGGGGCTAAAATGGCCGCTCAACCACTACACAAAATAACCCATAGAGGGAGCCTTTTCCACAGTCAGAAATAGTTAACACTGGTGCTGAGTCATGATTCCCAAAAAATAAATACTCAAAACATGTGATATGTTTTGAATGTGCAGAAAGTTTTGAAAAATCCAGGATGCCCGAGATCCTTACTGCATTATATTCCATCTTCTTTAGGAACCAGAATGTTGTCTTTTCCTTCACAGAAAAAAAATATTTCCACTATAAAATGATGCAGAAAAGTCCTATTCCCTCTTGGGCTAAGCCCCGGATGTTTCAGAAACCTAGAAACGCCCCTGGTAACGATCCTGAGAAGGTGGCACTGTATACCTTCTTCAGATTGAGCATTTGTGTCTCAAAATCTTCAGATCGATACTTGGAATATTTTTGTGAACAAAGTTTTACATGATGACTGGTCCTCCTCACTCAGCTCCCGGAACATAAGTAGTCCCTTGAAATCGTCACAGATATTCCTGATTGACTGAGATCTGGAAGTCAGCTGTGCGATTATGATGTCCACTGCAACATAAAACACAGAATTCCTAAATGTTACATCTGGAGTCTCATGTGCATCTGAGCCTTCTTCAGTGCACTGGCGCTTCCTCAGCCTGCTTTGGGTGAACTCAGGTTGGATTCCTACTGCTTGGGCTATATTCTGCGCTTCAATAAGCATTGAATCCCAGTTGTTTCACAGTGAAATGACTTCCTGCTGGAGAGCTTCAATGTTTGCAGCTTCTTGATCAAGAGATAAGCTGCCACTCTGCAAGAGCACATTTCGATCTTCAATGTGTTGTAGTATTTTCACCCAGATTGTGGTGAAACATTCTCTCAGTCCTTGTGCATCTGATAAGGCCTCATTGGTTAATTTGCAGGATGATATTATGCAATCAAGTGATCAAATCACACTGGGGAGGTGGCGAGCAATAGGTCTTACAGCGTCAATGCGCGCACTCCAACGTGTATCACTCAGGCGGTGAAGGGAGCATCCTGTCTTTTCTTTAAACACAGACCACTGTTCTGGACTGGCGCTAAAGAGGGTGTAGAGGCAGTTGACACATCCCAAAAAGGTTAACATTTCTTTGCATGACTGGGCAGCAGGACGTTCTGTTCGACATGGGCTATATCTTGGGTCGCATCACATTTTATGGAGAAATAGATGGACTGCAGTCTCTCGCCGAGAATAGAGTTCAGTACATGACCGCCACAAAGTTCAATGAACTCATTTTGAGATCGCCATGACAAATAATGCGCTGGTAAACCTTCCCCTCTCTGTCTGTACTGTTTTACTTTTTCTAGATGCTCTTGCGTGATGGAATCATATCTAGCAATAAGCTCAAGCAGACATAAAAAAATCCCAATGTGGACCAAGCTCATTGGTGTCCGCCCTGAAAGCCAGGTTTTGAGAGGCCAAAAATAGTGTGACATCCAACAGTCTCTCCAACAAAGACTTGTTCTTTTCAACTTGTGTTTGTAATTCCCTCTGGAACTGGCCATCAACACCTGTGCAGTGAATCAGGGAATGCTGCAGATTTCGCCACTTCCAATCGCAATGTTTATGGGGGTTGCTTTTTTCATGCTCTGGTAATTTTGTGTAGAGGTTCTGACTATTCAGTGGCAGCGGTGGCATCATTGGGTAAAAAAACCAGCTCTATCTGGAGATAAAAAAAAATAAAAAAAACTTACATTATGTTGTATATCCATACATAAACGACATAATTTTTTTAAAAATGTATAAACTAATATGAACATTATCAGCATCACTACAAAATATAATATCTGGCACTCAACTTACTGCCATGTGTGTGGCAATACATGCTGATGGACTGGTGGTTCACAATTGACAGTCAAGTGTGCTGCAGATCAGAACTCCCTCGGTAAAGGAATAACACAGCTTCGTTGGCAGTTCATACAAAATTGTGCTGGCATGGCCTACGAATAAAACAAAACACTGTGTAGAATAAAACATACATACAAACGTTCGGAGTGTCAATTGAAGTTATTTGGCTGAACACCAGTGCCAGTATCTGAGCCTCAGACTTCATAGTGTGCATGTTTGGCGTAACATGGTCTACCACAATTATGCAGACGACACACACATTTACATAACCATATCACCAGGGGACTACAGTCCAATACAGGCACTGAGTAAGTGCATTGAAAAATCAATGATTGGATGTGCCAAAATTTCCTTCAATTAAACAACGACAAAACTGAAGTAATTGTCTTTGGTGCCAAAGATGAACAATTAAAAGTCAGCGCACAGCTTACATCCGTTATGTTAGAAACCACAACCCAAGCCAGAAATCTTGGTGTTGTCGTAGACTCCGACCTGAATTTCACATTAAATCAATTAATAAATCAGCCTACTACCACCTAAAAAACATATCAAGAATTAAAGGGCTTATGTCTTATTTAGAAAAATGTATCCATGCATTTATCTTTAGTAGACTTGACTACTGTAACAGTGTCCTTGCTGGCCTTCCAAAAAAATCTATCAGACAGCTTCAGCTATTTCAGAACGCTGCTGCTCGAGTCCTCACTAGGACCAAAAAAGTGGATCACATTACCCCAGTTCTGAGGTCTTTACACTGGCTTCCTGTCACTCAAAGAATTGATTTCAAAATACTAATGTTGGTTTATAAAGCACTAAATGGTTTAGGGCCAAAATACATTACTGATATGCTGATACGTTATGAACCGTCCAGAGCCCTTAGGTCGTCTGGGACAGGTCTACTTACAGTCCCTAGAGTTAGGACTAAACAAGGAGAAGCAGCTTTTAGTTATTATGCACCAAAAATCTGGAACAAACTCCCAGAAAACTTGAGGTCTGCTGCAACTCTCAGTTCTTTTAAATCGAGTCTGAAGACTTTTTTGTTTCCATTTTAACCTGCAATTTTTTTTTAATTTGCTTCTTTCATTCGCTTTTACATTTTTTATAATGTGTTTTATGTATTCTAATCTTGCCCCTGTAAAACACTTTGAGTGGCCTTGTGTCTGAATTGTGCTATATAAATAA
The DNA here is from genome assembly GCA_949357725.1 of Hyperoplus immaculatus. Taxonomy (NCBI): domain Eukaryota; kingdom Metazoa; phylum Chordata; class Actinopteri; order Uranoscopiformes; family Ammodytidae; genus Hyperoplus; species Hyperoplus immaculatus. The sequence continues at coordinate 28,765,527 of OX442362.1, forward strand.
ACTTGCCTTGCCTTGCCTAGTGTGGCCGCACCTTTAGGGTGTATTTGTAACCAATAAACAGAATTTACTCAGGGTTGATAGCAGTTTACTATCGATCCAGTTTTATTCAACAATTGCTGGACTGAAATGCATCTTGCTTCATCATACTGTATGTCAGGAAAACCATAAAACACAATACCTTAAATCACATAGAAATGTGATAGTAGTTTAGTTAACCTTAAAGCTGCAGTTGAGAGTTTCAGCCGTTGGAATCCCAACGGCTGTTTTCCCAACGCTCTACCTGCTGTAGCTCCTCCCTCCGAACCACAGCTATGCGCGTTCATGTGAATTCAGTTACATTGACAGGAGACAAACACCATGTCCGATTCCGAGGTGATTAAACATTAGTAATGATAACTACATACGTACATATTGAGCATACATTTTAATCACAGACATACCATGTATGTTAGCTTAAAATCATTGTAAGTGTGCTGGTAGGCCTAACAAAAGTAGCTGTAACAGCCAGGCAAGATAGCAAACTAATTGTAACAGAGCGGAGAGGTGTGTGTGTATCTCCTACTATCTATGCTCCTGCTCTGACCGCAGCTGGGAGGGGCTGCTCGGGGCTGCTGCGCGAGGAGCGGGCTGCTCGTTGAGAAGAGGTGATACTTGCTTTGGCGAAAAAAGTCACCAATAACACCAGAAAAAAAAGCTAGATTTGTCGCTTGTCGCTGTTTTGAAAAAAAAAGTCGCCAGGGGGGCTGAAAAGTCACTAAATATAGCGACAAAATCGCTTTGAGTTGGCAACACTGAGCACAGGACGAGGGCTATATAGGGCCAGCGGACGTCCTGCTGCTAGCGGCAGGCAGCCTAGGGGCAGAGGAAGGGGACGAGGTCACGGTCGGAGAGGTCTTGATGTGATAGGGCAAGAAGACATGGCCGGTGTACTTTTTTTCGAGCTCTCGCCGTCTCCCTTTCAGCAGTTAACTTTTCAACATTCGTCTTTCCTCGTTTTTTTGCTGTCTTAGCGGTGTTAGTTGTTGGTATCCTGGGAATGGTAAATTGAGGGTTCGTTTGTGAAAACATTGCTACTCACTGTCCGCTGTAGTAGCCTAGTACCAAACAGTAGGCTAGTGTCAGACTGCTAGGGTCGTGAACGCTCACGCAACTGACGCATCAACGTCGTTGCCAAGGTCCCACAGCCAATAAGAACGGAGAATCTGACCTCGCTCTGATTGGCCAAAATTAACATGAGCGGTGGCAATTTTGGGGGGCAGCACACAGAGGCAGGGGGGAGCAAAGTGATAAAAAAATATTTTCAGACCACTTCACCTACATATAGCTGAATGGCTATTATGACAGTTTTGCCAAATATTACAGTAAAAAACTCTCAACTGCAGCTTTAATTAGAGTATGTAAAATACAAATACAAATATAAAATATATTTCACCTTTAAGGGAGTTAAACCAAATATTAAATTGTCTCAAAAACAAACCTGTTGTTCAGTAAAAATAAACCTGACGAGATGTTACTCGTTCTCTTAATTGTCTCTTTCTCTCTCAGTCCATAAAGTGGTCGTGTAGCGAAGGAAACAGGTGAATGTAGCTTACCGCGCTGATTTGCTTGTATCACTGGTTTCACTTCAGAGGTGTCGGCCAGAACACCACTTATGGCCAAAAGCATCAAATTATAAGCATGAGACTAGGAGAGGAGGATTATAGTTTATCCGCTCTTTATTTTCTTCTCTTTCACAGACACAGCAGCACACACATCGCGGGAAAAGAACAAAGGGTTTAACTCCGCTCCTGACAAGACGTTGGAACTGTTGTGTATTTTGGGTTAACTATGATTCCGTAGTTATGAAGCCCCGGGTTATTCTGGGTAACATTCTGGCGGAAGTCCTCTCTCGTTGTTACCTCTGTTCACGTGCCATGATGGCTGAATAAACAGTTAATGCAACGTCGTTGTCCGTGCTTATGTGAGTTAACTAATACCCTATGAAGAAGTTAGGACATAATAAAACTGGCGACGAGGACGTCTGAGCCGGCGCGTATTGTCTCCTCCGAGGAAGTGCGGTTTGGTTGTTTCCCCGCTGATGCCTCGCAGATCGCATTGCTGCCGACTTCAGCACGCGGGGTGTGCTCCGGACAAGTCAGCTGGAGGGGCGAGCGGACAATCGATAACGTCGTGAGTTGTATTTGAGGGGAAGGCAGCACTTATAATAAGGAGCTTAAAATGTCTGCAATTGTTGGCTCAATCGGCAGCTTTGATGAGAGCATTGAGCAATGGAGCTCATATACAGAGCGTTTTGACTACTTTGCCGTTGCTAATGGAATACCGGCTGGGAAACTGGTGCCCACTTTTTTGAGTGTAATGGGACCAAAGACTTTTAACCTGCTGCGGGATTTACTACAACCAGCGAAGCCAGGCAGTAAAACATACAAGGAAATAGTGGATATACTGGCAAACCACCTTTCACCCAAACCCCTGGTGATTGCAGAAAGATTCCGATTTCACAAACGTGGCCAGGAGGAGGGTGAGTCTGTCACTATGTTTATGGCAGCCCTGCGCAAGTTAGCTGAACACTGTGAGTTTGGGGATGTGTTAAATGACACACTAAGAGACAGGCTGGTATGTGGACTGAGAAATGAAGCAGCACAGAAGAGATTGCTCACAGAAAGAGCATTGACGCTAGAAAAAGCCATAAATGTTAGTGTGACAATGGAATTGGCATCAAAGGAAGCCCAACAACTAAATGCTACAGGAAGAGTACACCAACTCGTCGGTGATAAGACATACGTACAAGGGCCATGTTTTCGCTGTGGTAAACCTGGACACCTTTCAGCGACATGCTGGGCTAAAGAGTTGGACTGTCATAACTGTGGAAAAAAAGGCCATGTGGAACGGGCATGCAGAAGTCATACGAGCTCAGGCAAGAGCTCAAAGATAGAAAACAAAAGGGACAATGTCAAATACAAACAGAAAAGACATGTGCGCACAGTCCAGCATAAAAATGAGAGAAGTGATTCCTCTTCAGAAGAAGTGCATACTGAAGTAAATACTGTGCGGATAATGAGTATGGATGGGAGCTCAGATGGCTACTGGGCTGAGCCACAGTTGGAAGGGCACTCAGTAAAAATGCAGATAGACACAGGTTCTAAAGCATCATTACTGTCGCACAAACTCTACAAGAAATACATGAGGCACCTTCCACTGCGGCCATCAGACACTGTGTTTAAAGCCTATACCGGACACCGAGTGCACATGGAAGGGATGACAGATGTGACTGTAATCTACAATGGACAAACAAAAAAACTTCCAGTCTATGTGACCAAAGGGAATCATCCTGCTATAATGGGACGTGCATGGCTACGTGAAATTCGTCTGGACTGGCAGGTGGTAAAGAAGCTGTCACACAGTCTCACTCCCCTACAGGAGATACTGGAGAAAAACAAGGAGGTTTTCCGTGACGAATTAGGCAGCATGAAGGATATAACTGTGAAGTTGCATGTCAAAGCTGACTCCAAGCCTGTGTTCATGAAAGCTAGACCAGTACCATATGCAATCCGAACCAAGGTGGAAGCGGACCTGGATGCCCTAGTCAAGAATGGCGTTTTGGAGCCGGTGACGATCAGTGAATGGGCCACGCCCATCGTGCCGGTACCAAAAAAAGACGGGGGAATTCGCACCTGTGGGGACTTTAAAGTAACGCTTAATCCTGTGTTACTAGCGGAACAATATCCCCTTCCCCTAATTGATGACTTGTTTTCTGGGCTGAGTGGGGGTCAAAAATTCAGCAAGATAGATCTCAGTCAGGCTTACCTACAAATGCATGTGGAAGAACAGTCACGTGAAATGTTGACCATCAACACACATAAGGGACTTTTTAGATACTGCAGACTGCCTTTTGGCATCACCTCAGCCCGGCACTCTTTCAGCGAGCAATGGATCAGATCCTCAGCGGATTGCCAGGGGTACAGTGCTACCTCGACGATATCTTGTGCACCGGAACTAGCGATGACGAACATCTGCGCAACTTGGATGCTACCCTCCAAAGACTGAAGGACTACGGCTTGAGAGTCCGTAAGGAGAAATGTGACTTTTTCAGACCATCAGTGGAATATCTGGGGCATGTAATTAATGCAGATGGGCTACACACTGCACCATCCAAAGTAGCTGCAATCGTGGACGCACCTCCGTCCCAGAACGTCAGCCAGCTACGATCCTTCTTAGGACTGTTGAACTACTACGGGCGCTTCATCCCCAATTTATCTTCGCTGCTACAACCGCTGCACGAATTGCTACGCCAAGATAAAAATTGGAAGTGGACAGCGGGCTGTCAGGAGGCTTTTGATAAGGCTAAAATGGTGTTGACGTCGTCCGAGGTCCTGACTCACTTTAACCCATCACTTCAGCTTCAGCTCGCCTGTGACGCCTCCCCATACGGAAGTGGGGGCTGTCCTTTCTCATGTTTTACCAAGTGGTGAGGAAAAGCCAATAGCTTTTGCATCAAGGACGTTAAACAAGGCGGAGTCTAATTATGCTCAGCTAGAACGGGAGGCACTGAGCATTGTGTTTGGAGTTCGGAAGTTTCATCAGTACTTATATGGGAGACGGTTTACACTCCTAACTGACCACAGACCCCTCACAAACATTCTTGGTCCGCACACAGGTATACCATCGCTTGCCGCTTCCCGACTGCAGCGATGGGCCTTGTTGTTGTCAGCACACACATATGACATCAAATATCGGAAGGCAGACTCCCACTGCAATGCGGATGGTTTATCTAGGCTGCCACTGCCTGTCACAAAACCGGAGTCTAACACAGTGGACATATTCTACTTTAGGGAAGTAGAAAAAGCACCTGTTTCAGCTGTACAGGTTAAGAAGGAGACAAGAAATGACCCGGAGTTGTCTGCTGTGATGGACATCATTGTAAAGGGTCGACCTGCTGGTGATGACGCAAACTTGAAGCCTTTCCTCGGAAGGAGGTTGGAGCTGTCTGTCCAGTCTGGTTGTTTAATGTGGGGGAGGAGGGTCGTCATTCCCTTGTTACTTCGCACAAAAGTGCTGCAACAGCTACATTCAGGACACAGTGGAATAGTACGCATGAAAGAAATAGCAAGAAGTTACTTTTGGTGGCCTAAGATGGATAGCCAGATTGAGGAGCTTGCCAAAAGCTGTTCATCATGCCAAAAAGTCAGAAACAATCCTCCCCCCGCACCGCTTCACCCCTGGGAGTTTCCACAAGGACCATGGCAGCGTGTGCATATTGATTTTGCGGGACCATTTGAGGACAGAATGTTTCTTATTGCTGTTGATGCACACAGTAAATGGCCGGAGGTGGCTATCATGAGATCAACCACGGCGGAGAGGACTATTGAGAAGTTGGGGGAAATGTTTAGTCGGTTTGGATCTCCTGCACAGCTTGTATCTGACAATGGACCTCAATTTATCTCACAGGAAATGGCCGGTTTCCTACAAGCTAATGGTGTTCAACACATTAAGTCAGCTCCCTACCACCCCGCAACAAATGGTCTCGCTGAACGGTTCGTTCAAACCATGAAGCATGCTTTGAAATCATCACAGGGACAAGGAACACTACATCAGAGACTGCACATCTTCCTGCTGACAGAAAGAGAACATTCACGGTTTCGCTGACACAAATTTAATTGAATAGCCTACAATGCATGTGTAGTGCTTTCAAATATCTCCTGTAGCCTATTGTTAAAACATTTGGTTAAACTGTAATAAAGGTAATTATTCTATATGTATTCAACATTGTATGGGTTATCCAATTATCCAATTTCAATTCACCATTATTATATTAAATCTATGACACTTGATGTCTTCTCAGAACATATTTTTCCCACAGTAACCTCTAAGCTTAGTTACTCAATACATTCATTCAATTAAAGCCACTACGAGTAAGTCGGCACGTTGGCGACACCTTTGAACAAAAGCGGTAGTATTTTTACGACGCCAGCTGTCGTGAAGCTGTTTTCTAGCTCGTGCAGGGCCTCAAGATTCAAATAATCAGGAAGCAATATAGTGCGTGTCCGTGTGTTGAAAGTGTGAGGGCACCGGACTCTTTTCGGCTCGGTGAGAGTGGTTAGTGACACAGCATCAACTACACCTGATTGCAATGAGTTGATCCATTGTCACTTCTCACGGAGCTGAACGAGTATGTGTCCCCACACAAAGCGAATGAACGAGAGACGGCAGTTAGTTATGGATCACGATGAGGTAATGTGTTTATGTTGTTGTAAATAATGACTATTTCAGATGAATAATGGTCATCTGATGATGCTGGTGAGGCAAAGTAAACTTTGTTTTAGTAGGCTACCGCTCATTCATTTAGGAGTAAACACTGCAGTCTAGGTTTGCTCCGTGAAATTGTGTATGTTGCTTGGCAACGCCCTCCCGCCCGCCTATCACTCTCCCTTTTACCTTTTCTTCATTGCATTTTCTTTTTTTTCTTTGATGGTTCAGCCCCGTTATCAGTCATTATGATGACAAATAGCCTAACTGTCTCAAACAAGGTTTCAGCTTCCCTTCTAGGGTGACCAGATCGCATTTCCATTACTTTTCACACGTCCCGCAAATTGAGACGTTGTCCCGCATTGTTATTAAAAGTGAGCCCCCCTTTTTAAATGCGTGTTTTATAATCTGGCATTCATCCGATAGCTGTGAGGAGACAGCAGTCTCCGTTTGTCTGTGTGTGGTTGTCTGTGTGTGTGTATCGGGCTGCTGGGCTCAGTGGCTCTGTGAAGGTGCTGCCTGCAGTGCTTCAGTGTTTACTTTCCTGTTACTTCAAAATAAAAGCCAACTCACGTTTGTCAAGTGAAATGCTAATGTGAAGCCAGTGAAATGCTTTTAATGTGAAGCCGCAGCCTTAATGCTCTATTTGTTTAACAGTAGCTAACTTAACTGCTGCGCGCTGATCTAAAGATAGTGTTTTTTTAATATAGAAAGCCGTGTCTCTGGCATTACCGGTGGTGACACGAGTTTATTTTGCTAAAAAAACGGCACTTTGTCCCGCATTGTCCCGCACAAACGTAGTCTTTGTCCCACATCTGGTGAATTGGGATCTGGTCTCCCTATCCCCTTCCCTCACTTGGAGTGATAGGCTTCTCAAATCGCGTTCCTGTGCCATACTGAAATCTGCGACCAATACGGATATGTGACCATAGAGCATGCACGAGCGAACCGAAAATCGGACTGGGTGTATGACCAGATCAAATGCAGTAATAAAAACTATATAAAAACGTCTTTCTTTGCACTGATGGTCTCGTTTGCTGTTAAAGGTAATTTATGATTATGAGAGGAAACATGAGGCTGTTTAAAAGATATTTAAATGTTACTCGTAGCCGCTTTAATGTTGACAAAATTTTAGAACAATAATGTGTTGGTGTGTCAACCAGCCCAATACCATAATGCAAAACAAGCTTGAATATATCAAGTGAAGTGACTGATTTGAATTAAGGTGTTCTTACCTCTTTGTTCATTTAATACCGGCGTCCTTGTTGTCATTAATTTTCCATATAATTTGAACAAAGGGCGGGACTGGGAGGCGGCGGTCTTTTATTAGTTTTGTAGTGTAACGCAGGGGGGCGTGGCCGTGGTGGTTTGCCAAGTGGCTGCTGCGGCTACGGGCTGCACACGGCCATGGATACAGTGTTAATTTCGTAGACTAAGACTATGACGAAAAATATTCGTCTACGAACCTTTTTCACGGACGTAAACTAAATAAAAACTAAATAAAAAGGCAGATGTGATGACGAAGACTGAGACTAATTTAACTGACACTATAGTCTACGAATAGGAACTAGACGAAACTGTTAGGGCGGGACGAATGGAGAAGAGATCCAATCAGAACTACTCTTTTTGTGGGACAAGTTGGGAAGAAATCCAATCAGTGCAAAGCAGCGAATGCAACCCTGTGTCGGTGAAAATCGACGGGAGACCGCGCAGGTGTGAGCGGGTGGAGTGAGCCGCTGTGCTGAAAAACTCTGCGGTAAGATGGACAAAAATGATAGTCAGGGATATCCTGCCCGTTAACGATGTCTAGGGGAACGGCTAAGTTCCGCGATCTGTTTGTAGTAGGCTCTGTCTCGGGTTTGAATACACAGAGCCATGTGAAACTGCCGCCTCCGTCCGTTAGTTTCTGTTTTTAAGTTACAATCAACTCCGACGCATGGACAGCGTTCAATTAAAACCTCTAATTGTATTATCTAAAAGGCTTTGATGCAAAAGAAGTCCGAACACACACAGCGGCAGCAGTGTTGCTTAAAGGAAGGCGCAGTTGCTCAAATTTATCAGCACCTCAACTGCGTGCTGCTGCTGCTGCCCAGGGGCGGCCTTAACGATCTCGGGGCCCGTTTCAAGACCTGGTGTGGGGCCCCCCACTTTTTTAAAATATTTTCTTTATTTTTTTTTTTTTTATAAATAATGCTTGTGCATGCTCCCCGCAAAAAGAAAAAAGATTGTGGAATCCAGTTGGTTCATAGACAGATCATGAGATAATGGACCCCCGGGCACAGGCTCTTAAAGCCCCCCCTCCCCCCTATCCAGTCAGGTACACTGATTTTATGTGAGATTATTACTAATGAAATAGAATACATGTTTTGTATTACAACCATTAAATCTGTGTCTGTATTGCATATTCAAACCTTAATACCATTCAATGAAGAAAAACACTTAGTCGACAAAGTCCGCTGTAGATTTAGTCAAACTAAAATCTGCTTATATTTAGTAGACTAGGCTAGACTAAGACTAAAATATGTTAGATGACTAGAATAGGACTAAGACTAAATGGTGTGATATTCAAAAGACTAAGACTAAATCAGAATTTGCTGCCAAAATTAACACTGCATGGATACATGGACCTATAAAGAAACCGCGCGTGCAGAAAGCATGGCAGAAAGAGGATGTCACGGAACTCAGTCCGTTTAGCTTTTCAAAATAAGACTTTCAAAGTAAAAGTACCAAAAAAAATATATATATATTACGGGGATTCATTTCTCTGCGTGAGAAATTGGAGGTGTGGCGTGTGAGCGTGTGAACTGTTTGATATGCGTGTGTCTCACGGCCAAAGCGTGAGACTTGGCCGCTCTGTTTATAACGTTATTTAGTAGGGTAAAAAAAAAACTCTGAGTCCGGTAAAGTTAACACGTAGAAAAGCTTATCATTTTATTTCTATATTCAGCAGCAAAGCCAGTGTCTACATGCACATTTGTATGCTCACAGGTCAAAAGGCACAATTTAAACATATGTGTAGCATAATTACGCAGTTAAAAACATGTTTTAAAGAAAATACTTGCCATCAGCCAAAAAGGTAGCAGAATGTGACGGCTGCTCACGCAGGATTCTTATTTTCGGAATGCGCATGCGCAGAACCACTAGGGAAAGTGCGATAAACTTTCTTTCTCTCCACACGCATTGGCCTGCCGTCAGATTTGATTTTTAATGGCTTCTCAATTGGCAGTTTGGTAAAATAATTTGTTACTAAATACTCAAAATCTCCACCCTCCATAACTGTTCTTGCTAATATGATAACAATGCAAACATGCTAATCTCCCGCTATTGTTATTGTTGTTAAATTTCAGTGACGTTGATAATGATGCTTTGATTTGATTGGTGTGAAGCCAAAGGCCGAGTGGCTTCCCTTGGCACCCTCCTGACACCCTCCTGACCAATCACAGGAGGGCAGTGTCCTCACCTGATTGGTCAATTCTTTTTCTTTTTTTTACCAAGGGAAGCCAGCTCAGCCTGGCTTCCCTTGGCTTCCTCGCGGACATTCAGTGTGCAGTGTCGTGTTTCGCCGCGTCTTCAGAATCTAAATGTAAAGGGGCGCTGTTTCGCGCATTGTGAAATGCTCAATGTGAGGAGAGAAATGGGGAAGAAATGACAGCAACACAGCACCAAAGATTACCGAAACTGTTAATATAAATGTTTTTATTGGATGACAACTACAGCCTAAAAAACAGGGAAGCCTGGCTTCCCTTGGCCTCCGGGAGAAAACGCCACTGGGGACCAAAGAGAACAAGTGGAGCGGTTGAGGTATTTGGATTCGAATCTCTATCCCAACTGCCATTTTCTCCCCAAATCCTCCACCCCAGCTTTAAGTAGGCCTATTACAAAATATAAATTGCTTCAAAATATTTACTATTTAAATTGGCTCCGTTTATAATAGGCTATATGACGCCTCAAAATATCAGACAGTATTTGTTGAAGAAAATATAGTTTTCGTAATTAATAAACCATTATATAGCCCAGTAAAATTTCAGGAAGGAAAAATATTGGATGTAGGCCTAGTCTTTCCTCACACACACCGATCCAATTGTTTCTGTACAACCGTAGACCTATGACAACTCTCAGGTGTGTTCACTCCATGGTTTAGCAGTGGGCCACTCCCACAAGGCGGTGCATTACCCATGCCAGCATTATGCATCCATCTGTGCTCAGATGCTGCTGAAAACTTAACTCGACTACTGCTTATGTCACTGGAAGATAAATCACATCCTACCGATGGTTGTCCTGAGGATAAGAAATGCCCACAAAAGGAAATATGCACTCATCTGCCTGTTCATTGTTGGTTTCATCATGTACAGATATCTCTGGTAAGTTAGCCTATGTTCTCACTATTATTCAATATGTTTGAGTTAGAGCTACTGTAAGGCTGCTTGCTTATACCCGATGCATTACTTTATTACAGTCAGTTATTAGCTATATAGTAATGCTTCAAGCCTCTGAGACAAAGTATGATAACACAAGTTGTCAGTACCTTAAAGGGAAAATGTAAAACACTCTAAATGTAAATATGGAGTGTTTACCTCTTCTTGCCTATGTCTTTCTTGCCTCGCCTCAATTCAGATATGTTCCTGCACACTTGTGGCTGTGCTTGACAACACAAGACATCTACAAATTCCTATCGAGCACATGTCATGTGGTCTATCCAAGCACAATAGCCTATGTGAGTGTGACACAGATACGATACAACTCTTCTTCCAGTATGCCAGCAGGGGAAAGAAGAAGTAGCAGGAAGGTTGGCCTGAGCGCCAACTCCTCTCAGCTCCGCCTGGAGGGAGAGCCCTGTCTCATCCTGGGGGGATCCATCCACTACTACCGCGTGCCCCGGGCCTACTGGAGGGACCGCCTGATCAAGATGAAGGCCTGTGGCATCAGCACCCTCACTACGTAGGAACACTACCATGGATGTGTGTTTTGGCTTGTACATTTCACCGCCAAAATGTTAACGGGGGTCATTCTGGATCATTGCAGGTCTGTGCCTTGGAGTCTGCACCAGCCAGAGAGAGGGGTTTTCAACTTCCAGATACAGCTGGATTTAGAGTAAGGGGCACCGTGACTCTTCCTCTAGCTAAATGCAAAACATACTCATACAGTTCGTAATGGGAGTGAATGCCCCTACCAAATATGCAGCTTAAAAATGTCCATAATGAAAAGGAAAACACCTTGCACCACCTCTATCTCACTGTTCTAACAATATGACCTGCTCTCAGGCGTGTTGGGAATCATAAAACCCCCAGTCCTCAGAGGGGGAGCTGGAGGCAGAGGTCCCACCTGACAACAGCAACATCTCCCCAACAACAGCAACTTAGCAAGCAATTAACCACACAGTAGTGATACATGCTGCTGTTGTTGCCAAGCAAGTTTCACACTCCTCAAACAACAACATATGAGGTCTCTCGCTCTTTGTGTTCGTGCTGATCGAAAATGCTGATTAATTGCTCTCCTTCTCTGTTTCAGAGCATATATCAATCTTGCTGCTGAATTGGGATTGTGGGTCATTTTACGACCAGGGCCCTACATTTCCTCAGAGCTGGACCTAGGAGGTCTACCAAGGTAGTGATAGTGTTCTCTGTTATATAGATTGTAAGCCAATGCTTTGTTCAAATAGGTCTGACTAGAACCACTTTTTTCTGTTAGTGTGATCAGGGGGGAAATGTCAAGTGCTATAAGGGAAGACTTGTCCAGTGTGTGAAGCTGTGTCCTCTATGTAAGGGTCACTGTGCCTCCGTTGTTCTGTAGTCCTAACCAGGCATGTTGTTTTCTGCCTCTTTACAGCTGGCTCCTCAGTGATGGCAACATGAGACTACGCACCACTTACCCAGGCTTCACCCAGGCTGTCAATACCTTTTTTGACAAACTCATACCAAAAGTGGTTCCACTGCAGGTTTACTTTCTGTCACTAAGGCCCAAAACAAGTTTGTCGTAGCTCCAGTTCATTTACCTTGACGTCCTTCCAACTCAAATGCCTTTGTGTTTTAGTTCAAGAAAGGAGGTCCCATTATTGCAGTGCAGGTGGAACATGAATATGGATCCTTTGCAAAGGATGAAGGTTACATGCTTTTCATTAAAGAGGTAATGTGATGTGCCTAAATGAAATGTAACCTCAATGTAGGTTTATTAACCCATTGATGACTATGGCAATCTAGGATGCATGTCCTTAATGCCTGAGGGTTTTCTGAAAAAATAGTAGGAATTGTCAAGTCTACCAAAACCTTAATATCTAAGCCTGTGTAGCACATAGAAACATGAAATAAAATACATTTAAAAGTTAAGGTTCACAGGTTTTATTTAAACATGCTCCCGTAGCGCTTACAAACCAACAAATATTTCTAAAAATCGTCAAGATGAGATGAATTAGAAAATTATTAAATATTGTTAATAAATAGATGCAATGTGTTGTGTGATTTTCGTCAGTAGTCTATAGTAGACCTTGATTCTGCGCACCAAACGCCACTAACTGTTCTGTCGCCGACATAGCTGGCGTATTTTTTAAATTATTTTTAATTATTTTTTTATTTTTTATTTTTTTGATTGACATGATTTTTGGCAAACCACACAACTTTTGAGTGGTCACGTGGTCTTAAAAAAATCAACAAAACCCACCTCATGTGTATTTGAACCAATGACAGTGCATTCTATGCTGGGAATGCCATGAAAATTAGATAAAGTAATAATGCTGCGCGACGCAGCATCAGGCAGGAGAGCCAATGTGGCATCGCGCAGCAGCCGTCATCAATGGGTTAAAACACACATGTACACATTGATATTGATGTTCATATCCTCTGTTTTATTTTTGAAAGGCTCTTCAGTCTAGAGGGATCAGCGAACTCTTGTTCACATCAGACAATCACAACACATTAAAGTCTGGAGGTGTGGATGGAGGTAAGGTATATTTATCACACACACACACACACACACACACACTCATGCACTGCTTACCTTGTGATATCCTATCTTGAAGCCATCAGATCAGTGAAGCTGCAGAAGTTAAATCAGAGAGATATCCTGGATCTCAGTGCTATCCAGGTGTGTATCTTACCTTTGTTTCCGCAGCATTACCCTGTCTGTCAGTGGGCATGTGTGTGATAGTGTTGGTCTTTTGTGTTGTGTTTGTCAGCCCAACAGCCCCACCATGGTGATGGATTACTGGACCGGCTGGTTTGACGTGTGGGGTGACCTCCACCATGTGCTGCCCCCAGAGGGTTAGGAAACTTCTCCTTGTTTTCGGCGGCCTTATAGATAAAACAGACACTTTTCTATCTCTATTCATTTTAATAATAATAATAATAACAATAATATCTTAGTTTTATATAGCGCCTTTCAAGAAACCTAAAGATGCTTTGTCATACATGGGCCACTGACATCTCTTCATAAAGTATTTATTTTTTACCATCCACCAACAATTTACTCTCAGCTCACTCTTAACTGCTGTAAACAAATAATGCTTTCTTTTCACTCAGTACTTTGTATGATATTTATTTTCCTAGTGCGTTGCTTTTTTGCGTGAGGAACACCAGCTACATGCCAACAATGCAAATGTAAATGTGAACGTCAGGGCCCATTTAATGCAGAACCTGACAAAAAGAGGGTCAGCAAGGTTACACTGACTGGACTTTAAAGATGCATTATGAGTTTCCCTTTGTTTACAGTATTTGTTTAAACATCTTTTCAGATATGGTGTCCACCGTGAGAGAGATTCTGAGGCGGGGCATGTCTGTCAACCTCTACATGTTCCATGGAGGCTCCAGCTTTGGCTTCATGAGCGGAGCACTCGCTCATCCTTCCTACAGAGCATTGGTCCCCAGCTACGGTCTGTCATAAACAAACGAGCTGTGGCTTTTAATGCAAATATACTCAAGGATTTTATGATAATGATGAAGCTGGAGAATGTGTTCCTTGCCTTCTATAGAGCAAGCAGTAAACTTAACAGCCAGCAGATGGCAGCACATGATAGTCACTGTATGACACCGGGATGTTTTTTCAGATTATGATGCACCCTTGTCTGAAGCTGGGGAGTACACTCCAAAGTACCATCTCCTTAGGGATTTACTCTCTCGATACAACGGTAGGTTGAACACTAAGTTTATATGAGAATGAGGAATGTAAACACATACAATGACAGACCTCTCTGCCCCACCCATTCTGTGACCTGTGTGTGCAGGAGGAGACAGTTTCCCCGACCTGCCAGCCCTGCACTACAGGGAGACGTATGAACCGGCGATCATGTACCAGCACCTGTCTTTATGGGATGCTCTGAGCTTCACTGAGGGAGTATGTTTTATGTAAGATCAACTGTGTCCTTTGCGTGAAATTAAAACAATTTTTCTTTTTAATAGAGTTTATTTGTTTTTCCTGCAGCCATTTCATTCAGCAGAGCCAGTGAACATGGAGAATCTACCCGTGAACAACAGGAACGGCCAGTCCTACGGATACACGCTGTATGAGAGCACCATCAGCAGTGGAGGACTATTGAAGTCTGGAGACAATGTCAGAGACCGTGCCCTAGTGAGTCTTCATTGTAGTAATGGCATGAGCCCAGTCGCTCTCCCCAGTATGCTAGAGTTAGCCTTCCATCAAAACTAAACTTAAAAGAGAAAGTTTGACATTTTAAGAAATATTCAACTCATATTTGTGCACAAAATACAAAGCCAAAGCCAGCCGCATTGCTGGATGTGTCCAAAGGTAGAAAATGGGCCTACCAGAACCTTATAAGCTGACTAGTCATCTTGAATTTCAATGGTGTAACGAGTACAAGAAACAAAGTGACAAGTTGTGGTGTTATGTGCTGAACACAGTTTGTTGGCCACGTGCAGGGAATCCAGATATAAGATAATAGAGATATGATGTGATTCTAAGTGTGCATATAAAGGTGATGGTAGTCCAGTTGTGTTACCTTTGGACGGATTCAGGCTAGGTGTTACCTCTGTTTCCATTTTTCTTAATGCTAACTAGGCTTTAGCTTTATATTTAATGAACATATGAATATCAATCACTTCAGTAAGAGCAAATAGTTTTTTCTTTTCCGTGTTTCCAATTGGTAAGCCCACAGTTAACGTTCCAGGACATACTCCACATGAAGGTTGTGTAAAGGTTCTGATTGAATGATAGTTGGAAAACTCTACTTTGAGATAGTTAATTCAAGTGAAACAGAGTTTATGACCTCTAACCCTCCTCCACCCCCCTGTGTACACAATCACTGTACTTCCCCCCTTTTTTGTGAAGCGACCTTGGGTACCTTGAAAGGCGCTATATAAATTCAAATTATTATTATTATTATTATTATTATTATTATTATTATTATTATTATTATGTAGGCTAATATTATTAAAATGATTTGACAATGTATTTTTACCCCTAGGTGTTTGTAGACAGAAGCTACATTGGGCTTTTCAAACGCCAAAGTCTTGAGCTGGCAGTTCCTGATGGTAAGGTATGGCATCAAGAGGGAAAATAAAGGCAAATATCCAATAATTAAAATATTTTTTGGCTTTTAAAACTTGCAAAAGACATAAAAACAACCAACCCCTACAGGGACGGCGTACCTTAAGTTTATTGGTGGAAAACTGTGGACGAGTTCACCGTGGAAGGGAGCTTGACACACAGCGTAAAGGTGACCAACAGATAATACTGTATGCAGTTCATTGCTATGCCTGCTATTTAATAACTCAAGCTCTGAGCGGTTAGTGTACAAGCCAATTTTGATTTGATTTCTTGCAGGCCTTGTGGGAGACATTTTATTAAATAATATACCCTTGCGGGATTTTACAATATACAGCCTGGAAATGAAACCCAGCTTTATTGATAGGTTGGTGCTCTTTATTGAATCGCTGCATATCCCTTTCATTTTGAAGTCATATAGTGTGATTTAAATGGATGTCTTATTTCAGTCTTTATCAGGCACCGTGGAAAATGCTCCCTGAAGCTCCCAGCTTCCCTGGATTCTTCATGGGAAGGCTGTTTGCATACGGGTATCCCAGTGACACATTTGTAAAGCTGCCAGTAAGTTAAACCAAACGTGTTAGTTTTTATGCCATGCACAACAGAGTATTCATGTATGCATTGTGGAACCATTCAACTGTCTCTTGGTCCACAGGGATGGGAGAAAGGTGTTGTGTTCATCAATGGGCTGAATCTGGGCCGTTACTGGTCCATCGGCCCTCAGCAGGCGCTCTACCTCCCCGGCCCCTTTCTCAACAGTGGAATCAACCAGGTAGGTTTGTGCACACACCAGCATTTATGAGAGGAATACTTCAACATTTTTGGAATCATGCTGAGAAGATTGATACCACTCTCATGTGTGCTGCTGAGCTACTGTTAGCTTACATCGTACCTCTAGTCTACATGGAAAACATCAGAGTCAATGCTGCCTGAATCACAATGTGGCTTCAGAAAAAGCAGGGGTGCGGTCGACATCATCTTTACAGCACGGCAACTTCAGGAGAAGTGCCGGGAACAACATCAGGATATTTTTATTGCTTTGGTTGACCTCTCCAAAGCATTTGACTCTGTTCAGAGAGAACTTTTGTGGGACATCCTCCTAAAGTTTGGATGTCCCAACAAATTTGTTATCATCCCCTGTCAGTTCCATGATGATATGACTGCTAGGGTGACCATGGGAGGAAAAGAGTCCTCTCCTTTCCGTGTTCGTATATGCATCAACCAGGGCTGTGTGCTGGCACCTGTGCTCTTTAACATCTTCCTTCTCTGTGTTACTCATGTAGTAGGATATAACTGGTAGAATCGGCATTGACACTACCTGGAACTTGCATGTATGAAGCCTGGGTCTGTTGAAGGTGGCTGTGCTGTTTGGGCTGTGATAGCCATATGATAGGATAGGGAACAAGTAAGTTTGAAAGTATGCTTTTGTTTTGTTTAACAATTTATTTGTTTAAAGATGGTGGACGAACTTTTGTGGTCCGGACGTCACACAAGAGTTTGAGGTGGCTATGTGGCCACGTGGTAGATAAGTTGCTAAGAGCAACGTGGTGGAAAACTTGTGAGAGTTGAATATTCTACCTAACCAGTAGGGGAAATAGCATGCAAAGCTCGTCTGTACCCCTACTGCCGCAATCAAACACAAATAAGGCTCATTAAGAATGATGCGGGAAGACTTGGGTCTTCACACGATCTTAACTTTAAAATAACAAAAGATCAACACCAAGGTTTCCCCCAGTGTATTCCAACCATGCCTATACTGATCCCCCGCCATGACATACATCGATGGTTTTTTAATTTTTTTTATCAGACGCCCACTGACATGTACAACGTGGTGTTAGGGCCACGTTGAAATAAATAATGAATCTGTTTTCAAGAATAAAAGTTGTTATTTTGCAAGATTAAAAGTTGTTATATTTTGAGAATAAAGTCGAGTCGAGTTGCCACGTTGTGTCATTTTTGAACCAAATACATACACAAATGCAAACCGCCGATGGGCTGTCAGTATGTAAAGAAGACCTAGTCATTATACGGAGCAGAAGAGAGATTGCTGTGAAGAACTGTATCGATTTGTACCAGAACACACGGAGGAGCAAACAGGCCTCCATCTTTTGGAAGTGGAGCGGGCGAGGAGAGAGGCTGATGCTGCTGCATTGAGTGGATACATGGATACAAGTTTCAATAACTGCAGGAAACAATGAGCTCGTCAGCTCCTACATTAACTTCAAATTAATGAAGAACATAAAATACTGTAACTATCTTTGCCCAGACAATAGCCTCACATGAAACGCCTTGTCGAGCGATGATGGGTGGAAGGCAGCTGGGGAGGTTGATGAAAGAGGGACTGCTTGTCGGACCTTAAGCTCGGCTGGAGCAACAGCGGCGTGGAATGGCTCAGCTAATGAGGTCAGTGGGCATCACCACGTCAAGGGATGGAGAGCTGCGTTGACAGCAGCTCAACTTTTCGGCAGGGAAAGGGGCTGTCTCCGGTCCGATGGGTATCAGGTCAGCGTAGGCCAGGAGGAGAGAGGGGAGCTGGGACACCAGGCCCTCATGGCAGAGTAGAGGAAGCGGAGAACTCTGCTCTGCATCTGGAGGCAGCGTAGTAAACGGTGGAGCTACACTGCCGTCCGTTGATTGGTCGAAAAAATTATTTCCGCCATGTGTAGTCACCTCAGCAAGAGTGAAGAGAGTCTTGTGTTTTGGCGAAAAATGTGAGCGCCCCGACCCGACCCACTCTACTTGGTGGAAATGAGGCATCACCTGTACTGTGCCCACCATCTCTTGTTCTTACAGCAGATTAACTCACATATTTAAAAAAATTGTGCACTTTTTGAGAAAAGCATTACATTTCTACCATGGTAAGTAGGGGAGAACGGGGGAATGTGAGCCATCGGGTAAGTTGAGACACCCCCTGTATCTAGGCAATGGAACACATTTTTGGTCATGTGAGATATATGTTTTCAAGCCCCTCTCATTTCCCCTTGGCCGTGAAAGAGAGGGCCTCATGGTGATGTTGTAAGCATGTTTTTTTCACAAAAATTTATTTTTTGCATGTAAAAGTAAATTTTCTGAGACTTCCGGTATGCAACTGAGACGATAGGCAGCAAACGAGAGGAGCTCCCGGCCAATTAAGCAAAAAAACGGAAAAAAATCCTAAAGCTGCAACTCGAACTTTGAAGAATAGACGCCATGAGTAATTCTCAAAGTGGAAAGGGAAAGGAGAAAAAGAAGAAAGCGGAGAAACAGACGGAAAATATGCACAACGAGGAAGAAGACGAACAGGTGCTACGGGCTAACGCAGCGGTAGCTAGCAATGCCAACCAACCTAGCTGGGTGTCTGAGCTACAGGCTAGCTTTCATATTGGTATGGACAAGATACATGCTAAAATTGATAAAGGCCAGCGTACAATGGACGCCAAACTGGACAAAATTGGCAAGCAAATGGAGGAGATGAAGCAAGGGCTGGACAGGGCGCACAGGGCGTTAGCACCGAAACCACAACCAAACAAGCCCCCGAGAGCGATTATTGTCAACTTTTTGAGGTTCGAGGTTAAAGAGAACGTCCTCAAGTCGGCCTGGCAATCGCCGCTGGAAGTCGAGGGTCACCGAGTGACTTTTGATCATGACTACTCAGCAGAAGTGGCGGCGGTAACACTTTATAATAACTATCCGTTGTAACTCGTTAATAGATCATTAGTAAACTCTTAATTAATGATTATTAATGATTTGTTAAGTGTTTGTTAGCAGTTTGTTAAGGATTTATAACAATGGTAGATAGTTAATAGCTTAATAATTGAATCAGTTCATCTGGGAGGTAATCCGAGATTAACTGATCACGTCACGTTCAAGTCCATGGCATGCACAGTGTGTATTGAGTTTATTTAAAAATATTTGAAAATGGGGCTGCCCTCAGTTGCCCATGCACTGTGTATAGTCTATAGCCTATTTCAGCCTCGTCGGTATCTCGGATTACCTCCCAGATGAACTGATTCAATTATTAAGCTATTAACTATCTACCATTGTTATAAATCCTTAACAAACTGCTAACAAACACTTAACAAATCATTAATAATCATTAATTAAGAGTTTACTAATGATCTATTAACGAGTTACAACGGATAGTTATTATAAAGTGTTACCGTGGCGGCTAAACGTCGGAGATATGCGGGTATCAAAAAAATTCTAAAAGAGAGGGGGATTCGATTTCAATCCCCAAGGGACACACTGAGAGTGCACTGGACTGAAGGATTCAAAGTATACAACAGTGCTCAAGACGCGGCGAGGGCGATGCGGGAGAGAGGATGGCAGGTCCCGGACCTGGGAGAGGAGAGACCGACACCGCTGCAGAGACTGGAGGCAGCGCGCAAGTGGACCAAAATCGGGAGATGATCGTACGGGTGAGAATAGAGGACGTGAAGCGCCACGGTGACCGATTGGGAAAGAACATGGACACGAACTCAGCTTCAAATGTATAACTCTTGAATAAAGCCTATTATTTTGTGGCTTGACGGTCCTTTCGAAAAACCGCAGTGGTGAGTAAGAAACGTTTTCTACGAGCAAACTTTAACAGCATACAGCTGGTACTGGCTCATTTGGGGCACAACTAAAGTTTGCACGGACTTATAAGATCATTTGTGGCAATTTTTTATTATACCAAGGGTTTAAATAATGTATGGAAAATGCACATAAAGCTCTCGGCCGGGAGCTCTGGAATTTAGATGTTGGACACTTATAGTGAGCTTGGGAGATCAACGCCTGAGGAGATCTCCGCCACTAGGGGGGGCCCTCTCACTATGAGAGGCTTAACCCCTCACCTACCAACAGGGAACAGGGGGACATGTTTGAAACCCCCGAATGCCTTGGAAGTTCATGTTCTGATTGTTAAAATGTGTTTTTTAAGTTCAGCGGTTGCTGTTATTTTACATATTGTGTTCTGTGACATGTGGAGAACAGAAGAATGTTTCAAGAGGAATTACTATGCAACGTAGGGGTATTAGAATGGTGTCATTAAATGTTAATGGTATGAACAATCCGATAAAAAGGGGGAAAGTGTTAACAAAATTTAGAAAGGAAGAGATGCAGGTTATTTTTCTACAAGAAACTCACTTGTCATCACAAGAACATGAAAAATTTAAAAGATATGGATACAACAATACGTTCTATAGCTCATTTAAGCAGTCTCATAGGAGAGGGGTGGCCACACTAATTAAAAACTCAGTGAAATTTGAAACAAGCAAAGAAATGTGTGACAGGGAAGGAAGGTACGTGGTGGTTAAGGGAAAAATGGAAGGACAAATGGTTACATTAATCAATGTGTACGCGCCACCTGATAGCGATAAGACATTCTTTAAGGAGTTTTTTGATATAATAGCTGTGGAAATGGATGGGATCCTGATTTGTGGGGGGGACTTGAATGTGGTACTAAATCATGATTTAGATACGACGAGTACAAGAAAAGCTAGGGCACATATCTCTAAGTACATGAACATACAACTGAAGCAACTGGGAATTATAGATATATGGAGGGATAGGCATACACTAGATAGAGACTACACACATTATTCACATCCACACTCGAACTATGCAAGAATAGACTATTTTCTCATGACCATGGAGGATAAACACAGGGTAGAAGACTGTACGATAGGTGTTACTGACTTGTCTGACCATAGTGCAGTATATCTGACACTGAATCTAACTGCTAGAAGAAAGAACACAGTCTGGAGGTTGAATGTAGGTCTACTGAATAACAAGGAATTAGTGAAAGAAATAAAAGGAGATATAACTAGATATAGGGAAGAAAATGATAATGGAGAAGTAAACCCAATTATTCTCTGGGACGCTCTGAAGGCAGTAATAAGAGGGAAGCTCATAGCACAAACAGCGCACCTTAAAAGAACCAAACTGGAACTGTATCAAAACTTAACAGGGCAACTAAAAGAGTTTGAAAAACAACATAAAAACACAAATGACCCGGAGGCACTTGCGAAGGTCAAAGAAATTAGAGGCAAGATAGATAAGATACTATTGTCAGAGGTGGAGAAAAAAGTGAGGTTTGTAAAGCAGACGTACTATGAAGGAGGGCCAAAAGCAAATAAATTATTGGCCAGAAGGATTAGGGTACAACAGGATACACTAAGCACTATTCATAAGATTAGGAACCCCAAAACTAATGAGTTATTAAAAGAGCCAGAGGAAATAGAGGGAATATTTGAGGAATATTATAGGACACTATACACACAACCAGCAGCAGCAGATGAAGAGAGTATAGAAACATTTTTAGAGGGGCTAGACTTACCGTCGATAGGGGAAGGGCAGAATAAATTCTTCAATTCAGATATTACAGAGGAAGAGTTTGGGAATGCAATTAGTAGAATGAAGAATGGTAAATCACCAGGTAGTGATGGATTCCCATCGGAATTCTATAAAGTATTTAGGCAGAAACTTAACCCCTTATTGTTAGCATCATTTAGATACTCTATGAAGGAGGGCAGGACTCCCCCATCCTGGAAGGAGGCTATTATTTCTATAATACCTAAAGAGGGCAAGGATAAAGAACTGCGTAGTAGCTACAGACCGATATCCATGCTTAATGTCGACTATAAGATCTATACTTCAATTATTTCAAAAAGATTTGAGTCGTTCATGCCTGATATTATAGATGAAGACCAGACTGGTTTTATAAAAGGAAGGCAGGCACAGGACAATATAAGGAAAACCATTCACATAGTAGAGGAGGTTCAGAGGAGGGGAAATAGTGTGGTCTTAGTGAGTTTGGATGCAGAAAAGGCATTTGATTGTGTGGGATGGACCTACTTGTATAAAGTCTTAGGAAAATTTGGCTTTAATGGGGATTCTATCAAATGCATACGGTCACTGTATGATGAGCCAACAGCAAGACTGAAAGTGAATGGTAGTCTGACGGATCGGATTAAACTAGAGAGGTCGACTAGACAAGGGTGCTGCCTATCTCCAACACTTTTCGATATCTTCATCGAACCACTAGCTCAAGCAATCAGACAGCATCATAATATCAAAGGGGTGGAAATGAGAGGATCAGAACACAAATTGGGCCTATTCGCGGACGACGTGATTGCATACATAGGACAACCAGACATTAGCTCTCCAATACTTATGGATCTACTGGAGGAATACGGGCACTATTCAGGGTATAGACTTAATGTAGCAAAGACACAGATTTTGGCTCTAAATTACACACCAGCAATAGGGATCAAAGATAAATACAAATTGAGATGGGACTGTGAGAAGATTAAATACTTAGGAGTGAACATTACAAAAGGAGTAGACAAATTATATAACCCAAACTACACACAGATCAATCAGAGCATTAAGGGGGATTTAGCAAGGTGGTCAGGACAGGTCTTGGACCTCAGTTCAAGGATCGAAATTGTAAAAATTAACATATTGCCAAGGTTATTGTATCTCTATCAATCTTTACCCATACCTATACCACAAAGTCAATTTATGGAGTGGGACAAGTGGATCTCAAGGTTCATCTGGGTGGGCAAGAGACCCAGGATTAAGCTTGCAACACTACAGTTACCTAAGGAGAGAGGAGGAATGGCGGTGCCCAGTTTCAAGGATTATTACTATGCAGCACAGATCAGAGCCGTTGCATGTTGGTGTAACAGTAACTACGTAGCCAAATGGAAAGATATTGAAGTGAGGGGGGAGGGATATCAAATTCAAGCGCTAGTGGGAGATAATGAACTATTTAAGAAACAGGAAGCCTTGATAGACCCAATATCTAAGTTTACTTTAAACATTTGGAACACAATAGTAAAGAGATACAAATTAGGAAAAGAGACAAAGATTTTGAGATGGCTAACACATGACAATAAATTTCAACCCGGAAAAGATCAAGGTTACAAGAGATGGGAAAGAGGAGGCATCACGGCAATATGCACAATGGTAAAAAAGGGGGAAATGCTAAGTTTTCAAAATCTAAAAGAGAGGTTTGATTTAGAGAGGGGTGACCACTTTAGATATCTACAAGTAAGGGATTACTATATAAGGGAAATAAAAATGGATAAGGCCACCGAACAAAATGGAGTAATTAAGGTGCTGACTGATGCATATACAGAGGGGAAGAGCAGGGTGATCTCAGCCCTATACCAAGGTCTGCTGAAGAGTAGGGGGAACTCTACTATGTATGTAAAGGAAAAATGGGAAAGAGAGCTTGGGATCGAGATAACTGAGGAAGAATGGTATAATGTGTGCAGGATACAGCACTCGACAACTGCTTCCAGGTTATGGAGGGAGTTCGGGTGGAAGAACATCATAAGATATTTCATAACTCCAAATATAAAAGGGAGGTATGCTCCGGAACAGAACACATGTTGGAGGTTGTGTGGGCAGGAGGGGGCAAACCACACACACATATTTTGGAAGTGCCAAAAGTTAGAGGAATATTGGGAAGATGTTTTGAAAGAATTAAAGGAGATAATTGGTTATGAAATGCCTAACACTGGCTTGGTGCTGTATCTGGGGAATCTGGTTCAGGAAAACGTTGAGGGTGGGGACCTATATTTGATAAAAGCTCTGCTGGCAGCCAGCAAGAAAACAATAACAAGAGCGTGGTACAAAGCAGATCCACCAACAAAGAAGCAATGGCTTGGTGTAGTTGAAGAAATATACGACATGGAAAGATTCACGTACATATTGAGGGTCCAGGAGGGGAAGTTTGATTCAAGATGGGAAAAATGGGTTGAATATAAAAGAAAAATTAATGACACCACAGATTAGGAGGCTCGAAATCAGATCATGACGTAGCATTTCAAGTAAGGAAGAACGCTTACATGTCACTGTTATTTTTATTTATTTATTATTTTTTATTGTCTTTTACTTTCCTGTTTTTGTTTTTGTTGTGGCTTTTGATTTGTCTTTTGTTTCCTTTCAATGTCTTTTTGACCTAAATATATGGGTATGTATGTACACTCAACAAAAATATAAACGCAACACTTTTGTTTTTGCTCCCATTTTTCATGAGATGGACTTAAAGATCTAAAATTCATTCCAGATACACAATATTACCATTTCTCTCAAACATTGTTCACAAATCTGTCTCTGCTTTGCTGAGATAATCCATCCCACCTCACAGGTGTGCCACATCAAGATGCTGATCTGACATCATGATTAGTGCACAGGTGTGCCTTAGACTGTCCACAATAAAAGGCCTCTCTGAAATGTGCATTTTTTTGCTTTATTGGGGGTCTGGGGACTCAGAACCAGTCAGTATCTGGTGTAACCACCATTTGCCTCATGCAGTGTAACACATCTTCTTCGCATAGAGTTTATCAGATTGTCAATTGTGGCCTGTGGAATGTTGGTCCACTCCTCTTCAATGGCTGTGCGAAGTTGCTGGATATTAGTGGGAAGTGGTGCACGCTGTCGTATACGCCGGTCAAGCACATCCCAAACATGCTCAATGGGTGACATGTCCGGTGAGTATGCTGGCCATGCAAGAACTGGGACATTTTCAGCTTCCAAGAATTGTGTACAGATCCTTGCAACATGGGGCCGTGCATTATCTTGCTGAAACGTGAGGTGATGTTCATGGATGTATGGCACAACAATGGGCCTCAGGATCTCATCACGGTATCTCTGTGCATTCAAAATGCCATCAATAAAATGCACCTGTGTTCTTCGTCCATAACAGATGCCTGCCCATACCATAACCCCACCATCACCATGGGCCACTCGATCCACAACATTGACATCAGCAAAGCGCTCACCCACACGACGCCACACACACTGTCTGCCATCTGCCCTGAACAATGTAAACCGAGATTCATCCGTGAAGAGAACACCTCTCCAACGTGCCAGACGCCATCGAATGTGAGCATTTGCCCACTCAAGTCTGTTACGGCGAGGAGCTGGAGTCAGGTCAAGACCCCGATGAGGACGACGAGCATGCAGTTGAGCTTCCCTGAGACGGTTTCTGACAGTTTGTGCAGAAATTGTTTGGTTATGCAAACCAATTGTTTCAGCAGCTGTCTCAGTGGCTGGTCTCAGACGATCTCGGAGGTGAACCTGCTGGATGTGGAGGTCCTGGGCTGGTGTGGTTACACGTGGTCTGCGGTTGTGAGGCCGGTTGGATGTACTGCCATATTCTCTGAAACGCCTTTGGAGACGGCTTATGGTGGAGAAATGAACATTCAATGCACGAGCAACAGATCTGGTTGACATTCCTGCTGTCAGCATGCCAATTGCACGCTCCCTCAATGCTTGTGGTATCTGTGGCATTTTGCTGTGAGACAAAACTGCACATTTCAGGGTGGCCTTTTATTGTGGACAGTCTAAGGCACACCTGTGCACTAATCATGATGTCGGATCAGCATCTTGATGTGGCACACCTGTGAGGTGGGATGGATTATCTCAGCAAAGCAGAAGTGCTCACTATCACACATTTAGACAGATTTGTGAACAATGTTTGAGAGAAATGGTAATATTGTGTATCTGGAATGAATTTTAGATCTTTAAGTCCATCTCATGAAAAATGGGAGCAAAAACAAAAGTGTTGCGTTTATATTTTTGTTGAGTGTATAAGAATTGTTAATCCAATCACATGCAGCTCTATTTGAGACTATTCTTTATTCCGGATGTATTTTTGCATATATATGGTTTGATATTTGTAAAATGTGCAAAAAACCCAATAAAAATTTAAGTTAAAAAAAAAAAAAAAAAAAAGTAAATTTTCTTGCGGTCAACTTAATTGATTGTTGTGCCAAAGCAAATTGATTCAGGTTGAAAAACTTCTGTCATACATGTTGATGAACTACCAACATATGAAACCAAGTGATGACGATAACTGAAGATTAGCCTGATTTGCTGAGAGAGGTAGTTTTTTCTCAAATTGTGGCAGTGGGGTAAAGTGAGATAAATGCTGTGGGGTAAAGTGCCCTCTTTTAATGAATCCATTATATTTGAGGTGGCAAGGAGACTAGTTTGAATAAGACAAAAGACAATGTGGGCTGGAGGTGGGGGTTGATGGTTGAAGGGGTGTCAGCAAGGGCATGGTTTGGCACGTATGTATGCAGGGGTGGACTGGGACAAAAATTCAGCCCTGGCATTTTCTGTCCAGACCAGCCCACTACATTATCAGCGGACGCTGCATAGAAGTACACTAATCTTGCGGCATTATGAAGTATGAATTTATACAACATTAAAAAATACATGATAAACTTACCAAATTCTAACAGTGGTCCCAAATGAGAGAACAAGTCCACAGAACAGAGGGAGAACGACTCCTCAAATATATCAGAACAACCTGTAATGGAGAGAATAATTGATAATTTAGTGTACATGATCACACCATTAAGGATCAACACATAAGCACAATAAAACTTCTGAAAAGTATCATTAAAATGACAAATAATTAATTAATACATCCATAATGTGTGATAATAACAATAATACTAGAACTGCAAGCAGTTGTGAACGGGGGCCAAGCCTCCTACGCGACTCGGGATCGGGTGTTGTCGTCCGCGGCGCCGGCCCCTCGCTTCACGGAATCCGGAGATGTAAAGTTTTTGAATGTGCGATGTTTGGTGTGGGAGTTATAGCCCCAAACGCGTTTTCTTTGCTTTTTGTGGTTTTGGCGCCCCCTATGGATGACATTCGCAAAACTACGTTAGATAGAAAGATGCAGCTTAATGTACCAAACAAGTGGATGTCAAGTTTTTGAATGTGCGATGTTCGGTTGGGGAGTTATAGCAAAATCAAATTGTCATCCTCTCCATTGTAAAGACACTTTTTTGAATTTTCCCATTTTCCCGCCTAAAGACTTAGAAAATGGCGAAAACAGGCCAAAAAATTGAAAAACTCTTTTTTTTAATAAGTCCGGCCCACATAGAAATTTCTAGCCCATATTTTTTCCATAGGCTCAGGTATGCCCCATGATAGTCTCCCTTCAGTTTCAAGAAGATCCCCTTTTTTTATTTTTTTAAGGAATTTTCGCGAATCTTTCAAGCGCTACTGTTTGGTCTTCCGATGGTCGTAAAAAAACTATTTGACCCGCTTTTGCTCGTGGGAGTCAGGAGAGCGTAATGCTTTTGGTTTCGTCCAAATCGGGCGAACACTGTAGCAGGAGTATGTTTTGGTGACTGACACAGTTTTTGCGACGTAGAAAAAGATCTATCCTATCGCAAATGGGCGTGGCCTATCTCAAAAGATGCAGCTGACTTGTGGGCATCTGTGGATATAGAGTTTTTGACTGTCGGCCTTTCGGTGCGGAAGTTATAGCCCAAAACGCCTTTTCCTTTGTTGTAGCGCCACTTAGTGGCCGGCATGTCTGAATTTTTTTGTATGCTGAGAGACCGGGGGTCTGAACTAGTGATGCAAGTGGCATGTCCCAACCCTTTACGGTTTGGGCTGCAGCACCACTTTTATGTAAGGAATAGGAATAATAATAATAATAATCCCTACAAGAACAATAGGGTTCCCTGCCCCGCAGGGCTTGGGAACCGCGTTGCTCTGCAAAACGCGGTCCCAGCCCTACTCGGGCTTGGCCCCCTAATTAAATATTTCTCGCCTTATCAGTGGAGCAGCTTTTTAAGCAGCTCACTCTTCTCTGCAAGTCTGTCTATCACTGAATCAGAGTCCAAGGCCATGAGGATGTCTTTCTCTGTGGACATCAGCATAAATGCCTCCAATTTATCAGATGAGAGGGTGCTTCTGAGTCTGTTTTTAATAAACTTCAAAATGGAAAATGTGCGCTCACACGCCACCTGTGTGAGGGATAATGTAAGCAGGTATTTATAAGCAAGGCCTAGGACAGGGTATGCATCTGTTAGCATGTTGAAACGGCGAAGTATCTGGTAGCAGCACAGAGGGCATTCTTTGCAGCAGCAACAGCTTATGGGAGTTATCTCAACAACCTCTTCTGTTTTTTCCTCCTCACCACCTGATCCATCTTCTACTGTTCTTGCTTTGTACTCTGCCAATGGGGATGCCTTCAGCCTGTTCCACTGGAGTGCAAAGCTTTTCAACTCGGCCTGCATATTTTCCTTAGTTGCCCTGCTGTCAAATCCTTGCAAGCACTTGCTTAAGTCTTGAAGGGCAGACTGGGGAAGACCACTGGTGCAGAGCTGAGGGAAGTTTCTGGGATCCAGACATGCCAAGTCAGCATATAGATTGCCGTGTGTTAGAAAGCGCCTATGAATGGCTTCAATCGCTGTGTCCATGATCCGGTTATGCACATTCACCTCATAGGATTTTTCTGCATCATCCAGGGTCTCATCCTGAGCCATCTCTCCAGGCAAGACTTTCTTTATCCTCCTCCTCTTTTGTGGCAGTGTGGCCTCCACTTCAATATCCATGTCATCTCTCTCTTGGATTTCTGTGTTTGTGCTGTAGACAAATGTGTCTGCTGCTTTTTTTACAGATTCAAAATCTCTTCCCAAGCTTTTTAGCGTATCCTGTGTTGATGCCACCATTCTGTGAGCAGAAAGGATGTCCAATCCTGCTGTCTGAAGGTATTTAGACAATGGAGAGGTATGTTCAAATATGCGGAGGAAGATTTGAGCTGTCAAGATCGTCTCATACTTGAGCAATGACTCTGCGTATCCTCTGGACATGACACGGATAGATGGTTTCACTGTTGCCTGTTTCTGTATAGCTGATAATGTCAACAGCACATCAACGTACAGCCCATCTTCCGGCTTTCCAAAGGAGCCAAACACCTTCTTCAGGGCCTCATGCTTGGCCCACCAGCGTGTCTCGCCAATAGGAGCAAGGCGTCTACGTCTTTTGTTTCGGCCTGACTCTTCCCACAAATTCATCCTTTGATATGACTCTTTGATGAATACGGCAATGCCATTGAGGAGCGCAAACAGGGACCCACTCTCAATAACGATCTGGGTTGTGTTTGCAAGCACCACATTTAGTACATGTGCGTAGCACCATACATGCACCTGGTTTGGACATTGTGCAGACAACAGTGAGGAGAATCCTTTGTATTGGCCTTGCATGTTTGATGCCCCATCAGTTGCATTTCCAATGCACATGGTCTTGCTGTGGCCCATTTTGTCCAGAACTTCTGACAGCATGTTGACAAAGGCCTGTCCAGTGGAGGAACTGCACTTCAGCACTGCAACAAGCCTCTCATGAACAACATCAGTAACATACCTCATAATTATAGAACATTGATCCTGAGAGGTGATGTCCAGCGTTGTGTCTAGCTGAACTGAAAACATTCCTGCTTTCTTGATGTCACTGGAGATGTTCTCTTGAATCAGATGGTGAATTGCATCTATCACTGAGTTGACTGTGGTTTTGGACAGTAAAGTTACAAGGGAGCCTCTGCCTCTTGTGCCACCAGACAAATGCAACTTTTTGCTGTTCTCGATGCAGCTGTCCAGGTGCTCTTTCAAACAGAAATCATACTTCCCCAGTAGAAGTATGAGTTCCAAGAAATTACCATGATCAACTGTGTGGTCTTCCAGAGTATATGCTGCCTCATTTTCTGACTCTTCCCAAGAACCTTGATGACATCTATGATGCGCTCCAAAACCTGCCGTCTCTTTTTGACCTGCTCTTTGTGCGCCGACATCTGACTGCCACCAAACACACTGCTGATATCTGCACTGGCGGATTTCAAGAGATAAGCTTCAGCACAGTTTCTGTGTGCACTGCTTCTCTCATGCTCCTCTGTGCGCTGGTGTATATGCCTCCAATCTGACATTCCACTGATGAACAGACTGCTATCAGTTCTCTTACCGAATGCCATGCAGATGAAACAATACGGCATGTAACGCTCTGGACAGTACGTCAGCCACCTTCTACTGATGCTGTCTCTGCTACAGAACACTTTCTGCACCACTGGATTGTTACTTTTTTGCTGAGGGTGGTAATTTAAAAAGGACTGGAGATTTTTCTGATCAGGTTGTGAAAAAAAATCAGTTATTTGACTGGCACATTCAAAGCTCTCAACAACTGTTTCCCTCTCAGGTGATCCTGTTTTTGGGCTGCCTGTATTGGTCTGGCTCTCTCCCTGAACTGACCAGCAGGACTTGCCCTGAACCTGTCTGGGCTGGACATAGAGAAAGCATTTATCATTGGATGGGGAAATAACTCAGAATAATGAACCAGATAAAACATTAGTTCATATTGAGTGAAACGCTGCGAGCATAACAACATTAGTGGCTTTGCCATGTTTTCATTATGACATTTACTAGTGTTTTCCAATGCAAAAGTCAGACCTTTGTGATAATACCTGAAAATGTTCAAGACAGCGCCTATACACAGCCATTTGAAAACTACAGTAAAAGTAACACATTTACACAAAAAGTAAAGTTACACACAAATTTTTAAATAGTTATCACCTAATTAAACAATAAATTAATTGAAAGATTACAATAAATTCAATGGCAAATATTCAGTATTCACGCTCTGACTTTAAATACGTCGGTATGACTTTATAAATGGACTGCAGCCCATGAAAAGAAATACAACGAAGACAACTTGCACATTATGAATTGCATTCCAATTTGACAAAGTATTTTAATATTTTCTTAATGATGTAGGCCTAGTTTTCAATGAAGCACTTACACCATCATGTAGGCCCATGATGAGCCCATGCCCATTTCTAGATATTGTTTGACAATTGATAAATCTTCTTGATTTGTGTTTGCTGTTTCATGATTATTTATTTATTTTCGAAATGATTTTTTTTTTTTAATGAATAAACGAATGAAAAGGCTTGTGACGTGAAAAGTGAAGAATGACGTCCCATTTAAACACTGTGAGCGCTCAAAAGCTCTCCCACTCAAGCCCTGTAGATGGCGGCAGGGCTCGAGAGCCAAGGGGAGGCATTGGAATTTGCCGATAATATCACATTTCGGCACATTTAAATAAAATCAACCACAACTACCAACATTCACAGCCCTTCAACTCTGGGCTAATATGTTGTCGCAATACTATACAGTTAATTAGGTCACATCGCATTCAATGTAAAAAACGTTTTCTACTTTGTTTTGACATGTCTCAAAAATGTAGCCTAGCCAGCCCCAGGCTAACGTTACTTACAGTGTATGCCTCGTCTCCCGGGGCAACAGCACTTGCTGCTGGGGTGGTGACCCCGGCACCAAATAGGTCC
This sequence comes from Hyperoplus immaculatus, assembly GCA_949357725.1. Lineage (NCBI taxonomy): Eukaryota > Metazoa > Chordata > Actinopteri > Uranoscopiformes > Ammodytidae > Hyperoplus > Hyperoplus immaculatus. The sequence continues at coordinate 28,797,376 of OX442362.1, forward strand.
ATTAATTTACAACATTTGGCAGCCTCCACCTCCAGAGACTTCAGTTTTTTAAGTCGCTGTTTTTCAGCGCCACCCGGGCGTTTCTTCCGCTTATCCATTATTACTGATTATTCCGCTTATCCATTCAGCTGAGCAGTAGCCCGTCACGCGAGTCGACTCCTGCCCATGCCATGAGGTCCCGCCCCACCCTGGTTTGTATTGTGATTGACAGCACTATCAGGGCTCTCTGAGCCTATCAGCCCATGATTGATTGACAATGACAAACATAGACCAATAATATGTGTCGATGCTGGCAGCCCTCTGTAGCGAATTGGCTGCCCCATTTGGAGGGAATTTAGAGAGAGGGAAAAAAAAAAACTTAGCGGACTCGACCGGCCCACATTGGGTCGACGGCCCACTGGGACGATGCCCGGTATGCCAGATGGCCAGTCCACCCCTGTATGTATGTGGGGGACAGGAGAGTGACCTTTAACACCAATAGACTCTTAAGTAATATGTATTTATTCAATGAATGATCCCAATAAAACAAATGCAGAAAAATATTAATCAAAGACTGAAAAGATGGAAAATGACAGCTGGGTCTAGTCCTGTGTTCTGAGTCCCAGGCTGTTCTAGCTGGTTCTGATTGTTCTTTGCTCTGACCCCCAGACACTAGCTGGCTCTAAGGGTCCTGTGTTCTGAACCCCAGACTGTGTTTTAATCTAACTGGTTCTATCTGTCATTTGAATGTTAATTATTGAATATGAATTATATGGTGTATTTGATCAGAGTTACTTTCAAGTGTTTAGAAAATGTTTTTCTTAATTGACCAAACCCCATGATTCTGTTACTAGTCCGACATTAGTTTTGGAATATTTGGTTTTCAAGCTAGCTGTCAGGATTTGTTGTTATGATAGTTTCAGAGTGGAAAAAGTAAGTGGATCAGTTTGCCCCCTTGATTTCTCTGGTCTGTCTCAGTTTACCCCACAGCTGGGGTAAACTGAGACACAAGATACATTTTTTTAAAACAATCATATTTTCACTGCCCTTTGTCATGAATAAATTCTGTTTCTAGGAAACACCCTGAATTAATGGGAAATGTGTAAATTTGACTGATAAATAATTTTAGCTCCCTTAGAGCACATGTGTCAAACTCATCACGTTTTGATGTGGCCCGCGAATCAATTCTGACGATTTGAATCAATTCTGAAAAAAATAAAAAAATAAATAATCTTTTTTTCACGGAGCCTGTGCCATATCCGCACATCACATACGCTCCCAACTGCTAGGAAATGTACTTAGCTTACAGCTAGGAATGTCTGCTGAAAGTTCCACAGCTCAGGATTTTAAGCCATGAATTGATGAACTTGCATCTAAGAAGAGCTGTCAGTTTTCTGAGGGCTGTAAATAGGCCAATATATGTGGCTAAATAGCATGCAATATTGATGATTGATTGTGTCAAGTGTCAAAGGATTAATGCCAAAATGATCTGGTTTCTAATTTTTGCTTTAAGTTACAATTTAGCCAGCTCCTCTCATTTCATCTTAACACCTCCCCTGTTCTTTCCAGCCCCTCTCCTTCCCATTGCATCCCCTCCCCTTTCCTCTCCAACTCCTCCCCTTTCCCACCAACTCCTCCTCGTTTCTCTCCAGGGTAAAGGTTTCCTCTCCAGTCTTTCCCCTTTCCGCTACAGCCCTCCTCTTTCTTCTCAAGCCCTTCCCATTTCCCCTTCAACTCCTCCCATTTCCTCGGAAGTCCCTCCCCTTTCACATATAGCCCCTCCCATGTCACCTCCACCCCCCCCTTTCCTCTCCAGCTCCTCCCATTCTCTCTGAAGTCCCTCCCCTTTCCTCTCCAACTCCTCCTCTTCCCCTCCAGATCCTCCTCTTTCTTCTCCAGTCCCTCCCCTTCCCCTTTCCTCTCAAGCCCCTCCTCTTTTTCCTCCATCTCCTCCCCTTTCATATCTAGCTCCTCCCATTTCTTCACATACTTTGGATGCTGTCCCCGCACTAGCTGCAAGCATGCATGCATAACAATTATGGTATTGCATATCCTGGGAATCCATTACGTTACATTTTATTTAGCTGACGCTTTTCCCTGTTTTTTCGAAGACTCAAAGCGCTTTACATTGTTTCGTACAAATTCACCCAATCACACACACATTCATACACCGATAGCAGCAGCAGCTACCACACAGGGTGCAAGCTAAATATCAGGAGCAATTCGGGGTTTAATGTCTTGCCCAAGGACACTTCGACATGTGGCAGGTAGGCAGGGGATCGAACCTGCGACCCTGCACTCCAGAGGCGACCTCCCTGCACACTTCGCCACCCCTAGTACTATAGTACAATCTAAAGAGTGCAGTTTAAAGAGATGTGTTTAAAGCCTGCAGTGGAAGTGTAGGCTTTCAGCTGTTCTGAAGTCAATGGAGGTTTGCTGTAGCGCCACCAGGCAAGACTTTGCATTTACATACATAATTGTCTAGATTTTGCTAAATTCTTACCTTGTCGTAGACCTAAATGCATGTGCCTGAACATTGGTGATCTCAAAGGTGTCACTAAATTATTGGGCATATCAACTTTAGTGGAAAATGACACCTTAAATGTTTAATTACATTGCATGGTTCTTAAGTTATGAGAGTTTGAACATTATACCCGGCGGAAAGGCGGCCATTTTGGATTTGGCCTCTCACTGTCCGCAAAGGTAAAATCTGACTTCCCTCCACATCTGAAAATACAGCTTATGGCATGAACTAACCATGGTAGAAATGTCATGCTTTTCTCAAAAAGTTCACAATTGTTGTGCTTATCCGCTGTAGGGGAGAACGGGGTAATTTGTCACACAGGTAGGTTGTCACAATCGTTATATCTCGGAACCAGAAGGCGCTGTCTGTTACATTTTGGTATGTAAATATCCACTACTGGGATCAGAGGTAACCTACATAGTCTTCCTTGGAGTTAGACTGCTGCATTTGAGGTGAGAGGACTGTTAGTGTTTTTCATGTCAAATTGAAAATATTTAGCTCCTCAGTATTTTTCTTCAAGGCTTTTACACAATGGGTTTATAACAAAACACTTGTTACCCTAAAAAAGTGTGAAGGGTAAGCTATAGTTTAGATTGTTTTTAGCAAGCTAATTAGTTGTCAGATGGTTGTTGGCCTTGATGCTAGCAATAAATTCCAGTTGGGGTTGGTCGTCACATTTTTTGTGGGGTTGGTTGTCACATGTTATCCAAAGGGTGCAGCCAGGAAAGGAACCCAATAACAAAAGAAAATGTCAAGCTGTATCCTCACTGACACCCCAGAGAAGGAGAGAATTGAGCAGGAAAGGCAGCTAGCATGCAAAAGAGTAAAAAAGGGCAACAAAATCAAAACGATCCAGTGCATCCCAAACTAGACCAGCTGGGGAAGAAGAAACAGAAGAGAAAGATGAATCTTCATCAGATGAAGAGGATAGTTTGTGTTTGGTTTGTATGCAAACGTTCTCCAGCACCCCGTTCAGGGGAGGTAAGGGAGAAGTGTTGTATGTGCAACCAGTGGGCACACAATCTCTGTTTAGTTAGAGTGAGCAGACCCTACATTTGCCATCACTGTAACTCAGATAGTGAATGTGTGTATCCTAGTTGAGTAGGCTATTATTGTTAGACCTATTTGTTTTGTTCTTTATGATTTCCTTTTTGTTAATTCCTTGCTCATTTTGTGTTAAGATGATAAAGTTATGTAGGCCTATTTTTCAACTTGACAATGAAATTAAACTTTCAAATGTAGTTCTGCTTTCTTGCCTTCTTTTTAAGATTTTTCCCATAAAGACAACATTGTGACAAACAACCCCATAGTTTGTGACAACCGACCCCTTGATGGGGTTGGTTGTCACAATGTGTTAGAGTGTCTTTGATGGTACATTTCTTCTTTATTACAATAAGTTAGAAAAAGTGAGGAGTTCACATTTCAAGCCAACACCTTAAGCTTCAATTTAAGGAATGACTATTGAAAGATGTTTAGGTGATGAGTAATTCTCACTAGAGTAAAAAGTGTGCCTACTTACCCCGGTCTCCCCTACCGAGGGTCAATGACGCTTCACCCCCAAACTGCTCCAGGGGCGCTGTACTATGGCTGACCCTGCACTTTGATCCAATGATCCCCCTTTGGTCTTTGTCAAAAATGACTTTCTTACCTCAAAATCCGAGAAGCCCCTGACTAAGCCCACATTGAGGGGGCCGGCACTCCGCCCACATTGACAGGGGGGAGCCTAAGCTCAATGCCTGTATGTCACGCTATCACACATTCACTCGAGTAGTGAGTGTCGCACGAGCCCCAAGGAGGCTAATGCTAGCGCTTAAGCTAGCGGGAGTCCACGTTGAAGGCAAGTTGTTGTAGAAGGCAGGGGGGACTCTGCCTGGAGGAAGAGTGGCCCAAACAGGGAGACTGAGAGCCCCCCCCCCCGAGACGAGGGCGATGGAACCCTTCTGGAGGCCGGCGAAGGCGATAAACCCCTTCTGGAGGCCGACGGCGACGACGAAGGCATCCTGCTGGAGGCAGGCAGCGTCGACGACCCACAGGTAGCTGGCATCGGCGAAGGCCCACAGGTAGCCGGCATCGACGAAGGCAGGCCCCCGGAGGAAGGCAGGGCAGAGGGCAGTCCCCCTCAGGCAGGAGCGAAGGGCGGTCCCCCTCAGGCAGGAGCGACGGGCGGACCCCCTTGGGCAGGAACAGGGGGCAAGACCCCTCGAGCAAGGGGCGAGAACCCTCAGGCAGGAACAAGGAGCAAGACCCCTCGAGCAGGGGGCGAGACCCCTCAGGCAAGAACAGGGGGCAAGACCCCTCAGGCAGGAACCGAGGGGCCCCCGTCGGGCAGGAACAGGGGACAAGACTCCTCGAGCAGGGGGCGAGACCCCTCAGGCAGGAACAGGGGGCTGGGCCCCCCCGGGCGGCAACAGGGGGCTGGGCCCCTCGGGCGGCAACAGGGGGCTGGGCCCCTCAAGCAGGAACGGAGGAGGAGACCCCTCGGGAGGAGGAGACCCCTCGGACAGGAACAGAGGAGGAGATCCCTCGGGAGGAGGAGACCCCTCGGACAGGAACGGAGGACGGTCCCCCTCGGGCAGGAGCGAAGGCCGGTCCCCCTCAGGCAGGAGCAGGGGGCGGTCCCCTTCAGGAAGGCGAAGCGGCCGGTCCCCCTCTGGAAGGCAAAGAAAGCAGGCCTCCCCTGGCAGGCCTGGAGGGCGGGTTCCCTCACGACAACGTGGAGTGGGCTCAGGAACTGGACAGTGTTCTTGTGATTGCTTGAGTACCTTCAGGAGCTGGCAGCTAGCATGCTGGGACTGGTAGCTAGCATGCTCGGGTTAGTAGCTAGCATGCTCGGGTTGGTAGCTAGCATGCAGGGGTTGGTAGCTAGCATGCAGGGGTTGGTAGCTAGCATGCAGGGGTTGGTAGCTAGCATGCTGGGGTTGGTAGCTAGCATGCTGGTTGCTGGAGGCCGGGGACTGGAGCTTGCTGCTGGAGGCCGGGGACTGGAGCTTGCTGCTGGAGGCCGGAGACTGGAGCTTGCTGCTGGAGGCCGGAGACTGGAGCTTTCTGCTGGAGGCCGGGGGCAACTTGGGAGCTGGAGAGCATTGAGGAAATAGATGGCAAACCAAACTCACTCTGATAGTCCTTAAGGCAGGAGGAGGCTGGTAGCTGGGGCCCAGGTGCTGTGGCTGGAAGCAGGAGACCGGGGGCTGTGGTTGGAAGCAGGGAAGCATTACAGTTAGAGCATTTTTCCGCGTGTGTAAGAAACGCCTCCTAGATGCTCTCGGTGCAGACTAGGACTTGCAAAAGGACTGGAAATAGGCTGGCTCTGTCTACTAACAAAACCTGCCAAAAACACTTCTAGAAAGCTAAAAAATTTGTTTCTCTGTGACTGTCAGATAAATAGTGTTTCTGTAACACTTTTGATTTTGTATGAATTAGAAAACATATAAAACAAGCTGTTTCCCCGTTCCGAGTCTTTGTGCTACGCTAAGCTAACAGTCTGCTGGTTAATAGCTTCAAAGTAAGTGGTATCAATCTTCTCAACTACCCAAAAGCATTCCCTTAAAATAAAAAATGCTTGCATTATAATGGACTATAATATTCATGTTACATTGACCATGTTTGAAAACACAGAAGCCAGAATCAAGTCTCAAAGCTGTAACTCTCTCCGTCCTTTGTCTCAAGGTGATTGTGTTTGAGGAGCAGGAAGGTGACTACAAGATCCACTTTGAGGACACACCTGATCTGGGGATGGCAGCAGACATCCAGTGAATGCCATTGGTGCCTGTATTGATATTTTTTGTTTGTCAAATGTGTCTTTTAACAGATTTTTGCTTGTTACATCAGATGGAGCTTTTATATTCAGGGATATTAATGTTCTTATCATGGTCATTTTCTAATGCAATACAAAACATATATAAAAAAACAGAGAAAGGCATGTTTGTATAGGAGCAGTTTAAAGCCACAGTCCCCTCCAATAGTATTGGAACAGTGAGGCCAATTCCTTTATTTTTGCTGTAGACTGGAAACATTTGGGTTTGACACCAAAATATGAATATGAGACAATAGATCAACATTTCAGCTTTCATTTCCAGGTATTTACATCTGGATCTGATACACAACTGACAAGATAGCATTATTTGTAAAGGAACACCACATTTTTAGGTGAACAAAAGTATTGGAACAGATGGACTTAAAATAAATTTAAGTGAATAAAATGTAATATTTTGTTGCAAATCCTTCCCTTGCAATAACTGCATTAAGCCTATAGGCCATAAGGTGAACCAGGAAAAAGTGTCTAGAAAGTGATTTTCGTTCCCACGTCTGGGCACTACTCTTTTTTTTGCATTTTTGCATAGACAATGCCATTGTGCACATTGGGTTAAAAGTTCTCCTCAAAATATCCTGCAGTTTTTTTTAAGAGCCATAAATGTATAGAAATGGGAATTAAACTAAAATCTTATGTAGCTGTTTTTTCTTGTAAATGTATTTACATTCATTCTGGAAACAGAATTGTTCTCACAAATTGACATTAATACATATACCTAACATTTGAGACAAGTATTTTAGCATCTGTATACTTTCATGTGAATTTAAACCATGAAATATACAAAAAAAAAAAAAAACGCTTCAAAATAAGTGAATAGCAACATGTACAATTAAACATACACATGGTACATTTTGCTAAACTGATGTTTTATACATTAAAAATGTCAGTAGATACTGTGTTATAAGAGGAAGGTAAAAAATAAAATAAAATAAAGAACACTTTGGCCCAAAATGGCTGACATCAATCAAAATATCGAATAATGCCGAAAAATGGATAATACAACAAAAATGGCATTACGGTTCAGAATCTGTACACAATATGGTATACAACAATATTTACCTGAACAAAACAATGTGTTGATGTCACAGCAGGTCTTTTTTTGTATTTTTTGTATTATTATTTACTAACTTTGCATATTGTTAAAGCCATATCTCAAGAATGCTTTGATACATTTTCCTCAAATTTGGCACAAACTCATACTTTGATTAGAGGATGAACTGAGTATACAGTATTTTTAAGGTCAAGCGCATTGTAACCTCATGTTTTGTTTATAATTTTAGTATTTAACTTAACCTTTGGTGCATCCCTAAAAAAACTCACACTCTAAGGCGGTATTTCGGTACATTGAGAAATGATGTGTAAATAAAAATAACATGAATTTATTATTCCCCCACTTTTTTTCTAACTTTCTGTCTCATCTTAATTTAGGATAAAATGCTGTCTGGGTTCTTCATAATAGCATAGAGTAGTGTATATGTGTATTTTGACAAATATGTATGTGTGCCTGTGTCCGTATACAATAACAGAGAAACAGTGAAATTCACAGAGAAATACAGCTCAATGTAAATCCGTGAAAACAGCATGTTTTGATCCCATGGTTAATAGATGATAAGTTCATGAATGTGGTAATATTACACATTCAACCTGCTCTTATAACTTGAAATGTCATCTTTTTATGTTTTTTGAAGATGTTTCATTAATTGTGTCCTTGCCTATGGCCTTTGCAACCAATAACAATAGGAGTATCTTTGCTCTTCAGGCCTATAAGGATGAAATTCACGCATCATCTGTAAAAAAGTAAAAATTTATCATTTCAAGGTAGAAGAACAGGATGAAAGTCTAATATGATCACATTCATGTATTTAACATCAATTGACCATGGGATCAAAATGTGCAGTTTTTATGGATTTACATTGAGCAGTTTTACTAATTATCTAATTAATTACAGGCTCTGATTAATTAATCTAAATTAATCGCATACCTATATGACACTTTTATGCCTGTTTATAAACAGCTGTATAGAGAGAGGGAAACCGTTTGTTTCCCTCTGTCAGGATCCTGCTTGGGCCTCAAGCCCTTGTGTTGTTTTTTCCCCTTTACTCTTGTCTGTGTTCTGGTGTAATTGCAGGGTTGGAGTCAGGTGTGCTGGAGTCAGTTACCAGCATTCACAGCTGCCATCAATCAACAATCAACTGCTCTTCATATACCCGGCCCTACCTTCCAGACACTGCCAGATTGTAAACTCTGTTACCCAGTCAGTAACTCTCCAGCCACCTAGACCTTTTGTAGTTCCTCCTGCATTTAGCTTGTTGCTAAATTATGTTCTTTTTTGCCACAGTCTCCCAGCCTGACTCCAGCCACCAGCTCCAGCCCTCGTCAGCCAGCTCTCCCTCCCTGGACCCCTCTGCCTGCCTGCTCTTGCCTGCCTCAAAAACAAATCTCCAGGTTCATTATGACATCTTCAAAGAGAAACTTTGCACTTTTAACTCAGAGATGAAAAGTGCAAGGCAGTCTTTCTTTTCTGACATCATTACCAAAAACAACAACAATGCACGTGCCCTGTTTGCTACTGTCGACAGATTAACAAACCCTCCTGTGTCAGTAGCGTCTGAACATCTCTCCACGAGGGCCTGCAATGAATTTGCCTCCTTCTTTACTGAGAAAATTCACAAAATTAGACAAGCTGTCACTGCATCAATACAAAGTTCAACATATGTGTTATCGCGATGCCCACTTAAAATCAATCCAAATGCAATGACACAATTTTATCTGATAAACCACAAAAACCTGGAGGACATTATACAACACCTGAACTCCTCCTCCTGTTGCCTTGACATTCTTCCCACAGGCTTCTTTAAAACTGTTTTTAGCTGTATGGCCTCAGATGTTCTACAAATTGTCAACATGTCCCTTCGGACAGGTGTATTCCCACAGGCCCTGAAAACAGCAGTCATCAAGCCACTCCTAAAAAAGAACAATCTAGATACATCGCTCATGAACAATTATAGGCCCATATCTAACCTACCATTTTTAAGCAAAATCATTGAAAAAGCTGTTTATCAACAGCTAAATAACTACTTAGCAATGAACAACTGCTTTGATGTTTTCCAGTCAGGATTTCGACAACACCACAGCACTGAGACTGCTCTGGTTAAGGTCCTCAATGACATCCAGTTAAACACAGACAGTGGCAAAAGTTCTGTCTTAGTTTTACTGGATCTCAGTGCCGCTTTTGACACAGTGGACCACAGCATATTACGAGATTGACTAGCAAACTGGGTTGGACTTTCTGGAACTGTACTAAACTGGTTTGAATCCTACTTAAAGGACAGAGACAATAGGCAATTTCACATCTGAGCGGACACATATTGAATGCGGGGTCCCCCAAGGTTCCATTCTTGGGCCTCTTCTGTTTAACATCTACATGCTCCCACTAGCTCAGATTATGAATAAGAACAAATTATGCTACCATAATTATGCAGACGACACAAATTTACATAACCATATCACCAGGAGACTACATTATGAACTGTCCAGAGCCCTTAGGTCGTCTGGGACAGGTCTACTTACAGTCCTCAGAGTTAGGACTAAACAAGGAGAGGCAGCTTTTAGTTTTTATGCACCAAATGTCTGGAACCAAACTTGAGGTCTGCTGCAACCCTCAGTTCTTTTAAATCGAGTCTGAAGACTTTTCTGTTTCCATTTTAACCTGTACTTTTAATTTAATTTAAATGTTTTACTTATTTTCATTCGCTTTTAAATGTCTTCTAATGTGTTTTATGTATTTTAATCTTGCCCCTGTAAAGCACTTTGAGTGGCCTTGTGTTTGAATTGTGCTATATAAATAAACTTGCCTTGCCTCTGCTCGTCTCCCCGGATTCTCCCCTTGGCACTTCCTCCTGGACCCCCATGCCTGTCAGCCACTCCAGAGCCCGGCCCAAACCCCAGATTCCTTCTAAATAAACCCTCTTAAACTGGTACTGTCTCTGCGCCTGTGTCCTCCCTGTCCAGCCGTTACACCCTCTCTCTCTCTCCCTTCTCTCTCTCTCTCTCTCTCTCTCGTAACTTCTGTATCCTCCCCTTAGCCAGGTTTCTACATTAAATAGAATTAGGAACTAGGGCCGTATTTTCTACTTAAAACCATAAAAAAAACAAGCAGGCTAAATGACGACTGTCTGACTCCCACAACAGACAGCGCTGCACTGCCACAGGTGCGTATAGCCTATGCCGATTCATTCACCATTATCCTACTCATAGCCAAAAATATGGACACACACACACACACACAAACACACAAAAGAGGAAAAAGGCAGGCATAGTCTAGGAAGAGTGACATGGGTAGGCCTGGCACGATAACAAATTTTGCTGGGCGATTAATTGCCCCAAAAATTATTGCGATAAGCGATAATTTTGCCGTTTTGAGACAAGTTTCAATTAATATAATGATACTGGCATAATATTGCAAGTACACGATCAAAGGGCATTATAGAAGTGCGATTAATTAGTTATTTTTTCTGTGGTTAATTAATCGAAATTAACACGTTAATTTGACAGCCCTAATATATACTATACTATGCCATCACTAAGAATACAGAGAGAGAATTATAGCTGTAATAATTTATTCTTGTGGCCTGCAGTGTCCTAAGTAGCAGAGGAGTGAGTGCAATATTAAATCTCAGCATGAAATTAAAACCAATGGCGTGTGTTCCATTTAAGGGCGCACTCACACTAGACCATCTGTTCCGTGCCCGAGCACGTTTGCCCCCTTAAGACTAGATGGTTTGGCTAGTGTGAGCACGCCATCCATACTCCAGCACGGAACACTTCCTTTGCCACGGCACGCTTGGGAGAGGTGTGCCTGGGCACGGTACAGATGCTAATGAGATGACACGCGCAAAAGCAAGCGCACAGGCGGTGTTCCTGATGTGAATTTATTAAGGATGCATAGTCGGTTAAACTTCCGCTGTCTTACTGCACCAGAATTGCCCATCACTTGGACTTGAACATAACGTGTGAGAATTAAGCAATCGTGCTGGAGAACGCGAGAACTTTGCATAGTGTGCCCTAACTCAATCCCCCGCTCCTCCCCCGCCCACTCTTCCTCTGCGCTCTAAGTGCCCTCCGTGCGACGTATGCTGTTACGTCAAACCAAGGGCTGAGGAGAAGTGGAACTACTTTTGAAACGCAGTGAATGTCCCAACAAAAACCAGTTTGCAGTGAAACACCAGCTAGGGAAAGTCCAGAGTCAACCTTCTCTTCAATTGATCCTGCCAGCAGCCTGCAACATAAGAACACAGGGAAAGATGAGCACAAGGGTGTAAATAAACACATATTCATACTGAAAACGAATTTAGTTTATCAACGCCTTTTTTTAATGTATTTCAATTATTTATTATATTATATTTTGATATTTTCCTGCATAAAAGTTTTTTACATCGATGCTAAAGAAGCTTGTGGTTGCTCAATTACCTGTAGTTTGAAGCATCACACACTGTATGTGCCATGAATCTAGAATATTAATTGTATAATGTATATAATGTATAATGTTTAAAATTGATAATACAATTGCAATATAATAACTCACAGATGTAACTGTACTACTGGACTTTGTCAGGAACCTGGTGTACTGTCTGTGACAGGACTAGTGGTACTGCACCTCCATGGCCACAGAGTTTATTGGTCTTGAATATAAGAGCATGCTACTATATTGTTTTATCCTGGCAGCGTTCATCTACTGGCCTAAAAATTAAAGATAATTAAATGGTTTGTATGTTGTGTAAGTGCTGTGTGTGTGTGTGTGTGTGGTTACCTGCTGAAAACGTTTCTGCCTCTGACAGATGGTCCTTTTGGCGTTTGCCTCCCACAGATGATCTTGTCCCTTTTCTTACAAATGATACACAAGGCAGGGAGCTCAGGTCCAGCAGAAACTATCGGCAGGCCCGCTTTGGACAAGATCAAGTTTCACTTGTTGAGCCTGACACTGTTGTCTGATGGCACAGCCTCGCCCCGTGTGCATCTTGAACTCCAGCCAACCAAATGGCTCGTTTCTCGCCAAAATACACAAGCCTTTTGTCAATGAAACGGCGGTAGCAAGACGGGTGAAACGTCTTCGGGAACATTTTCATATCCAATATACAGTAGTTGAATGTCTCTGCTAAATTTTGACTCTTGCCATGCGTTTTTTTTGCGTTTCTGTAAGTATCCCACCTTGGGAGAGTAAAATCGTTTACCTCTTTACTTCTTACAGCCGTGAGATGCATATAGCATATTTATGATCTGTTTTTTGCACTTTTTTAAGATGTTTTTGAGCATATTCCTCGTCTTCCTATGGTCGCTTCTTGTTGTTGACACCGCCATCTTGGATTTATGCGGCTGCCTGATTGGTCGAATATGAAGCACGTGACAAAAACGTCACCACTCGGACCGAAAATATGGTTACGCTAAGCAAGAAATAGTCCCGACTTTAAACACTAATTAAAAAAATACTGCAGGATATCAAGAGGAGAACTTTTTTTTTCTCATTCAAAACCAATATATCTTTCTAAAGAACCAAAAATTATTTAGTGCCCAGACATGGGAACGAGATGAAATGAAAAACGGGTTCACCTTATGGCCGACTGTGACCCATTGACATCACAAAACCTTTGCATTCTTCTTTTGTGATGCTTTTCCAGGCTTTCACTGCAGCCTCTTTCAGTTGTTGTTTGTTTACTCTCTTCAGTCTCATCTTTAGCAGGTAAAATGCATTCTCTATAGGGTTTAACTCTAGAGATAGACTTGGCCAGTCTGAAACCTTCCATTTCTTGCCCCTGATGAACTCTTTTTTTGTTTTTGCAGTGTGTTTTGGGTCATTATCTTGGTGCATGATGGAGGATCTTCCAATCAGTTTGGTTGCATCTTTCTTTAAATTGTCAGATAAAATGTTTCTGTAGACTTCTGAGTTCATTTTGCTGTTGCCATCATGTGTTACATCATCAATGAAGATTAATGAGCCCATCCGAGAAGAAGCCATGCAAGCCCAAGCCATGACATTGCCTCCACCGTGTTTCACAGATGAGCTTGTATGTTTGGGATTATAAGCAGATCCTTTCTTTCACCAAACTTTAGCCTTTCCATCACTTTGGTAAAGGTTCATCTTGACCAACACAGTAACACATGATGGCAACAGCAAAATTAACTCAGAAGTCTACAGAAACATTTTGTCTGCCAATTTAAAGAAAGGTGCAACCAAACTGATTGGAAGATCCTTCATCATGCAGCAAGATAATGATCCAAAAAAACTGCAAAAAAACAACAAAGGAGTTCATCAGGGGCAAGAAATGGAAGGTTTTAGACTGGCCAAGTCAATCTCTAGACTTAAACCCTTTAGAGCATGCATTTTACCTGCTAAAGAGGAGAGTGAAGAGAGTAATCCCCCAAAAACAAACAGCAACTGAATGAGGCTGCGGTGAAAGCCTGGAAAAGCGTCATAAAAGAAGAATGCAAATGTTTTGTGATGTCAATGGGATGTCATAACGCTGTCATAAGCCTGTCATAAGACTGTCATGACACCTGTCATGAACATTATAAATGGTTATGACTGTTGTCATAAAGTGTCATTCGGTAAATTATGTCACGTTTAATGCCACATTGACATTGTATGAGATGTCTTTTTTATGACAACCTGACATAAGCTAAGACAAAATAACTTGTCGATGTCTTTTTTATGACAACCTGACATAAGCTAAGACAAAATAACTTGTCGATGTCATTGTAATGACAACCTGACATAAGCTGAGACAAAATAACTTGTCCGTGGCTTTGTAATGACAACCTGACATTAATGAAGACAAAATATCTTGGTTATGTCGACTTGACATTAACCAATAACATGACCTGTCATAAACATGTAATAGTAGGCTTAATAATCAAATGTAAAGAAACTATTTTGATTTATGTTGTAAGATTACATTAAACTGTCATATGTGGAAGGTTTTGATATTGACTGTCATGAGACCTTTATTATACTGTCATGAATGTTTCTGTTGGCCTAAAGTAAAGTGAAACAATTTGGACAATTCATTAACATGTCATGAAGCGTTATTAACCTGTCTAATGCCTTTATAACAGGCTCATGAATGATTATTTTGGCCTCAGGTAAAGTGAAACAATTTGTACATTTCATTAACATGTCATTAAGTGTTATTACACTGTCTAATTTTGACATTGACTGTCATGAAACCTTTATTATACTGTCATGAAGTATTGACTTTACCTCAAAGTGAAACAATTTGGACTTTTCAGTAAATATTATTACACTTAATTATACACACAACAGTGTTAACTGCAGTAGTATCCCCTTTATAGATGTAACATGAAGCATATCAGTATTACATGTGGAAAATACCTTAACAAAAGCAATATAAGTCAAGACAGTCTGTTTTATTTGCATTGAGCCACTAAACAAACAATATATACATACACTTAAAACAGAAATAAGAACTGCTTTAAAATCAAATGCACTTTCCAGTCCTTAAATTAACAATCCAGAGATTGTATGTTATATAATATATGTTATAATGGCTGCTAAAAATCACCAGGAAGAGATCAGCTTAAACACAAAAGGAGGGCAAATGGCACTCAGCTTTGACATTGTAGGCATGTTAGCTTTAGCATATAACTAGTGCATACTTGTAAGTGAATACGGTGCTTAAACAGGCAGATTGCAGATCAGCAAATCATAGAGCTACTAGCACACACAATAATAACAGAAATATACATTAGATCAGGTTGAAGTAAATAAAAGATACATAAAATAAAAGAGACTGTGTAGGCCTACTGCCCTGGCAGTGCGTATGGAGCATGACAGCGAGCTAATATTTAAAAGCCCAATAAAGAATAAAAGACAGAATGCTTGACTTCTCTTGTTTCTTTGTGAATCTTGTATTGGTAGGTTTTTCTTTGTAAAACTGTAACATAGACATGAAAAAATAAATCAATATACACACAGTACAAGACCTATACAGACAGTAGACAATACACACTAAGTAGTATATAGTAAGTAAACACAGCTATGCTATTCCCATTTAAGTATTAAACAACACATGACTGTAAAAACACAGCTTAGCATGTATGACAAAGTATAGTGAGCTAGCAAACAATTAGCTTCTGTAGTAGTCAGGGACGTTGGAACTACTTTCTTAGGGGGGGTGCTGTAAATTGGCCGAGGTGCAGCGCTATCAGACAAAGCAGTAGGCTACTGGTAAAATTAGCAATCTATAACCATGATAAAATAGCCTATTTATATCTAAAATAGCTATTAAAACAAACTATAAAAGCAAATAACATTTATGAATTTTCCAAAGTATCCTTACAGCTTTTTTTTTTTATCCTGAATTTGAAGGACGTAGGTTTTGATTAAACATTGGGTTGTGACAATTTATAAGTGGGGGTCTGGGGGTACTCCCCCAGAATTTTTGGAGCATTAAATGCTTAATTTCCTGCATTCTGGTGAATTTTTATTCACCAATTTGTTCCTTTTCTGCATACATTTGTATTCTTGAGCCCTGCTGTTATCGGTGAATGATAACCGGGACAGTGCACGTCACGTTGTCGAGGGGAAGGCTTCCGCGATCTCCGTTAGTTTCAGTTTACAGCCGACAAAGTTACAATCACAACGACCGCATAGACAGCGCATGGACAGCGTTTTAATGAAGCCTCTCATTCTTATTATCATAAGGGCGTTGAAGAAAATGATATCTAAACATTACGGCGGCCCTGGCGGTGCGTAAAAGGACAGCGCAGTTGGCAATCTCTCCTCAGCAGTGCAAGCTACAGTAAAAGTCCATCGCACAGCCGATTCCTGCCTCTGATACGTTGACTCGCAACATAACGACTCAAGGCTTTGCATTGGCTTTGGCGATTTCCCCTGCCTCTTTTTTCTCTCCACACGAAGCGTTCTCTCTCCCATTGCACACACGCATGCCCCGGCCGCTTCTGAGAGCACAGCCAATATTGGTTCCACCCGAAAAAAATTAAATAAACAAGTTGGTCACAGGCCCTGAAGCTGAATGACCGCTCTGGTAACGGGCAGTCCATTACTGGACGCTGAATACTAGACCCCGAATATAAGACGACCCGACTTTTTTACGACCTTATGAAGTGTTAATATGTTCGCCTTTACTAGATGCATGCGCGCTCACCGGCCGCCGGGGACACAATTCTTATCAGCGGTTACTTGGCACGATACCGGCACACACCTTTGAGGAGCAGGTGCGCAGGTGAACGTTGCATCCTGTCAGCGCGTCTCTCTCTCTTTCTCTCTCTCCCCTGTGGTAGGGCGCTTAGCAGACTGGATTTTTAATGATAACCTAATGCTCATTAGTGCGTGCCCTTCAGCACTCTGACTCTACCGAAGTGCGCATGGGAAGGCGGAGCACAAACGTATCTCGTCCTGGGCACGGTGAAGAAATGCGACGGGCTTATGTAATCTAGCCTATATAGTATACTGTATAGCCTATAAGCTATATATATTATAGTGTTATGCTCTGTCAAGTTGATGTGAGGGAGCAGGAGATGGGAAAGAGAGGACTTAGGCTATGATATTGTTTACAGAGCAATCGCGGGAGCACAGGGCAAAGTGTAGGGGAGCGGAGAGGGGGTGCAGGCGGTGGTGAGGGGGGGTGCGGCCGCACCCCCCGCACCCCTACTTCCAACGTCCCTGGTAGTAGTGTACCTGCAACTAACAGGGCCACATGTGCAATCAAATTAACATAAAAGTAGCTTACTTTACATTCTTACACCTGAAAGCTAACATTACAAACTATCAACACTTACAGACAAATAGTCTCCAAGGCAAAGGCGTTATAAAGAAATACCCTGCAGCATTTATCTGTAGACTATGCTGTTCCTGTAGTCTGCGTACAACTGTGAACAAAATGTAGGCTACATGAAACACCAGAGATTTGGCGCTAGATCCTGTATGAAACACGTGAGGGCTCACTCTGACACTTTTTCTAAAAACCAAGATAAAATTAAAATATTAACACTTCATATTCACCTAGAAAAACTGCTATATAACAATAATTGCAATTGCAATATGTCAAGACAGTCTGTGCTGCCTTAACTATAAGTCAGTAATTATTGTTGTATAGCAGTTTTTCTAAGTAAATATGAAGTTTTAATATTTTTATTTTATCTTGGTTTTTGGAAAAAGCGTCAGAGTAAGCCCTCATGTGTTGCATACAGGATCTAGCGCCAAATCTCCGGTAGTAGCCTAGCTTAAAAACATTTTCACAGTTGTATGCAGTTTACCGGGACATCATAGCCTATGCATGCTGCTGAGTATTTCTTTATTACGCCTTTGCCTTGGAGACTATTTGTCTGTAAGTGTTGATAGTTTGTAATGTTAACATTAGCTTTCAGGTGTAAGAATGTAATGTAAGCTACTTGTATGTTTATTTGATTGCACATGTGGCCCTGTTAGCTAGCAGGTAGACTACTACAGAAGCTAATTGTTTGCTAGCTCACTATACTTTGTCATACATGCTAAGCTGTGTTTTTACAGTCATGTGTTGTTTAATACTTAAATAGGAATAGCATAGCTGTGTGTATACTTACCATATACTAGCCTACTTAGTGTGTATTGTCTATTGTCTGTATAGGTCTGGTACTGTACGTATTGATTTATTTTTTCATGTCTATGTTACAGTTTTACAAAGAAAAACCTACCAATACAAGATTCACGAAGAAACAAGAGAAGTCAAGCATTGTATCTTTTATTCTTTATTGGGCTTTTAAATGTTAGCTGGCTGTCATGCTCCATACTACGCACTGCCAGGGCAGTAGGCCTCCACAGTCTCTTTTATTTTATGTATCTTTTATTTACTTCAACCTGATCTAATGTATATTTCTGTTATTATTGTGTGTGCTATTAGCTCTATGATTTGCTGATCTGCAATCTGCCTGTTTAAGCACCGTATTCACTTACAAGTATGCACTAGTTATATGCTAAAGCTAACATGCCTACAATGTCAAAGCTGAGTGCCATTTGCCCTCCTTTTGTGTTTAAACTGATCTCTTCCTGGTGATTTTTAGCAGCCATTATAACATATATTATATAACATACAATCTCTGGATTGTTAATTTAAGGACTGGAAAGTGCATTTGATTTTAAAGTAGTTCTTATTTCTGTTTTAAGTGTATGTATATATTTTTTGTTTAGTGGCTCAATGCAAATAAAACAAACTGTCTTGACTTATATTGCTTTTGTTAAGGTATTTTCCACATGTAATACTGATATGCTTCATGTTACATCTATAAAGAGGATACTACTGCAGTTAACACTGTTGTGTGTATAATTAAGTGTAATAATATTTACTGAAAAGTCCAAATTGTTTCAAATCAAATCAAATCAGTTTCATTTGTATAGCCCAAAATCACAAATACATTTGTCTCAGTGGGCTTTACATTTCATACAATATGATATATGATACAATATGACACCCTGCCCTTACACGCTTAGCTCGGCTGAGAAAAAAACTCCCAGTAGAAAACCCTTTACCGGGAATAAAAAAAAATTGAAGAAATCTCAAGGAGAGTTGACAGAGTAAGGGATCCCTCTCCCAGGACGGACATACTGCAATAGATGTCATAAGTAGAGAAAATCACGAAGGAATTTGATAATTGACCAGGTGATTACATGGTAATACTAAGTAAAGTGTGAATAGTGTGGATGCAGGAAGACTTCAGATGCTGCCAGAGGATCCACACCGTCTTGTCTCCACCAGGGAAAACTAAGGTTTCCATCGCCGGGATTACATCCCACGTCTCCAGGTGGCATCCATAACCACTGCAACATCTTTCGCGTTGATGGTCCATTCTCAGATGTTACCGGAGGGGGGACCAGATCCACACCGTCTCGTCACGACCAGGGAAAACTGGAAGAGGACAGACAGGCAACCAGTGAGCAAAGCAAAAATGAATTTAAAGATTGAACAAGCAAGCGAGTAGAAAGAGTACTATCCTGATGGACGGTGAATCAGTGCTGATGTGAGGCAATAGCACGCGGGAAGCATCCGTTCCTAGGACAGCTGATTCCGCACAGAACTCGGAGTCAGTCGAGTAGCATGGAGAGTGCTTGGTAGACAGAGGGAGAGAATCCCCGGGGCAACGCTCAGCCAATCATGGAAGATAGACAGAGGAGAACAAATGTCAGAGAAATGGTATCAGTTATGCAATTAGCGTCGGCAGGACAATTTTTCAGTGGGAGGACAACCGGTACTCAGGCCCAGACAAACCGAGACCGAGGCAGCTCCTCAGGCTGTTAATAATAACGCTATAACAATGTTAAACAATATGAACACAATTAACATTAAATTACATTGATTTACACTCTTCCTTTCCCCACCGACACACAATCGGCGCCAGCCCCCCAGACCCAGAGCCTGCCCCCCAGCACCCCGCCCCCAGAGAGCACACCCCAGTGCGGCACTAGTCCCGAGGAGGACCGGGGCCATAGATAGAGAATAGAGTATAGAATAGGGAAATAGCCAAATGCACCGCTGCCACGAGGAGCAACCACAGCTGAAACCCCCGGAGGGGCGGCCCGTACAGCCCACTCGGGCCCGCCGGACTGGCCATGCCCAGCCCATGAGGCAAGGCCAGAGGCGCCAAGCACAAAGGGCGCGACGCATCCGCCGCCGCCATCGGCACACCCAGAGCTAGAACCGGCCGGAGGAGCACCGATGCCGGGCAGCGAAACACAGACGCCAACAGCGACGCCACAGGGCGGACCGCCAGGCAGGGATAAATGATTAAAACAGTTTAAAAACAGTTTAAAAACAGTTAAAACGCAAATTGCATAGATTGCTTCTATCCGCCCCATGACAATCTATTATCTCCCGAGGCGGTCAAAGCAACCCGCGTCAAACGATTAAAAACATCGCAGTGCCCACCTACCAGTGCAACAATTACACAATCTGCACCCGATGCCCCATTTCCACCCCACCCAACGGTCCAGTCAGGCAATAGCACGGCGCCACTGCAGACGCCTGAGCACGCACCCCGACACCACCACCCCCCCGGCCACCCCCAGCCCAGAGCACACCAATGACAGCGGCAGGCAGCGCCGCCACCCCAGTGCCCCACCCCCAGCCCCGTCAGCCGACATGACCACCCAGCCAAGCCCCGGAGGCCGCCGCGACCGCCTGTCCGGAGGCAAGGCATGGTCCCACCCCCCAGCAGCGGTGTCCACGGTCAGACGCCAATTTGCCCCAGCCAGGGCAGCCCACCGGAACAGCCCAAGACCGGCACCTACCCCAGAGCAAACTCCCCCCCAGCAGAGGCCAGAGAACCGACCCCAGACAGGGTGACCCGCCACCGACCCCGCACCAGCAGAGAGGTGGATGAGCGCTTTCACTTTGAGGTAAAGTCAATACTTCATGACAGTATAATAAAGGTTTCATGACAGTCAATGTCAAAATTAGACAGTCTAATAACACTTAATGACATGTTAATGAAATGTACAAATTGTTTCACTTTACCTGAGGCCAAAATAATCATTCATGAGCATGTTATAAAGGCATTAGACAGTGTAACAACGCTTCATGACATGTTAATGAATTGTCCAAATTGTTTCACTTTACTTTAGGCCGACAGAAACATTCATGACAGTATAATAAAGGTCTCATGACAGTCAATATCAAAACCTTCCACATATGACAGTTTAATGTAATCTTACAACATAAATCAAAATAGTTTCTTTACATTTGATTATTAAGCCTACTATTACATGTTTATGACAGGTCATGTTATTGGTTAATGTCAAGTCGACATAACCAAGATATTTTGTCTTCATTAATGTCAGGTTGTCATTACAAAGACATCGACAAGTTATTTTGTCTTAGCTTATGTCAGGTTGTCACAAAAAAGACATCTCATACAATGTCAATGTGGCATTAAACGTGACATAATTTACCGAATGACACTTTATGACAACAGTCATAACCATTCATAACCATTCATAATGTTCATGACAGGTGTTATGTATACGCCTTCAAATAAAGTGTTACCCAGGAATGATGTGAACAGATTTCAAATGAAACACAAGCAGCATTGCAGCCACATCGGAGCCTTACCATAGGGCCTGTTTACATTGGAAGTGGTACAAACGGCACAAACGCAAAGATATTTGTACGTTTGGGGCCTATCATTTACATAACAGCAAACGCAGTCTTGAAAACGTAAACTTTTGAAACCAGGTTCCAGAGTGGACAGTGCACATGCACAGTGTCTCCACAGCACCATCACTGTGATCAACAGATAGTCTTGTCAGGGCTTGAGTATAACACTCCACAAATGCGGGTAAATTAAGTACAGGTGAGTAGTAAGTTATTGAGACCACCCGCCACTTTGGCTGGTGAAAGATGTGTCGTCTGCAAGCTTTTCTAGCGACTAATACATTTGTGTCACCGGACCGGTAATGCCCGGGATACGGCTTTCTACATTAAAAAACACTATCTATAGATCAGCGCGCAGCAGTAAAGTTACTGTTAAAACACATGCAGCATTAAGGCTTCACATTAAAAGCATTTCACTTGCTTCCCATTAATAGCATTTCACTGGACAAACATGAGTTGACTTTTATTTTGAAGTAACAGGAAGGTAGCCACTGACACAGCCCTGCAGCGCTGCAGTCACTATAAGCATGTCTTCTGTTTTCACGAATTCTACGCAGTGAAATAAGAGGACAGAAAGCTTGTCATTTGCAATACTTGTAACACTAAGCTCACACCAACACCTCCATTGAACGTTAGTGGAATTAATTTTCCGTTACAGTAAACGGATTGTTTAAACTCTACATGCACACAATTGCATCAGAAGAGCTACAGTATCTACTAAGCTACAAGGGTCACTGCAAACGACTGGCCTGGCATGCGTACTACAGCGATTTCGGCCCATTTTTCTGAAACAGTGTGCATGATGACAGTTTTCAAAACAATTGCATCAGAATGCGGAAACTTTTGAAAACCTGTCCGTTTTCAGTAAGACTGTTAACTTGTAAACATGGCCTTAAAGTCACACTTCAAGGTGTTGTGGAATTGTTTATTACAGTCATAATAATTATGTGTTTATATAGACTAGTCCCATCTTGACTCTAAATAAACGTAAGTTAATCAACAAAAGTTCTGACCTGACCTTATGGTGAAGGTTGTTATGTTCTTAGATACTCAAACTGCGTAAGGAATGTATGTTTTGACCCAGATGGCTCCTGAGTACTATGTCTGTAAGATAACTAACAATATATCTGGCTGAGGAGAATCTGGTACGTAGGCTGGAATGTTCGTGTGTAATTAGATTTCACTATAAACTCTCTGTAGGACTGCCTATCGTTGGTCATTTCACACAATCCCATTGCTTGATTGTTGTCTTGACTCATGTTTGCAAACATTATGTAACGGTTGGGTCTGGAGGACACAGGCGCGGAGACAGTATCAGTAAAAAAGAAGATTTATTTTAGGAGAAACCAACAGGGTGTTAGGACCGTGATCCGGGGAGGGAAACTGGCAGGCATAGGGGTCCAGGGGGAGAGCAATGGGGCAAGTCCAGGGGGCTGAGTGGAAGCAGGCTAGAGCAGGCAGGCAGGGGAGTCCGGGGGGGTGTGCTGGTGGGCGAGGGTTGAAGCTGGTGGCTGGAGTCAGGCCGGGAGAACTGTGGCAGAGAAAACAGGAGTTAGCCAGGAAAAAGTGCAAAAAAGCAGAGCTGAAAACAGGTGAGCTAGAGAGAGAACTGACTGTGTGTAAACAGAAGCTACGATCTGGCAGAGCCTGGAAGGTAGGGCCGGGTATATGAAGAGCAGTTGATTGCTGATTGATGGCAGCTGTGAATGCTGGTGATAGACTCCAGCACACCTGACTCCACCCCTGCAATTAGACCAGCACACAGAAACAACAACACCAGGCCAAGAGGCCCAAGCGGGATCATGACACATTAAAGATCTGTTCTATTTTTGTATTTAAACATTGTGTCATCTGGTATTAATTGACTAAATTTTCATCTTTTAAAGGTTGATATTTCAATTCCATGACAAGAACAGCTTCCTGTCACATGGAGACCTGGCCAACCAAACTCTTGGCTTGTTGCCAGAATCAATTGTGTATGAAATCATCACTTACAAGCAGTGTTGGGAATAACGTTAGGTAACGCCGTTCTTTTTTCAGTATCGGCGTTATCTAACTAATTACTTTTTCCGTCGTTACAACGCCGTTATCGTTACTGAATGTTAAATGCGGTGCGTTACTATGAATTGATTGAATAAACTGTGTAATCCGAAAGCACCCCTGGCTCCATACTACACAAACTGCTAGTAAAGAGAACGGTGGGTTAACATCAAGATAAGCGATTGTTATTTCTTATACTGTTTTAAGATGTGTTTTATTCAGTGTGGATGACATTATAACTGTCAGTTAGCGCCGTCACGTCAGTCAGCCGGAGCGCCTGTTTAGTGAAGTTTCTTTTTCTTTCTCTCTCTGTTGTGTGAGCGTGCGCATTGCCGCAGTAACGACCTATCAATCCACGGTTGAAACGTGCTCTCCCTGAGTTTGTTTGCATCGCCCTTGAGAGTAAGTGCATGGAGTTTCCCGATCTCTATAAATTATAATTTATGCACGTTATTAAACGGCCGCGATTCGCCGGTTGCAACAGCTGTTTAGCGTGTCATCACGAGCCGAATATTGCTACTGTTATTTTCCTGGGATCTGTATGCTGCTGTGCATGTTAAAGAAGGAAATAAACAGCGGGTAAATCCTTACTCCTCCTCTCATCGTCTCATGCTTCATAGTCTGACGTTTTTGGCCTTAAGTGGTGTTTTAGCCGACACCCCTGAAGTGAATCCAGTGATATAGCAGATCAGCACGGTACATTCAGCAGTTTCCTCTACTACTTTTGTTGAGAACAAAATAGGCTCGTCCTAGTGCAGGATAAACCTCTTGCTGTCTGTTGATGTGTAATAAATATTGAAGGTTATGTAGCCTACAAGTAGGCCTACCTGTCTGTTCTACTCATTTCAACTGACTTGTGAAAACTGCTCAGAAAAATCCAAATTTGTTGACATAGCATATTTCTTTTTTATTACAGTAGGCTAACACAAAGTTACTTTCCCTGGTAACTAGTTACTTCTATTATAAAATAATTCAGTTACTAACTCAGTTACTTTTGGGAACAAGTAGTGAGTAACTATAACTAATTACTTTTTTAAAGTAACGTTCCCAACACTGCTTACAAGTCAGCCATCCATGGTGGGAATATTTAGATATAACATAATGCAGCTATTTGAAAGGGTGCACATATAACCTTTACAGTGAAGGCCTCATTCATACCATCAGGACTGGGCTGTGGCCAGTTCAAAACTGGTTACAGCCAGTACTCGAGTTGAGGGGGGACAAGGGAGGATGGCATCCCCTTGGAAATAAAGATTGCAAAATCATCCCCCTTCTAAATCGGCCATCCCCCCCATCCCATCCCCTGTTATTTTATCAATGAATGTGGAAGTATTACCACTATTTCAACATTTAGTAACACTGGCACTTAGGCTGCCGGTACTCCACTATGCCCTCGATATTGGCGCTAGCCAGGGGCAGGGAAAATGTATTTCTATTTTTTCAGCCAATTAAAAAATTTGTATAAAATATACTATTACCATTCCTAGTTTCTGATTGGGTGGGCACGGCGAAAGCCCGCCTCCAAAATCACCCATCACCTGCTTTTCTTTGGTCAACCGTCAATCACGTCCACAGAGCGCAGTTTCTCCTTTGCAAAGGCAGTTAGTAGGCTCGCGGTGACTTTTTTCACACGTTAACTTGTTCTTTCGGTTAGTAAATGCGGTGCGCAAAAACTCATTCACTTCCTACTTTATCCAAACCGACTTACACAACTTCTTGTGTAGCGTATCGCTTATTTAAGCCTGTAAACAAGCCTAGTGCTGCTTCCGCCTCCAACGATGCTGCTGCTGGCACATCGGGGGGGTCACTGTCTCTCCCCCTCAGCAAGCGCTCCCCCAAAGCCTTCTCTTCTATCGGCTCACGCGCTGTCATCAGCACAAATGATCTGTCCCTAAACTTTAAAGCCAATCCACCATCCCCCCTGATTTTTTTTTACAACTCGAGTACTGGTTACAGGCTAATACCAGTTATGAACCGGTTGGTTTCACACCGACCAGAGCCAGTCATGGAGCTGGTAAGAGAGCAACGAGAGCAATACAAAATGTGTGGCGTGCAAAAGTATTCAGTTCCCCTGACTCAATACTTTGTAGAACCACCTTTCGCTGCAATTACAGCTGCAGTGTTTAACTGTGGGGATGGTGTGTTTTGTTAGTTATCACCCTGAAGACTAGCCTGAAAATCCAGACCCTGATATCTTGAACGACAGAGGGTCTGGCCACGATCAATAGTAATTTCCAACTCAAGGAGCGGCTCCTACTCGTGCATTTCAAATGCCACTGCAAGGCAGTTGGATAGCACTACAACCAATCAGAGCGATGCACAAGGTGACGTATTAAGCCCCGTTCGTTTAGCGAACAGCTGTTAAACTGTTAAATTAAACGTTTGCCGTGGTCGGTTGGCAAAACAGAACATTCCACTTACTTGCTAATGAAAGATTTGAGTGCCGTCTTCGTAAAGGGTCGAGGCCAAAGCCGTCTCAAACTCACACAACATATCCCCAGCCATCTTTGATGTTTACTATCACGGCTTCGACGTCGCATGCACGTCACTGTCGTCGTGCGGTTACGTCTGCCCCAGAGTACCACACAAAGGACTCTGGCACGCCCATATTAGATAGAACCAATTGAAACGTGAGCCAGGATTTCTGGACTATCTGAAAAAGCTTCAATGGAGAGTGTCCAGACCAACAGGCGCAGCAAATTTAATTTGCCAGCGCCTAGTGGCAAGTTTGGGAATGCCAGGCTACCTGAAGACAGCATCCCTACAGTGAAATATGATGGTCGCAGCATCATGCTGTGGGGATGCTTTTCTTCAGCAGGGACAGGGAAGCTGGTCAGAGTTGATGGGAAGATGAATGGAGCCAAATACAGGGCAGAAAACCCGTTTGAGTCTGCAAAAGACTGGGGAGGAGGTTCACCTTCCAGCAGGACAACAACCCTAAACATTAGGGATGAGCCCGAATCCGAATATGTGTTCGGATAAGCACGGATAATAAGTTAGATGCGGATACGGATAATTTCCGAATATTATTATAAATTATATTTCCGTTATTATTCGGGGATTTTACTTTTTTTTATATTATGCGCCTAATTGGCGCAGCGCGTTCCGCCTCAATGACACAACAGGTAGAATGACACTAACAGCTGTTCTGTGGTGGACATGAGAGGACCGGGCGCGTCCCGTAACCCGCGGTCTCTCCAGACCCGGCGCCAGAGCAAATGTATACAGGGGGCACGTCGATTTTGTGGGCGGGCCCGCATCAATATTATGACAGACAGGTGTAGCCTACAAAAAACTCAATTGCGACAGTCCACAGCAGCGCAAACACATCAGCATGGCCTTAAGACGCACGCAGCTGGCAAATAATAGCCTATACACATTAACACACACAAACAGCCAAATACAAATCACATTTGCATTGTGTGCGCAAATAAACATAAACATACAAAACATTCGCAACATTGAATCATGTGCTCGGCAAAAACATTGTCGCATAATCCAATGAAAGCGCCGGTTGGGAGCCATGACGTCGGCATGTGAACAGACTAAGACTACCAAAACAATTACCATTAACACAGTGATTTTCGCTTTTCATAGCTTCAGGGCCTGTGTCCAAGTTGTGTTTATTTTATCTTTTTGTCGGTTCACTGTCTGTGCTCTCGGGAGCGGCAGGGGCATGCGTGTGTGCAATGGGAGAGAGAACGCTTTGTGTGGAGAGAAAAAAGGAGACACGGGAAACCATGTTCAGTTCTGAAAGTGGTCCTGTAAAGGAAAAATAAATAAAAAATAAGTTGAGGCAAAAATTAATTTTTATGCGCTGGGAGAGAGAATGCTGTGAGCAGGGGAGAAAAAAAGCTGATGTCATCTTGTCCACTGCCTATGTTAAACACTGGTTAACTGTTTAGACTAACTGTTCTCTTTTTAAAATCGTTACATTTTGATATGAGTAGTCTTATGAAACGGAGAATACCGGTACTTTCCACCATCCTCTGTTTGGATGAGGAGTTATCGCGGCTCCTGCAAACACACACGGAGCAAGTTGTAGGCTGATGCGCATGAAATGAGATAAAAAATAAAGCGAATCAAGTGTTTGCCTTGAACACTGCTCCCACAAGAGGGCCCGCATCAATATTATGACAGACAGGTGTAGCCTACAAAAAACTCAATTGCGACAGTCCACAGCAGCGCAAACACATCAGCATGGCCAACAGCATTGCCTTAAGACGCACGCAGCTGGCAAATAATACACATTAACACACTCAAATCCAGCTCCAGCAAGGGGCTCAGCCCGGACAGGGTTTAAGCTAACTTTACTTACTGTAACTGCAGGGTTTTTTTTCCGGATAAGTAGGCCCATTCGTTTTTAACCAGCGTCTGATATCCATTTTCAAAACACCAGAGCAGGCTAGGCTACTAATTTGAATTTGCCGCTTAACGCTGTCGTTCGGTGTGACCCATTCTGAATAGTGACAGGTTTACACATATGTCAATCACATAGTCTCTATTTTCTACACATTTTTTATTCAGTTTAACAATAATTTTTTTGAGATTTTAAATAGTATCTGACATCATATATATCTTAGCTTAAAAAATAAAATAAAAAAGTAAAATAAATTTTATTTTTACAAGGGCAAAGACATCAAATGGGCGGGCAAAGACACCGAATGGGCGGGCCAGGCCCGGTCTGACTTCCCTCGTAACCCGGCTGCTGCCGTGGCGGAGAAGAGACGAACCGATGGAATATGCTGCACCACGAGTCACCGTCAGCCAGGGACGTTGGAAGTAGGGGTGCGGGGGGTGCGGCCGCACCCCCCCTCACCACCGCCTGCACCCCCTCTCCGCTCCCCTACACTTTGCCCTGTGCTCCCGCGATTGCTCTGTAAACAATATCATAGCCTAAGTCCTCTCTTTCCCATCTCCTGCTCCCTCACATCAACTTGACAGAGCATAACACTATAATATATATAGGCTATACAGTATACTATATAGGCTAGATTACATAAGCCCGTCGCATTTCTTCACCGTGCCCAGGACGAGATACGTTTGTGCTCCGCCTTCCCATGCGCACTTCGGTAGAGTCAGAGTGCTGAAGGGCACGCACTAATGAGCATTAGGTTATCATTAAAAATCCAGTCTGCTAAGCGCCCTACCACAGGGGGGAGAGAGAAAGAGAGAGAGACGCGCTGACAGGATGCAACGTTCACCTGCGCACCTGCTCCTCAAAGGTGTGTGCCGGTATCGTGCCAAGTAACCGCTGATAAGAATTGTGTCCCCGGCGGCCGGTGAGCGCGCATGCATCTAGTAAAGGCGAACATATTAACACTTCATAAGGTCGTAAAAAAGTCGGGTCGTCTTATATTCGGGGTCTAGTATTCAGCGTTCAGTAATGGACTGCCCGTTACCAGAGCGGTCATTCAGCTTCAGGGCCTGTGACCAACTTGTTTATTTAATTTTTTTCGGGTGGAACCAATATTGGCTGTGCTCTCAGAAGCGGCCGGGGCATGCGTGTGTGCAATGGGAGAGAGAACGCTTCGTGTGGAGAGAAAAAAGAGGCAGGGGAAATCGCCAAAGCCAATGCAAAGCCTTGAGTCGTTATGTTGCGAGTCAACGTATCAGAGGCAGGAATCGGCTGTGCGATGGACTTTTACTGTAGCTTGCACTGCTGAGGAGAGATTGCCAACTGCGCTGTCCTTTTACGCACCGCCAGGGCCGCCGTAATGTTTAGATATCATTTTCTTCAACGCCCTTATGATAATAAGAATGAGAGGCTTCATTAAAACGCTGTCCATGCGCTGTCTATGCGGTCGTTGTGATTGTAACTTTGTCGGCTGTAAACTGAAACTAACGGAGATCGCGGAAGCCTTCCCCTCGACAACGTGACGTGCACTGTCCCGGTTATCATTCACCGATAACAGCAGGGCTCAAGAATACAAATGTATGCAGAAAAGGAACAAATTGGTGAATAAAAATTCACCAGAATGCAGGAAATTAAGCATTTAATGCTCCAAAAATTCTGGGGGAGTACCCCCAGACCCCCACTTATAAATTGTCACAACCCAATGTTTAATCAAAACCTATGTCCTTCAAATTCAGTATAAAAAAAAAAAGCTGTAAGGATACTTTGGAAAATTCATAAATGTTATTTGCTTTTATAGTTTGTTTTAATAGCTATTTTAGATATAAATAGGCTATTTTATCATGGTTATAGATTGCTAATTTTACCAGTAGCCTACTGCTTTGTCTGATAGCGCTGCACCTCGGCCAATTTACAGCACCCCCCCTAAGAAAGTAGTTCCAACGTCCCTGCCGTCAGCCCTTCCCCGATGTATTTACATTCACTAGGCCTACTGCTTAAACTCTTTCAAACACCACAACGTTTCCATCAAACTGATGCTAGGACCTGTTGTTTTTCAGCTGTCAATCAATGCGTATATGGCTAGGCCTACTTCAGGACCTATACAATCAAATCGGAAACCGCAAACTTGACACATTAAAATCACATATGGCTTTGTGGAAAGGCTAAGATATTATTTAGGGTTTATGAGATTGACACGTTGATACAGATTGTTCCTAAATCTTAGTTTAGGAAAACAAAAGTAAAAAAGAGGGAGGGGGAGAGATAGAGATAAAAAATAATCATGAAATACAGCTGTATTTCCCCCAGTTAAAGGGAGACCTTAATTAAGTTAAAAGTAAAACTCTGGCCCTCATTTACTAACAGTGAGTAGCCTATGCACAGATTTGGGCTGTTATTTATCAATATTCCCTGAATTTCTCCGTATTCTGAGAACAAAGAAGAGAGAGAGAGAGAGAGATGAAAAGGTAGAAATATATCTGACTTTTTGACTTATATGTCAACATTACATCAATGTGATGCTTTGAAGGGACAACAATTGCATTGACAATGAATATTAGTTTAGAAAATCAATTTAGGTGTGACTTCCTTTAATGTAGGCTAATGTAAAAGAAACTTCCGGTATACGCCACGCCCACTTCTTGTTGTGTATCCGGATACAGATACAGATACAGATAATTTTGTTGGTTGAACAGATACAGATACAGATAATGACGTCTCCGCACACTCCTACTAAACATACAGCCATATCTACAATGGAATGTAGATGGAATGTATGGCAACAAAGTCAGTCTCTAGATGTGCAAAGCTGGCAGAGACATACCCAGAGGTGGGCAGAGTAGCCAAAAAATGTACTCAAGTAAAAGTAAGT
Source organism: Hyperoplus immaculatus (assembly GCA_949357725.1). Lineage (NCBI taxonomy): Eukaryota > Metazoa > Chordata > Actinopteri > Uranoscopiformes > Ammodytidae > Hyperoplus > Hyperoplus immaculatus. The sequence continues at coordinate 28,828,114 of OX442362.1, forward strand.
TACTTTAAGATTATAATTACTCAAGTAGAAGTAAAAGTACTCATAAAAAGTATTACTCGAGTAAGAGTAAAAAAGTATGCAGTGAAAAGACTACTGAAGTACTCAAGAGTACAAGTAGGCCTACTGAATTACTCCGGATTTATTTTTGAAATATACAGAGCAACACAAACGGTACAGAATAGACACGAACATAATATAAAACAGCAATGTTCAAATAAAGATATGTTAAATAACATAATTTTAAATAAAACAATAAATAAGGTATTTAAAAATCAAATGAATAACCCTTGAACTCAAACAATAATAAATTAATTATCTGCCAAATTAAATACATCACCCTTCAAATATAATGATAATAAATGAGGCTTGTCCAAAATTATATTAATTAAAACCAATACACTTATAACACTGTTGCAATTGTTTTGCACATACACATTTGGCACACTCACTTAACGTATGAAACTACAGAGTGGCTGAACAAAGAGACCACTCTCAGGCCCTGTTCTCACGGCAACACGAAACGGTGCAAACGCGGAAAAATTCCCGCGGTTGCACTATATCATGTACATGAAAACAGCAAACGCAGGCATGAAACCGCAAGTTTGTGAGATCTACTCCCAGGGAGGATTTTTTGGAAAACACAACGGTTTTGGTTTCTTGTAAACACCGAAACCATTTCCCCTGATAACGCTGTCATCAGGGCTCCACTTCACGTATGCATAGTCTATAACATTTGCTGTCAAAATACCCACACGCAAGTTATAAAGTTAGAAGACAACATAACATGCACAGTGTCTCTGCGGCACCATCACTGTGATCAGCGGAGAGTGTCGTGCAGGGCTCAAATATAACACTCGACAATTTAGTCTATAGTCTATTAGTAAGTTATTGATACCATGCAACCGCCGCGCCACTTTGTCTGGGGAAAGATTTGTGCTCTGCCGGTTTTTCTAGCAAAATAAACGTGTGTAGCTTCTATATGCCAGGGACACGGCTCTCTACATTAAAAAACACTATCCATAGTTCGCAGCGGTTAAGTTACTGTTACTGTTCAACAAAAGGAGCATTAAGGCTACGGCTTCACAGTAAAAGCATTTCACTGGCTAAACATTAATAGCATTTCACTGGACACACGTGAGTTGACTTTTATTTTGAAGTACCCCTAACAGGAAGCTATCCGCTCACGAAGCCCCTTCACTATCAGCAAGTCTTCTGTTTTTACGAGTTCAATGCAGTGAAATAAGAGGACAGAAAGCTTGTCTTTTACAATAGGTTTTATGCATCAAATTGTACCGGAAGAGCTATCTACTAGGCTGTGTCACCGCTGACTATTGGCTTGGCATGGCTGCTACACTGCTACTACAGCGATTTCGGCCCGTTTCCTCTGAAAACATGTGTACGGGTGAAGATGTCAGATAAATTGTGTCTGAACGGGGGTTTTTTTTAAACCAAAAACTGGAAAACTGTCACGTTTTCACAGTGTAAAGTGCCCCTCAGACTCTCACACAGCCAGACTCAGGCCCGGCCCTGGGCATAGGCAGTATAGGCAAATGCTAGGGGCGCATCCATCCGCAGGGGGCGCCGCTACAAAAAATAAAAAATAAAAATGGGCTACCAAAACTTTATTTTAATTTTTTTTAACTAATGCTGTTAATACTATAATTTAAAAATATGAGTTAAGCTTAAAATATGACAGCTACTGAGGATAGACAAACTATAAAAAACATTGAAGCGACCCCCCTCCTTCGATAGACTCTTCCAGATTTCTGGCGATCAGCCAGGTACCTGAACGGTAACTTCACCGGTCGGAACCGGAAGGAAAGAGCGCACACCATGTCAAAATGACAAAAGCTCTCTCGTGCCATGGGAAGACTGAAAAGGAAAAGAAGTGGAGGAAAAAACGTGACAAAGACAGAGGTAGGCCTACAGTGACGTTAATGTGATGAATGAATAGTGTGCTGCATTGTTTTAGCCGTTGTAGGAGCAGTGTGTTAACTTGCTAGCTTACTTTTGGAACATGGGTAACGTTACTCCCAGTTTAAATTCATCAGAGACATTTAGAAATATTTTTCAGGTAGCCTACATCCCCTGTCATAACTTGCCAATGTTTGCACTGCTTGTAATGGTTATTAGAAGGGTATTCCTTTTCCACTATAATTAATGGTTGTCAACCTTGGGTTTATTGTGTTAGTTTACATCAGTGTTAAAAGTGCACAGTATAATAACTGTTAATATTGCATAGGCCTACCTGAGGCAAGTCAAGTTTATTTGTGAGGCACTTTTTAACACAAGGTAAATCAAAGTGCTATACACTTTTCAACACAAGGTAAATCAAAGTGCTATACATAAAGCCATGAGATATCATCAGAAGGCTTGATCCTGATTTAATAAAAAGTAGGAGCAAACTTTTCCGTTTGATTGTACCTTACCTATAGCTTTCCATTAGTTACTGCTTCTCTTCACTCTGGTTGGATGCTAAACTGCATTTCATTTTAATGACAAGAGTTTAATCTTATCTAATTTCCATTTTAAAGCTTTTCACCATGTATTAATATAAATAATGTAACAACATGTATACTTCTCTTCTCTCTTCAGGTTTTCATTTGAAATACTTTGAGCCACCTGTCCTGCAGACATCTTCTCCACCTTAGTAGGCTACAGCACGTATTGCAGCATGAGGAATAAAGGCTTCACCAATAGACCCAAAGGCAAGAGTAGTCAGGCTGTAGAAGGTGAGGTGAGCTTGTTGAGATATGAAGATGAGGTCTTAAGATCTACAGCTCTCTGTTGGAATTAAGTTAAATAGCAGTACAAACCAGACGTCTTTGTCATTTAATTTTGTAATATAGCTTTTGTGTGGAATTATATTCAATGCAAACTTATGATTTATTTAAAATTTTAAACTATACTTGTAATAGATTATAATTTTAACGTCTGCATTTTTCTGTGTGAATCGTAATATTGTATTAATTTTTTAATGTTATGTCACTTGTTTTGTAATATGGTTTTTATTTTGTAGGTTATTTTCTATCTAAAATAAAATGAAATGTCAAAGACAAACCTATCCAGTTCTGTGTGAGTGTATGAACAGTGGTGGACCTGACTGCAATGCAATGGGGGGCGCCAGCTACAATCTTGCCTAGGACGCCAAATTGGTCAGGGCCGGCCCTGGCCAGACTGGGGCATGCGAAGTGAGTAGGCTACAGGGAGAACAGGACATGTGTCAAAGAAGAACAGTTTCTCTGTAATTGCGAGTGTGTGGGAGTCTGTGTCACTGTGATTGTGAGTGTGTGATTGTTATTTTGTGAGTTAGTGTGATTGAGAGCTTGCGAGTGTGTGAGTTTGTATTTGAGGCCAGGGGTGTGGCTATTGCTCCTCGGAATCATCGGTTTCTTCCATTTTCTCGACTCACCCAGATAGTCGGTAAAATATGCATTTAACCTACATGGCACGGCCACGGACACAACATCGGTGCGGAACCGCAGCCTTTAAAAAAGTCCGCGGACATTGTTGAGCCCATGGTTGAGCCCTATGACAACATGACAACACTTGTCATGTGACTGAAGTGGCTGCATTTGATTGGCAAGCTTTTGTAATGTGGTTTTTATTGGTTGAAATAGTCACGTGATAGAGATGTTGGCTGAAGACGTCCCCGGGGAGAGAAATCATGAGAGAAATAGCTCTCGCATGTAATAAATAAAATATATAAAAAAATAAGGTAACGACCGTCACGTAGCCAAATGGAACGGCGTAAAAGTACCGTTCTTTCTTCAAATATTTACTCAAGTAAAAGTAAAAGTATGTTGCAATAAAACTACTCCTAAAATTACAATTTATTCAAAAAGTTACTCAAGTATTTGTAACGGAGTAAATGTAGCGCGTTACGACCCACCTCTGGACATACCCCAATAGACTTGCAGCTATAATTGCAGGGATAGGTGGTTCTACAAAGCATTGACTCAGGGAGCTGAATACTTTTGCATACCACACTTTTCAGTTTTTATTTTTTTGAATAAAAAAAAAACATGTTACATTTTCATTCCACTTCACAATTATGCACCACTGTGCTGGTCTAGCACATACAATCCTAATACAATACATTTACATGTGTGGTTGTAATGTGACAAAATGTGGAAAAGTTCAAGGGGTATGAATACTTTTGCAAGCCACTGTGGAGGAAATAAGTATTTGATCCCTCACTGATTTTGTAAGTTTACCCACTTACAATGAAATGAACGGTCTATCATTTTAAAGCAAGGTTTATTTTAACAGTGATAGACAGAATATCAGAAAGAAAATCCAGAAAATCACATAAAAAAAGATAGAAATTATTTTGCATTTCATTGAGTGAAATAAGTATTTGATCCCCTATCAAAACATTGCTTAGTACTTGGTGGAGAAACCCTTGTTGGCAAGTACAGAGGTCAGACGTGTCTTGTAGTTGATGACCAGGTTTGCACACACCTCAGGAGGATATTTGGACCACTCCTCTTTGCAGATCCTCTCCTAATCTTTAAGGTTTTGAGGCTGTCGCTTGAGCTCTCTCCACAGATCTATTGGATTAAGGTCTGGAGACTGGCTATGCCACTCCATGACATTAATGTGCTTCTTCTTGAGCCACTCCTTTGTTGCCTTTGCTGTATTTTTAGGGTCATTGACGTGCTGTAAGACCCATCCACGACCCAGGCTGAGAGAAAGAGGTTGTCACCCAGTATTTCATGGTACATGGCCTCATCCATAGTTCCCTCGATGCAGTGAAGTCCACCTGTCCACTTAGAAGAGAAACACCCCCAAAGCGTAACGCCCTCCACACACATCCTGCGTCTACCTCTGGAGCGCGTCGCCTTACCTTACTGCTGCGTCTCTCGGACTTTTCTCGGACACACATGGGACGTCTCAACTGCTGCTACTACTGCTGCTGCAGCGCTGCTTCAAAATCACTGTCTTTCTCTGTTGTTTCCCTTTGATTATTCTCGTTCACATTGTAACCGAGGGTGTATAGTGTGTCCTACTTTGTCATTGTAGAAATAAAGATACGGGAACTCCATTCACTGAACTGCACTTTATTCTAGCGCTCACAACATCGAACTTTTAGTCAGACACATTTACACGGCTGACACTTACGTTCTGCCCCTTCATAATAAAAGCACTCAAGAGGAAATAGGTACACCAGTTGCGCCAACAGCCGATTGCACAATTAAATCGTGAAATAAAGGGATTATTTGCGTATACGACTGAGGGATGTTTTATTTTGAAAGAAACACACCGGGAAATCGTGTAACTAGAGTGAATGCTCCTGGTATGACTGTCAACAGAGTATTTCTCTATCAGTTAAAGCAGAGAGACCCGAGAGAGACGCGCGGCTCTCAGAAAAAAATAGGCGAGCCTCCTGAGGTAAAGGGGAGCGTCGCTGCAGACGTGCCTCCGACGTGCATCAGCAGTGCGTCTGAGGTTGGATGTGTGCTCGCTCTACGTTGATTACACGGTCAGTGACAAAAAGGTAGACGCGCAGTAGAGGTAGGATGTGTGTGGGGCGCGTAATGCTTCAACCTCCCTGCTTGACTGTGGGAATGGTGTTCTAGGGTCATAGTCAGAACTTCTCTTCCTCCAAGTGTGGCGAGTCACTATGATACCAAATAACTTGTTTTTGTTCTAATCTAACCACATCACCTTCTCCCAAGCATTCTCTGAGTCGTTCAGGTGTTCATTGGCAAACTTCAGACGGTTCTGTACATGTCCCCTTGAGCAGGGGGACCTTACGGGCGCTGCAGGATTTCAATTCATTACGGCATAGTGTGTTACCAATGGTTTTCTTGGTGACTGTGGTCCCAGCTGCCTTGGGATCATAAACAAGCTCCTCCCGTGTAGATCTGGGCTGATCCCTCACCTTTCTCATGATCATTGATACCCCACGAGGTGAGATCTTGCATGGAGCCCCAGACCGAGGGAGATTGATGGTCATTTTGTGTTTTTTCATTTTCGAATAATCACACCAACAGTTGCTTCCTTCTCACCCAGCTTCTCGCCAATGGTCTTGTAGTCTATTCTGGCCTTGTGCAGGTCTACAATCTTGTCCCTGATGTCCTTAGACAGCTCTTTGGTCTTGCCCATGATGGAGATGTTGGAGTTTGATTTATTGATCATGTGGACAGGTGTCTTTTATACAGGTAACAAGTTGAGACAGGTGTGTTTTATACAGGAAGCTAGTTGAGATTTAGAGTACTTTTTTAAAGCACGAGGACTAATCTGTGGGAGCCAGAATTCTTTATGGTTGCTAGGGGATCAAATACTTATTTCACTCAATGAAATGCAAAATAATTTATATCTTTTTTTTATGTGATTTTCTTTTTGATATTCAGTCTATCACTGTTAAAATACACCTAGCTTTAAAATTATAGACCGCTCATTTTTTTTAAGTGGGCAAACTTACAAAATCGGTGAGGGATCAAATACTTATTTCCTCCACTGTTATGTGTGTGCGACTCGCACACACATAACTCACCACAAGTGAATGGGACTAGTTACTCTGAAACAATAAATACAACCTCCAGTTCCCTCAGTGAGATTGCAATGAGCATATGAAGAAGCTTGAGAAGGTAGACCTCAGTAGTGTTACAGCATATCAGAAACAGAGTACATGACTGAGAAAGGACATTACAATCTAATAAATCATTGCTTTTTTTTGTGTGTGTGTGTGTGTGTGTGTGTGTGTGTGTGTGTGAGAGAGAGTGTGTGTGTGTGTGTGTGTGTGTGTGTGTGTGTGTGCTCATCATTTGCAGCTAAGCATGTGTGGATGTGTGTTGAAGAGTAAATGGACTCCTAAATAAGTGCTGGGTTCAGGGTGCTATCTAAATAGCTCCGTGTTGTACAGTACAAGTGGGGAGGGCTCAGATCCCCTCACTGTAGTTTGTCAGTCAGTGCTGACTCACTTCAGACAAGGAGCCCTTTTATTCCTCTGTGCAGCCCTGTGCCTGCCAGCCAGCTAGCTTTAGCACAAAAGGGCCCTATTTAATGCTAATTGGATGTTTGGCCCGTGTTGTCTGCGCTCAGAGGGCTCTTTATTGCTTTCCGTTCCATCGCTTCCTGCAGCATAAATAACGTAACATCCTTTGTCTCAGCTAGCCCTCCAAGTCAGTGGGCAGTGTCTCACAGCAGCCCGGGCTCCACCAGAGCAGGCCGCCTTGTTTTTGTACAGTTGTGCTTAGATACTTTGTGGCTAATTCACTCACATGTCTTGTGTCGCCTCCTAGTGGTAGACAGGTGTGCCTCCATTTCTGATCTGTGGTGAAGTACAGCTACTGTGCTGTGATAATGTTTTTGACCTAAGCTATTGCTTTCAAGAGCTCTGAGGATGATTAGAATCCATGTTGAATCCCATGAAGAAAAGTCTCCCCTGAAACGACAACAACTCAATAAGTGAAGACAAGACAAGATGCATGTTACTAGCATTCATTTAATGAAGGACAGGCTCTGTCAGCAAGCTTACAATGGCAATGCTAAAATGTTGATGCTAGTCAGGAATAATTCATTGGTTAATCAGTATGTCAGCATGCAACGTTTTCTAATTAGCTCAAAACAGTACAATTGGGGTTGAAGAAAAATCTCATTTGTTTAGCATGTAATTGGTCATTTTTATTCATAATTTTGACCCAATGAAGGCACAAGAGAAAAAAGTAAGAGAATCACCAACGTTATGACATGATCGTGTACTGAATTTCATGGAAATCCATCAAACAGGAGCATGTACTGTCTATGTTCCCATAGCCTGTTGGTCCCACAGCCTGATGGTCCCACATTTCTAAGTGATCTAACTATGTTATACAGAATAGTATGTCTGTGTATGTGATTGGGTGTGTGTCACTCCTATTCTAACCTTTCCATGTCCCCTTGCCCTAACCCTAACCACCCAGCTGTGATGCCTGAACCTAAAAACTGAAAAATAGAGCTGTGGGACCATCGGCTGTGGGAACGTAGGGATGACCCCCATCAAACAGTTGTTAAAACAATTTAGTAAAAGACAAAAATGTCAACCCTCTGTTGGCAAACCATAAACAACCGTGAACATTTTCGAACCATGCAGACAGTACACAACGAGATATGTCTCTTGATAGGTGAACACTTTGACTTGTCTGTACACATGGCCATGGTAATCAAGTACTTAAAATATTTAATTCTATGCCAAACCCATGGACAGACAGACCAACATTGACATAAAGCCACACAGTGCTAATGCTTTTGAGTGTGGCTAAAAGTAAGCTAAAAGGTCAAAAGGTCAGGTTATGCAAAGGTCAGACAAGCATTTCATTTAAAGTGAATATCTCATTGTGCACATACTGTATGACTGAAGGTGCATCCTATGTGGAACTTTAGTCATTTGCAATTCTAAATCTCTGCTGTTACCTGTGTCAGATGAAGTGTGTCATATCTCCACATTAGAGTCTGTAAATCCTTTCTTGCCCTCATTTACTAGCACAGGCTTCTCTGTCCGTGTGTGCCAAACTAATACCTGCAGGTACCAAGAAAGGCATGCAAACAAGCAGAGATACAGTCAAGAGGATGAAATGCTTTAACAGACATTTTGGCACACAATGCTGTTCAGTAGTAACGTACTACACACCATACCTCTAACACAATGGCTAGAGGCACCTTTATAATGTGCCATACGCATTAATAATTGGCTCTAACCTGACAGTTTACTGACTATGAGAAGAAATTGTTACGACAGAGACATCATGAAACATATGTTTATACTAGCAGCATTAACAGGGGCAGCTTGTTTTCATTCAAAGGGGTGGCACAACCTTTTAAACAAGCAGAGGGCTTCATTTTCTTACCTTGGTGCAGTTGGCAGCTTTAGGCTCCAAGTCGCTGAGAGTGACCAGCTCCTTTAATAAACTGCTCTCCTGATAACCTCCCTTCACACCACGTAACTTGAAGTAAGCCTGAGGTTTGGACAGGATAAGGCGCAGGTTCACTGCAAACCCAGCCATGTCTATGGCAAAGGGTCGGTGTGGGTCGAACACAGTCTTCCAGCCGTACACCTTGCCCAAGGTGTTTACTCTTGGGGACTCGTACCGTAGGCCCCCCACGAAGGCTACGGGCCACACTGACACCTTTTTCGTGGAACGCATCTGGTAGTTGAAAACCGAGACAGAGAAATAGATCACTCCTGTGGATCATTTAGTTCCCTTTACATTTGACATAGCAATGAAAGATTCAAGCACAATTAGAGAACACTTCAGTTCAATATGATTTTCCTCCCCAATATATCTCTGTACCTCCTCAAACAGCTCCAGAGTGTATGTGTTGTCGTCATCAGCGAAGTAGACTATCCCAGGCTGGCTGCTGTTTGCGCCAAACGTCTCCCGGAGCCAGCGCAGGCCTAGGTTTCTCTGTATGGTTCCCCGAGGTATCCGTGGGTCCCTGGTGTCCCCACGTACTTTATAGTTCCTGGGCGTCTCCACATTGAGGTGTGTGTAGTTGAGCCCTGTCTCCTGGAGCAGAGCGCTCACCAGTGGGCTGCTCCTGTGGGAGTCCTCCACCAGGATCCAGTGCAGGTTGGGCACATGCAGCAGGGTGTTGGTCAGCCGGGTCAGCTCTGCCTTCTGCACCGGCCGGCTGTAGGTGGGAGTGATGGCGTGGATGGTGGGCAGGAGGTCAGACCACGGAGGGGGCCGGCTGTACACATACTCAGTGCGCACCACCTCTACCAAGTCCCGGCCATGAAGTGAGCACGTCTCCTTTAAAGCAAAAGTATTCCTGGAGTTGGAGCGACCATCACGCTTGTCATCTACAGCCAAGAGGGAAATGATTACAATTCAAGATTCAAGACGTTTATTTGTCATATGCACAATAACTACAGCAGCAGTTATTGGCAAGGACATTCTTTTTTTTTTTTTTTTTTCAATATTTTTATCGAAAACATGGCACAGTGCATACATAGAAATGTCAACTTGACAGCGAGTCAAAACAAATGCCATATTTCTGACTTTTCTTTTTTTTTACAAACATTACAGGAAGAAATAATCAAGCTGTAATAATCATCATAATAAAAATAATAATAATAGTAATAATATTTAAAATACAATAACATGTACAAATAATACAAATAAAACAATTAGCACACCAAAATAAAATACAAAAATAAAATAAAAGGGGGGTGGGGTGGGGCCTATCAGTCAGGAGACATTGAAAGTTGAAAAACATTAAGAAGGATTGCCACTTGTTGTAGAACTTGTCTGTGTTACCTCGCAGTGAATATTTAATCTTCTCTAACTTGAGGAAAGACATGACATCACTGAGCCATCGAGAGCTAGAGCGAGCTTTAGTTGACTTCCAGTTAAGGAGAAGCTGCCGTCTCGCCAGTAAAGAGGTGAAGGCTAAAATGTCTAAGTGCTTGGAAGTATAACGCTTGTAATCAACAGGTATCCCAAATATAGCAATATGGGGAGACACAATTATTGTCCTCAAAAGTATTTTTGACATTGTATCAAAGTAGTTCTGCCAGAAGCGAGATAGTAGAGGGCAAGAATAAAACATATGGGTTAAATTACAGGATGAAGAATGACATCTGTCGCAGCTATCGATGACACTGGGATAAATTTGTGACAGTCGAGCTTTGGAAAAATGGACTCTAAATATCACTTTGAACTGTATGAGTGTCAAACGAGCGCAAGTTGAGCTTTTGTGAATTTTGTCAAGAGCTAACTCCCAGTAGCTATCCTCTAAGTTCAGCCCCAGTTCCTGCTCCCCTGCCGTCTTGACCTTAGTGGATGGTAAGTTGTCATAGGACAGGAGTTATACGTTTTGTTATACGTTTTAGAAATAAGAGATTTTTGAAAGGGGCTGGAACAGATAAACTCTTCCCACAACTGAACTGTAGGTGAGGTGGGGAAGGTTGGAAATAGCGATCTGACTCAGTGTCTGATTTGAAAATAGCGAAATAAATGAGAGGGAGGAAGCTGATATACACAAGACAGGTCTGTAAAGCTACGGAAAATTCCGTCTCTATACAGGTCTTTAAAAAATATTAGGCCTTTAACGTGCCATACAGAAAAAGTGGAGTCTGTGAGTGCGGGTTTGAATAGGTGATTCTTTAGTAAGGGAGCTGAAGTTGAAGCCGAAGTAAATTTAAACTGTCTCCTGAATTGGTACCAGATCTTGAGTGTGGAACTCACTACTTGGTTGTTTGTGAAGCCAGAGGGGCTGGTTGGGATAGAGGAGGTGAGTAAGGCCAATAGAGAAGACAAAAAACAAGACTGAGCCTCCAACTTACACCATGGTGGATCACTTGAATTAAACCAAAATGTAATTTTGTGGATGTGTGCCGCCCAGTAATACAGTTGAAAATTAGGGAGAGATAAACCACCATTAAATTTACATCTCTCCAATAATGATTTACGGACTCTGGGAACCTTTCCACACCATAAGAAGCCTGAAATAATTTGATCAATGGTTTTAAAAAAACTTTTAGGCAAAAATAGGGGGAGACAGTGAAACAAAAACAGAAATTTTGGCAGAATGTTCCACGAGACAGAGTAAAAAAGCTGGATTGAATGTCATTTGTAGTGACGCTGGCTTGTGGAGCTGTATAAAGCAGGCGTATCCACGAATTGAATATAGTACCCATAGCAAATTTGTTCAACACCTCCTGAGGTAAAGGGGAGCGTCGCTGCAGACGTGCCTCCGACGCGCATCAGCAGTGTGTCTGAGGTTGGATGTGTGCTCGCTCTAGGTTGATTACACGGTCAGTGACAAAAAGTCAGACGCGAGGTAGACGCGCAGTAGAGGTAGGATGTGTGCAGAGGCCGTAAGGATTCAATGTAAACAGAATGCAACAGGGGGGCCAGTTTAAGCTGAAATTGTTTAAAAAATTCAACTGGGTATCCGTCAGGCCCAGGAGCTTTATTATTTTGCATGGTTTTCATAGCGCAAGTGATTTCCTCTACGGTGAGTGGTGAGTCCAGTTGTTTGGCAACGTCTGGATTTATTACAGGGAAATTTAGACTGTCTAAGAAAGAATTAGTTTTGGTGGGGTCAGATGATGACTCCGACTTATATAGGGAAGAATAGAAAGATGAAAAAACTGAGTTAATGGAAGTAGGGTCAGTATGTAAATTGCCAGACGAATCTTTTATCTGAGCGATTACACGTGAGGCTCCCTGGCGGCGTAGCTGGTGAGCCAGGAGTCGACCTGCCTTATCCCCATGTTCATAATATGTAGAGCGGGAGCGCAAAAGCAAACGCTCCGCATCAGTGGTTGTGATGAGATCAAATTCAGTCTGTAATTTTACACGACGTTTGAGCAAATTAGGACAGGGGCCAGCAACAAGTTGATGGTCTAAATTGCCAATATTAGTGGAGAGTTCTTGAAGTTTATTTTTACGGGTTTTGTTCAAATGTGCAGAATAGGAAATAATTTGGCCCCGCAAGACCGCTTTTAGTGATTCCCACAGCAATGACGAAGAGATAGGTTCCAACTCGTTCTGATTGGTCGCAATAAAATCATCAATTGTGGTCGCAATTAACTTATTGAATTTTTGGTCTGACAAAAGTAAGGTATTGAACCTCCATAAACCAGAGTACTTAGGTTGAGGGGAGAGCTGAATATCCAGAGAGAGAGGGGCATGGTCAGAAATAACAATAGGATGATATTCAGCAGCTTTCACTTTAGAAATCAGTTTGGCATCAATAAAATAATAATCTATTCGAGAAATGGACTGATACATTGGTGAAACAAAGGAGTATTCTTTTAAATGGGCGTTAAGGAATCTCCAAGGATCAATGCAAACATTTTTTGACATAAAGTTAGAAATTGCCTTTGACATTGACGATGGGGTCAGGGAGAGCGGTCAAGTTTGGGGTCAATTACACAGTTCATGTCGCCACCAAATATAAGCAGGGTGTTGTTCAACGAAGGGAGGCGCTCAAATAACTTATTCATATAGTGTGGGTCATCAAAATTGAGGGCATATATATTTACCAATAAAATGGGAACATGAGACAGTGATTAAATATCTGCCGTTCGTATCAGAAATAGTTTTGGAAGCTGAAAATTAAATTTTATTACTGATTAAAATGGCAACCCCTCTGGCTTTAGAGTTGAAATTTGAATGATATACCTCAGAAACCCAGGGGCATTTTCGTCTGAGCTGGTCCTTAGTACGCATATGAGTCTCCTGTAGAAACACTAAATCAGGTTTTAGACGTTTCAAATGAGCAGATACTCTCGACCTCTTAATGGGGCTCCCCATACCTTTAATATTCCAGCTCACAAACCTCACTGAGGAGCCGAAGTGAGGGATTCCCCAATTACTAGTATTAGCAGTCATTAGTTAAGATAAAGAAAAACAATGAGCATGGAGCCCCACACCCACCCAAAAAAAAGAAAAAGAAAAAAGGCATGACAAAAGAAAAGTAAACACAAGGTGGACATAACAGCCCCCCCTTCCTCCCTCCCTCCCTCCCTCCCTCCCTCCCTCCATCCCTCCCTCCCTCCATCCCACCCCAAAGCACTTACAACGACCCCATCCTCAAACGATGGAGAACCCAGTGCTGACTCACAGAGAGTCGAATCAGTAAGAAACATACTTACAGCTCTGAACTAACAGGAGCAGAATAGTTAAGCTTGGGCTCCTGCAAACTTGTCAGTGATGAACAATAGGGCACATATAAACAGGTCCACGCACTTGGTGGGAAGATCAAATAATTAGCGAGTGTCCATTAAAGCTGCAGTTGATACTTTCAGCCGTTGGAATCCCAACGGCTGTTATCCCAACGCTCTACCTGCTGTAGCTCCTCCCTCCGAACGACAGCTATGCGCGTTCATGTGAATTGAGTTACATTGACAGGAGACAAACACCATGTCCGATTCCGAGGTGATTAAACATTAGTAATGATAACTACATACGTACATATTGAGCATACATTTTAATCACAGACATAACATGTATGTTAGCTTAAAATCATTGTAAGTGTGCTGGTAGGCCTAACAAAAGTAGCTGTAACAGCCAGGCAAGATAGCAAACTAATTGTAACAGAGCGGAGAGGTGTGTGTGTATCTCCTACTAGCCTCGTTCGACTTACCCAGGTCTGAGCAAGACCTGCGCAACTATGACGCGCGTCTTGCTGAGCGCACAACAAAAATGCTGCAAAAATGCTGTGCGCTCAGCAAGCCGAGCGTCATAGTTGCGCAGGTCTTAGCAAGACGGCGACATCTCAAACGAGGCTAATATCTATGCTCCTGCTCTGACCGCAGCTGGGAGGGGCTGCTCGGGCAGTGTTGCCAACTTAGCGATTTTGTCGCTATATTTAGCTACTTTTCAGCCCCCCTGGCGACTTTTTTTTCAAAACAGCGACAAGCGACAAATCTAGCTTTTTTTCTGGTGTAAATGGTGACTTTTTCGCCGAAGCAAATATCACTTTTAACGCTTCTCAACGAGCAGCGGGAGCCTCCTGGCCCGTCCCCCGTCACAGAGCACTGACAGACGGCCCGGTCCTCGCGCAGCAGCCCCTCCCAGCTGCGGTCAGAGCAGGAGATACACCTCTCAGCTCGGGGCTGCTGCGCGAGGAGCGGGCTGTGTCAGTGCTCCCGCTGCTCGTTGAGAAGAGATGATACTTGCTTTGGCGAAAAAAGTCACCAATAACACCAGAAAAAAAAGCTAGATTTGTCGCTTGTCGCTGTTTTAAAAAAAAAAGTCGCGAGGTCGCGGTCGGAGAGGTCTTGATGTGACATGGCCGGTGTACTTTTTTTCAAGCTCTCTCCGTCTCCCTTTCAGCAGTTAACTTTTCAATATTCGTCTTTCCTCGTTTTTTTGCTGTCTTAGCGGTGTTAGTTGTTAGTATCCTGGGAATGGTAAATTGAGGGTTCGTTTGTGAAGACATTGCCACTCGCTGTCCGCCGTAGTAGCCTTGTACCAAACAGTAGGCTAGTGTCAGACTGCTAGGGTCGTGAACGCTTACGCAACTGACGCATCAACGTCGTTGCCAAGGTCCCACAGCCAATAAGAACGGAGAATCTGACCTCGCTCTGATTGGTCAAAATTAACATGAGCGGTGGCAATTTTGGGGGGCAGCACACAGAGGCAGGGGGGAGCAAAGTGATAAAAAAATATTTTCAGACCACTTCACCTACATATAGCTGAATGGCTATTATGACAGTTTTGCCAAATATTACAGTAAAAAAACTCTCAACTGCCGCTTTAAGAGGTAGACTGCAACATAAACATTATTACTCTTTTGACAGTCCTCTTACTTGCTCAATGTTGAGATGAATGCCTTGGCCTTTTCTGGCGATGTGAATTCCCTCTCGGCACCATTGTGCGTAATATGGAGGCGCACCGGGTAGAACAGTCCAAAACGAATCCCTGGTATCTCGTGGAGCTGGCGGCGGACGTCGTTAAAAGCGGCTCGAGCTCGGGCCGTTATCGCTGTGTGGTCAGGAAAGACAGAAATAACCATATCACCAATCTTGATCCGCTGTTCGGCTCTGGCGCGCCTCAGGATGTCGACACAGTCAGTGTGATAATGCAGACGAGCGATAATAGGGCGAGGGCGGTCTCCGGGTCCTGGCTTCGGTTGAAGGGTGCGATGAGAGCGGTCGAGGAGGGGCTCTTTGTCAAGTTTAAATGCCTCCTTGAGCAGAGTAGAAGACGGCCGTTGTAGTGGAGGAGTTGGCCGAACCCTCAGGAATACCCAGGATCCTTATATTATTGCGCCGTGATCTAGCCTCAAGATCCTCACATTTATTAACCAACCTTGCGAGTTCGGCCACCATATTGTCCACTTTAGCCTGAAGTTCAGCAACGTCGTCGGTACAAGTGGAGGGGGAAGTTTCCATTTCGCCTACGGTGCACTTTCTTTTTTTCTTTTTATTAATTTATTTAAAAGGGACAATGTACAGTTAGAACATAAATGTTGCCATTTGATGCACTATACCAGATTATAGCTTTAAGCTAATTTGCATCTGTAGTCCCTTGGCAGGTCACAAAAATACAACACAGTAACAAGACAGATTATTAGTATACAGGGATAAAACACCACAACAACATGGCTACACACGTCTGCGTGCAACTCCCCCCACCTTCCTCATCCCACCCACGCCCACACACACAAAAACAGGTCTAAGGACCACAGACATACCATTAAAGTGTTTACCTCGGACTGGATTTTGGTTATACTTTGAGATAACTCCGACTTTACTGCCTGCAGCTCCGTCTTGATAGAAGATAAATTCTCGCCCAGAGCTGTATGAAGCTCAGTCTTGAAAATAGCAGCCATCTCGCTGCGTAGGGAGCGGAGCAGCTCGTCCTTAAAATTGGAGGTAGCAATATCTGCCGGGAGGCTAGCGCCTCTGTCCGGGCGTGCATGGCCACTGTGGCAAAGACATTCTTAAGTCCAATGGCAGGTTATCACAATCTGACATTTCTCCCTGAGGTTAGAATACGCTGAATCAATGTCATCAACCCTACAATCGACCGGTCACTACATCTGGTAACTTAAGAAACTGGCACTCCACCGAAGTAAGAAAACAATACATGATTGATTGTGGACTTGGCGATAGTTGGAGAATGAAAAACCCATCATCCATAGAATATTCATACTACTCCTCTGTCCATCGATCCTCCTCCAGAATTGACTTTTTTCTTATAAGCAACTCACTCTCCCAATTCATCCAAGACAACAAAATTCACCCAATCACAATAAGTGACCATGCTCCTGTTTCCCTCTCATTAAACATCCAACTGCATGTTACATCTCCGACAAGATGGCGCTTTAATACATCCCTATTAGAAGATCCAGACTTTATTTCAATGATAAAAAAGAGTGGGCACTTTTCCTTGAAATGAACGACTCTCCAGAAATCTCGACATCACTTTTATGGGAAACAGGTAAAGCAGTTATAAGAGGAACAATAATATCATATTCATCATACAAGAAAAAGCAGCAACAAAAAGAAGAAATTACTTTAGAAGAGAAAATCAAACACTTAACATCTCAGTATTCCAACAAGCCAAACGAACAAACACAAAATGAACTTAGACTACTTAAAACCCAATTAGAAACTATTTGAAACAAAAAAACACAGTTTATCATCCAGCAGCTTAAATATGAATCAAGTAAATATCCGGCAAATGTACTACAATTTTAAAAAGAAAAAGCAATAATTCCATTCATACTTTATACTACATCAGGTATAATCACAAATAACTCAAAGGACATAAATAATGTACACCCTTTCTACAACAATCTTAACTCCTGAGTTCACAATCCCAACCAATCAGAAACAGACCTCTTCCTAAATGACCTCAACCTACCAACACTATCTATAGAAAATTTTTTAGACACACACCTTATCTCGGAAGAACTGCATAAAGCGCTGAACAAAATGCCAATCACCCCGACCTGACGCATTTCCTGACGAATTTTACAAACACTTCTGGAAAACATTGTCACCACCCTTTTACAGAGTAACCATGGAAATTAAGACCTCCTCCACTATACCCACACATATGAACACTGCCATAATCCCTCAAATATTAAAACCCAATAAAGACCCTACCCACCCTTCAAGCTATCAACCCCTCTCACTAATTAACACAGACCTGAAAATCATTACTAAAGCAATAGCAACAAGAATAGAAACGGTCACCCACTGCTAATCCACTCCGACCAGACAGGCTTTATCAAAAATAGACACGCTTCAGATAACATCCGCAAACTCTTCAACTTAATTAATATATCACAACAGAAACAAGACAAAACTATAATTGTACCATTAGACGCAGAAAAAGCATTTGACAAAGTAAATTGGGCCTTTCTATTTAACACCCTGCACAAATTTGGTTTTGGAGAGTCGTTCATCCACTGGATAAAAACACCGCACACATCACCTAGAGCTACAATAGTCACAAATGGGATCACCTCTCCACCTCTTTACACTTCAACAAGGAACCAGACAAGGGTGCCCACTCTCCCCATCATTATTCGCTATCTTTATTGGCTGCAGCAATACGACAAAACAATAAAATTGATGGCATTATGAATGATAACTCAGAACACAAACTTAGTCTTTATGCAAATGATTTATTATTATAGGGGAGAGTGGCCTAAGTTGTGCAACTTTTCACTCAAAGTGACTCTAAAGTAAGGCCTTGACTCAAATATGTACATATATTTCAGGGTGTTGTGCATCCCTGGCAATAAAAACTTTGGATCTGGAATAAACTGTTGAAGAAATATAGCTTTCGGAAAAAAAGTTGTCTTGATGCACAACTTGCCCCCGGTGTGGTGTAAGTTGTGCGGTTGGAGAGAATACCATGGGGTGAATTGTGCCATTGATATATATCTCATAAACTGTAATGCAAGACAAATCCATAAGACAATTACTTATTTAAGGTTCATTTAAAGTAAATAAAGTAAATAGTTGACAAAGATTGAAGGACAATTTTCGTAAACAAGGCCTAGCAGATCTAATGGTTTTACCTGCAAAGCTCACAATGACAAAGTCACCATCATCATCTTTCTCTCATCAGTGGTGTCGTTAAGTGGAATTGAGATGTCACTCTCTTCTGAGCTACTGTAGACAATCACTTTCTTTTGGTGACCAGCGTATACAGCCATGCCACTGGCACAACTCTCAGAAATGCACTTTGCACTAGTTGCTCCGTGCTTGTGGAACCAACTGCCACCTGACAAATGTGATTCCCCTACATTTCTGCCTTTAAATCAAGGCTCAAAACCCACATGTACACCCTGGTGTTTCCTCCCCATTAACTATCTTACCTCTGCACTACTATCTGTGTTTATGTGGATGTATGGGCTTTACGTCTTTTATTTTGGTTATTGTTATTTTACCTTCATTGTTTACCTACTGAATGCACTATGTACAGCACTTTGGACAGTGCAAACTGTCATAAATGTGCTTTTATAAATACATTTTACTTACTTACTTACTTACTTATAACTCACCCAGGCCCTTTGGCACAAATCACCCCAACCCCAGAATTTCGGATAATAAGCATGATGCAGCAGTTTAGGGCTGACATCGTGCTAACTGTATAGACTCAAAATGTAGCATACCAAAGCACTAAAACATGTGTCAAATGTTTTCAAACTTGTCTATAATTGTTCAGACACAATAATCAAAAAACCTTGATCATGGAAATTTTACTTTGAAAGGCAAAACACAGTTTTTTTAGCTTAAATGTGCTTATATCTTATTTCTTGTGTCTCCCTTCTTTACAGGATGAGTGAAATGGATAGCTCTTCTTAAATATGTGGTCACATTTCCAATTTCTTCCACGGTTTTCTAGAAACAAGGGGTGGAACAACTTCCAAAATGCACAACTTAGGCCACTCTCCCCTACTTACTAACCCCCCTCCCACCCTCCGCCACGTCACTTACAGTTTTTGCCTAATGCTTAAACACTAAAAGTGGCTGCTATGCCCAAAGCATGCTTTGCACTGTGTTTGAAACTCTCCAACACACTTCTTGCAATACATAATACATAAGACACATTGTTCAAAAATGAAATCTCCTGCAATCATTGGGAAAACACATCTATTTAAAATAAAAACACAACAAAATTTGAAAAAACACACAGACTCACACTCATGAAAAATAAAAAAATAAAGCTAATTGAATACCAATCAGTGTGAGCCTTACCATTACAAATAGACCTCAGGTGAGCTCAGCTTCTTTGTGAGACAGTAAGAGTGAGGGGAAGAGGAGAAGAGAGAGAGGTAGGAGGACAAAGACAAAGAAGGCAACAGACAGAGACAGGGTCACTATAGTGGACCATGTTATAGATCATGGCCTAACAATATAGGAGCCTGGGCAGAGAGTCCAGCCCAACTACACAGTAGCTCCATAATTATGACATTTAGACTGGATATCAGGAATATTTTCGCTGTTGCTTCTCAAAGGATGACATTGCATGTGATGTCGATGAGGCAATGTGGCCAGACGCGAACAGGAGGCAGTATCCATAAAAGGATTCATAATCCACCCCAATTCCTTTTTTTACTCTAATTGTTTCAGAATTCATAGAGACACACTGAATTGCTTGTTGAACTGCGATCCTACCTATTCATTGTGTTTTTTTCTTTTTTTTTGGACAAAACCATGAAATTGCAATATAAAACATTTTCAGAAGCTTTTCTATATTTTTTCATGAGTCTAAATGAAAATATAGTGGATCAATCTTTCCAAAAAATTCTTCAAGAGGTTGGATACAAGGTGATATTCCCCCCATTGCTTGGCAAGGGAGGACATTGCCTGTGACGTGGATGAGGTGATGTGGCCAGATGCCAACAGGAGACAGGCTTTCATAGCCTAAATCCAATCTCCAGTCTTCCAATCATTCCCCTACAACACTATTGGCGCTTTTCCACCGCACATGTAGCTCGACTCGACTCAACTCGACTCAGTTCAACTTGGTTTGGTAGCAGCACGGGTCGTTTTCCACCGCAAATAGTACCTCCTGAACGTGGGCGGGGTTGTCGTAAGGGGCTGAAAGCCTACTCCGGAGCAAAGTAGCAAAGCAGAAATTACGAGCAGTTGTTGCACTATTAACTGAACCAACCGCCAAAAACACGGATGAAAAATGTTTAAGAAATACCCCCCTTGTAGCTGTTTGCTAAAAGAAGTAGAAGAATATTGCTACGGGCCATTAAAAGGGATGGTTGTTGTCCCGATGTGTGACTCTGCCACACAGTCAGCTGTACATCCCTATGCACGTAAACACGCGCAGGCCCGTGCTCACACTGCTTGTGGCCTGGGCACGATTGCACCTTGCCAACGTCACCGTGCGCGTTTAGGATTTGGAGCGTAGTCTACTTGTAGGCTATACGACTGTTTGTGAATATTTTCATCCGGCCAAATTTGCATCATATATTCCACTTCCACATTAGAGCAACGAGAATCCTAAAGCTATTGTTTTTTTTTTAAATGTAGCCTTGACGTAATAGGTCGCGGTGGACAGTCTCATATTTGTGCAGCACGCTGTTTATTATTAATATAACGGCCCGTCATCAGACCATACGTACCGGATGGTTTTATACACATCGATCGCTCAATCAAATCCAAGTCAGAACTTTTTGTTTGGGCAGAGATCGTTTTTTTAAGTGTCTTTATAAAGTTTCTTGTTAAACCTTAGTGTAGGCTACTGTTTCCTTATCACCGGGCCGCGGAGTCCCGTTGTGTGTTGTTTTGTGTTCGTCTCCACCGCCATGCGTAAAGGCAGTATTATGACAGTTGACGGGAGGAAAAAGAAAAAAATCATCTGACGAACGTGAGTAAACACGAAAACCTTTTTGCTTTGCTTTCTGCGCTCACCTATTTAGCTCTCTCCCTCTTTTATTAGCCCACACCTAGGCCTACACACACGTTAATTCTCACACATTTTATGTAGCTACAAGTCCAAGTGGTGGGCAATTCTGGTGCCGACTAGTAAGGCAGCGGGCGTTAAAGGACTATGCGCATCCTTAATAAATTCACGTCAGGAACGCCGCCTGTGCGCTTGCTTGTGCGCGTGTCATCTCATTAGCATCTGTACTTTGGCCACGGCACTCTCCCAGGTGTGCCGTGGCCAAGGGGCTGTTCCGTGCTGGAATACGGATGGCGTGGTCACACTAGCCAAACGTTCTAGACTTTAGTATGCTAATGAGCTTTGGCACGGGGCCGCGGCCCTAGTGTGAGTGGCCCCTAAACAACAGAATGAAGCTGGTAGTCTCTGGCCAATCAGAAGCGTCGGCAGACGGCCGGCCACTGATTGGCCAGACAATAGTCTCTGGCCAATCAGTGGCCGGCCGTCTGCCGACGTCACCTTTTAGCATCGGCTCAGCTCGCTTGGAACCTAGAGCGAGGCGATACCAAAAAAGCAGCCGCTACCAGGTACCATGAAATTGCGGTGGAAACGCCAAAAATGCGAGTTGAGTCGAGTCGAGTAGAACTGATACCATGCGGTGGAAAAGCGCCATGGTATGTTTTGTAGAACATTCTAGTGGTACTATTTCTTGTGTGTCTTTGTGTTTTTTTTTTACTTTTGAAAACCGTTTTTTTTTTTCTTTTTAGTTTGGAAAATTATTATTTTTTCAAGGAGTGGTGGGTGACGTGAGCTACTGTAGGCTACTAAGCAGATAACAAAATACATTATTGTGTTTGGTTACAATATTTATTAATTGAACTATTAACTGCTCCACCTTCAGTTTCACTTTCCTTTTCATCTCCGTCTCAAACAGCTGATCAGATCAGCTGGTCGGCTCGCGAGCCCAACGGCCCCGATAGCGGGACTCAGTTTAATCACAGATGATCGCTAGGCAGTTATGATCACTCAAAGTCAAAAAGCTAAATTATGAAATAAAGGCCTCTCTGCCTCTGTCTATCTGTCTGCCTGACTTTCTCACTGCACAGTCACTCTAACAGCATCAGCAAAAAAAAAAAAATTACGTCGACCCCCCCCCATTTCAAACGGTTAAAAGTGTACACCAAACATTTGCAGCCATGTAACCGTTTAGAAATGTTTGTAAACGTTCACACCCCTATTACAAGCCCATTGCATTGACTACATGTAATATGCTATTATGCTCCTTTACTTGGCCTATATTGTTTCGGACCAGTGCCTCTCTCTCTCTCACACTCTTCTTCTTCTTCTTCTTCTTAGAGATAAGATAAAGATTGTTTCGGACCAGTGCCTCTCTCTCTCTCACACACACACGCACACACACACACACACACACACACACACACACACACACACACACACACACACACACACACACACACACACACACACACACACACACACACACACCATCTCTCTTTATTTTATTCAAGTCTACACATTGCTGAAAGTCAGCTTGAAGCTGCTCTTTTTACCTACTGATGCCCTGCCACTAACATGGTAAATATGATTTGAGGTTTTTTAATGTTTCTCCTTTCATTAACAATTGTGCAAATCTCCTTCCAATGACACAAACATGTTCAACTGTCATTATCACAAAAGAACACGCTCACAGATCAAAGTAATAATAACCGCAACAATGTGTTATGCACAGGAGATGAACCAACCACCTGTTAAATGCTGCAAAAAATGTGGACGGTCCCTGAAGGGACACAAGCTGCTGAGGAACCTCCAGGCTGGCCCTGGATGCAGCCTCAGAAATGGGACCAGACTCACAGTGGTCCAAATGATGGACAGGTATTCCTCCCAAGGATACCGCATTATGACAGGGCCCAGGAGTTCCCCTTTACAGTGGTCCGCAGACAGTTCCCCCTTCGCCTGGCATTTGCTGTTACCATCAATAAAGGTGACATAAACTCCATTTTGCATTTCCACGTTTTCACTTTGCAATTTAATTTGATTAGTAATTACCTGAACCCATGTCTTCTGCAGGACAAGGACAGGAAAATGACAGAGTTGGAGTGTTCCTGCCCCAAAGTGTGTTCGCGCATGGCCAGCTCTACACTGCCTTCAGCAGAGGCAAGCGTGTCAGAGGTGTGAGGGTGTTCGTTGGAGACCACGAGGACGGCCTGACAGACAACATTGTGTATACAGAACTTCTATAAGTCATGATGACACAGTTAAGGCTGCTGGACTCATCATCAATGTCCTACTCCCTTCCCTCCTGGACATCTACTGAACCCACATCCCCCCCAAAGCAACCAGCATTGGCCGCGTTTCCCAGATTCGATCGTTCTTTGGGGCCAAAGAAGGGTCGAAAGAAGGGTTCGCCAAAGAAGGAGCGTTAAGATACGGGTGTTTCCCAGATGCCATCTTAAGTGCCTTCTTTGGAGAACGCGTAAGACGAAGCGAAAGAAGTACTTTGGTGGGAGCTGTCCACCGCGGTCGTGCTGAAACTGAATAAATCGATGCCAGGCGAATCGATCACCCACCTCTTTATCAGCGCATAAGTCACACACAGCGCCCCGTGGTCACCCCCACACAGGTGGAATTAGGCTACGCATGTATAGTGTGTGTGTGGGGGTGTGTGGGTGCGGGGGGGGGGGGGGGGTGGCAACAAGTGTATCCAAGTAGTAATCAAGCCCATTAGCGCATATATACCCCGTGGATAGGCACACACATGTGAGAGTGGAAGAAAGCGGCAGCAAAAGAAACAAGCGGGCACCGTCGTTTACCGCGGAGGAGATGGGCGTCTTAGTGGACGAGGTCTGGCAGCACCGGGCAGTTTTATTCGGGGGAACAAGGGGCAAAAAGAACATCACAGTGAAGAACCGTGTTAGGCAGGCCATAGCCGAAAAGATGTCCCCCTCCAGCCCATGTGGCCTGCGTGACAGGCGCGCTGGGAGGAAGAAGTGGCAGGAGTTCCAGAACCAAACAAAAAGGAAGAGTGCGAAGGTTTCACTAATCAATCTCCCTTCGTTGCAGGTGATGCAGACGCCCAGTAAAGACAGCGCGGAGTAACCCCTCCCCCATATGGTTTCAATAAACTACTTTGGTTTCCTTTTCAACCATGTATTGTGTGGATCATTTTGCATTGAAATGAGAGTGTCAAACCTATAGCAACAAAAAGTCCCAGGCAATTTGTAATTTAGCTAAGCGTAGGTTAATGCCGTGTGCGTATAGTGCGCCCTTTCAACAGCATTCCAGTGCCAGACTTTCAGGTAAAGCACTCGGACACTGCAGCAATACTCATAGTGTGCAGGACGTTACATGTAGCCTACATCTGCTGGTTCTGTTTATTTATTTCAGCCTTCAGGCCTGAGAGTTGATATGGGTGATGTGTGGTGGTTGTGGGTTTATGGTTTAGTGATCAGTGCTTGGTGGTAAAGGGGTAGGGGCTGGGGGTTGTTGGACCTCAGAAGAGGTTGATATGTTCTTAAAAACGCAGCGCAGCCAGAAGCTGCATCTCCGGGCTGAAGGAAAAATTGCATATGTGTGGAGACACCAGAGTGATCAACCGTTGGATCTCCGCACTGCCGGGGCAGTCGGTACTTTGCCTGGACGGCCCGGTCTGAAAGCACGTCCAGTGGGGAGAAGTGCCGACGCACGTATGCATTTATGTAAACCGTCTGGCTTCGCGCACGGCGAGGCTGTTGTATTGCAGCCATGGTTTCTCACACGCGCGGACTTTGGCAACGCCTTTATAGCAGGTGGAGCCGCTCTGGATGAGGTTCAGCTGAGTTCAATTAAATCTGTTTCCTTGATATCTGTCAAATGCCACAGGGTTGTGGATATTTTTTTATGTGTAGTACTATAAACTCACATGTGTGTGGAAAACGTAAACGTGTAATTCATTAAAACATTTTTTTCTCTACTATTAGTTTATGTTTATTGCGCCAGGTCCGCATTGAACATTGTTTTATTATTTCGAAAAGTGGAGGAAATAAATTTCCCTGACGCGGCATGATCACTGATGATTTGGTCGCTAAGAAGGTTGAAAGAGTGGGTCAGCGCCGTCGTACAGTTCCATCTTAGTGAAAGTGCTACTTTCGCTAAGAACGAATCTGGGAAACGCATTCTTCTTTCACAGCGTTCTTAAGAGCGCTCCAAAGAAGTACTTAGCCCAAAGAGGCTCTTAACGAATCTGGGAAACGCGGCCATTGTGGGTGACCTCAGCCACTCCTCACACAGCCTCTGAAGTCTCCTGCCATCTGGGAGAAGGTACCAGAGCCTGCATAGGCTCCATCAGCCTGGTAAACAGCATTTTCCACCAGCCTTTCCGGAAGCTCCACTATCTCCCCTCTCTTCCTTCCCTCCCCTCTGCCCCCACAAATTCTTGATTTTTAAACCCCCTCCCATTTGCCCCAAATATTCCTGGACTCTGCACCTATTTATACTCAGTCTGAACATTAAAATACACATAATGTACACTTTAACTTTCCTCAGTTTACTGCATATTGCACATATTGTAAATAATGTTCATCATATTGCACATTTTAATTTATTTAATTTGTAATGTGTTATACTGCCTTACCTTTAGCACTATTTCAAAATGTATTTATTGTATATTTCATCATCTCTTATTTGAACCTTTTGTACTTATTGCCACCTGGTATGCATGACATGTTACTCCAGACACCTGAACCGTATATATTCATGTGCTATAAAATAACTGAACTTTCACTAAAGCATCACAGCTAGGTGATATTACCCTGTGAAAATTGTGCAATACAATGTTACCAGTTCACTTATGTGTGGTTGGGTCTACTTTATCTTGTGCTTTTATCTCACACTTCATAGTTTGCGTACACTGAGAGGAGTGGCTATATATTCCATTGTACATGTGCGATGACAATAAATGGAATCTTAATCAAACTCCTGACACACTAGAGGTAGAGTGCGCGCAACGCGCGCGAAAACTCTAGTAATAATATGCTGAAACAAATGCATGAAGTTGCTGAAGAAGATCATGTTTACTATCTGTAAACATCAATGCAGACTATGGAGTCATTTGAGCCGTACCCTTTCTAGTAGCAAGCAGAGGAGTGATGGAGCTCTGGTGCCACACAGTGATGAGCAGTGTCCATGGCAACACCATCAACACGATGGCGACAACGTCTCGTCTCTTCGGCATCTCGAGGGTCAGGGCTATGTCATGGCACCTGAAGAGCACACAACACATGTCAGTACAACAGTCAGTAGAACCACAGAGAGACGAAAGAGGTGTGGCAGCTCTCTCAATGACCATCTTTTAGAACTCACTGAAGAGAACAAGCTCACAAATTACATTTTTTGAAGTGTGATTTTAAATGCTGGAGTTGCATTACATTTATTATTTTGTCAAATTAGTTTTTAAAAAAAATCTGAATTTGGTAAAAGAAATACAAACCCAATTCCGAAAAAAGTTTCAGAAAAGTTGGGATAGGGGCATGTTCACCCTTTCTTTTTAAACACTGAGTAAGCTTTTGGCAACTGAGGACATTCATTGTTGACATTTTAAAAGTAAAATTATTTCCTATTCTTGCTTGAAATACAACTTCAGATGCTCAACATCCCGGGGTCTCCATTGTGATATTTAGTGCTTCATAATGCACCACATTTTTTTCAATGGTAAACAGGTATGAAAGGTATGGACCGTAGACAAGCCAGTCTAGTACCCGCACTCTGTTCCTACGAAGCCAAGCTGTATTAAGACAGGCAGAATGTATATGCTGTATATATATATATATATATATATATATATATATATATATAGTGAGAGAGAGAGAGATTTTCCCTGCCGAGAGAAAACCCCACGTAGGATTGAAATCTGTTTGACAGCTATAGCAATGCAAATATGGATGAAAGTTTCCTCTTGTAAAATCTGTTAAATGGGTCTCTTGGTCATGTGACATGCCTGGTGATTATCATGTTTAAAGATCTCCTATTATACTACTTTTCTGGTCTTAATTTCTTGTTAAACACTGAATCACATCACAAAAAACCATGTAGATTTTCGGGACACTCTTCCTCTCACCCTAGCGAGCACAGCCGTCTGCTCCACACGCTGCTTTGAGCTTCTCCGCCCCTCTCCCCCCTCCTGCAAACCCCACTCCGTTGTGATTGGTTACCTTCCTTCCGGACATTTCCAGCAGCGCGCGGGGAGATTTCTGAGAGAGGAAGGTGGGGGCATGGCCGGAGCTTGCCTGAGCAGCATTACCATACATGGAAACATTCGGGAACGTGACGACACGATACCCGGAAATTTGAACAAGGGAATTCTCGACCGGCTGCCCTAGTGTTTAGTGCTCTGCATAGCCACCCCAGACGGTAAGCAGGTAATACGTCTAAATGCATGTACGTAATTATTTGATACACTAGTATGGTTAAACATGACTATAAAGCATTATAACAACGTTTATAGGTCATAAAAGTCGAAAAGTATCATAGGTCCTCTTTAAGGTTTCATTGAGGGGATACTCTTATGTTTGAAGACTTTTTATTCCAGGATTAGGCCCCTTTAGATATGCAGAATGTGTGGGGCAAATGTTTAATATTCAATGTGGGAGCATAAACAAATGTTTGATCTACATTATTCATGTGATTCCGTATGATTCATGGCCAAAGGTCATTGGTGTTTCAGTGTGTTTCTGTCAGTCTACAGGCAGTATAGGTTCAACCTGCGTCAGCTGATATTTGTGCCGATAAAGTTTGGAAAAAGAAACATTGACACATAGCAGACACTTCTCTCAATATGTGTCATCCATTTCCTGCTGTATTCAATGTTCCCCACTGATATCTGATGGTATTTCATGATCCATCCACCCTGTGTGCTTTTGTTCCCCCTCTTCATATGACCCACCCTCTGTTGCTTAATCACCAGCCACAAGACATAATTAATCCTTGATTAAAGAGGTTCAGCCACAGGCTGAGACCAAAGGTTGCACTAGCTTATTAACACATCATAGTAGCTTTAAAGGTGAAGAAAGTGGAATGGTCAGTTTAGCTAACTTCCTGTCACTGACTGCAGTTAGCAGTCCCCTCCCCCGTCCCAACGTCACCACATTAATGCACTGCGGTCTTCAAGCAGCGAGTTATCTAGCATCATCTTCTCAGATCCGTAAGTGCGATAAAACATGGCAAAACAGACTGTGTCACGACAAAAAGCAACCACAGCAAATGATGTACTCACGTTTACATGTAGATAGATTCAGTTAAAACAAATGTTTTATTTTGATGAAAACCTAGTTTTTATTTTCTCCTCATCTGCAGTTGATATGGGCAACCAGATAATTAAATAAATGAAACTACTTTTTCAACTAATCAACATATATTATGAATCAAAATAGTTGATTATTGGATTCAATTTAAAAGTTGATAAACAGTATATGTGTGTGCTGAAATGGGAATGGCCAATATAAAGAGACAGTGTTGGAAAAAGGAATGTAACAAAATGTGGACATAATTCAAAGTTATGTCTTCCAAACTACATCAGTGAAGAAGTATTATCAACTAGCTAATTAGCTTAGTAGTTTTAATCCTGCTACCTAACTATACTTTATGGATATAATGGGAAGCAATGACGTCAGGGGCGTAGCACCAAATTCTGGGCCCCTATACAAAAAGTGCTGATGGGCCCCCTGAAAGGCGGTCTTACAATACACATGGCTCTCTGAGCCAGACAACTCCACAATATTTCAATTGATGAATGACCAAATCGTTACTTGTACATGAACACAACCCCTGGTCTAATGATGTTTAATAACCATACACACACATACAGTGTTTCTCACAGGAATTTGGGAGACTGTGTTGGGGACCCTGGACCTTCTAGGGGGGTCCGGGGTAATGCTCCCCCGTAAGAATTTTTTAAAGTTTTATTTAGTACTATTTTATGGAATAATTTGGAGACAGAATTACCAAAAAGCAGAAAGAAAAAATTTACAGGTTTAAAAAATCCAGTCTGCTTTGTGAATGTTTTAATAATCCCAAAGCTACGTAGTGGCCCAATATAATAATAATAATAATAATAATAATAATAATAATAATAATAATAATAATAATAATAATAATAATAATAATAATAATAATAATAATAAATTTTATTTATATAGCGCTTTTCTCTCACTCAGAGCGCTTTACAAAACACAACAATAAACAAAGAAAAATTACATGTAGAGTTGATGGGGCTTGGGTTGGTGGGTGAACTAGGGGTAGGTCGGAGGAGAAGAGATGGGTCTTGAGTTTGGACTGGAAGATGGTGAGGGACTCAGAGTCACGGATATGTTGGGGGAGGCTGTTCCAGAGCCTGGGAGCTGCCCTGGAGAAAGCTCTGTCGCCAAGGCTGCGGAGTTTTGATGTGTGGGTGGAGAGGAGACTGGCTGAGGAGGATCTGAGGGCCCTGGGGGGTTGTTAGGGGGAGAGGAGGTCAGTGAGATATGGGGGGGGGGCCAGATGGTGGAGGGCTTTGTAGGTGAGGACCAGAAGTTTGTAATCGATCCGGTATGAAATGGGGAGCCAGTGGAGCTTTTTGAGGACTGGGGTGATGTGGTTCCACGAGTTGGTGTGAGTGAGGAGACGGGCAGCTGCATTCTGGACCAGTTGGAGTCTGTTAATGGAGGTAGTGCTGATGCCGGCGAGGAGTGAATTGCAATAGTCAAGGCGGGAGGAGATGAAGGCATGGATGAGTCTTTCAGCAGCGTGGGGTGTGAGGGAGGATCTAATCTTTGCAATATTACGGAGGTGATAGAAGGAGGTTTTGACAGTGTGGCGGATGTGGGGTTCAAGGGAGAGGGTGGGATAAAAAATTACGCCAAGATTGCGGGCCTGGGGGGAGGGGGAGACCGTGGTGCCGTCGATAGTGAGTGTGGGGGAGGGGAGGGGGGTTGTGAGTTTGCTGAGGGTGGATTTGGAGCCAATGAGGAGGAGTTCAGTTTTGTTGCTGTTAAGTTTGAGGAAGTTATTTTTCATCCAGAGTGTTAGTGAAGACAGGCAGGATTCAATGTGGGAGATGGGGGGTTGTGGGGGGATTTGGTGCTGAAGTAAATCTGGGTGTCGTCAGCATAACAATGAAAGTCCATGGAGAAATGGCGAAGTAACTGACCAAGGGGGATAAGGTAAATGATGAAGAGGAGGGGGCCGAGTACAGAACCTTGGGGAACGCCTTGTGTGACGGTGACTGTGGCAGGTGTGTGGTTATGCAGGGAGATGAAGTGAGATCTGTCGGAGAGGTATGAGTGAAGCAAGCTGAGTGCAGTACCTTCGATACCGAGGTTGCTGAGTCTGGTGAGCAGGATGGTGTGGTTTACAGTATTGAAGGCTGCACTCAGGTCAAGGAGGATGAGGAAGTTGAGGGAACCAGCGTCGGCAGACTGAGGAGAGCAGTTTCTGTGCTGTGGAGGGGGTGGAAGCCAGATTGGAGGGATTCAAAGTGGTTATTGGCGTGGAGATGGGATTGGAGTTGTTTGGTGACTATGCGTTCAAGGGTTTTGGAGAGGAAGGGGAGGTTGGATATTAGGCGGTAGTTACAGAGGGAGGCGGGGTCGAGACCGGGTTTCTTGAGGGTGGGGGTGACAGCAGCAGATTTGAAAGCAGAGGGGACAATTCCATGGGACAGTGAGGAGTTAAAGAGCTTAGTGAGGTAGGGGCAGAGAACGGGGAGGCAGGACTAGAGCAGGAGAGTGAGGAGGGGGTCAAGGGAGCAGGTAGTAGGTCTGGAGGAGTTTATAATCTTGGAGAGTGCAGGAGAGGTAACCAGGTTGAAGTGGGAGAGACGGCAATGGGGAGGAGGGTTTGGGAGGTCCAGCGAAATGGGTATGGGGGGGGCCATTGAATGTGCAGGGGGTTCATGTACAGGGAAAAGTGAATGGTTGATGGTGGTGATTTTGTCAGCGAAAAACTGGAGGAATGAGTTGCATAGATCTGGGGTGGAGGTGGAGAGGGTGCTGGTCCGGGGTTTGAGGAGGTTGCTCACTGTGGAGAAGAGGGTTCTGGGGTTTTGGCAGGGGTCAGAGAAGATGGCGGAGAGGTAGGCAGACTTGGCAGCGGTGAGGGCGTCTTTGTAGGCAGTGAGGTGGAGTTTGTAGGCTTGGTGGTGGACTGTGACTGAGGTTTTTTTGGAGAGTCGTTCGAGTTGGCGGCTGGTCTGTTTCAATTTGCGGAGTGCGGGTGTGAACCAGGGTGAGGAGGTATTAAAGGAGACAGCTTTGGTTTTTAGGGGGGCCAGGGTGTTGAGGGAGGAAGACAGGGTAGAATTAAGGTGGTTTGTAAGCTCATCAGGTGAGCTGAGGGTTGAGTCCAGGGGGAGAGTGGAGGAGAGCAGGTCACAGAGATGGTGGGGATCAATGGAATTGAGGTTACGGAAGGTGATTTCTCTGAGGGGTGGGGGAGAGGATGGTGAACAGTATAGGTTTGTGATTAGAGAGGGGAAAGGGGCATGGGTGGAGGTTGAGTACAGGGAGATTGATGGAGCAGACAAGGTCAAGGATGTGTCCTTTGTCATTGGTTGGGAAGGTGACATGTTGGGTGAGAGTGAAATTGTCTAATGAAGTGGTGAGTTCAGATGAGAGCTTGCAGGTGGGGGAGTCCATGTGGATATTAATGTCACCAGTCACAGGAGGCGTGGAGAGAGGGTTGATGCTAGTGTGAGGAGTTCAGTGAAGTCGGAAAGGAAGGAGGGATTAGGTTTGGGTGGCCGGTAGATGAGGATAACTGTCGTGGAGGAGGGGGCTTTAAAAGCAATGAATTCAAAGGATGATACTAAGGGGAGGGTGAGTTCTCTGATCAGATAATTCTGTTTGTGGATGACGGCGAGGCCACCTCCACGGCGGGAGGGGCGGGGTTTGGCGATGTAGCTGAAACCAGGGGGAGATGCTTGGTAGAGGGAGAAAAAGCAGCAGGGGTTGTAGCCGATTCAGTGGTCTGTACACTGACCATGGTCTCTGCCGCAGACCACTGTGTGCCACCACCAGGGGGTGCTGGAGGTACTGGTATGGACCACTCAGCTGGTGGCACGGACCACTCAGCTAGTGGCACGGACCACTCAGCAACCACATACAACTGGTCATGACCACTAAGGACCAGTGGTCCTTGCCACTAGGGGCGCTAAACTAGTGGCACGGACCACACAGTGACTGCTCACTTGTCTCACTTTCTCTTCATCTCTGTACATGGCTGTAATAGCAATGCTTTTAAACATAGAGATCCATTGACTCTGCATTTATGTCATTATTGTAGCACTCTCTGATTTGTTTATAGCATAACTGAGGAAGAAGTTTAAAAAAAATAAAAATAAAATAAAAAGTCAGAGGGCAAAGTTGGCACAGCCAGAGGGTGATGGGATAGGGGCAGGCTGGAGAGGTCTGAGGTTAGCCAGGTTAGCTGTGCAGGGGGGGCGAAGGGGAAGGGGGGAAACTGGGTGGAGGGGTGGTGGTGGTTGAGTATATGGATGATTGGACATTTGGTGGTGCAGATGAGATTTTAAGTGAAGTGATGTGTGGGTGAGGAGAAAGGAAAGCAGTGAATTCCAGTCCGTGTTTTCTGTTCTGCCTGGTGAGCTGCTGCCTGACAGAAGCGCTAAATGGTCCAGTAGCGGGTGAGTCCGGACGAATGGGATGGAGTTTCCGTGCTGGGACAAAACAAACCCGCGGCGGCAGCCTCTGTGGATGTAGCGGCGGAGGGGTAGGAGTCAAAGTTGTTTAATGATTGAGATGGATGATGGAATGAGGTGGTTGAAAAGTCCAAACAGCTGTGCAGGTGAATAGGTGAGCATGATGCTTCCGGGCGGAGGGAATAATAGCGGTTAGACGTGGGCTTGGTGCACAGAGATGGATGACAGGAGTGCAGAGCAAGATGACCCACGGCATAACAGGAGGGAATGAACCAGGGAAAGAGTCTGACTGAGGGGAAACCATGCGGAGTGAGAAGGATGGATGCGACCAGATGTGGCCGACGGAGCAGCGATCGTTAGCCGCCACTCGGTAGCTGAGCGAGGGCGACCCTCCAGCAGTCAGCAGCCAGTCGAGGACGCAGCACAGCGCGATCGGAGTGACCGGGAGGCAGCTGATGCGGGTGGCACCAACGATGATGGTCAGCAGGCACCCGGAGATTACCCGACCAGCCAGTGTTGGAGGACAGCGGCAGCAGGTGTGGTGGCGTGTGTCAGGCTATATGAACAGTGGCGAGAAGCGGCGAACAATCAAGGCTTAATTCCACCGGCTGCCTGTCCGGTCCTTCTCTGTTCCAGCACGGCAGCGGAGCTGTCATTTTTTACTTTAGTCAGTGCGTGAGAGTCCACCAGCTCCGCTGCACCGTCTCTCTGCTCCGCTGCTGCTCCAGCTGTCCGGTGAAATAGGCACTGCTTCTATTTTTGCTGGATGCTGGAGCTCACCGCATCAATTTAGCACAGAACACATCGAGATAGACAGGAACACAGATGCCGACAAAACAATAAAACCTCCGGTTAATTTTCAAAATAAGACACTCTGTGTTCACTGCAGGTAACAATCTCAAAACAGAGACACATACAAGCATGTCCACTGTTCTTTTACTCGTTCGGATGGGAACAATAACCTTCCGTGCGTTCGTTGTTGTGTAAATACCATATAGGAGAATCATATTATCAAGATTGATCGCCCGTCACTTTTATTACCGCGGGAACTCCTCGGTCTCGCGACTCCAGCTGTTCAGCGGTGCTGGCCGTGCCTGCTTTGAAAACGGAGGCGGTGGGTGTTGACGGACGTGGGCGCACGGAGCAAAACCGTTGGAGACCGCACGTGCAGCCAGTGGAATTCCGGGGTCAGCAGCAGCGGCCTCTTGCTACGGTTGCTACGTCCCTCCGGTTGCCAGCCCACGAATGGTGTTATGAGATAAAGTCCCCGTTCAATCTTGAAGTAAGCTATCATCCAGTGAATTGTTTTTCCCACACAAGTGGTAATGCCAACGGATTGAAAAAATATTCCAAGTGAAGCCAATCAAACTGTCCGATTAGTTCATAGAGCCGAAAATAAATAAATTGAAGGTATTGAAAGTTAAAACAGTTTTACCAGCGAGCAGCGGCAGCAAGTTGCCAGCGTTCACTCGTTGATATGTGATCAATATAGGCCCATGGTCTTCCTGGCACTGAATAATGTTATTTAAAAAATAACCAAAAACTGTCTTATGATAGGCCCCTGATCTCCTTGCAAGGGCCAGGGGCCTATCATGAGCCAGTCAATTATTTCTTTTTTTGGAATGGCATTGTTCGGGGCCTTCGAAGATCGGGGGCCTATATTGAGCATGTTAAAAAAAATATATATATTATTATTATTATTATTTTATGGGTGCCTTGGGCCCCCCCAAGACTGTCACACTTGTACCCGCAGTCCGACAGCCCTGAATGACGTGATATACATTGTCACAAGTGGGTGTTTTTAAATATATTTTTTGGGTATTTTCACCTTTATTTGACAGTATTAGAGAAACAGAGTTGAAATAGGAGAGGGAGGGGGATGACATGCAGAGAACGACCCGGGCTGGAGGGAAACCGTAAATTCAACCTGATGATTTACTGCTTATTCAATATATCATTAGCTACAACAGGTGGACTGCTAAGGGGCAATGAGGAGCAAGTGGTTGAGGTAAAGCATTCTAAGCATACAGACATGATTCTGTAAAAAAAGTGCTGGATCTTTATATTTGTGGAGCATGATTGCACCATGACTAGCACTTGCATTGAGACTTTCCTCACAGAAGGAGAAGAGGAGAGGAGGGATAGGGGGATATGATGTGGATATTCAGTTGGTCCAGTAAAGTAACCTGAGCTAACCTGTATATGGTCATTTTAATGTAATAGTAAAATAATGGAATGGAATGAATGGTCATTCTTCTATCTTAGGGAATGAATTAGAAAGGTAAGCTCTTATTTTTTTTTTAGCTCAATAAAAATATCTATGATATTTAACGGCACAGAAGCACAAGGGCCTGCCTGCTTGTTAATGCCGTGTGTACGGGGTAGATTCAGTAGACAACAACAAATCAAGTGTGATGCTAGGATTGATTTTTATGTTATAATGGTTGTAGGAACAATGGAGGCTGGATACAGAACAGAACGAGATTTTCTAAAATGTATTTACATTTGGTTATGCATGAATTCATTGGAAAGCATTAACAGTATGAAGCATTGTTTTCTCTCAGCCTCTCTAAATGTGTCAATTCTACTGTGTGCAAGCACTGAACCAAGCTTTGTCTATCTGAACACCAATCAGCCACCGCTACACTCAAAGCAGCCATTTAATATTTCTCTGTGACTACACAGTCAACTTCTGTCTGTGTACAATGCCAGGAGTGTTCTCTCCACACACTGCAGATGGGACCTTTAAAGTGGCATCATGAAAACAGCACAACACAGCAATAAAGAACCAATCATTAGGCCTGTCAGTAAGGCTGTGGTGCTGGACACATCACAGACCTTATGATTTCAACTTCTAAATGAAACCATCTCAGAGACATGTATTTTAAAGCCTGTCATAGTACATCCATACTGATGTTAAAGCGGCTACGAGTAACATTTAAATATCTTTTAAACAGCCTCATGTTTCCTCTCATAATCATAAATTACCTTTAACAGCAAACGAGACCATCAGTGCAAAGAAAGACGTTTTTATAAAGTTTTTATTACTGCATTTGATCTGGTCGTACACCCAGTCCGATTTTCGGTTCACGCGTGCATGCTCTATGGTCACATATCCGTATTGGTCGCAGATTTCAGTGTGGTGCAGGAACGTGAATTGAGAAGCCTATCCCTCCAGGTGAGGGAAGGGGAGCGGGAGCCTTGTTTGAGACAGTTATTTGTCGTCATAATGACTGATAACGGGGCTGAACCATCAAAGAAAGAAAAGAAAATGCAATGAAGAAAAGCTAAAAGGGAGAGTGATAGTCGGGCGGGAGGGCGTTGCCAAGCAACGTATACACAATTTCACGCAGCGAAACTAGACTGCAGTGTTTACTCCTAAATGAATGAGCGGTAGCCTACTAAAACAAAGTTTACTTTGCCTCACCAGCATCATCAGATGACCATTATTCATCTGAAATAGTCATTATTTACAACAACACATTACCTCATCGTGATCCATACTAACTAACTGCCATCTCTCGTTCATTCGCTTTGTGTGAGGACACGGGGACTCGTTCAGCTCCGTGAGAGGTGACAATGCATCAACTCATTGCAATCAGGTGTGTTTAGCACTTACTGTCATTAGTTGATGCTGTGTCACCCATAGACTCACAGAGCCGAAAAGAGTCCGGTGTCCTCACACTTTCAACACACGGACACGCACCATATTGCTTCCTGATTATTTGACTCTTGCACTCCCTGCACAAGCTACTAAACAGCTTCACGACAGCTGGCGTCGTAATAATACTACCGCTTTTGTTCAAAGGTGTCGCCAACGTGCCGACTTACTCGTAGTAGCTTTAATGCCAGTCAGATAGTGTAACATAATGAAAACAGTAGGCATGAGCAGTATGGATGATGGTTAACTTTATTTTATGCATTTGAATTAGTGGTGGGCCGTTATCGGCGTTAACGTGCTGCGTTAACGCCAGACTCTTATCGGCGATAAAAAAAATATCGCCGTTAATCTCTTATTCCACCTCCTGTTCGGCTCAGGGAGCCAGTCATTTGTACAGTTCAGTTTAGACTCGGCCGTAATGCTGCTGCACACACACACACACACACACACACACACACACACACACACACACACACACGCTGCATGTCAGAGACGAGGGGCGAAGCTTCTCTCACACACCCGCCGCTCTCTCTCTCCATCACTTGCCCAACGACACAATCGGGTATTGGAACGCAGGGTGGGTGTGTGTGGCCACCGGTCGCCACGTGACTATAAGTTTCCAAGTTTTAAACACTTCTATCTCTTCAACGGCAACGTCACCGTACCCGAATCCTAAATATCCCCATAGCAGACGCTATATTTCATCGGGGGGAAAACTTTGTTTTGCGCCACAGTTGAGCTTAGACTCGGCCGTAATGCTGCTGCACACACACACACAGACACAGACAGGCACACACACACGCTGCATGTCAGAGACGAGGGGCGCTACCAAAAAGACGAGAGGAGCGGTTGGAGCAGTTGGAGAGTTTAGACACACATGCGCGCACATTTATTTACATAAAATCGCAATCGCAGTCATTTGTGCAGTTATGTAAAATGTTTCACTAAGGAAAATGACAGAAAAAGTAACGCACAGTGACTTTGATGAGTAACTTTAATCTGATTACTGGTTTGGAGATAGTAACGCGTTAGATTACTCGTTACTGAAAAAAGAGGTCCGATGCCGGTAACGCGTTACTAAGTAACATCTTGTTGAACATTATTTATTTTCATCACCAATTATCATAGTAGAACAGCTTCCTCAAGCAGTTTGTGATGCATGTTGGAAACAGGAGATGAGCCCCTGGTCTGATGCGCCACCTGGCTTGAGAAACACGTTCTCAAAGACTTACTTTGAGTCATTATTTAGGGAGCACACACATATTATGAAAGAATTCAAATGAGCCATTTTAATCTAGATTAATCTAGATTAATTCCAAAATTAATCTAGATTAATCTAGATTAAAAAAATTTATCTATGCCCACCTCTAATTTGAATATTATCGTTTGCTGTGATTTCCCTTAATGTAATACTTTTGCTTGCTGTGGTTTTATATTGTTTGATGTTATTGGACTTATCATTTTGTTCACCTCTCCCATGAACTGCCTGCTACCCACAAGTCATGCCACGAATTGACACAACTGAATCTTGTTTAACAATCAGCAATCTGATTGGCTAGTTGAGCAGATCCTCCCTTTAAAAGACATGAAGGAACCATAGATGAGAAAGGAACTGGGGTGGAAGGAACTCCGAGAG
Source organism: Hyperoplus immaculatus (assembly GCA_949357725.1). Lineage (NCBI taxonomy): Eukaryota > Metazoa > Chordata > Actinopteri > Uranoscopiformes > Ammodytidae > Hyperoplus > Hyperoplus immaculatus. The sequence goes on from OX442362.1 coordinate 28,866,402, forward strand.
AGAGGACTCTCGGAGGAGGGCTCCCTGAAAGGAGCTCTCAGGAAAGGAAAGGAAAGGAAAGGAAAGGAAAGGAAAGGAAAGGAAAGGAAAGGAAAGGAAAGAGCAGCGAAAGAGCAGCGAAAGAACAGAAACTACAAGAGAGGGCTCCCTGAGGAGGTCTCTGGGAAGGAGGGGAATGGCCTCCCGGAAAAACTCTCTAGTGAAGGACTCGCTGGTGAGGAACTCTCTGGTCGGACGAACGTGCTGCCCACTGTCGCAGACTGGATCTCCTCCCCCAGTGTTGCTGCTGGCTGGATCTCCTGTGTCTCGGTGAAATCGTCTCCCAGACTCTGCAGTGTCAACGCTCGCAACACTCCAACTAAAGGGAAGTGGCCTCTTCCTCCATTGGTGTGTGCTTTTTATATTCAGACACGAGAAGCTGTTGATTCCTGTTTGATTTAGTGAGGTGCCAGATCCAGAGGCGACGGCGGAGCGGTGGTGACGACTGCACCTGTTGATGGGCTCGTATACGTTCACGTTAAGGAAAGTTGTCACGCTAACCCACAGAGAGTGAATGTGTATTTAAATGTACCGTGCTGCAAGGCACACATTGACTTTCCTGTCTGTCTGACAGTGGCGGAGCGGCCCCTAGGAATCCCTGGCGCTGGACCTCTGGATTGGAGCGAAGGGAAAACAAGGAGCCAACCCAGGACTGGACTGGAGCTGAGTACAGGGACTGAGCTTGGGTATTCCGCCCTTGGGTATAGAACATTGGACAACTAAGAAGATGTTTGTTTTTAAATAATTCTGTCCTCGTTTAAGAGGCTATTGAGTAAACAAACTTGTGTTTTAAAATAGCGTAATAAAGCATATATTTTTACAAGAACTACTCTGGTGTCATTTTGCCTGTGTTGGTTTGCCAGGGAATCTGAATCTTAAAAATAATCTACTGTAACCCTCTCTGTTACAATAGCAGAGGCTGCTAAGGGCTGAGGCAGATACAAAGTGAAGGCAGTCTCTTCAAATATCCTCCATCTAAAGGTGAACACGCCTGGAGAGGACAGTGATATGAGCTACAGATGGCCTCAACAATTCTAATCCACAATACAAATCATTGCAAAATTTTGAGAATTTTCAAAGTTGGGAATTTACTCCCTTTAAAGCAAACCAAATGCATTCTAACTATGTTATGTCGGTCCTGGCAAACGTTCTAGACTGTAAAAAGCAATTTTTTCAACTACGTTTTACAATATTTATGAACATTTAACTTCAAATCTGTTTTTTTTTATTTTTTTATAAAGCTTATTGAGACACCCAACTTGATTCATATATTGCTTTTTACTAGACCAGGTTAACAGAGGTTTAAACAGTGATTATACATATAGTTGGGGAAAATATAATTGAGCAAAATCTTGACTAAAACAACCAGAATTCATGCAAGTACACTTGGCAAGTTGCACATAGCACACATCTTACTGCAGGGGTACTGAGGCCACTCCCCCTACATGCACTGTGCATTCCTCAGTCACATGGGGGGGTGTGCATTTTACTTAATTTATTGAATGGGTGGGGTCAGAAAGATGTGTTATATTTTACACAACATTCATATTTTTGTTGTTCAGTGAAATTATTATTTTTTTAAAGATTTTTTGGGCATGTGTTATGCTTTATTGATAGTGTAGAGTTGAAATGGGGCAGAGAGGGGAGTGACATGCAGAGAACAACCGCGGGCTGGAATCGAACCCGGAATCGAACCCGGGTCCGCTGCTGGCCGAGGCCCATGGGGGGATGCCCTACCAACTGAGCTAAGGGCGCCCGAGTGAAATTATTGTTTGTTCATCAAATAATAACTTGATAAAGTTCTACTTACAAATAAATTTGTTCAAATGTAATGTTTTTTTTAATTGTATCAGTTTGCATGGATGCCTGCCTATGACAAAACATAGTGTTTGTATGTTTGGATTTATGTTTGGATATGAAAAAAATTATTTAAATTACGGCCATTTAGTTAATTCCTATAATTCCCAATTTTGAATATTCCCAAAATTCCCGAGCGAAAGTTCCTATGGAAAGTTTCCGGAAATTTAACCTCTGTGTGTTCATGCTCCGACCTATTAGCCCTGGCTTTGGCACTGCCAACGGCAAACCCTTATTACAGCAAAGCAGGTCCATGCACAGCTTCCAGTGCTCTCAGACAGGGCCATTATACTGTCACATTGTGATGCTGCTTTTGCTGTGCATTTAATATTATTGTCATTGATATACATACTATTTGCAAATAGATTCCCAGCAAAGGGAGATATATTTGTCAGATTTGTGATTTTCTTTTCTTGAATCCTCATTACTGCCATCTCCATCCAGCCAGCTGGTATTAACCCCTTGCATCCTGACGGTGACATGTGATTGTAAAGGTGAGTGAGCTGCAGGTAATCTGATGTTGTTTCTGGTGTATGGTGCTCTGATGTTCGCACTGTCCCTTTCAACTGAAAACAGGTGTAAAAGTGAATTCTGGTGCCTTTGGAATTCTAGTATTGAGGTACATAAAACCTTTGTTTCAAAAACATGACTCACCTGCTAGTCTCATCTCCTCTCCACCAGGTGCTGCTCAATTTTGATAGGCTGTTTGTTGAGCTTTTGAATTTTTTTTTTGTTCCTGTTAGACTGTTGTTTAGCAATCATAGCATAATGAAGCATTGCCACTCAACTGAATTAACTACAACACAATGTCAAAATCAAGTGTAAGGGATGCATACTTACAGAAATGAGTGATGAGCCTCTTTGGTCCCATAGTGTAATCCTAAATGAGAAAGGTGTTGATATTGATATGTCAGCTGTGGTGAACAGAGGGATCCATCAGGTTCTCTTCCCGTGAAGGACTTTGGCACATCGGAGCAGCAGAGCTGAAGTGACAACCAGTGGATTTGGTTCTCAGCATTCGGCGGGAGCCATCCAATCCTGGGGTAGGGTCGCGTCCTCAGTGCCAGCCCCTGTACAGACAGAGGAGGTCATCCCTCTGGAAGAATGCTGCTTCTCATTGCAAAGACAAAGGCTGGGATTGTCACAGCTGACGGCAAGGGGACGGGCACAGGGGCAGCCATGGACTCACCACAATAGAATAAATCACATGAAAAATGTCACAGCCCCACAAAATTCTGACTGGGAGATGAAGTGGGATTGGAAACATTGAGAAAGCCATGAATAACCTGGGGCTTGTTTATCTAAGTCAAAAACAGCTATGGTCACATGGTCCACCAGTCAGACAGTAAGGATATTTTTAATTAATTTTACCTTCATTTTCTGACATGCATGTGAAAGTAGTGCATTCTGAAAGGACCTCTATGCTGGAAAGGTCTCAGAATGAGATAGGGTAAAGATGAAAGTCCTTCAGTCTAAATAACTACAGATGGAGGCAGCAGAGTGAGAGAAAGGGCAGATTTAACAGTAATGAAGGAGGATTGTTATATTTTGGCCCGTGGCAAAGTGTAGTGGCTTTAAATCATGCTGTTTATAGCAGGTTGTTTAGATGATTAGACTACTATCTACAGTGCATACAGAAAGTATTCACAGCGCTTCACTTTTTCAACATTTCGTTGTGTTACAGCCTTGAGTAACGCTGGATTACATTTTTTTTTACTAAAAATTCTACACATAATACCCCATAATGACAATTTACAAAGAAAGTTTGTTTGATATATTTGCAGATTTATTAAAAATAAAAAAATAAAATATAATATGTACATAAGTATTCACAGCCTTTGCTCAATACTTTGTTGTGGCACTTGGCAGCAATTACAGCCTCAAATCCTTTGGAATATAGAGATTGAGAATATCTGGAAAGACTTGAAAATTGCTGTTCACAGACACTTTCCACCCAATCTGACGCTGAATCTAAAGCTCAAGCTATATTTTGCAAAGAAGAATGGGCAAAAATGTCAGTCTGAAGATGTACAAAGCTGGTAGAGACATACCCCAATAGACTTGGAGCTGTAATTGCAGCGATAGGTGGTTCTACAATGTATTGTCTCAGGGGGGCTGAATACTTATGCACGCCATATTTTTCAGTTTTTTATTTATAAAAAAATTAAAAACCATGTTTCATTTTCCTTCACTTCACAATTATACGCCACTTTGTGTTGGTCTTTCAAATGAAATCCCAATCAAATAAATGTACATGTGTGGTTGTTACGTGACAAAATGTGGAACAGTTCAAGCCCAGGGGTATGAATACTTTTTCAAGCCACTGTATGGCAGCCTTTCTTGGACTATATAGCAGTGCTGTAGTGAAGTGACCTTCATGAGACCTTATTGACTTTTTATTTTTTGCTTAACATTTATCTTTAGTTTAAATAATGTCCTCAGATACCTGTTAAGTAGAGTACGCCATGTTAGTTATTTATTTTATTTTGTCTTTTGTTTGTGAGTTCACTTTTTCAGTTGTGTGTTTGTGTATGGGGTCAGACCGGTATCAATATTAATGAATGCACAGAGAAGGATTCACACTTGTATTTTGTGATTTATATATAAATGACTCTCTTCTCACAAATACATTTCAATGCACACACAAATGAATACCGTCATATATAAATGTAAAATAAATCCATCTATAAAAAAAAGTTTCACAAACACATTTCCGATCCACACACAAATGTTTAAATAAATGTAATATAAATCCATAAATATATTAATTTAAAAAAGATTTGCAATTTTCATCAAAAATGTGTTTGGATGTTGTTACATTTATATACAAACTGTTAAATTTGAATTTACAAAATGCTTTTAATTTGTGAACTTCCTTGCATTCATGTGTGAATTGGTTTGTATTTGTGTGAGATTTATGAGACTCCCCTAACGTCGCTGGTTTCACAAATGCGTTTTTTTCAACCAGGAACTACCTATAGCCAATTGGATGTCTTCCTCGTTTTCAGCCAATCACATGAGCGCAGTCCCAGAGAGACACACACCAATACGGTAGACTAAATGAGCTCAACCTCAATGCATTATTTTTAAAACTGCCGTGGAGTTGTTTTGCTGCAGTGGACCACGTTTTTGGTGAATCATAAACGAGTCACCAACAATTCCAGCATTTGCAGGTCCATTTCTCCAAAGAAGAGTTTAGTAACTTTGGCTAGAAGGCTACTGGCTTTGTAGAGTGGATTTGTCTAGCTGATGCCTGCTGGAGCTGCCTTTCTTTACTTCAGACTTCACCGACCGACCCCATGCTGATTGCCGATCATGTAAGTCACTTACCAGCTTATATCATATCATATCATATCATATCTTTAACTACATTAGCATGAGTAGATTCTTCATCATACCTCTGGTCCTTTTCTTCTCCATGGTTCTTTAACTACTGCATGTGTAGGTCACATCGTCTGTCCTCCAGGGTCCCGGGTTGAGATGAGAGGTTCAGGCTCAATGTCGCATTAGCCCCTCAACCCTAGCATTCACTCTGGCATAGGCTGTCTGTAATGCTGTAATACAGAGATATTCTGTTAGGGTATAATGTAAAGTACAGCTAAGCTGGTAAGTGACTTACATGATCGGCAATCAGCATGGGGTCGGTCGGTGAATTTTTAATTCAGTGGCCATATTGTGTGTGATTGTCATCAAGGTAGCTAGCATAACCTGCTAAAAATAAACATTCGGTAGTAGGCTACTATGATAATACCGTTAGCTACGTTAGCTTCAAACACTGGGAATAGGGCTAAATGTTAGCAACACCCACAAGTGAACTACACTGTAGTATAACTAAAGCTAATAAGACAGTAAAATGTAATGTACAGCTAAGCTGGTAAGTACATGATCGGCAATCAGCACGGGGTCGGTGAAGTCTGAAGTAAAGAAAGGCTCCAGCAGGCATCAGCTAGACAGCCGCTCTGCAAAGCCTGCAGCCTTCTAGCCAAAGTTACTAAACTCTTCTTTGGAGAAAAGTACGCTGCAAATGCTGGAATTGTTGGTGACTCGTTTATGATTCACCAAAAACATGGTCCACTGCGGCAACAACTCCACAGCAGTTTTAAAAATAATGCATTGAGGTTGAGCTCATTCAGTCGTGCCGTGTACCGTACCGTCCTGTGTCTCTGGGCATAAGCGGACGCTTGTGGGACTGCGCTCCTGTGATTGGCTGAAAACGAGGAAGACATCCGATTGGCTACAGGTAGTTCCTGGTTGAAAAAAACGCATTTGTGAATCCAGCGAAGTCAGGTGAGTCTCAAAAATCCACACATAAATACAGACCAATTCACACATGAATGCAAGGAAGTTCACAAATTAAAAGCATTTTGTAAATTCAAATGTAACAGTTTGTATATAAATGTAACAACATCCAAACACATTTGATGAAAATTGCAAATCTTTTTTAAATTAATATATTTATGGATTTATATTACATTTATTTAAAACAAGACACATTTGTGTGTGGATCGGAAATGTGTTTGTGAAACTTTTTATTATAGATGGATTTATTTTACATTTATATATGACGGTATCCATTTGTGTGTGCATTGAAATGTATTTGTGAGAAGAGAGTCATTTATATATAAATCACAAAATAAAAGTGTGAATCCTTCTCTGTGCATTCATTAATATTGAGACTGATTTCACTCCATATTTGTGTTCCTTAAAAAGAAAAATCCAAAAATTAAGTATTCAGAATGCGGTAAACAATGTCTTTGAATATCAAAAATGGGGGGGATCATAGTGTGAAATGTTTTGCCTATGTAGCCATCTACTGCTTAATTTGCAAAACGGGGTCAAAAAGTAACAGCCATATGTTTAAAATGGTCTACAAAATGCTATGCTGCATTTTAAAATTCAGGCATTAAAATTGGCAGACGGGCCCTGGATTTTTTTCAATATGCCAGTCCTTTGAACAAAAAAGGTTGGCAACCCCTAATTTAGACCAGGAGCCAATCCGAATAGTCTTTTTTGCATAGGAAATTTCCTTTCCTATCGAGATGACCCGGAAGTACTCGGCGGATAGGTGATTTGAATTCTCAAAATGCTTAGGAAAGGCATAGGAAAGGAGCCTCGATTCATCCTTTAACCCTCCTTTAGCATAGGTTACTCCGGACCAACCTATGCGAAAGGAAAGGAGATAGTGGTATCCCATAATCCTTTACGGCGGCAAGATTTAAAGCAACAGGCCACCGCCGGAGTTTACCGACTCTACACGAATATGAACGAGAGGTAAAACAGAAGAGAGGAGAAGAGAAGAGAGGAAGATTTAACTCGGCTAAAACAAACCCCCCCCGCCCCATAAAGATAATAAAGAACTCATAAAAGACCAACATCATAATAGTTATTATCGTAGCACATAATTTACACCATAAGAAAATAAAATACCAACTTCACATTTAATGAAGTTACTGGGGGCAGTTAATTTCAACATCAACATAAGTGTAGCCTCTTTTCATTCCACATATATGCGAGTGATTCTCACTCTGCTGGCGACAACCTGATTAAAATCAATATGAAAAGAACGCATGGATCAAACAAGCGCTTGTTGTAGTCAATTTTCGGAGAATAGTGCTGTGTCCGAAATCGCACACTTCTGTACTTACACTTACTTTTTTGAGTGCACTTTGCGCAAAACCGGAGAGTGTGCCAAAATGCAGTGCACTGTAAGTTCACCTTGCATTATTGAGCTCGTCAGTCGGCGGCTGATTTCACAGTCGCCGTGTTATTATTTCGGTCGCGCCGTTGCTTGTGTGCTTTCGCTAGGCCCGGTGCTGACTATTGTTTTCTAACATTGTGCACGGTGCTCGGGTGCTGAGTTCGCCAGGGCCAGTTGCTACTTGATTAGTTGCCAGTGAGCGGCTGGGCTTAGCGCCGTCACGGTAATTTCTAATTTCTTTTCGCTAGCTGTTGCGCTGTGCTCGGGTGCTGAGTTCGCCGGGGCCGGTTGCTTACTTTGATTTAATTGCCAGTGAGCGGCTTGGGCATTGCCGCCGCCACGGTATTTGCTAGCTTTGCTGCACTGCTGCTAGGGTGCTGTGTCGCCTAGGCCAGTTGCGTACTTGATTTATCGTTTTTGTAGGGTTGTCGCGTCGTGCTCGGGTGCTCTCGCCTAGTGCTCGATTGCCTAAGCCTGTGTTAATTTGCCTCCAGTAGGCGGCTTGCGGTTCAGAGTCGCCTTCAAGGGGTTAATTTTGGGGTGTCACACCGGTGCTCGGGTGCTCTCGCCTAGAGCCCGGCCGCATAGCCTACTAATTAATTTGCTAGTTGCTAATTAGTTACTGAGTTAGGGTAATTAAGTTTGCCATTATGTCAAGCGCCCATAATTGTGTCATCTGCTTGGCCTCCCTGCACGTGGAGGATGGCCATGACTAGTGCTCTGCATGTCTGGGAGTTGAGCACCTGAGGGAAGCACTGTCGGATGATCCATGCATGAATTGTAGTTGCATGCCTCATGCACTAAGGCTGGCTAGGCTGGCTGAGGTGGAGGGACTAGGGTTGCCCCCGTCGGGTGTGGGTCCTAGTGGCGCCAAGCGGCGCTCCTCGGCGGCTGGGGGACCCCCCGGGAAGTCCCATAATGTCGACGATTTGACAACCCTAGTGAGCACGCTATCTGGGGACGTGGCTCAAATCAAAGCCCTCTTGAAGAACCTTCAACGGGCACAGGGTTTGCCAGCCGCTGCGTGTGTTCCCGCGGCTGCGCAACTTTCCTATCCAGAGGATGATATGCTGTCTACGGCTGCATCCTGTAGTCTCTTTACAGAAGCTTTCTCCCAGGGGTCGGCGGCCAGCTCGGCTAGAGGACCAGTGTCCAGCCGCGACACAGTTAGGCCAGCCTTGCGTATGGCGCTGGCAAAGCTGGGGTTAGATGAGGCTCCGGTTTCATCTGCACCGGTAAATGCATTTTTTCCACAGGCCGTTCAACCCTCTGTTTTCACGTTGCCCCCCTCTGAGCCGTACATTGCAGAGCTGCATAGGTGCTGGCCGGATGCCAGGGTTCTGTCCCGTCACTCTAGGGATAGCAGAGCCCTGGCAACTATAAGAGACGCTGGGGCTTACGGCTTGGACCAGTTAGCGCCAATTGAGCCAGCGATAGCATCCTTGGTTGTCTCCCCAGATGAGGCGCTGAGGGCGGATGCGCGCTGCCCTCTGCCCCAGTGCCGAATCACGGACGACCTGCTTACTAGAAGCTACAGCATTGCTGCCCGTGTGGGCCGTCTCGGGAATTCGCTTTCGCATATCATTCTGGCTTTGTCCCAGACCATTCAGGGGTCAGAGGTTGATCCCTCAGCTCAGACCCTAAGTTAGACTTCTCTTCAGACGTTTGCTTTTATGACAAGGGAGCTAGGCAGATTAATGTCAACAATTACGTTGGCGCGTCGCCAGGTTTGGCTGGCGAAGTCCCCCCTGTCGGAGGTGTGTCGTCGGACCCTCCGGTCTCTCCCGGTTGTGCCAGGCCAGACGTTTGGGCCGGCTGCGCTTCAGGCCCTGGAGCGTAGTGTACAGGCTGGCCAGGCCAGCCAGCATTTTGCGAGTTTACGACGTACACCGCCACCTTATTACAGGCCAAGGGCCTCTGTGGTACCCTGTGCCAATAGCCCTCAACCACGTCCAGCTGGGCGATCGAGGGGCCAGCGCTTCTCCGAGCAGGTTGGCCAGCGCCGTACCACTGCGCCGCCGCCACGGGAGGCATTTCAGGCGCCAAGAGGTCCGGCGCCCAGCCGCCGCCCCCCCAAGGCCCCTAGGGGCAGGGGGGGTAGGTACTGAAGTTCAAGGGCCGGCCGTCGGACGTTTTTCTCAGCAGCACCTGGACTACTGGAAAGAACAGACCACAGACCCGTGGATGGTGTTCACGCTGTCCAACGGGTACACACTACAATTCCGACGCCGGCCCCCAACTTTCAGCGGGATCAGACTTACTGTGGTCAAAGATCCCGGCAGATCCCTGGTCCTGACCCAGGAAGTGGTCACCCTCCTGGGGAAGGGTGCCATCGAGGTAGTAGAGCCACAGGAACAGTTCAAGGGGTTCTACTCAACCTACTTTCTGGTACCAAAGAAGGATGGCGGGTTTCGCCCCATTCTGGACTTGAGACGGCTGAATCGGTACCTCAAGGTTTTTTCCTTCCGCATGCTCCGGGCTGTCGCTCCGGAGGACTGGTATGTGTCGATAGACCTGAAAGACGCTTACTTTCATGTCCCTATTACACAGCGTCACAGGCGGTTCCTCCGCTTTGCATTTCTGGGCAAGGTGTACCAATTCAAGGTCCTTCCGTTCGGGCTGTCTCTGGCCCCACATATATTTACAAGGTGTAGCAGCCCTGTCCCCATTACAGGCCGGCGGTATGGCGATATTGCCGTACCTAGACGATTGGCTAATCATTTCGCCAACTCGGGAGCAGGCAGTCTGGGACACAGCCAGGCTCCTCAGCCATGTGGATCGGCTTGGCCTCACGGTCAACTTTTCCAAGAGCAACCTTACACCATGTCGGGTGGTGAGTTATCTGGGGCTGGTGCTCGACTCAGTGGACATGCGAGCCTGCCTCTCTCCAAAGCGCGTCGCTACCATTCTGCAGCTACTACAGCGCTTCAGGCGGGGGAGGTTGCTGGAATACAGCCTCTTCCTGCGACTGATAGGTATGCTGGCCGCGGCATCCAGCGTGGTCCCACTAGGCCTTCTCAGGTTGCGGCCTCTGCAGATCTGGGCCAATGGTCTCCACTTGGACCCCAAGTGGCACGGACGCAAGATGGTCAGGGTGTCTGGGCAGTGCCTTGTGGCCCTCCGACCCTGGAGAGAGAGGGCATACCTGATTGCGGGGGTGCCCTTAGGGAGGTTGGCTTCCTGGCGGGAGGTCGTAGAGACAGACGCCTCCCTTACCAGCTGAGGCGCAGTATGGCGCCACAGGACTGTCAGAGGCCAGTGGGATTCCCAGCAGAGGCTGGAGCATATAAATGTGTTAGAACTCCTTGCGGTGTTCTTGGCTCTAAAGCACTTCCTTACAGTTCTGAGAAACCGGCATGTTCTCGTCCGGACAGACAACATTTCCACAGTCTACCACGTCAACCACCAGGGGGGCACCAGATCGAGGCGGAACCTGCGGGTCGCGCAGGGACTCCTTACATGGGCATTCCCCCATTTCCTAAGCCTGAGGGCTGTCCATGTTCCAGGTGTCCGGAACATAGCGGCAGACCTTCTCTCTCGCCAAGGGCCACCCTCCGGGGAGTGGATGCTCCATCCGGAGGTGGTGGGCATGATTTGGGACAGGTATGGCAGGGCAGTGGTAGATCTGTTTGCTTCCGAGGAGACGACCCACTGTCCCCTCTGGTTCTCCTTGATGGAGAGGACCAGCCCCTTAGGACAGGACGCTCTGGCTCATGCTTGGCCAGACAGCCTGCTCTATGCATTTCCTCCAATTCCCCTTATACTGGCAACACTGGACAGAGTCCAGCATGGCGGTCACAGCCTACTTCTGGTGGCCCCACATTGGCCAGGGAGGCTGTGGTTCCCAGCATTGCTGAAACTCCTAGACGGAGAGGCTTGGCGCCTTCCAGAGAGGCAGGATCTTCTGTCTCAGGTCGGCGGACGTATATGGCAAATCCGGGGGGCCTGCGGCTGTGCGTGTGGCCCCTGAGAGCCAGGACCCACTGCTGACGTCTTGCGACCAGTCGGTGGTCCGTACCGTTGTTAGTGCTAGAGCACCCTCCACTAGGTTGCTCTATGCAAACAGGTGGAAGTTGTTTTCACAGTGGTGCGTGGCACAGGGTGAAGTCCCGGAGACTTGCTTGGTGGTGGTGATACTGAACTTTCTGCAGTCTGTGTTGGACAACAACAGGGCTGCTTCGACCCTGCGCGTTTATGTGGCTGCAATCTCGGCTGCACATGCAAGGGTTGATAGCCAGACGGTAGGGTCCCACTACCTAGTCAGGCAGTTTCTAAAGGGGGCCCAGAGGCTTCGACCACCACGACCCCTGAGGGCACCATCATGGGACTTGCAAGTGGTTCTGAGGTCCTTATGTCTACCCCCATTTGAGCCGCTAAGTCAGGCAGATCTGACGCGGTGGTCTATGAAAACGGCTTTCCTCCTCGCCATTGCGACTGCGAAACGGGTCGGTGAACTCCATGCCTTGTCAGTGAGCCAGGCGTGTATGCGCTGGCACACAGATGGGTCAGGAGTGGTGCTCTGGCCGAATCCATCCTTCCTGCCCAAACGTTTGTCTCCCCATCACGCAAACCAACCAATTGAGTTGGCTGCTTTCAATCCCCCAGGCTCTCCGGGGGGTGCAGAAAGAGTGTCAGACCCGCTGTGCCCGGTGCGGGCGCTTAGGGCGTATGTTGAAGCGACAACCAGCTTACGTAAGACAGATAACCTCTTTGTCTGTTACAGGGGCTGCAGGAAGGGGGCTGCCCTGTCCAAGCAGAGACTCTCTCACTGGATTGGATCTAGTGTTGAATGCATATAGAGCACAGGGGCTCCCTGTGCCCTTGGCCGTTAAGTGCCACACTACCAGGAGTATGGCTACATCGTGGGCGGCCTTGAAGGGGGTTCCTCTTCAGGACATCTGCTCCGTGGCTACATGGTCCTCATCATGTACGTTTGCGTGGTTCTACAGAGTGAATGTCGCTGCTCCTCATCCGGTGGCGACGGCTGTCTTGTTGATGGCTGCAAGCCCTTAAGTGGTGAGTACTCTTCGTGACCTTTTTGGTATAAGTCATCCAGTGCTGTAAGAACCGCCTCTGGCGGTCAGTAGGAACGAAATAGAACGATAGTTATGTATGTAACTACGGTTCTATGAGTTCCGGATGACCGCCAGAGTTCTCTGTCACTCAGACTTCTCAGATACCGCGAGAAGATCCAGTTGGAACAGATCCTAGAGTGACTTCCGGAACATATAGACATTCCCGGGGTCACCCAGGTGTCACAGGTGACTTTGTTGGTATAAGATCTCGACCTGCGCATGCACGCGATGGAACATCCAGAGCTGTAAGCACCGCCTCTGGCGGTCATCCGGAACTCATAGAACCGTAGTTACATACATAACTATCGTTTCACGCTAGTGACTCACGTCAGCACTACTCGCCATCGCGCAATGACGTCGGTTAGGAAAAGTGGAGTCGAATTCATTTGAAACAATCTTTTCCTATGTTCGATAGGAAGCACCTTTCATATCTCCTTAACCCCGATGACGTTTAGGGGTTAAGGTATAGGAAAGGATGCTTATAGGTTAGGAGATTGGACTATTCGGATTGGCCCCAGGAAGGCTTTACACTGGATTCAACTTTTCAAACCCAAGCAGTCCAGCAATCCATGCTGCTGTTAAACATGCAAAATGTGTAATGCATCACATTTTGTAAAGTTGGTATTTTTAGTTGTATTTTCTAGTAGCAACTGTACTTATCAGTAACACAATCAGGGCCGGCGGTAGACAGGGGCCAGGGTGGGCCGTGCCCACCCAAATGTGGGCGGTGCCCACCCAATAAAAAAATATAAAAAATTGTGGAAGTCCAGACCCACTATCGGACGGACCTGTTCATTCGCTGTCCAAGAAAATGTCAAATAAAATTCAGACAATTAATTAATACTAAAGAATATACCATTACCATGCATTGCTTCTAATTGTATTATTGGGTGGTGCAGGACAGCCTTAACACAATGATTAACACATTGTTCGGAGCTGAAGCAACGGCACTCGCATATTGGATATACTGTACATTGAAAGATCTCAGAGAGTTGTGCTATTGGAATTTCTTTGTTTTTTTCTCTATTTTTTAGTGTGCAGTTGTCTGTAAAGACAAAGATGCATTTCCTGCTGCTGAGAAAATACAACGCTATTCTGTCTAATTCAATGTTTGCTTTTGTATTAACTTACCTTTTGTGGTGATAAATTGTGCTAAAGATACAATATATTTTATGTATTCAGCAGCGTCTTCAATTGTGTCAGTACTTTGAGAAGGAAGTATTAGATCATTTGCATCCTTGAAGATAATCCAAAGTCTAATTAGAAGATTTACTACACTTCAGTAGTGCTAATCATAGGAAATAATGACAGGCCTTATCTAAGCAAACTAAAGTGTGACAGTGATTATGTTAAAGATCTCCTATTATACTACTTTTCTGGTCTTAATTACTTGTTAAAAACTGCTATAGAGCAACCTGACACGAATCACATCACAAAAAACCATGTAGATTTTCGGGAAACTCTTCCTCTCATCTCCAAACCCCACTCCGTTGTGATTGGTCACCTTCCTTCTGGAACACATTCAGCAGCGCGAGGGGAGATTTGAGAGCAGGAAGGTGGGGACATGGCCGGAGCTTGCCTGAGCAGCATTACCATACATGGAAACATCCGCTTTCGTGATGACAAGAATATCCGGAAATTCTGAACCGATTTGAATACGTGATTTCTCCACCGGCTGCCCTAGTGTTTAGTGCTCTGCACAGCCACCCCAGACGGTCAGCAGGGAATACGTCTAAATGCATGTACGTCATTATTTGATAAGCTAGTATGGTTAAACATGACTATAAATCATTATAACAACGTTTATAGGTCATAAAAGTCAAAAAGTATCATAGGTCGGTAACGCTTTATACTAAGGTTCTTGTAGTAAGCCTTAGTTAATAGGTAATAAGGACCTTATTAGATGCTTATTAACATTAATTTGTGTTAATAAGACTATATTTAAGTGTTAATAATACATAATAAACACGTTGACTGTGTGATTATAAGACTTTTATAAGCACTTATAAGAAACTTCTAAACTATTTATTGATTGCTTAATAGCATTAATAAAAGTCTTATGAGTTTCTGATAGCTGTTAATAAAAGCATTACAAACCTATTTATTGAGTCTTACTAACTTGCCCATTATGTCATTGTTAAACCTTTACTAAGCATTGTTTGTTGCTTTATGAAGGTAAACACATCTTTATTAAAGAGGACCTATTATACTACTTTTCTGGTCTTAATTTCTTGTTTTACACTGCTATAGAGCAACCTGACACGAATCACATCACAAAAAACTATGTAGATTTTCGGGAAGCTCTTTCTCTTATTTTGGCGATCCAGCACATCCTGTCAACACTTGAGTGTGTGTGCTTCGGCAATCTCCGCTCCCTCCGCCTGTGATCGGCCATCTCCGCTCCCCTCCCCCCCCCCCCTCCTGCAAACCCCACTCCGTTGTGATTGGTTACCTTCCTTCCGGAACACTTTCAGTGGCGGGAAGCGCGAGCATGGACCTATAAGGGCGCGAGGCAGACGCGAACAGGGAAGTGACAGCATTACCATACATGGAAACATCCGCGTGGTGACTTCACAAAGTTACATGCAACGTCACAAAGTTACGGAAGGGTAGACCGCTTTGCACACGTGACTTCTCGACTGGCTAGAATAGTGTTTAGTGCTCTGCACAGACACCCCAGACGGTCAGCAGGGAATACGTCGAAATGCATGTAAGTCATTATTTGATAATTTAGTATGGTTAAGCATGACTATGAATCATCATAACAACGTTTATAGGTCATAAAAGTCTAAAAGCATCATAGGTCCGCTTTAATCAATTATTAGCAGTTAACTATGCTCTATGAGCAATGCTTATTAAGGTAATAAGTCCTTTATTAAACAGTTAACTATGCATTTTGAAGGTACTGGATCTAAAGCGAGAACATTGCTTATTAAGGTTAATAAGTCCTTTCACCCATTGATGACGGCTGCTGCGCGATGCCACATTGGCTCTCCTGCCTGATGCTGCGTCGCGCAGCAATATTACTTTATCTAATTTTCATGGCATTCCCAGCATAGAATGCACTGTCATTGGTTCAAATACACATGAGGTGGGTTTTGTTGATTTTTTTAAGACCACGTGACCACCCAAAAGTTGTGTGGTTTGCCAAAAATCATGTCAATCAAAAAAATAAAAAATAAAAAAATAAAACAAAATAATTAAAAAAATACGCCAGCTATGTCGGCGACAGAACAGAAGTGGCGTTTGGTGCGCAGAATCAAGGTCTACTATAGACTACTGACGAAAATCACACAACACATTGCATCTATTTATTACAATATTTAATAATTTTCTAATTCATCTCATTTTGACGATTTTTAGAAATATTTGTTGATTTGTAAGCGCTAAGGGAGCATGTTTAAATAAAACCTGTGAACCTTAACTTTTAAATGTATTTTATTTCATGTTTCTATGTGCTACACAGGCTTAGATATTAAGGTTTTGGTAGACTTGACAATTCCTACTATTTTTTCAGAAAACCCTCAGGCATTAAGGACATGCATCCTAGATTGCCATAGTCATCAATGGGTTAATACACTTAGAATTAGAAAAACTACATGTAAATACAATGTTAGAGCGCTTACGCACAAAAACACGGCAGGACGCACGTTACATGAATGCAAAGTGTTTGTTTGGAAATTCCGAGATAAGTTTGTCTGATTACGTTACAATTACGATCAAACATTTGTTCAAATTGGCCGGCATTCATCTGTGCCCGGCGCTGTAAGGGACGTAGTTTATGTCTAAAGGAAACGACAGAACGCTGAGAAGCGGTGCCAAAAACACAGACGCAATGGCAGCAGATACTGGAAACAAAGAACTCACGCTCGAATTTAAAAAACTGGCTGCTAAAATGGATGAAATGAGTGGGAACATAACAAAGGAGTTGAACAGTAAGGTAGATCACCTTGAAGCCACACTCCAGAAAAGTCAAAGCCAACTTTTGTCTGAGCTGGCGAAACAAAGCAAGGAAATACAAGCGCATATGGATTCGGAGATTGGGCGACTGGAAGCACGGATTGACACTATTGAAGTAAAACTGAACGCGGACACCAAGGTATCGAAGGCACGGTTTGATCCGGACACGTCGATCATCATTGCGGGTCTGCCAGAGGAAGACAATGAGGACATTCAGCATAAGGTGTTACAGCTCATCTCCAAGGGTCTTGGTTGCGAGACTGTGCCGGTTGCAATCGAGAGGATGCGGGCCCATGGAAGAACAGGGGGGCTGGTGAAAGCGGAGTTCAGCTCCGTTCAGGAGAAGATCACTATACTGCGGAAAAAACAGCAACTGCGAGAGCATCAGGAGTTCAGTCGTGTGCACGATTCCATATTATTTTTAGAGGATTATGTATGGTTTGGTCACAACAGAAGGACACATATTAAAGCACCTAGAGGATCTGGAGGAGTAGGACTTCTCGTTAAATCTCATCTTTTTGGGGAATATGAAATAGAAACAGTTGACAAAACAGTAGAGGGAATTCTAGGAATCTGCTTTACGCACAGGTATTCTGATTATAGTTTTGTTGTCTACTCATGTTATTTACCCCCTGAAATGTCTCCCTGGGGCAGGGATGCATCCTCTTTTTTTGCTCACTTATCAAGTCAGATATATTTATTTTCAAATCTGGATGCAATTTATGTTGTTGGTGACTTTAACAGCCGAATTGGTGACAAATTGGACTATGTCAGCGAGGTGGACAATATTTCTCTGCGCATTGCAATTGATGACTGTGTGAATCGCCACGGAGAGGCCTTTTTGGAGTTTCTATCAGACACTAAAATGTGTGTTCTTAACGGCCGGGTGAGCCCCCTGAGTGACAACTTCACGTCTATTTCAACTAAAGGGAAGGCAGTTGTAGACTATGTGGTTGTGCCTTTTGATTGTCTTGAAACATGTCTTGATTTTAAAGTTGTATCTCCATCTCAACTTATTACAGACTGTCAATGTTATGACCTGGTTAGTGACAAATGTCGTGCTCCAGACCATTCATTATTAATTCTTGAATTTACTGTCCGACAACAAACTGGTGTTAGGCATGCAGATGAAACCGACCAGCAGTCATTAAATAGTAAGGGAGATCCTGCATGTAAAATGTCTGCTAGCAGGTTAGGTTGGTTTGTTCCAAAACAACCCTCTGAAACTTTCAGAAAGGGTGTAGTTGAACTAACTGATAGGCTGCAAGCAGGACAAAATACACAAGATGTCATAGACAACAGGTATAGTAGTGTATGTAACCTTTTACATGGTGAATTGGGCGGGCAAACCGAAAGACCAAAGCGTAAAATCCACAGACAGAATAAACCTTTTTAGAACAAGGAGCTGAAGGACCTGTGGAATGCAATGCATGAAGTAGAACATACTTATCTGAAATATAAAGGTGGAAAAGAATTTAAACAACAGTATAAAGCTGAATTTAAGTTGAGACAACATTTGTTTGACAAACGTTTGCGATACTTGAAAAGACAGTACAATAAGGGTTATATTTTGCATTTGGAGGAAATGCACACCTCTAATCCTCAACGTTTCTGGGACCAGATTAACAAACTTGGGCCAAAAAGACATAGCAGTATTCCCTTACAGGTATATAATAATAATAATAATAATTCATTTTATTTAGAGGGCGCCTTTCTTAGCACCCAAGGTCACCTTACAGGGCAGTTTAAAAACAAAACAAACAAAATCAGCAATCATAAAAAACACAAGAACAAGATACATTGAACAATTTACATAAGTGGGGTGAAATGGGTTAAATGGAATATGTCAGATTAAAAAGATGTGTTTTGAGACGGGACTTAAAAGTGGAAAGAGTGTCAGAGTTACGGATGTCAGGTGGGAGGGTGTTCCAGAGGTGGGGGGCAGATCGGCTGTATGCCCTGGACCCCATGGTAACCAGGCGGGTGGGTGGAACAGTGAATTGAATGGAAGAGGAGGACCGGAGAGTGCGGGTGTGTGTGTTGGTGTGCAGGAGGTCACATATGTATGGAGGGGCGAGGTTGTGGAGGGCCTTGAAGGTGAGGAGCAGAATCTTAAAGTTGATGCGGGTTTTGACCGGGAGCCAGTGAAGCTGCTGAAGGACAGGGGTGATGTGATTAATGGAGGGGGTTCTGGTGATGATGCGAGCAGCAGAGTTCTGGACCAGTTGGAGTTTACGGATGGACTTGAGGGGGAGACCGAAGAGGAGGGAGTTACAATAGTCGATGCGGGAAGTGACCAGACTGTGGACAAGGATGGTGGCAGTGTGGGGGGTAAGGGAGGGGCGGAGGCGGTTGATGTTTCGAAGGTGGAAGTCCGGGTAATGTTATTGATGTGGGGTTGAAATGATAGTGTGGGGTCGAGGATGACACCCAGGCTCTTAACCTGGGGGGAGGGGGAAATAGTGGAGTTATCAATGGTGAGAGAAAAGCTGTCGGTTTTGGATAATGTAGATTTGGTGCCAATGAGGAGAACCTCGGTTTTGCTGCTGTTTAATTTCAGGAAGTTTTGAGTGAACCAGGTTTTTATTTCTGAGATGCAATCAGTAAGGGAAGTGGGCGGGAGAGTGGACGAGGGCTTTGTAGCGAGGTAGAGCTGGGTGTCATCAGCATAACAGTGGAAATTAATGTCAAATTTGCGGAAGATATTGCCGAGGGGAAGGAGGTAAATGATGAAGAGTAGGGGCCCCAGGACCGAGCCCTGGGGAACACCTGAGGTGACGGGGGAGGGGATGGATTTAAAAGACTTTACTTGAACAAATTGAGTACGGCCAGAAAGATAAGATGTGAACCAATCTAATGGAGTGTTGGTGATGCCAATGGAGGATAGTCTGCTGAGCAGGGTAGTGTGACAGATGGTGTCAAAGGCTGCACTCAGGTCCAGGAGGATGAGGATGGTGAGTAGTCCAGAATCAGCTGCCATAAGGAGGTCATTGGTGATTTTGATGAGTGCAGTTTCAGTGCTATGGAGTGGGCGGAATCCGGACTGGAACTGTTCATAAAGGTTATTGTCAGATAGGTGAAAATGGAGTTGGGAGGCCACTGTCTTTTCCAGGATTTTGGAGATGAAGGGAAGATTGGATATGGGACGGAAGTTGTTGAAGTTGGAGGGGTCTGCACCAGGTTTTTTCAGAATTGGGGTGATGGCAGCAGTTTTGAAGGATGTAGGGACAGTTCCAGTAGTAAGAGAGGAGTGGATGATTGCAGAAATGAGAGGAACTAGGGAGGGGAGGGAGGCCTTAACCAGATGTGTGGGTAGGGGGTCAAGTTGACAGGTGGATGGCTTGGATTTCCGAATGAGTTCAGTGATTTCTGAGATAGTAGGGAGCTGGAAGGAGGAGAATGAGTGTGTGGAAGGGTGAAAGTCGGCTGATATATTGAGATGAGGGGTTGGTCCAAGGTGCTGGTGAATGTTTTTGATTTTATCGATGAAAAAGGACATCATGGAGTTGCAGAAGGAGGTTGTGTACAGGTGAGGGGGGAGAGAATCCTGGGGTTGGGTAATTTTGTTAAGTAGGGAAAAGAGTGACTTAGAGTTTCCTTTGTTGGCAGTGATCATATTGGAGTAGTAGTGGGTTTTAGTGCTGGCAATAGAGTCTTTATAATGCAAGATGTGGTTCTTGTACATCTCTTTGTGAATACTGAGACCAGTTTTCCTCTGAAGACGTTCAAGTTGCCGACCTTTGGCTTTCATTAAACGGAGATTGGGAGTGAACCAAGGGGCAGAGATGGAAAAGGAAACAGATCTGGTTTTTAATGGGGCAAGGGAATTAAGGATATTATTGAGTCCAGTGTTGTAATGAGAGACCAGTTCATCAGGGGTGGATAGATTGCGAATGTCAGGGAGGCAGGAGGAGTGGATTCTTGAAGTGAGAGTGGCAGGGTCAATATTCTTTATATTACGAAATGAAATATGGCGGGGTTTTTTTATATGATATATATTTTTATATGACGATTAGGGCCTATTAACCTCAGATATATCACTTGTATTACAAGAATGGGAAAAGTGTTTTTCAGAATTGTATTCTGGGAACCAAGAAGTAGACGGTTTTGATTATGTTTTCTTTAACAAAATTTGTTTTCTCAAAAGCCAGTTATGAGCTGACAAACGAATTACTGAACTGCCCTTTGCTTAAAGCTGCAGTTGAGAGTTTCAGCCGTTGGGATCCCAACGGCTGTTTTCCCAACGCTCTACCTGCTGTAGCTCCTCCCTCTGAACGACAGCTATTTCATGTGAATTGAGTTATATTGACAGGAGACAAACACCATGTCCGATTCCGAGGTGATTAAACATTAGTAATGATAACTACATACGTACATATTGAGCATACGTTTTAATCACAGACATACCATGTATGTTAGCTTAAAATCATTGTAAGTGTGCTGGTAGGCCTAACAAAAGTAGCTGTAACAGCCAGGCAAGATAGCAAACTAATTGTAACAGAGCGGAGAGGTGTGTGTGTATCTCCTACTGTCTATGCTCCTGCTCTGACCGCAGCTGGGAGGGGCTGCTCGGGGAGCGGGCTGTGTGTCAGTGCTCCCGTTGCTCGTTGAGAAGAGGTGATACTTGCTTTGGCGAAAAAAGTCACCAATAACACCAGAAAAAAAAGCTAGTTTTGTTGCTTGTCGCTGTTTTGGAAAAAAAAAGTCGCCAGGGGGGCTGAAAAGTCACTAAATATAGCGACCAAATTGCTTTGAGTTGGCAACACTGAGCACAGGACGAGGGCTATATAGGGCCAGCGGACGTCCTGCTGCTAGCGGCAGGCAGCCTAGGGGCAGAAGAAGGGGACGAGGTCGCGGTCGGAGAGGTCTTGATGTGATAGGGCAAGAAGACATGGCCGGTGTACTTTTTTTCGAACTCTCTCCGTCTCCCTTTCAGCAGTTAACTTTTCAACATTCGTCTTTCCTCGTTTTTTTGCTGTCTTAGCGGTGTTAGTTGTTGGTATCCTGGGAATGGTAAATTGAGGGTTCGTTTGTGAAGACATTGCTACTCGCTGTCCGCCGTAGTAGCCTAGTACCAAACAGTAGGCTAGTGTCAGACTGCTAGGGTCGTGAACGCTCACGCAACTGACGCATCAACGTCGTTGCCAAGGTCCCACAGCCAATAAGAACGGAGAATCTGACCTCGCTCTGATTGGTCAAAATTAACATGAGCGGTGGCAATTTTGGGGGGCAGCACACAGAGGCAGGGGGGAGCAAAGTGATAAAAAAATATTTTCAGACCACTTCGCCTACATATAGCTGAATGGCTATTATGACAGTTTTGCCAAATATTACAGTAAAAAAAACTCTGAACTGCAGCTTTAAATAACTGTTATTTACTTTGTGTAAGTGCTGTTTCGGAAATGGGCTCATCCCCTCTATGTGGTACAAGTCGATAATTAGCCCAATACCGAAATCCAGTAAAAATGATCCCAGGGTCCCGTTAAATTATCGTGGAATCAGCCTTTTGAGTACTGCATACAAACTGTATACGTCAATTCTTAATAGAAGGCTTACAACTTACGTGGAAGATAACGACTGTTTAGTTGAGGAGCAGAATGGCTTCAGAAAAGCCTGAGCCTGTGTGGATTATGTATTCTCCGTTACTACAGTAGTCAGGAATAGGCTAATACGAAATAAACCATCATTTGCCTGTTTTATAGACTTTCAAAAGGCTTTTGATTTTGTCAACAGAGATTTATTATTTTACCGCCTGCTAGAAGAAGGGATAAAAGGGAAGTTGTATTGGGCCATACAGTCTTTATATAAAGATCCAGAAGCCTGCGTTTGTAGTTTCTTCTCTTAACGGGGTTCTGGTGGTATGGATGAAAGAAGTAGACAGCTGACGCAGTGTGAGGAGGCTTCCAGGAACGATTCTCTTTATTCAAAACAACAAGCTCACACTGCAGTAAAACGAAGCCAAATGAAAGTCAAAGTATTTTAGCCAAATTAACACAGAGGAAGATACATAGCAGAGAGTCCCTGGTCAAAAGGAAAAGCACGCCTCAATCATGTTTGCAGGCTTTCTTAACCTACGGTACACGTAAACTGATTGGTCGTCAGGATGAGCCTCCTTGTCTGTAATTGGTGAGTTTTAACTATTGCGCAATTATCCCTCCTAAACATCTGTGGAATAGATTGAGAGAGGCACTGTCCGGCCTGGCGGCCTAAAGTCTGGGCTTGACCAGTAACACCAACAATGTCTTGACAGTGGCCGTATATTATACCCTCTCCTATGGCTGGGAGCAGTAGTGTAGTGGAGGGTATACGCAGGTATACGGCGTATAACCACTTATTTTTCAGGCGACATTGCATATACAGTATCTCACAAAAGTGAGTACACCCCTAACATTTCTTCAAATATTTCATTATATCTTTCCATGCGACAACACTGAATAAATGACACTTTGATACAATGTCAAGTAGTCAGTGTACAGCTTGTATAACAGTGTAAATTTACTGTCCCCTCAAAATAACTCGACACACAGCCATTAATGTCTAAACTGCTGGCAACAAAAGTGAGTACACCCCTAAGAAAAAATGTCCAAATTGGGCCCAAAGTGTCAATATTTTGTTTTGCCATCATTATTTTCTAGCACTGCCTTAACCCTCTTGGGCATGTAGTTCACTAGAGCTTCACAGGTTGCAACTGGAACCCTCTTCTACCCATTCATGACGACATCAAGGAGCTGGTGGATATTAGAGTCCTTGCGCTCCTCCATCTCCCGTTTTAGGATGCCCCAAAGATGCTCAATAGGGTTTAAGACTGGAGACATGCTTGGCCAGTCCATAACCTTTACCCTCAGCTTCTTTAACAAGCCAGTGGTCGTTCGGAGGGGTGTTTGGGGTCGTTATCATGTTGCAGTACTGCCCTGCGGCCCAGTTTATGAAGGGAGGGGATCATGCTCTGCTTCAGTATGTCACAGTACATGTTAGAATTCAATGAACTGTAGATCCCCAGTGCTGGCAGCACTCATGCAGCCCCAGACCATGACACTCCAACCACCATGCTTGACTCTAGGCAAGACACACTTGTCTTTGTACTCCTCACCTGGTTGCCGCTCCACACTCTTAACACCATCTGAACCAAATAAATGTATTTTGGTCTCATCAGACCACAGGACATGGTTGCAGTAATCCATGTCCGTAGTCTGTTTGTCTTCAGCAAACTTTTTGTGGGGTTTCTTGTGCATCATCTTTAGAATAGGCTTCCTTCTGGGATGACAACCATGCAGACCAGTATGATGCAGAGTGCGGCGTATGGTCTGAGCACTGACAGGTTGACCCCCCACCCCTTCAAGCCCTTCAGCAATGCTGGCAGCACTCATACGTCTATTTTCCAAAGCCAACCTCTGTGTACGACGCTGACCATGTGCACTCAACCTTCGTAAACTGGGCCGCAGGGTGGTATTGCAACATGATAACGACCCCAAACACACCTCCAAGACGACCAGTGGCTTGCTAAAAAAGCTGAGGGTAAAGGTTATGGCCTGGCCAAGCATGTCTCCAGACCTAAACCCTATTGAGCATCTTTGGGGCATCCTCAAATGGAAGGTGGAGGAACGCAAGGTCTTTAATATCCACCAGCTCTGTGATGCTGTCATAAATGGGTGGAAGAGGGTTCCAGTTGCAACCTGTGAAGCTCTAGTGAACTACATGCCCAAGAAGGTTAAGGCAGTGCTGGAAAATAATGGTGGCCACACAAAATATTTACACTTTGGGCCCAATTTGTAAATTTTTTCTAAGGGGTGTACTCACTTTTGTTGCCAGCAGTTTAGACATTAATGGTTGTGTGTCGAGTTATTTTGAGGGGACAGTAAATTTTCACTGTTATACAAGCTGTACACTGACTACTTTACATTGTATTAAAGTGTCATTTATTCAGTGTTGTCCCATGGAAAGATATAAAGAAAAATGTGAAGAAATGTGAGGGGTGTACTCACTTTTGTGAGATACTGTATATCCACTTCTAACGTCCGCCTCCATTCGTTTCCACTGTTGTCAATGTGTTAGTGTGTGAGTCAGGACAGTGAACGCCCCCCTAATGGCTGTGCCGTTCTGCCAGCTACGCTCTCTCGACCAATTAGATTGCTCGAAACAATTTTTGATAGTAACCGGCGTTTTTTCTCCCGGCGGATAAATGCTGGTCCAAGCGCTTCCCGAGCGCTTCCGAGCACATTTTGTTTCCTATGACGCGAAGGCATGATAAAATAAGATATGAAGCGAACTAGTCAGACAAAAATCTGCTTTGTGAATAAAAAAGCATGCGTTGCTACATCGCCGTTGCTGTTAGCAAGCAGCCCAGCACCCGCACCTGCTCCGTCTCCCAGTCCCAGCCCAGTCGGAGTCGGAGAGGATGTCGATGCAGAAAGTGATGCCGCTGCTCCTTCGACTACAACTTTATATAAAGACGTCAACCACGGTGAGCACTTTAATAGCAGCAGGGACCTTGTAAATTATGTTAATAACATATATTAAAACAATGAAAACTTAAAATGTTAAGTGTACCTGGCCCAAGAAAATGCATCCCTCACCACAAGACAGCCTGTTTTCAATATAATATTCATCCCTCAATTGCTCTATTGTTTTGGCATCTAACATTAGCCTACCGGTACGTTCCAATTAATTTCGTGAGTCTGTCTGAAAATATGTCACTGAACAGAATTCAGGAGGCTAATTGTAATTAAATAGTTACATTTATAGCCTGTATTTCATTCACTGGCCAGACCTGTGGACAGCCATGTTACCTGGTTACGATATAAAAACAAAAAATTGGGTAAGTTTAGGTTGTTAGTTTGGCAGCTTCTATAACAGTTAACATGTGAAAATATTTGTTTATTACAGTGTGTGTGTGTGTGTGTGTGTTCACTACACATACAGATGTGAATACTATTATTATATGTGAATCTTATTGTTTAGCATGCTTCAATTTGGATTTGTTGTTTGTAGTCTATATTGTTTTGAACATGTTGTTGGATTCTTTGAATTATGTTATTTATGATGATTTATCTGTTAACAGGTACTATGCCTGATGTTTATAAATAGTATTCAGCTATAGAAACCAAATAATTGATTTCATTTTCAGTTTTAGGACTGTGCATTTTTGATGTGTGGAAGAGGATGTGTTTTTTATTTAAAGAGGACCTATCATGCTTTTTGACTTTTATGACCTATAAACGTTGTTATGATGATTCATAGTCATGCTTAACCATACTAAATTATCAAATAATGACTTACATGCATTTCGACATATTCCCTGCTGACCGTCTGGGGTGTCTGTGCAGAGCACTAAACACTATTCTAGCCAGTCGAGAAGTCACGTGTTCAAAGCGGTCTACCCTTTCATAATTTGTGACGTCGCATAAAACTTTGTGACGTCTCCACGCGGATGTTTCCATGTATGGTAATGCTGTCACTTCCCTGTTCGCGTCTGCCTCGCGCCCTAATAGGTCCATGCTCGCGCTTCCCGCCACTGAAAGTGTTCCGGAAGGAAGGTAACCAATCACAACGGAGTGGGGTTTGCAGGAGGGGGGGGGGGGGGGGAGCGGAGATGGCCGAAGCACAGGCGGAGGGAGCCGAAGCACACACACTCAAGTGTTGACAGGATGTGCTGGATCGCCAAAATAAGAGAAAGAGCTTCCCGAAAATCTACATAGTTTTTTGTGATGTGATTCGTGTCAGGTTGCTCTATAGCAGTGTAAAACAAGATATTAAGACCAGAAAAGTAGCATAATAGGTCCTCTTTAAGGTGAAATATGAACAAAGCTGCATTGCCATAGTATGATAAATAATATTTCCTGTTATCCCTCTCTGCTATTGTCATATCAGTACTTAACCTCTTAAGTATTTTTTTTACATGATGTTTAAAAATCAGTTTTCTGCAGTACACCCAGAGCAATCTTTCATAAAGTTGGTTTGTGAATGCTTTTTATTTTATTTTTTTTAAATCAGTTTGTTAAAAATAAACTAATCTCTGACTGAAACACCATTTTTGCCTCATCTTGAATATATCTTATATTCATGCATTAATTTAGGCCTGTGTTGGACCACTACTCGCAAGGGGCTGTGAGGCAGCGCAATTATGGGAAATGTAGGACCGGCAAAAGCGGCTGTGCGCGCAATACAATTTAGAGTATACCCACTTCTCCAGGCACCACTACACCACTGGCTGGGAGAAACCCAAACCAAGATGGTGAAGTCCCACAAGTGTCTGTTTTAACTTAAACACAGATAAGATGATTTAAAGAAGCTCATCCTGCCGGCCAACCACCTCACATTCCTACCGAAATGGGGGTTGGTAAATACCTTGAGCCAGGCTACAGAAAATGTGTTTAATAGGAGATAATATACTACACGTTAAAGTCAATGAATACCGTTCAGGATGGTTCCCTACACCACTTGGGGTAAAACAGGGTGATTGTCTCTCCCCTACGCTGTTTGCCATATTTATTAATAATTTGGCAAAAGAAATAAAAGATTTACGTTTGGGTGTAAATTATGATGGATACAATACACTTGATATATTACTTTACGCAGACGATATCATTTTGTTAGCGGAAAATGAAAAAGACCTTCAGAAGATGCTACAGTGCGCTGAGAAGTGGTGTAAAAAGTGGAGACTTCGAGTTGAATACAATAAAACACAGATCATGCACTTTAGACAGAACAGGGACAAAATAAGCACTTTTTAGTTCTACTTTTGGGACCACAAACTGGATTATGTTGAAACTTATAAATATTTGGGTTTTATTTTGGGTGATCATATGGATTTCCAGCATGGCACACAGGTACTGGCTGGTTCTGCGGGTAGGGCTCTTGGTGGAGTAATAGCTAAAACTAAACAGTTGGGAAATCTGGGATATGCTACCTACTCTAAATTGTTTCATAGCTGTGTGTGTCCAGTCCTGGACTATATGGCGGGAATATGGGGTGCTAAAGTAAACGTCAAAGGAGAGACAGTGCAGAAAAGAGCGGTACGATACTTTCTGGGAGTTCACAGATTTGCACCAGTCCTTGCAATAGCGGGAGAAATGGGATGGGAGCCAAGTGAAGTAAGGTGGAAGGGTTGCATGTTGGCTCTATGGAACCGTTTAATAAAAATCCCAGAGAGGAGGGTTGCCAAGAAGGTTTTCCAATGGGACGTGACTGTGAAGGGTGCATGGGCAAGTGAGGTGCAGGAAATATTCAGATATTGGAGCCACTCACCTTTTCCAAAGTGTAAATATAGTGAATATAGTGTCCGCTAAGGAAACTCTTTCCAACACGTATCAAGATAAATGGGCACAGGACATTTTATTTAAACCAAAATTGAGGACTTATGTTACGATTAAGAACTATTACAGGAAGGAGAAATATGTGTGTGCTCCTTTATCTAAAAAGCAAAGATCACTGTGCGCCCAGCAACGCTCTGGAATCTTGCCCCTGCACCTGGAGACAGGACGTTACCGCGGGGTCCCAGAGCAGGAAAGACTCTGCCATTATTGTACCCTTGATGTGGAGAACGAGTTTCATTTTCTGTTTTATTGCCCTCTGTACCATGGGTTGCGTCAGAGATTGTTCGATCAGTGTGGTGATGTTGATTTCATGTGAATGAATGATGCAGACAGGCTAAAGTGGCTCTTTCACTTTAAGGTATTTGCCCTTGCTGGCTATCTGGAGAAGGCCTGGGCCAAGAGAACAAAAACACTTATAAATGAGATCTTTATGTTTGCTTTTCTTTTCTTTGTTTGCGTCTGTTTCCTTGTTGTCCTACTGTGAAATATGATCACCATTTACAGGAAGTGAATGTTATCATTTGAATTTGATACAGTTGTTGGTGTCTTATAATCCCGAAGGGGATGGGTCCTTGTTTGGACATGACACAATAATAAAAATTCATTCATTCACTTTAAGACAGCTCCTTTGAAAAATATATTTTTATTTTCCTTTAAAATCTTCAGAACTTCAATGAAAAATATTCTTGAAAATCAATAATTAAGGAAAAAAAATCACATAACAACTGTGCATTTGTAAAAATCAGATTTTTTTCCAGAACTTTCAGAAACAACATTTTACTAAGTGTAAAAAAGAATAACTTTTGTAAAATAAAAATGCTTCCTGACATTGATTCAAGTGTCCAATGATTAAGACTGGACTATTAATTTAAAATATTAAATGAATAAGAACAACAAAACAATTAAACAAGTAGAGCAAAAAAAACTTCCATCAAACAATAATTTAAAAAAAAATGTTGTAGGGAAAACAATATAAAACGACGTGGGGTTGTATGAGTTGCTTCTGCATATTGAATCTGTACCTTATGGAGATGGCAATCATCACTATAAGACTTTGGGCGAGACGTTGCTGTATCAGAAGTCAGCATTATACTGTTGCAGATAGGACAAGCAGAAAAGTGCCTTTTCACCACATATATAATTGCTAACCTAACAAATACAAGTCCATTCAATTGTTCTCTAAATGTAGGATTTTGTCAGTTTGGTTCGGCCATGTATTACTACGTAAATCAGCTGCTTTAACTCAAATTTGATGAATTATTCGATGCTCTGCACCAACACGAGATGGTGTGTTAATACATGGCTGAACTACACTCGAAAAGAAGTGCAAAAATAAATGGCTGTCTGGTTGCAAACTAAAGCAGTGAAATTATTAATGCATACATTTGAACAGATCATTTTATATACAGTATGTGGTAAAAAAAAAAAGCCCTCTACTGCTGGCCCCCTCTGCAACAGTACAATGCTGACTTCTGCTATACTTCCTCTTCCCATCGTCTGAGGAGGAGTCAGACGACAACGGACTTGACTCAGACGAATCCAAGTCGGGCTTTTCCGTAGCCTCAGGGGAAGGTTGAGCCAGGCTGGTCTTTCTTGTTACTGTATAAAGACAATACAAAGAAACATTGATCACAATTAGACAGATAGCAGACAGGTTACAATAAGCATTTAAGCCATTTGGACATGGAATCTGCAAAAGGGGGTGCAGTATCAAAGTAAATTGTGTCTGTAATGGTGAAAATGGTTGAAAAAAATAATTATTTTCTTTAATTCAGATAGTTGTCCCTTCAAGAAATCTCTCTCCGTTGTCAGGTCTTTTATTTTTCCATCCTGGCATTCTAATTTAAACCTGGCCAGCTCAGGTTTATATTTCTGTAGACCCAGTTTGGCAGTTGGGGCCATTTGGGCAGCACCTGGGGTCAGCACAGAAATAACCATTCAGGATTATTTTGAATCTGTATCATGGACTAGACCGATTTTGTAGCATTACTTGGCCCCTTCCTGACAAGCTAGCATGACAAAACTGTTAGTATTAGATACTATTCTGCTCTTGCTCTTGGTTAGCTTAGCTTAGCAGATAGCTAACAGGAAGTTGGTTCCTTGAAATAAAGCCCAGGATACAAGGTAGGGTTTAGGCCTTTGATAAGTCTCCGATTACTTCAGATGTTTTGTAAAACTGTAGAAAACATACAAAAAACGGACTTTACAATATATTCATACAAATGAACACACACTATACAAAAGCTAAAACTAGCTTAACACTAGCATAAAACAAATGAGCAGCCATTAACAAGGCTTTTAGGGCCCGCAAGCTTCAATGCTAACTTACAATGCATTCTCAATGTAAAATGCTGCCGCGATTAGCATCGCCGAATTTGAGTTAAAATTAAACACTCAGAAATTAAACAAAATGCCAAGTGATTTTTTTTAACCTTTATTTATACAGGTAAATCCCATTGAGACCGAAGACTCTTTTTAAAGGGAGACCTGTTCCCATTCCCACGTTACCATTCACACACACATTCATATACCGATAGCAGGCAAACTATCGAACATCGAACATTCACACAAGGCAAGGTGGGTGAAGTGGCAGGACGGGGATCGAACCTCCAACCCTTTGATCATCAGCCGACCCGCTCTACCAACTGAGCCACAGTCGCCCCGATTAAGAAGCTTTAAACATAAATACTCACAGACTGAGACTTTCTCAGGACAACAAAGCTGAGAATTAACTGACATGCTGTGCTCTCTTGCTGGTTGCATCAAACTAAACTAAGGTAAACCAGGAGGGTCAAAAAAAAACAATCACACATGCAATGCCGTTTTTAACCACCAGTTGTCTAAAGCAAAAACAAATTGTGGGGGCAGAACAGATACGTTTGGTTTCAGTTTTATATGATAGTGTAAGCTAAACTTAGCTCAAAAAGGAAGCTTACCAAAGCTTCTGAAAGAAAGTAATGTAAGCCAGGCAAACAACTAGCTAGCTAGAACCAGCTAACGTTACTATAGCATTACATTCTTAAACTTACCAGAAGAGCCATCCTCCAGGACCTCACCCTCTTATTTTTCAGAGACCTGGTTTGGGGTGCTGACGACTCCGACATGTTCTCCTTATGTTCGTGAAACACTTTGTCAAGCATGGGCGTCAAGCTGGCGTCAAGTATTATGTACTAATATGGCGTCAAGCCATCAGCGACTTGCATAAACGGAACTTCAGGTTTTACAACTACCTTCAAAATAAAAGCCTTTAATGATCTGATATGAGGCACAAAACCGATCATACGAGTCATATTCATCATAGATTGTGAAAAATATACAACGTTCTCGGGGCATCTAATTTTAACACTCACTCAACATGTGCGCGCACACAAAGAGGTGAAAGAATCACTTCAGAGCAAAAACAAATATATTATGCTCATTATGCTAGATGCCAAAAGACAACATTTTGGAAAGAGGGATGAAAATCAGTGACTTTACTAAGATATGGCGCCGCAAACCAAACTCAGAAAACTAATTTTTGAAGGTACTTCAACTAGAAAAACATTAAAGCTAATCAAATACCTTCACCGCTCTAACATTGTATATGTCGTTTTTCTAATTCTCATTGTATCCACCTTGACAAGATATAGTACTTAGTAACTGTTAAAAAGGACTTATTAACCTTAATAAGCATTGTTCATAGAGCATAGTTAACTGCTAATAATTGATTAATAAAGATGTGTTTACCTTCATAAAGCAACAAACAATGCTTAGTAAAGGTTTAACAATGACATAATAGGCAAGTTAGTAAGACTCAATAAATAGGTTTGTAACGCTTTTATTAACAGCTATCAGAAACTCATAAGACTTTTATTAATGCTATTAAGCAATCAATAAATAGTTAAGAAGTTTCTTATAAGTTCTTATAAAAGTCTTATAATCACACTGTCAACGTGTTTATTATGTTATTATTAACACTTAAATATAGTCTTATTAACACAAATTAATGTTAATAAGCATCTAATAAGGTCCTTATTACCTAAGTCTAACTAAGGCTTACTACAAGAACCTTAGTATAAAGCGTTACCACATCTCCAAACTTTCATTCTCATAGCATTCACTGTAGCCAACAAACAAAAACATTTGACTCAACAGGATAGCCACATTAAAACTCTCAACTAACCTTTGGCTCAATCTATTGACAGACCATGCAAATGTGGAACAGCTCACATTAAAAAAAACATGACAGCTTTCAATACAACCTGGTGTCCTTTTCTTCTGTACATTCAGAGGTGATTCCTCTCCACACCTCTATAGCAAGACAATCCAAATATTAACACAATAAATGGAAAGAATAAAACAGCAAGACATGGCTCCCTTTTGATATTTTCACACCTTTCACCCTATATTTTCCTCTTCCTCTTTAGTTTTGCGTTTTTCATTTCTATTTGTTTATGTGCATGTATAAAAAATATAGTTTTCATTATTGGTATTGTTGGAAATACTTTATTTTGTAAATACTTGTGTTGTTTACTCACTGTGATAAAAAATCACATCCATAAACATTGGTCAAAGCACATCCTGTGTGTATTTATATTTGACTAGGCTGACAGATCAAAGCAGAGAAGTGGTTCACACCTTCAATGTAGAGCGGGGCAGCATCCACTTCTCTGAGTGTCCCCTTCTCCTGCCTCCCAGCTCAAATCATCTCGTCACGACAAAACACTCTGTGTCCTTGCTGTGGCTGCCGTTCAGAGATGAAAGCTCCATCCCTCAATGAATGAACGCATAGGGTTTACAGGTGTACATGTTGAGGATCCAGCTCTCACAAACTGAGATGTGAGAGAAGAGAGCGCAGTACTGTATATCTGGCACCAAAACCTCCCTCCCTCTCTCTCTCTTCCGCTCTCCTTCCGTCGCTCCTCCTTAAACTGACACTCTGTTTCCTCTTTCTTGCTGTTAGTGATGACGCTAGTTATTGTCTGTGTAGTGACGTTTCTCAAGTTTTCTTGGTTCCAATAAACATCACTGGTGACTGACTGCAGACTAGATTCTAACAACGCTTGAGTCCAAAAAATATAGGGCCGGTTTCACAGACAAGGCTTAAGACTAGTCCGAGACTAAAATGCCTGTTGAGCTGGATTAATTCAAAGCTACTTGCACAGACTCAGTTTAAAATAGTCCTAGATTAAAGATATTCTGGATTAAACAAAGACAATTGCTATACAGACGACTAGAGCTACTCTAGGTCTAAATTTGATCTTAAATTAATCCTCCAAAGAGGCAGGTTTAACTTCAGTTTAGTGGTGTTTGTGAGAGAGCATGGACTATTTGGAATATCTAAATGAAGACCAACTCCCACTGCAGAGGCCAGCCAGAAGAGTACTTGTGGATAGGTCTTATCCGAAACATTTATTTGATGAACTTACATTTCGAGACCGCTTCAATATGGAAAATGCACTGGAAATAACAACTTTGCTTGAGTTTATTAGATGGATGCATTTAAATTGAAGATGTATTCAGCACAATAAAATGAGTGTCTAAAACAATTCTGTTTTCAAATGTGGTTGTTGTGATTTAAAATACTGACACACATGAATAACAAAATGAAAAAACACAACATGAACACCTTTTATTTTCTACTTATATCTTCACTGTGATTAGTAATCACAATTGTCTCAGTACTGTATCTTGTTTGAATCATAGCTCTCTCTTCCAACTTCATGTCCAATTCCACCTGTAGAATTTTCATTTTCATTTCATACTTCCTTCAGATATTGCATTTTCCATTTCCATGGAATGCAAGTCATCTTTTGTGTCCTTTGTTGAAAGGCTGTGGCAAGCTCTTCTTTAAAGTCTATCAGTGCAGATGTCATTAAAAATAATGTCAAAATTATAAACGAGATAACCTGAAGTTGGTGTATTGTTCTCTTAGTAACATTTTCATTAGAATTGAATTTGTTGCAAATTGCGGCCCACCTATTCATTTGCTCAGTCCTAGCAGTATGGCTTTTAGATTCAATAACCGGATGGTTTCAAACTGTTCTTTTTAAAGAGATTTTTTTTCAAATTCATTAAAGTTTATTGACGGGATTTTTTTAGCCTCTGCCATTGTTTTTTCTCACAAGCAATGGTGTTTCTGTTCCACTCCAGGTTTTTATGATCACCGTTGGACCAGCAGCATGTGCTCATGGGCAGGTGTTCACAATCAGGCTTACTTACCTTACTCCAGGACTTTATAGTCTCAGACTAACTAAGCCAAATTTAAGCCATATCCATGAAAGTGACTTAAACATCCCAGTTTAACTAGTCCACATTAAGGCCTACTCCTGGCTTAATCTAGGCCCTGTCTGTGAAACCGGCCCCTTATGTCCTGGGGCCGCTTTCCCCAAGCCTTCTTAGAGCCTTCTTAACGCTACGTCATTCGTAACCCCTACTTAGAGTTCCTACTTAACATTTCGCCTGTTTACCGAAACGTTCTTTGCTACGAATCTCTTTCGTACGTCATACGTTGGTAAGGTTGGTCTGGAGCGCCCTCAGAGCCTTCTTAGCTCTACCATAGGGATGTTTCAGCTCTCACTTGTGTCATTTAACTAATAAATCTGACTGTATTTCATATCAAACGAACACAGCGATGACTGTATTTAATAACAACCTGTTCAAAACGATCCAACTGTATAGTGTATATCACGTATATTTAAAGTAGCCTATGCTATTTGATATTTTAGCAGAATACCATTCACTCTGATTCACAAAGTGTTCAAACTATATGAACAAGTAGCCTACTTTTTAGTCATCTAACTGACTTGACAATCAGCATTATCTGAATGGATACGATGTCCGTCAATATGAAAATACTTTATACGTGATACACTATGGCCTGCAGTCGGATCGTTTTTATCAGTTTGATATTTAATACAGTCATCGCTGTGTCCCTTTGATATGAAATACAGTCAGATTTATAAGTTTAATGACACAAGTGAAAGTCCCTGCGATCGCTATGGCATCGCCAGAGATACAGACCCCCACATTTCCTTCCGTTAAAGCACCATGCGTTAAACGGACACGAGTGACATCCCTGTTGCGCATGGAACTGCCACACATTCATGAAGAAAATAATTGCTGGAAACAATCTTAATCTCCTCTGCTGTTTCTATATTTTTCTCTATATATATTTTTAATCAGTAGCCTATAGGCTATAGTAGTATGTTCGACACTAGAACCTCCGAACTGTGTTCCAGGCTCATCTGACCCGGGCAGAGTGCGTCGGATCCTCCGCCTCAAAACATGTAAACGTGTGAAAAAATGAATGAATAATCAATTAGAGCTTACCTTAAAATAAGTGTGCCATGTTACTGTTTATTGTATTTAGGATTTTAGCTCATTTGGACGCTGTTTGGGCCGTCTGTTTTTATTGATATAGGCGATATTATATATACTTTCAGTTTCATTACTGACCCACCACGAAACGTGATTAGTGTTCATAAAGATACTTAGATTATAAAACTAGAGGTCCAAAACACAGATGATGATTAAACAAACTAATTTATGACTTTATATTACACAAAAAATGCATGGGTAGATTTGATTAGGCAGCATACAGAAATGGCAAATCGAACTCTGAGCAATCGATTTCAGCAGTGTACGAATGACGTAAGGAGTGTTTCTCCTAAGAGACCGTTCGGGAACCACGACTACAGGGGTAAACAACTTTGGTTAGTCATAACATAGGAGTCTTCGTATCTCGCTAAGAGAGGACGTTATTGGGAATCCGGGCCCAGAAGTTTGTTGAGTTTGCAAAAAAGGTCTTGGGTTTATTTTGTAAAAAAATCAAAGAAAACTGACTTAGAATGCTTTAAACAAACAAAAGAGCAGGATGAGGACTAAGACATTGTAGAAAAACTTTTGCTGGTCTAATCAGCCACACCTGGCATCTGTCCATCTCCATTATATACCTATAGGCACTGGCGACCTGTAGAGGTCGCCAAAAAACAAATATGGCACACAAATATTAATAAACAGAATATGGCTCCTACACACCGGCCCCTAATTGTATAGGTGTGTAACAATTACAATTATATAAATCAAAATAAGAAGGAGCTACAATATGTGCGCTGAAATACATCTAAAATAATACACTATTTCAAGTTCATTCCAATCTTCTGTCTCCAACAGCAGGCAGATCTTGGTTATAGGTCGCTCAAGAACACTTGTCCTCGTCAGTAGTTTGACAGAGCGAACGAAACCATTCGAGTCAGCAATGGTTTCTTTTATCCTGGCAAGCAACCAAGAGCCACGGGGTGCCGTTGAATCTACTATCATCACCACATTCAACTTCAAAGTTCCTTCTTACTGCACACCACTTTTGTCTTTCCTGCAGTAAGGGCAGGTACTCTTTCGTCCAGCGCTTCCAAAACAGCTCTGCTATGTACTGGATCTGCTTCCAGCGACGTCGAGCATAGAGGTCTGATTTTTGAAAGAGTCCTGGGGGAAAAGCAGGCTTGGTGTTCAGGAGGAGAATGTGATTAGGTGTCAGGGCTTCAAGATCGTGTCGATCAGCTGATACAGTTGTTATAGACCGACTGTTAAGGATTGCCTCCACTTTGCAAAACACAGTACAAAGGCCTTCATCATCGAGAGTTTGTTGATGCAAAACTGAACAGAGTATGGATCTCACCATTCTGATAAGTCGCTCCCACACTCCACCGTGATGAGAGGCAGCGGGGGGGTTGAAACTCCACTTCACTCCATGCTGTAGGGAATCTTGGACTTGGTGTTGATTCAGTGTTAAAAGAGCTTTCTTTAACTCTCTTTCCGCTCCAACCAGATTGGTTCCATTATCCAATCTTAGATGTTCCACTTTTCCTCTTCTGCAGATAAATCTCCTTATTGCATGTATACAGGAGTCTGTATCAAGTGAGTGAGCGACCTCTAAATGCACTGCTCTGCTTGACATGCAGGTGAATATGACACCGTATCTTTAAACAAGGCTCCTTGCTTTCTTTACCTCGATGGGCCCAAAATAATCAAGTCCAACATTTGTAAATGGAGGGTTATCTGGTATTATTCTTTCAACAGGTAAACCTGCCATTTTCTGTTCTCCTGGTCTTCCTCTTACACACCTGCATACAACACTTTTGGAGATGATCTTTCTTACAGTAGCATTTGCACCTGTAATCCAGTATTTCTGGCGCAGCTGCGAAAGAACATGGTTCCTTCTATTATGACCAACATTTTCATGGATTTGGCGAAGGATAAGAGAGGAAATATGCATGTTATTTGACAGAATAATAGGATGTTTGCTTTGTTGAGGCATAGCTGATCTGTCAAGTCTACCTCCCACTCAAAATCCCATCCTCCAATACTGGGTCCAACTTGTAAAGGGGACTTGACCTTTTGACACCAGATGGCGCCATTTCCAATCTGGTCATCTCTTTTGGGAATGTTTGTCTTTGGCAGAAACGGATGATTGATTTTTCTGCCATTTCAAGATCATCAACAGTTATGTTTTGTTCACCAATAGCCTTCTTTCCCATCTGCTGTGAGAGAGTCACTTTACTTTGTGATCGTGTGTATGGGCGGTTGGACACAGGATTATTTTTCTTTTCTCTGTTTTGCTAGAGATTGCAAGACACTTTTTAACTTTAATATCCATGCCACAGCCTTTCTTAACTTCAGCCAACAGGAGAAATAAGAGAGCAGTTGGTTGGTAGGGTTATCTGTGTCCTTCAAAACAATATTATGCACAACCAACCTGACTTTGACTTCAGTAGAAATTTTAGGTGGGCACACTGGGCAGAGAGACCGAAGATGCGAGCGCGCGCAGAGCACGCAAGCAGAATTTTTTTGCCCTTGTAAGATCTCTGCGTCTGCTTTTTGGCACATTTACTGTGAATTATGTAGAACACAATATGCAAATAAACTTTGTGTTGCTGTGTGGGAGATTTGATTCTTGCATGTTTTTTTCCCCAAATGTTTATGAATGACATATAATATACATTAGGCTATATACTACATAATGTATCTTTTTTTTTAATCGCAGTATTAACTGTAGGCAGCCTGAGTTGATTGAAGAGAAAGCTTAGCACACTACATAGATATATAGTCTTTCCACTATTGCCTCCGATGTCCAGCTGGGTGAAAATAGTAGCCAGCCGAGGTCACTACCCTGCTAAGCGTGTCCGGGGGGAGTTTTTTTTTTACCTTTTTAAAGTGAAATGCATGAATGTGGTGCACTTTGAGAGGAAAATTAAGAGGCTAAATCTGAGGAATTTTGGGTGAACAAATCATTTGGAGACACTGGGTCGGATGAATTAGAAGCTATTGAAGAAAGACACATGGATTTTCCATAGAAATATAAATTTGAAATAATATAAAAATATTATGCAGGGTCCTCTGGGATGGGCTTGGTGCTCTTTTTCTTTTACGGGACATATT
Organism: Hyperoplus immaculatus; assembly: GCA_949357725.1. Taxonomy (NCBI): domain Eukaryota; kingdom Metazoa; phylum Chordata; class Actinopteri; order Uranoscopiformes; family Ammodytidae; genus Hyperoplus; species Hyperoplus immaculatus. Next base: position 28,904,759 of record OX442362.1, read on the forward strand.
TTTCTGTAATATAATGAATTCATTTAAATGCAGTGATTACATTCTACATACTTTACATTTACATTATATGATGTTGATATCAAACACACAAACTGAAAAAATAAATAAATAAAATAAAATGGGGGGTGGGGGGGGGGCACCACCCATGGCAGTCGGGACCCTAAGCAACCGCTTATTTTGCTTATGCCTCGGGCCGGCTCTGCTGACCAATGACCACTATAAGCGGGTGGGTAACTTGGAGGCAGGCTGTCCTGCCCACCCAATAATACAATTAGAAGCAATGCATGGTAATGGTATATTCTTTAGTATTAATTAATTGTCTGAATTTTATTTGACATTTTCTTGGACAACGAATGAACAGGTCCGTCCGATAGTGGGTCTGGACTTCCAAAATAAATAAATAAATAAATAATTATTATAATTTTTTTTTTGATTGGGTGGGCACAGCCCTTTGGGTGGGATTTCATGGGTGCATTTGGCCATTCACTCATTGGCCTTAACAGGAAAGTTGGTCCCTGTATCCATCTTTTTCCTTGCACAAATCTTCCAGCACTTACGCCTCGTTTCCACATACGTACATTCTCGTATGCGATCCAAAAGGATCCGTCCAAAAGTCCATTAATTCCTATGTGATTCTCCGTAATGTCCGTTTGCCTCCGAAACTCCTACCCTCCGTAATATTTCTGTCCGGTTTCTGTCAGGTATCCGTATTATATATGTTCAAATAATTGAACTTTTTACGTGGATTACGGACAGACCGTATGGAAGTTTTGCTAGGTTAGCTTACATGCGATGTCGTTCCACTCAGTTAATGTTGATTGTCAAGTCAGTTTGATGATTAAAAAGTACTTGTTCATATAGTTTGAACACTTTGTGAATCAGAGTGAATGTTATTCTGCTAAGATATTAAATAATTTAAATACGTGATACACTGTTTACAGTCGGATCGTTTTTTATCAGTTTGATATAAAATACAGTCATCATCTGTGTCCTTTTGATGTAAAATACAGTCAGATTTATTAGTTTAATGACACAAGTGAGAGTGCCCGCGATCGCTGCAGCATCTCCAAAGACACGGACGCCCCGACTCTCTTGAGATTTCCTTCCGTTGGACACTAGAAGCAACCTCTGTAAAACGGACATGAGTGACATATGTATGTGGAAACGAGGCGTAAGTCCTCTGGATGCATCGTCGGCTGGATTTAACTTTGTCTCCACATACTTCCATTGTGATACATTTGTGTTATCTCTGATTGTTGACACTCGATTCGCAATGAAAGTATGGAATCGGGTATGCTCGTTTGCAATGTGTTTGATTACTGCTTGACTATCAGTCCAAAAAGCTGAGTTTTCGAGTAGCAACTGCAATTCTGCTCTGGGGCCGGTTTCCCGATAACGTCCTCTCTTAGCGAGATACAAAGACTCCTACGTTATGACTTACCAAAGTTGTTTACCCCTGTAGTCGTGGTTCCCGAACGGTCTCTTAGGAGAAATACTCCTTACGTCGTTCGTACACTGCTGAAATCGATTGCTCAGAGTTTGATTTTCCATTTCCTGCTCATTTCATGCGCAGCTGCATGACAACACTATATTATAAAACGTATTGCAGTCTTTGCGAATAAAAGATTGCTAGAAATCCTTCTAGGCCGAAACATTTATTTAACACTAGAAGCGCCAGCGTTCTCTTTATATGCTGCATAATCAAATCTACCTGTGCATTTCTAGTGTAATATAAAGTCACAAATTAGTTTGTTTAATCATCATCTGTGTTTTGGACCTCTTGTTTTATAATCTAAATATCTTTAAGAACACTAATCACGTTTCGTGGTGGGTCAGTAATGAAACTGAAAGTAGATATAATATCGGCAATACCCTATATAAATAAAAACAGATGGCCCAAACAGCGTCCAAATGAGCTAAAATCCTAAATACAATAAACAGTTACATGGCACACTTATTTTAAGGTAAGCTTTAATTCATTATTCATTATTTTTTTCACACGTTTACATGTTTTGAGGCTCTCTGCCCGGCTGCTGTCAGCTGAGCCGGACGAGCGTGTGGAACACAGTGCAGAGGTTCTAGTGTTAACCATGGTCGAACCATAGATAATAAATAATATGGATGTAGCATCCGGGCTGACCTCAGTTATTCACACGGCATCCAATAATCCTGAGCTGTGTCTGAAATCGCACACTTAGGTAAGTGAACTTACATTGAGTGCACTTTATTATCCCTACAGTACACTTACTTATAGACGCAGTGCTCTCATTTCTACAGTGCACTGTCCAAACTGCCGTCGCGCACCTACCGGAAATGACTTTGCATTTTGTCGGTTCTTCTTCGGTGGTATTTTTTTCTGCTTGTGTTACCGATAGCCAAAACAAGAACATAAATCGCGGAAACACAAAAACAATGTGTAATTTAACTTTTGTAGAGCGCGTCTGTCTCCACGGTTGCTTCAAGCTCGTCTATTTTGATTTTAATGTTCCGGTCTCTCCGTTACGTAGGCAAGATGGCGGCCGTTGAGTGTGGAAAGTGTCCATCGCTCCACACTCAAGTTTTAGACCGTTTTGAGTGCACGACCGAGGAACTTACAGTGCACTGCATTTTGGCACACTCTCCGGTTTTGCGCAAAGTGCACTCAAAAAAGTAAGTGTAAGTACAGAAGTGCGCGATTTCAGACACAGCATCGGTTTGTGCGCGTCGCCATCTTGTGAGATTTTTACTCCGCCTCACTTCTCTTGCCGAAAAGGGGAATCGAAGTCACGTCGGGGGGAGGGAGATAGCTGACGTATACCTCCGAGGCAAAGTGAGGGACAACGGGCGGAGAGCTGTCACTCAAGAGATCGCGCCAATACATTTTAACCTCCAAAAGAATAAAAACTAGCGTGGGTCAAAAAATTTCACCCCCCTCAGTGTTGTCATGGAGATATGACCTAAACATACAGACTAAAATGGTTTTGTGGCCCAGGCTGTAAATAGGTTTAATAAGACTTTGAAAACGGCCTATCTAACAAGTGAGTCAAAGAAAAACTGCTCGTCTTGGCGCCACCCCCAGTGGCACTTTCTGGTTACTACAGTTGTAGGTCACTTCCTTATTGGATGCCGGTAAAAATGAGGTTGGGGCTTGGGTCAAACATACTACTGTAGCAGATACTGATTTTAAAAAATATGTAGAAAATATAGAATCAGCGGAGGAGATTAAGATTGTTTCCAGCAATTATTTTCTTCATGAATGTGTGGCAGTTCCATGCGCAACAGGGATGTCACTTGTGTCCGTTTTACGGATGGTGCTTTAACGGAAGGAAATGTGGGGGTATCTCTGGCGATGCCATAGCGATCGCAGGGACTTTCACTTATGTCATTAAACTTATAAATCTGACTGTATTTCATATCAAAGGGACACAGCGATGACTGTATTAAATATCAAACTGATAAAAACGATCCGACTGCAGGCTATAGTGTATCACGTATAAAGTATTTTCATATTGACGGACATCGCATCCATTCAGTTAATGCAAGTCAGTTAGATGACTATAAAGTACTTTGTGAATCAGAGTGAATGGTATTCTGCTAAAATATCAAATAGCCTACTTTAAATATACGTGTGATATCCTATACTATATACAGTTGGATAGTTTTTAACAGTTTGTTATTAAATACAGTCATTGCTGTGTCTGTTTGATATGAAATACAGTCAGATTTATTAGTTAAATGACACAAGTGAGAGCTGAAACATCCCTACGGTAGAGCTAAGAAGGCTCTGAGGGCGCTCCAGACCAACCTTCCCAACGTATGACGTACGAAAGAGATTCGTAGCAAAGAACGTTTCAGGAAACAGGCGAAATGTTAAGTAGGAACTCTAAGCAGGGGTTACGAATGACGTAGTGTTAAGAAGGCTCTAAGAAGGCTTCGGGAAACCGGCCCCTGAACCCTTGACAGAGAAATAATTTGGATGCATGTTTAACTCTCCTGTATAGATTTATTTAAAAGTGAACACAAACTTGAGTCACTTAAGATCTTGGTGAAGTGATATCTTTATACCATTAAGATTAAATCATAGGCTTATTTCCAGTGATCTAATGCCTCGTTTCCACCGAGTAGAGCGGGTCGGGTCGGAGCGGCTCAGAGCGGGACAGCTCACGTTTAAGAATCTCGTGGTGTTTCCACCGCCGACCCTACCCTTACTGGTAGGGCGGGGTTTAGGCTGGACTGTGATAGCCAGAATATGGGTCAAACTATCGGGCTGTGGAACAACTGCACACGGCGGAAATTATTATTTCAACCAATAAACGGACGGCATGTGTAGCTCTGCCTTTTCGGCACTCTTTCAGGTGGCTGGTACCCCAACGGAGGAGTACCGAAATTAGGAGCGGCTCAGAGCGGTTAGGTGCGCTTAAACCGTACCCTACCCAACTTTTGACAAATGAAAAGCCAAACTTCTCGGGCCGAACCGCTCCAACCCGCTCTACTCGGTGGAAACGAGTCTCGCAAAGCCAGACCAAAACTTCAACAATTAGTATGATGTTACACATCATAATAAAGTTCATCATATCCATCTCTACAATAATAATAAGGGCTCTTTTATTAGACCTTCTTTAACTTTAGGCCGATCATATTCGTTATGTGAAGGGAGAAATACTAAACCTCCTTTATTTGGATTTGTAAATAATTTTTTATCAAAAGTAGGTTTTCTAGTAAAATAACAAGAAAGATAAAGATGTGTGGGGTATGGGGATATCGTTTCTTGTTTTGAAAATGCCCCTCGCTTTTAAAGTGTGTTTTTTTTTTTTTTTCATTGTCACAGGGCAATTTATAACACCCAAAGGGGGAATCGTTGCATACACTCAGTATACAGTATATCTACACATACCTACATGCATACACACCTATACACATACACATGCATATACCTACATAGATACATATAGGGGAGAACGGGGTAATCTGAGCCACTTTTTACATTTGCTCCCCTCTAAGCGAGCTAAAATGATTTATCACTCAAATTTACACATTTCCCATTAATTCAGGATTTTCCATTAATTCAGGATGTTTCCTAGAAATGGGCATTAGCAGAATATTTTCAAGACAAAGGGCAGTGAAAATATGATTGTTTTAAAAAAAGTTGTCATGTGGCTCACTTTACCCCAGCTGTAGGGTAAACTGATCCACTTACTTTTTCCACTCTGAAACTACCATAACAACACATATTGTAACAGTAAGAATCCTGAAAGCTAGCCACACATTCCAGAACTAATGTCGGACTAGTAAAAGAATGGTGGGGTTTGGTCAATTAAGCAAAGCAAATGTTCTAAACACTTGAAAGTAACTCTGAACAAAATCAAATACAACATATTATAATTCAAAAGGTTTTAATAAGATTCAAATGAAAGATAGAACCAGTTAGATTAGAACACAGTCTGGGGGTCAGAACACAGGACCCTTAGAGCCAGCTAGTGTCTGGGGGTCAAAGCATAGGAAAATCAGAACCAGCGAGAACAGCCTGGGACTCAGAACACAGGAGAAGACCCAACTGGATTATAACATCAGCCTGTCATACTCTACAACTAGGCCTACTCTACATTCCAGCCCTGAAGGTTACAGGGAAAGACGAGAAGGTGCTCTTTCCGTGTGGTTGCCCCAGGTCGTCTTCCTGGTGTATTTCCTTGGCATGATGGCTTTTCTACAATGTGTATGATATTAAAATAAAACATATGTCATGTAATATTACATTAAAATATGTTTAAGACTAAACTTAACTTGTGCCTCATGGTGGGGGAAAGTGAGACAGTGGCTCACTTTCCCCCACAGCATTTGGCTCACTTTCCCCCACCACCACAATTTGAGAAAAACTACCTCTCTTAGCATTTTAGGCTAATCTTCAGTTATCAGCATCACATGGTTTCATATGTTGGTAGTTCATCAACACGTATGATAGAAGTTTTTCTACGTGAATACATTTGCTTTGGCACAACAGTTGATTAAGTTGACAGCAAGAAAATGTACTTTTACATGCAAAATACTTATTTTGGTGAAAAAATCATGCTTACCACAGCACCATGAGGTCCTCTCTTTCAGGGCCATGGGGAAATGAGAGGGGCTTGAAAACATATATCTCACATGATCACAAATGTTTTCCGTTGCCTAGATACAGGGGGTGGCTCACATTGCCCGATTCCTCAGATTCCCCCGTTCTCCCCATATATATATATATATATATATATATATATATATATATATATACACACTCAACAAAAATATAAACGCAACACTTTTGTTTTTGCTCCCATTTTTCATGAGATGGACTTAAAGATCTAAAATTCATTCCAGATACACAATTGTACCATTTCTCTCAAACATTGTTCACAAATCTGTCTAAATGTGTGATAGTGAGCACTTCTGCTTTGCTGAGATAATCCATCCCACCTCACAGGTGTGCCACATCAAGATGCTGATCTGACATCATGATTAGTGCACAGGTGTGCCTTAGACTGTCCACAATAAAAGGCCACTCTGAAATGTGCAGTTTTGTCTCACAGCAAAATGCCACAGATGCCACAAGCATTGAGGGAGCGTGCAATTGGCATGCTGACAGCAGGAATGTCAACCAGATCTGTTGCTCGTGCATTGAATGTTCATTTCTCCACCATAAGCCGTCTCCAGCAACTTCGCACAGCCATTGAAGAGGAGTGGACCAACATTCCACAGGCCACAATTGACAATCTGATAAACTCTATGCGAAGAAGATGTGTTGCACTGCATGAGGAAAATGGTGGTCACACCAGATACTGACTGGTTCTGAGTCCCCAGACCCCCAATAAAGCAAAAAAAATGCACATTTCAGAGTGGCCTTTTATTGTGGACAGTCTAAGGCTCACCTGTGCACTAATCATGATGTCAGATCAGCATCTTAATGTGGCACACCTGTGAGGTGGGATGGATTATCTCAGCAAAGCAGAAGTGCTCACTATCACACATTTAGACAGATTTGTGAACAATGTTTGAGAGAAATGGTAATATTGTGTATCTGGAATGAATTTTAGATCTTTAAGTCCATCTCATGAAAAATGGGAGCAAAAACAAAAGTGTTGCGTTTATATTTTTGTTGAGTGTATATATATACATATACATACACATACATACATATACACATACATACATATACATACATATATAGGGGAGAACGGGGTAAGTAGGCACACTTTTTACTCTACTGAGAATTGCTCATCACCTAAACATCTTTCGATAGTCATTCCTACATTACATTGAAGCTTAAAGTGTTGGCTTGAAATGTGTACCCCTCACTTTTTCTATCTTATTGTAATAAAGAAGAAATTAATCATCAAAGACACCCTTACACATTGTGACAATCAACCCCATCAAGGGGTCGGTTGTCATACACTATGGGGTTGTTTGTCACAATGTTATCTTAATGGGAATAATCTTGAAAAGAAGGAAAGGAAGTAGAACTAAATTTGAAAATGCAATTGCATTGTCAATTTGACAAATAGGCCTACACTGAAAAAAAAAGTATGTTGGATTTACATGAAAATAATATGTACATCGGTTGCACGCAATAAAATCATGTTCACTGAACATGATTTTATTACAATAAATATACATAATTATTTTTGGTTATGCAAACATGACTTTTTCATGTTAATAATACTTAATTACCCCATGTTAAACCAACATGATTTTAATATAAATTGTTTATATATTTTACATGTTCTGTATATTCAATTATTTCCTGTTTAGGAAACATGATTTTTCTATTTAAATTACACAGTATTGTCATGTTAAATATACCCAACCTGATCAAGTAAGTCTGAGACTATTAAATTATAAAGGATCTGCATAATTTCACATATTTCTGTGCACTGATTTCTTTCCATCCTAGTCTTTTATCTGCAAAATATATCATACCATTTGCAAAATAAGGAACAAAGAAACATCTTTCTTTTCAACATGTGTATTTTTTTTCAAAGAATACAACAACATTGTTTTTCGCTGACCACCTTCAACTGCCAATAGAATGGACATGCAATGTGTGACTCAGGAGAACACAATAAACGTTCACAACTGCTACAATCTGAAAATATTACAAGATTACAGTAGTAGTTAAAATAGATTGTCCATGCTCTGGATTGTATGCGAAATAAAAGGTTGCTTAATCAGCACTATATTTCACAGTAAATAAAAGAATTATTTAAATGAAGATAAAGAATCCACTTGGTGAGTATTCCAAAAGGCAAACGTGGGCCACTGTTGAGTCCGCCATAACATTGCAACAGATAAATCGGATACATCAGACTGTTTGAGAACTTGGGCTTCGTGATGCAGTCTAGTGGAGCAGCTGCTAGTTAAATGTCCTTTTGTTTAACGCTGGCCTTTTTTGGACAATGGCGGATTCTTTTCTCACAGTTCACAATAAAGAATGTGCGAAACAAAGAAAATAGCCCCAAATTATAAAATGTAGACTCTTAGTAGAAGCTCCAGTAGTTTCAGAAAAACCTAAAATCTGACCAGGCACTTTGATGCAAGTGGTACATTTGGGGACACAAGTGCCGAAGAAACAATCTTTTAAAAAACAGTAGACGGGCTAAATGTAAATACTGCAAAAATACATATAGGAAAACAAAAGAGTTGCAAGAGTGCATGTCAAAAGTCAGGCCTAAATGCATTCACAGAGCAAACATGGTCCATGGCAACATTCAGAGTCTGTGAGAACTTGGGTTCTTAGAGTGCATGTTGCTGTCCAGCTCCATTACAACTTTCTGGAGCAATGCCAAGTCCAGCATAAATACAATTAGTAACAGCTCAGTTTTTGAGAACTTAGAAAGTGTGCTGCCTTGTAGCTCAGCAGCTAGTAAAATGTCCTCTGATATCACTATCTTTCATAATGGCATTGAATAAAAAAAAAATAATGGTATCGTTACTCAAATGTCACAGTAAAGAACGTGCAAAAAACAAAACAATCAATTCTAACATAGGGAAACTAAATACCTATGGTAGGAGGTCTATTAGTTTAAGAGAAAACGGCAAATCTGACAAGGCACTTTGATGCAAGAGGCATATTTTGTGAACACATGAGCACCAGAGAAACAAAACACTTGGTGCATGTAAATAGTCCAAAAAGGAACAGTAAAAGAGTTGTATGTCAAAAGTCCACAATAAATGCAGTCCATGAGCAACAATGATCCAATGCCAACAGCTCACTCATAGAGTCTGTTTTTGAGAACTTGGGCTTTCTTTGAGAGTGTGGTGCCGTCCAGGTCCATCACAACTTTCTGGAGCACTTCAAAAGTGTACCTTAGTTCAGGAGGGTAGTTCAGGTTCAATGCATACATTAGGCCAAACAACATGGCAGCAGCTAATGCAACGTTGTCCAGTTCCTGCAGTATCTGCTGGCCTTCCAGGACAATCCCCATGTCCTCTGGTCGACTGGTTGCTTCACGTTTGACAACGTATATTCCCACCGTGGTCTCCTCAATGGATTCGTTGATGGCGGCTTCGTCCTCTGCCTGCACAGTAAAATCACAAATAGAACGGAGTGAGAAAAAAACAAAAGTCCATATTTACAATGGAATTATATTGAATGTTATTTAAAAGATTTAGTCATTTTAAATAATTTAAGCCAGTCTATCTGATCCTCCCCTTTCCGCTCTTTTAAACTTAAATGCAGACTGTGCATGTTTCAAATGAAAAAACAAACAAATATAAAAGTTGTTACCGTACTTAACACAACTGAAGTGTGTTGTGATTTGCATCAGTACAGTCGCCTAGATCTATTCTATATTGTTTTACTAACTTCATATTTTAGTGCTCAACAAAATATCAAAATCAGTAAAATAACTTCACTCACCACAAACTCTCTAACAAGATTAGCTGGGTCTTCGTTGAGGTAGACACACAGCCCCTTGAGAACGCATTCCCGCCCTATATCGAGGTCATCATCCTAGGTCAAGGGGATTAGAAGAGAGACATTTGGTTGGAATCCTTTTTCCTCTATCAACTCAAATATCAAGTATTTTATTTCCCACAAATTCATTCTTACTTGAATACCTTCAGAAGTTTGTCAGATAGTACATCTAGCTGTGAGAGAAATCTGGATTGCAGGGGCATGGTGGTGAGGCGCTTAAATTCCGCATTTATCTGAAAAAAAAAAACAGAAAAAAAAAACAGACAAAATCATTTGATTACTTAATTTTCTAATGATCGTATATTAAAAATATATAAATCACCAAATGTTTTGTTGCTAAAATAAGATGGTTTTCAGTGTTTCAGTCAAATTATGTACCTCATTTACTTCAAAGAGCGCTGGCCATCTTTCCTGGAAGTCTTGTATCATGGGTGTGTCACGTACCACTTCATATCTCCTAAATGCAAACGTCTTTTCCATTTTCATCCTCACCACATCCCTGTTATTCCTCTTCTTAACATCTGAAAGAAGTTCCACTCTCAGTTTCTCAAGGCTCACATCAGATTCCCCAGTAGGATAAGGTGTGGGTGTTTGAGTTTATAATGATTAAGAAGTAGAGACCTACTTGCAACTGCAACAGAACACCCCTTACACTGCCACATTCACTGGAAAAAAGAGAAAGGGAAAAATGGGAGGCCAACCAAACAAATACATCAACATAGCTTTCCTCAGAGAATCAGTCAACATGCTTCACAGTAACTCTTTATAGTAGTTTAAATGCAACACATTTAAATTCAACTCAAATGACAGTTATTAGCTACACCTAGTTAAATATTATGGTGCTTTTGAACTGTGTGGTGAATATGTAATAAATCACAAAAAATTTTATATTTGTGTAGGCTAATGTTACCACAAAGTACCAAAATAGATGAATATTCATAATTGACAACAACATTATCATACTATGGAATTTTAAATGTCTTAAAATCAAGGTTAAATAAGTAAAGTTAATAAATAAAGCATTTAAATACTCACCATTTTCTACAGAGCCTTTGGAACAATGCTGGAAACAAAAACAGGCCAACCTGTCTCCCACCAAATTACCTATACAGAAAAAAATACATTTTTAAATATTTTATTATTCACACAGCAGTTTTTATTTTTCCACATATTTAAAATGCACCTTATAGTTTCTACAGAACACATTAACCAACAAACATTTCCATAAATAAACCTCCCCCATTTGTCATTTAAATATGGCTGTATTAAGGTAATTCCAGACACCAACCACTTTAAATTAATTAACATTTAAATAGATTCGTAACAACGAAGTGAAATGCATCAAACATAACATGCTGTATTGTAGCGTCCCTCGGCCAGGAGACGGAACTGGGGTGTGCTTGCGATCTATTTCCAATTATTACACAGGCTACTGTGGGCCGTAGCCAACACCTATTTAACAAACAGTTTGCTCTCTGTGCTCACAAGTGTGTGTACCTCGAACTCACGCTCTCTTTTAGCCTAATTCCTTAGAGCAACAACAACATTTCCCCGTTCTCAGCCAATCGACAACCAAAAGCCCATGACAGTCAATGTCTCTCTGGAATTCCAACAACTCAACCCAGTGAACTTAGCATAAAAAACACCTCTTTAAACAGAGTAACACAAATAACACAACTCACAGCATTACATGTCCCCCAGCCCGTTGCAATATTTTGCAAGCTAAGTATAGCTGGTGAAGAGCAAAGCACCTAAACTATGATTGAATGCCTTTGCTAACCAGCAATGCTAAACGCTAGCCGCTAATGCTAATTCCAACCGGTTGTTGCTAACTAGTTTTACTCACTCATATTAGGCATACATTCAGATCCCGCGACCACAAAAACACATCCACATAGCGACTCCAAAAAAAGTTCCACAACACCTGTGCAGTCACGTCTGTTGCTGTACCAGATCAAATAGAATATGTCAGTCAGTGGTGTCTGCTACCTCTGAACTTTGACCTTCTTCCATGCCGTGTACATGACGACCGGTGACGCCTACACAGAGCCCTCGGCTACACCGTCACCATTCTCACCGGCCCAATCAATATACTCACACGTATTTACTATAATAATAACCATTCTTGAAACCCACATTTTCATCATGGTATCATAAGGTTAATGGACGGAATTATGCCGAGCCTGGCAACACCAATGTAAAAAGCTGAAGTAAATCAATGCCAGGCGTAGAAGTATAAAACAAAGAAAATACATTACCAGGGACTTTCCCCACAGTGGGATAGTGAATGTGAATTTTTCCTCGGAAAAGCGCCAACATGTGGTTGCCTAAGCATGCGGTTACCCCCCCCCCCTCCCCCCTCCAGCGAACTACACCAATTAACTTACTAGTTCTAACGAAAGTCAACAACTATACACTCTAAAACATTTCACACGATAGAAAAACATGCTTTATGTCCCAATTTCGTGAAATAGTAACAGACATAGGCTAAATTATGGTAAATGTTTAGGCCTAGCTAACGGCAGTGAATGGTAACCTAAGCTAACTTTAACACATTAGCATAGACCTTGACATAAGCACGTTCCTCAACCTTAAGGGCAAATAAAAACAAGCTTTTAGAGTGACTCAATCTTAATTTAAATACTTATACCTTGAAAGAGAACTCCTCGAGGTCCACGTGCATTCCGTGCATTCACCACAAGTGCAAAATGGCGAACGGTTGTTCTTCTTCAACTGCCTGATGACGCGTTCTTAGTGGGCGGTGTTCCAGACAAAACATAACTTTTTTATTTATTCTTAACATGACTTAGACTTGTAGATTTAACATTCCTCAAAGTCATTAGAGTTCTACATGATATATATATGTTTTGTTGAGAAACATAAATTAAACGTGTTGTATGCACGAAATTAATATTTGTAAATTGAACAACCCCGCATTTACCGTTTTTTCAGTGTATATAACTTACTGTAGCCTTGGCAGCTTGTCTAGTTTGGGATGCACTGGGTTGTTTTGATTTTGTTGCCCTTTTTTCCTTTGCATGCTAGCTGCCTTTTCCTGCTCTATTCTATCCTTCTCTGGGGTGTCAGTGAGGATACAGCTTGACAATTTATTTCGTTATTGGGTTCCTTTTCTGGCTGTAGCCTTTGGATAACATGACAACCAACCCCCCCAAAAATGTGACGACCAACCCCAACTTGAATGTTTTGCTAGCATCAAGGCCAACAACCATCTGACAACTATTTAGCTTGCTAACCACAATCTAAACTATAGTTTACCCTTCACACTTGTTATGGGTAACAAGTGTTTTGTTATAAACCCATTCTATAAAAGCCTAGAAGAAAAATACTGAGGAGCTAAATATTTTCAATTTGACATGAAAAAACACAAACAGTCCTCTCACCTCAAATTCAGCAGTCTAACTCCAAGGTGACCTTTGATCCCAATTCTGGATATTTACATACCAAAATTTCACAGACAGCGCCTTCTGGTTCCGAAATATAACGATTGTGACAACCAACCCGTGTGACAAATTACCCCGTTCTCCCCTACATACATCCACACATGTCCACATACATACAGATCTTCCCGATGTATTATTCAGATTCACACCGTAAATGTTTCCATAGAAGAAACATAATATATGTTAAAAGAGATTAGAATAAATCAAATGTCAGTACACGGTCAAGGCTCTGCAGACTGGTATGTAAACAGTAAACCCCTTAGTACACACACACATCATGGACAGGCATTGGGTCATAAGAAGACATTATCTGATCCCAACAAAAGAAAAAACAGCTAGAAGACAAGAATCTCGGAATCATCAACTCAACCCCTAATATACTCTAACTCATGTTACCCAATGCGTGCATATCATTTCCTGCAACGTTTTTTTTTTAAACGTTGCCCTCCCCTTCCTCTCCTCTTTAAACAATGAACACAATTAGCAATATACAAAAAAATAATAATAATAATAAAAAGTAAAAAAAAATATATACAATTGTTGTGATAGCTCGAGGTAGGACCCAAAAGCAGAACAAATACCAGGGGCCTATTGCATACAAGTGGAATAAAGACATCCAGGATGATTGATAAAGCCAGCCTTGACAAAGTCTAGCCTGGGCACTTTGGATTAGTCAGTTGCATAAACGTCAATCCAGGATGTAAAGGGGCTGCTTTGTCAAGCCAGGTGTAAGTAATTCTGTTAAGTGCCAGCCCACAGCTTTCAGAAGTAGACCCAAAGATCGAACACAAATTTACTGATGGAAAAATGTAAAAGACGGCCCATTTTCCCACAATGCCTTGCTAGTTTAAACCGTAAGTCAGGGGGCAGTTCATTTCATACAGTAGATGTATTCTCTGCCAACTGTTCTTGATGTCCCTGCATTGTTTTATGATAAAATAGTTGACAGTGAGCAGTCTGCAGGTGCATCTAAAAAAATTAATATCATGGAAAGTCGATAATCAATTATATAAATATAGCCTGCAATATGAACAGACTATCACATAAATTATTATAATTTATATCATTGCATCTTAATCTAATTATAATTAAGTTAATTATAAATGGTTCAGGTTAAATAAATAAAAAAGAAGAACTATTTAACTAAATGACAATGCAGTCTTTTATGTGGTACCTTAAAACAGGCTAATGAAAATAAAACAATACACGGAAGATCATGGAATAACTGTTAAACACCTTGATTTCAGATCGGAGTGACAGCTGACTGAGCCAATCAGGCAACAGAATAAGTTTATCCTTTACGTTTAGCCTGGTCGGGACCAGGCTAAACGTAAAGGATAAATCTCCATGGTAACTTATGTCCCTCCGCTTTTATGCAACCGGATCATGGCTAACGCAAGCCAGGATAACCAAAATATCCTAGGTTAATCCCTTATCCTAGTTTTATGCAATAGGCCCCTGGTAGTCAGTTTAGAACAATGTTTATTTAGGCAGGCTGGCAGGACACTGGACGGCTGAATGGTGTGGCGAGCAGAGGCAAGTGGATATCCGGAAACCCGCAGGCAGGCGAGCAGAAAAGGTGAACAGCGGAGGCAACTGGCACGGAAGAAAAGAGGAGCTGAGTTAGACAAACTCCAACTGGAGACATGAAAGAAAATAACAAACATAGATTTCCTGATCTCGGGTAATTACCGCTCTGGTACGTAGTATACTCTGGCGCTGAATGACTGTAGTCCACAGGTTTAAATAGGGAGCCCTGATTAGCCCAACGATCCACGCCTGGAAACAGCCTGCCCTGATTAGCCCAACGATCCACACCTGGAACAGCCTGCCATGGAGTGCCACCACGCCCACATGCCAACAGGGAGGCCGACACATGGAACAACAAAACAAAGGAGAGACAGACGAGGGAAAACACACATAGGAGAAGGAGAGACTGCCGAGCCGTGAGTCATGACAGTACCCCCCCCCCTCAACAACCGCCTCCAGGCGGTCTACCAGGCTTCTCTGGGTACCTGGCATAGAACTCCCGGAGGAGTGCGGGGTCCAAGATGAGGCCCCTGGCGATCCAGCTCCTCTCCTCTGGCCCATAACCCTCCCAGTCCACCAAGTACTGGTAGCCCCTCCCTCTGCGCCGAACGTCCATCACCCGGCTGACCGTGAAGGCCGGGTGACCATCAATGAGACGGGGGGTGGTGGGGCGACGGTAGGCGGGCACAACTCACTAGCAGTCACTGGCTTAAGTGAATGGCAGCAGAGTTAATGACCCTATCGACCTCAAATGGCCCAATGTACCGGGGAGAAAGCTTATTGGACTCGACACTAAGGGGAATGTCCCTGGAGCTAAGCCAAACCTTTTGGCCAGGTACGTACACGAGAGCAGGGATCCGCCGCCAATCAGCCAACCTCTGATTCTGTTCCCTAGTACGCAGGAGGGCCGCTCTGGAATCCCTCCAGATCCTGCGGATCCTATGCACGTTATGCTGAACAGAAAGCACGGCGATCTCGATCTCCTGAGTGGGGAAGAGAGGAGGTAAGTAGCCCAGAGACGCTTCAAAAGGTGTCATACCTGTAGCTGCCGACGTCAGGGAGTTGTGAGAGTATTCAACCCAGGTGAGATGTGAACTCCACGAAGCTGGGTTGTGAGCGCAGATGCATCTTAGAACCGTCTCCATATCCTGATTAGCCCTCTCGGTCTGGCCATTGGACTGAGGGTGATGGCCGGAGGAAAGGCTGACGGAGGCCCCCAACGCCTGGCAAAACGCTTTCCAAACTTGAGAGGTGAACTGAGGCCCTCGATCCGAGACAATGTCCAGGGGAATCCCATGGATCCGAAACACATGGTTAACCACCAGCTCAGCAGTCTCTGCCGCCGAGGGCAGTTTGGGAAGGGCTACGAAATGCACCGCCTTGGAAAAACGATCCACAATGGTTAGTATGGTGTCGTTACCTTCAGATGGTGGTAACCCAGTTACAAAGTCCAGAGCTATGTGCGACCACGGGCGACCAGGCACAGGGAGCGGATGCAGGAGCCCGGCTGGAGGGCGATGAGTCGACTTGCCACGAGCGCAGATGGTACAAGCCTTCACATACTCGCGCGTGTCGGCAGCGATGGACGGCCACCAGAAATGGCGTTGAATCAGGCCCAGGGTACGAGAAACTCCAGGATGACAGGCGAAACGTGAAGTGTGACCCCACTTCAGCACCTGAGGACGGACAGAAACAGGCACAAACAGACAACCCGGAGGCCCACCCCCAGGACCAGGGTCCCCTTGGAGAGCCACCACGGACTCAATCTCCCATGTCAGAGAGCCCACCTGGCAGGACTGGGGAAGAATAGTATCCGGGACTGAGGAACTGCCGTTATCAGGGTTAAACTGTCTGGAGAGGGCAACAGGTTTAATGTTCTTGCTACCAGGTCTAAAAGTGAGGTTAAAGTTAAACCGACCAAAAAACAGAGCCCAACGTGCTTGGCGGGAGTTTAACCGTTTAGCAGTCTGAATGTAAGCCAGGTTCTTGTGATCTGTCCATACCGTAAACGGAGACGCCGCACCCTCCAACCAGTGGCGCCATTCCTCCAGAGCCAGCTTAACAGCTAGCAACTCTCTATTGCCGACGTCGTAGTTCCTTTCCGCAGGAGAAGAAGGCACAGGGATGAAGCTTGTTGTCTCCTTCGGCTCTCTGCGACAACACAGCTCCCATTCCAAGATCCGAAGCGTCCACCTCGACGACGAACTGACGAGCTGGGTCGGGCTGCACCAGGATGGGAGCTGAGGAGAAGCGTCTCTTAAGCTCGCAGAATGCATCCTCGGCTGCAGGCGACCAGACAAATGGAACAGACGGAGAGGTTAGCTTAGTGAGAGGTGCTACTACCAGGCTGTAGTTCCTCACGAACCGTCTGTAGAAGTTGGCGAAGCCCAAGAATCTCTGGAGCTGCTTCCGTGAGCAAGGCTGCGGCCATTCCGTAACTGCCCGGACCTTGGCTGGGTCGGCCCGCACCTGTCCGCACTCCAGGATGTAACCCAGGAACGACACTGAGGAGACATGGAACTCACACTTCTCTTGTTTAACAAACAGTTTATTCTCCCACAACCTCTGGAGGACCTGGCGCACGAGCACAACGTGCTCCTCAATGTTGTGGGGAAAAAAAAATCAGGATATCATAGAGGTAGACAAACACAGAGTGGTTCAAATAGTCCCTAAGCACGTCATTTATCAGGGCTTGGAATACTGCTGGGGCATTGGTAAGACCAAAAGGCATGACTAGGTACTCAAAGTGACCTAAAGGGGTGTTAAACACAGTCTTCCACTCGTCCCCCTCCCTGATGCGAACCAAATGGTAGGTATTACGTAAATCCAACTTAGAAAAGACAGTGGTCCCATGGAGTGGTTCAAAAGCAGAGTTAATCAGTGGCAGGGGATATTTGTTCTTTACAGTAATATTGTTCAAACCCCGAAAGTCAATACATGGTCTCAGAGTCTTATCCTTCTTAGCCACAAAGAAAAAAACAGCTCCTAATGGAGAGGAAGAGGAGCGGATAATACCTGAGTCCAGTGATTCCGTGATGTATTTCTCCATGGACTCGCGTTCCGGAGCTGAGATATTGTAGAGCCGGCTGGTGGGAAAAGGAGCACCAGGCAGCAGGTCGATGGCGCAGTCGTAAGGTCTGTGAGGAGGTCAGGATAAGGCACGGTGCTTGCTGAACACCTCGGCCAGGTCGTGATACTCCCGATGAACAGAGGACAAGTCAGGAGGTTCTGGTGAGGCAACACACTCCTTAACGGAACATGGGGGCTGAGCTGATCTGAGACATGAAGCATGGCAGAAAGAGCTCCAACTAGCTATCTTCCCAGTGGCCCAGTCAATCACAGGGTTATGTACCTGCAGCCACGGAAGCCCGAGCACTAGGGGAGCATGTGTGGAGGGCATTACATGGAACGTTATCTTCTCTCTGTGGTTGCCAGCCAACAGGAGAGGCAACTGCTGCGTTTGTTCGGAAATGAGGGCCAAAACATCACCATTGAGTGCATTAACTTTGAGCGATGGGTCAATGGGATTGGTGGCTATCTGACTGTGCTTCACAAAGTTAGAGTCAAGAATATTAGAGTCAGAACCTGAATCGACTAGGGCCACAAGTTGATAAGTATTCCCGTTAAGGAAAATACTAGCTTCAATGTTAATGCGTCTTCGGGGCAAACAGGGCAATACTGTGCTACTCACCAGAACCCCGTCTGCGACTTGTGAGAGCTTGGGTTTAACCGGCGGGAACACCTAGCCCGTTGATGTCCAGGTTCTCCACAGTAGAGGCATAATCCACCATCGAATCTTCTACCCCGCTCGGAAGGAGTGAGTCGGTTCCGACCCAACTGCATGGGCTCCTCTGTAGACGAGGGAGGAAGAGCAGGAAACACAGGCGACTCCATGGTGCGATGGTTGGAGACATATCCAGCGCCAGCTGGAGAGGAATGAAAAAGTCCAAGAGAGCGACCGGTCCTTTCCCTACGACGCTCTCGGAGGCGATTGTCCAGTCTAATAGCTAGAGCTATGAGTTAATCTAAATCTGCTGACTCATCTCACACTGCTAACTCGTCCTTAACGGAATCAACTAATCCGTTGAGAAAAACCCCCTGTAACGCCTCGTCGTTCCACCCCGACTCCACTGCTAACGCCCTAAACTCCACCGAATAGTCTGCAACACTGCGAGCCCCCTGTCGTAGTTGGAGTAGACGCTTAGTAGCGTCCCTACCCCGGACCGGGTGGTCAAAAACTTTCTTCATTTCAGCTACAAAGCTAGGAAACGAAAAACATACGGCGGACTGCCTCTCCCACACCGAAGACGCCCAAGTCAAAGCATGTCCAGAGAGTAAGCCTATGACGTAACTAATCTTGGCTCAGTTCGAGGCATACGAGCTGGGTTGTTGCTCAAAAACTGAAGAGCACTGGAGGAGAAACGACTTGCATACCCCAAAACTCCCGGCATAGCGCTCCGGAGCGGGGGCACGAGGCTCTCGGGCAGGTGGAAGGACAGGTGCTGGAACTGGGTCGCATTGAGCAGGAGCTAGATGTGTGACGACGCCGTGGAGCTGTCCTCCCAACGCCGCCACGTTCGTGGTGAGTTCCCCCAGCGAGGAGAATATGTCTCGGAGGGCCACTTCATGTTGTCCCACAAGAGTGCCTTGCGCTACCAACGCTTGGCGTAGCGTGTCTGTATCCGCTGGGTCCATGTTGGCCAGAGTATTCTGTTGGGATAGCTCGAGGTAGGATCCAAAAGCAGAACAGATACCAGGTAGTCAGTTTAGAACAATGTTTATTTAGGCAGGCTGGCAGGACACTGGATGGCTGAATGGCGTGGCGAGCAGAGGCAAGTGGATATCCGGAAACCCGCAGGCAGGCGAGCAGGAAAGGTGAACAGCGGAGGCAACTGGCACGGAAGAAAAGAGGAGCTGAGTTAGACAAACTCCAACTGGAGACATGAAAGAAAATAACAAACATAGATTTCCTGATCTCGGGTAATTACCGCTCTGGTACGTAGTATACTCTGGCGCTGAATGACTGGAGTCCACAGGTTTAAATAGGGAGCCCTGATTAGCCCAACGATCCACACCTGGAAACAGCCTGCCCTGATTTGCCCAACGATCCACACCTGGAACAGCCTGCCCTGGAGTGCCACCATGCCCACATGCCAACAGGGAGGCCGACACATGGAACAACAAAACAAAGGAGAGACAGACGAGGGAAAACACACATAGGAGGAGGAGAGACTGCCGAGCCATGAGTCATGACAATAATAATAATAATAATAAAAATAATTAAATAAAAAGAAAATAAGTTAAAAAAAAAAAAAATTACGTAAGTACACTTAAGTTATGACCGGGTTTTATCCGTTCCATATTTATTCCTTTTTTTTCTCCTTCTCTCTTCTTTTCTGTGGAATATGCTTGGTCACTATCTATTGTTAATGTAGTCCAGAAATGGGGTCCATGTGGTTAGGAAGGAATTATATTGTCCAGTTAGTCTGAATGTGACCCTTTCACAGCTTGCCATGTCTGTCATTAGTTCAATCCAGTCACCGAAGGATGAAGGGGTGACTGATTTCCAATTCCTCAGGATAATTCTACTTCCTGTTAAAATGGCCAGTCGGCACCATGATTTTTTTTTTCCGTGCAACTGTTGATCACTTGGTATTATTCCCAGAAGACAGAGTGCTGGGCTTTTAGTTAGGGTGACATTAAACAAAACATTTAAAAGGTACACTATTTTACTCCACAGGTGCCTTACCATAACACACTCATACAACATATGCACCATTGTTCCAGTTTCATTTTGGCAACGCCAACATTTATCATCGTTTCTTAACTTGAGTCTGGCCATTTTGCTTGGGGTCCAGTAGGCTCGATGGAGGATTTTATAATTTGTGTATTGTGTTTTGATTTCTCGAGCAGTTGTGTGCCAGCTCGATATGGCTTCCTTCCACTGTTGTTGTTCTATATTTTCTCTTATATCTTTCTCCCAAACTAATTTAAGACTATTTAATTTTGGCGCATTGGAATCTCTAATGTAATTGTAAAATAGTGAGGCACCACCTTTTTTGAGGCTGGCATGATGAAGCATACGTTGTATTTCAGTGTTAGGGTCAGGTCCAGAGCTCATGATTGACAGGAGACAGTGACGTAACTAGAGATATTTCCAGAAGTCAGTATTTGTCAGATTGTAATGTTTCAAATGTTCAAATGTTACCATATGGCTCTTGTCGTATAAGTCCCCCAAGTGTAAAATTCCCACTTTGGCCCACTGGTACCAGCAAAATGGCTTTTTGGCTATTCTAATCTTTGAATTGAACCATATTGAAGCTTCAAGTGTAAGTGATGGGTTAGTATTAACATGACAATGTACCATTTTCCTAGCCTGGAAATCCAGACCCTGATATCTTGAACGATAGAGGGTCTGGCCACGATCAATAGTAATTTCCAACTCAAGGGGCGGCTCCTACTCGTGCATTTCAAATGCCACTGCACGCAGTTGGATAGCACTACAACCAATCAGAGCGATGCACAAGGTGCGATGCACAGCTGTTCGTTTAGCGAACAGCTGTTAAACTGTTAAATTAAACGTTTGCCGTTGTCGGTCGGCAAAACAGAACATTCCACTTACTTGCTAATGAAAGATTTGAGTGGCGTCTTCCAAATCGTTAAGGGTCGAGGCCAAAGCAGTCTCAAACTCACACAACATATCCGCAGCCATCTTTGATGTTTACTATCACGGCTTCGACGTCACATGCACGTCACTGTCGTCATCCGGTTACGTCCTCCCCAGAGTACCATATAAAGGGCTCTGGCGCGCCCATATTAGATAGAACCAATTGAAACCATAGCCAGATTTCTGGTTTTCTTGATAAAGCTTCAACGGAGCGTGTCCAGACCAACACGCGCAGCAAATTTAATTTGCCAGCGCCTAGTGGCAGGTCTGGGAATGCCAGGCTACCATTTTCCAGCTTTCCCTTGTAAATTCGAGCACAGGATTAAGAACCACATAAGACATGCTTTTCTGTGTCACAAAAGTTTCTATACTAAAAGGATAAAGTAGTTCTTTCTCAATTTGTACCCAGACAGGGACTCTGTGATGGGACAGGTTATATTTTGATGTTTGGGCAAGTGAGAATGAACTTTGATACCAATCTAATCTAGGAAGGGATACTCCCCCACTATTCTTAGCAGAGTATAACTTGGTACGATTAAATAGAGGCTTTTTACCTTGCATGAGCAGGAAAGAGAGTGGCAACATATAGGTTATGTAGTTGACCTTTGGCATTATGATAATTTTTATTAAGTTAATCCTGATACATTTAGCTTGCTCCAATTAAGTATTAGGGACTCAATGTTTTGTATATTAGGCTGAAGGTTAACTTGCATAATTTTTTTAATGTTGGACATAAGTTTAATACCAAGAATACGTCATGCCTGAGGGAACCAATCTAAACGGCCATTGAGTGCAAAGTTGTGTGGCGATGTTTGATATGGGCATTAGGCTACCTCTGATTTGGTCCAGTTAATTCTATAACCTGAGATCTTGGAGAACCTATCGATCAGGGAACTAATTATGGGGACAGTTGTTTCTGGGTTGCTTGAGACCAATAAAATATCGTCCGCATATAAAAACAGTTTATGTTCCTGATGACCTGCTGTAAAAACTGGGCTATATATTTACATATGAACTTCTTAAAAATAAAAATATATACAACAAAGTCATCATTCAAACAGTGATTCTAAGAAATGTTAAATATGTCAACACCGTCAGATATCAAAAACAGGCATATTCATATACATTTTGAAAGTGATTTTCACCATAAGAGATGGCCTGTAGCAGATTTGTTTTCCAGAATATTAGCCTTGCATCGTATAGAGAATTGTCTGCAGAATGTTGAACATTTGCACAGTGTTGTATTTTAACAGCTCAGTGTCAGTGTATTGTAGGCCTTTAGTATTGGACTTCAACATAGGTGCACGCCTGTATGCATAGAGTTATAGGTAGTTTAGGTATCTCGCCTGTATGAATAGAGTTATAGGTAGTTTAGGTATCTTAAGCTTCAATGGGTCTGTTGGGTTCTGGACGTTCCGTTACAGAACATTGCATTTGCTTGGCGTGGCCTGGTTGGGGGCCCAGAGTGATATCTTTTCATGGGGCCCAAAATCTCTGGCGGCGCCCCTGCTTCTACCCCGGATTAAGATTAGTTTGTGTCGTTTTGTTCTCTATATTAACATGACTCGGCGCTGGTGTTGAGGGTGTATTCTCGTTTTTATCCAAAGGTGCCTCTAGATCGACCGAAACTAAAAGTTCCTCGTAGCTATAATGATAGTAGTCAACAATCAGACTGTCGTTTCACGAACGTTTAACACTATAACGCTATAATCACGAACAGTTATACCTTTAAAAAAAACTAGAAAAAGTGGCGGGAACGTGGCGTGTAGTTTGAACAAAGGGAAGTGTATGCCTATCATATCATATTCAACTGACGTTACGTAGCATAAACTAATTTCATACAATGTTCAAGTCTAGAAAACCGACTTATTTTTTTTAGATAAAACAAATAAAACGTATTCACTTCAGTACTCACACTTGCTTTCAATCAATCGATATGATTTCTCATCTTCCTCTTCTCTGGTTAGGCAGATTAGATGCAGCTATCTATATAATTATCTGCATGCAGTACTGTCTTCATCCGCTAAACTTCCGCTGTGGCGCGAAACGGTGGGTTCCAAACTAACGGGTTCTAAACGAACGGGTGCCAAACGTGCAGGTCTCCGGCGCTGCAGCCAGACCCTACTCGCTCAGCTCGCTTGGAACCTAGAGCGAGGCCCAAAAAAGCAGCCGCTACCAGGTACCATGAAATTGCGTTGGAAACGCCAAAAATGCGAGTTGAGCTGATACCATGTGGTGGAAAAGCACCATATATAGGTTAAAAGGGGAGGATGTGACTTTTAAAGTGTTTGTGTTGTTTTCTGCTTCTAATCGGTTGTAGCATGTGTAGCTCTTCTAACGACGCTGAAGTTGGCAGCTGATTCGCAGCACCCGATTCGGCAGTTAAGGAAAAGTTAAGGGATTCTTAAGGAGCGGTGGAGCGACTGATTCTCCGTTGTTTAACCTCCTAAATCGCCGCGGTAAAGCCACATTAATTAGTCTAGATTATCTAAGAGAGTCTAACCATTCTTTAAAAACAGTTTAAAATTGATGTAACCTTTATTTAGTTTGTTTAAAAAAAAGAGAGGGGAGATCAAACTGCTTTTTTTGCATCTGGACCACATTAGAACTGGTCCTGATTGAAAACCACTGCACCTAGACTCTTCAAATCTGGACTAGAATATCACAGTGAGGCTATAGATTATAGAAAACATAGTTTTTGATTTGTGAAACTTTTACCCTATCTGTGAAAATGCAATAAAGGCACATGTCAACGCTTTTTTGGGGTCTAGACCGCATTAGAACTGGTCCTGATTGAAAACCACTGCACCTAGACTCTTCAAATCTCGACTAGATTATCATAGTGAGGCTATAGATTATGGAAAACATAGTTTCTGATTTGTGAAACTTTTTTTCTATTTGTGAAAATGCAATAAAGACACATGTCAATGCTTTTTTGGGGTCCAGACCGCATTAGAACTGGTCCTGAATGAAAACCACTCCACCTAGACTCTTCAAACCTGGACTAGATTATCACAGAGAGGCTATACATTATAGAAAACATAGTTTCTGATTTGTGAAACTTTTTTTCTATTTGTGAAAATGCAATAAAGGCACATGTCAAGGTTTTTTTGGGGTCTAGACCGCATTAGAACTGGTCCTGATTGAAAACCACTGCACCTAGACTCTTCAAAATATGGACTACAATATCACAGTGAGGCTATAGATTATAGAAAACATAGTTTCTGATTTGTGAAACTTTTTTTCTATTTGTGAAAATTAAATAAAGGCACATGTCAACGCTTTTTTGGGGTCCAGACCGCATTAGAACTGGTCCTGATTGAAAACCACTGCACCTAGACTCTTTAAATCTCGACTAGAATATCACAGTGAGGCTATAGATTATAGAAAACATAGTGTCTGATTTGTGAAACTTTTTTTCTATTTGTGAAAATGCAAAGAATGCACATTTTAATGGTTTTTACGGGTCTAAGCCGCATTAGAACTGGTCCTGGTTGAAAACCACTGCACCTAGACTCTTCAAATCTCGACTAGATTAGCATAGTGAGGCTATAGATTATGGAAAACATAGTTTCTGATTTGTGAAACTTTTCTTCTATTTGTGAAAATGCAATAAAGATACATTTAAAGGTTTTTTTGGGGTCCAGACTGCATTAGAACTGGTCCTGATTGAAAATCACTGCACCTAGACTCTTCAAATCTGGACTAGAATATCACAGTGAGGCTATAGATGATAGAAAACATAATTTCAGATTTGTGAAACTTTTTTTCAATTGGTGAAAATGCAAAGAATGCACATTTTAATGGTTTTTAGGCCGCATTAGAACTGGTCCTGATTGAAAACCACTGCACCTAGACTCTTCAAATCTGGACTAGAATATCACAGAGAGGCTATAGATTATAGATAACATACTTTCTGATTTGTGAAAATTTTTTTCTATTTCTGAAAATGCAATAAAGGCACATGTCAAGGCTTTTTTGGGGTCCAGACTAGGGATGGGCATAATTAATCGATTGCTCGATCATTGCTCGTTAAGAATATTGTCGATCACGTTAAATTGTTATCGATCATAATAGCCGTTGTGTTGCGCAGTGTGAGTCCCGCAGCACAGCAATGAATTTCACTATGTGGCAGCACCAGACTGTATGGGCAGCAATTAAACATCCTACCAGCAGGGGGAGATACTTAACTAGTAGTAGGAGACAACAGAACAGGCTCAGGCAGCAGCCTGCGAGCTGCCGTAGATGGCAAAACTTAAACAGCAAGAAGTTAAGGCGAAGTTTGGCATCGGACAGCTTTAGATCTGAAAATAACTAAGTTCATTAAGCATTGTGAAACCTTGTACAACACTTAAACAAACCGAATTATGTACCACTTGTACATTGAAGCCTAAATCCGACCCTGTTTAACGTTAGTGCCACTAGCATTAGCGGCTAACTTTAGCGTCTATGCTTTCCTACTTCGCCTTCATCAGGGAACTAATTTGCACATTTTGTTTATTAGTTGAAGTAACGTTAGGTCCTTTACTACTCAGAGAAACGTGCCGTGCCCTTATGCAGTCTTTGGCAGCATCTTAGGAGGCGCATATGTGTTAAAACTTTAAAAGGTATCGTAGCATTGGCTCCTTGTTGGCTCATAGCCTCGGGCTTTAACCAGCGCTGCATTTTATTATTATTTTATTTAAAAAAGTTGCCTTGTCTTATTAGATTTGTTTGCCTAGAAGATCTTGGAATAAAGATGTAATTGAGTAAAAACCTCTTGTATACAGTCTATGGTAAAAACGCTGTATTTTGGATGTTCTGTTGGCGTTTTTTAATATGTAAAAAAAGATAACGATTAATCGATAATTGCTCGTTAATTTTCCCGATGATCGATCAATTGAATTTCTTAAAATGCCCATCCCTAGTCCAGACCGCATTAGAACTGGTCCTGATTGAAAACCACTACACCTAGACTCAACAAGAGAAAGAGCAGGTTGCAGCCTTCACAATCGACAGAGTTCCTGGGCATTTGTTTGGATGCCAAATCAGGAACTCTTTTTTTTGACGTTGGCGAGACAGGCCGCCCTAAAGGCGTGCTTGTCCCAGTTTCGTTTGGTGGCCAGAGTGACCTGGAGATTCAGCCTCGACTCTTTGGGTTAATGGCAGCCACAGTGCACATCATGTCCATTGCCCTTCTGAACATGCGCCCAGTGCAGCGTTGCCTCCTGAGCCTGGGTCTTTGTCCACAGAGAGATCTGCATGCCAGAGTGTTGGTTTCACGCAGACTGCGCATAGCTCTCCGCTGGTAGGAGGAACCAGCCAATTTAGCACGGGGCAATGCACTGGGGCCGGTGTTGCGTCGCCAGGTGGTGTCCGCCGACTTCTCTCTGGTAGGCTGGGGAGCCGTACACAAGGGTCAAGGCATTAGTGGCCAATGGCACAGACCCTGGTTGACACAGCACATCAATCAGTTGGAATTGCAGGCTATCCATTTAGCTCTTTTGCACTTCCTGCCAGAGCTGGAAAACCGCCATGTACTGGTAAGGACAGACAGAACAGCGACATACATAAACAGGCAGGGGGGCCTGGGTTCCCCGCGCCTTTGCAGATTGGCTCAGATAATATGAGAGTGGGCGTATCCACGATTCAAGTCCCTCAGGGCGATGCACGTGCCGGGTCAGGTGAACCTTGCGGCGGATCGGCTCTCCAGAGGGGGACCCCTCCCCGGGGAATGGAGACTGCATCCGGAGGTCGTGAGCGATATCTGGGAGTGCTTTGGTACAGCCACAGCCGATCTCTTCGCCTCGAGGGAGACAGCTCACTGTCCCCTCTTTTTCTCCATGAAAAGGGGCGATCCTCACTTGGGCACGGATGCCATTGCACACCAGTGGTCACAAGGCCTCCTGTATGCCTTCCCTCCCTACACCCTCCTTCATACACTTCTACAGAGAGTTCAGGTGGAAGAGGTGAGCCTCATCCTGGTAGATAGATAGATAGATAGACACTTTATTGATCCCTTGGGAGTGTTCCTTCAGCTGGCCCCAGATGATCTGGTTCTCAGCGATTGCACCCCTCCTTCAGGGACACTCGTGGGAGCTCCCGGGTCGGCTGGACCTCCTGTCCCAGGTCCACGGGACTCTCTTTCATCCTTTTCCCCAGGGTGTCCGGCTCTGGCCCCTGAGAGGGCCGGGTTTCTAGCTATGGGGTTGCCCCAGTCTGTGGTTAGCACTCTACAAGGAGCCCGGGCTCCATCAACGAGGGCGGCATACGCTTATCGTTGGGGAGGGTTTCAATCATGGTGCAATTCGAGACAGGTGGATCCCCTCGCCTGCACGGCCCATGACATTCTCCAGTTCCTCCAGGAAATGTTGGAGGTGGGCAAATCTCCTTTGACATTGAGGGGAATAGTGGCAGCCATAAAGGCAGCCCGTGTTGGACCTCGGAAGCTGGCAGAAGGCTGTTGCAACCTTATTGCTCAGTTTCTTAGAGGTGCTCGTAGGGTTACTCCATTTCGCAGAAGGCCAGCTGTCCCCCCATGGGATTTGGAGGTGGTGCTGTTGGCCTTGCAGAATGTGCCATTCGAGCCCCTGGATAGAGCTAGGCTACAATGGTTTTCTCTCAAGACAGCGTTTTTGCTCGCAATTGTGTCTGCTAAGAGAATGGAAGAGCTGCATGCTCTTTCAGTGCATGAGGACTGCTGCCGCTTCTTGGCAGGTGGTGCTGGGGTGGTGCTGCACCCGAACCCTGCATTCCACCCTCAAGTCTGGTCTGAGTCCCACGCCGGTCGATCTATTGAGCTGCACCCTTTCCACTCTCCTCAGGAAGGTGAAGCAGGGTGGAGTAGGCAGTTACTACTGTGCCCAGTCAGGGCCCTAACAGTGTATCTGCATCGGACACGTGGCCATAGGACAACGGACCAGCTCTTTGTCTGTTACAAGCCTAACCGTCTTGGACAGCCAGTCTCCAAGGCCAGGCTTGCCCACTGGGTTGTGGATGCTATCCAGCAGGCATATGAGAGGGCAACCAAGGCGAACCCAGTAGGGGTGCGGGCACACTCCACACGGGGCATTTCTACGTCATGGGCCCTATGGCGAGGGCCCCTCTATCTGAGATTTGTACGGCGGCCTCTTGGTCGACCCTTTCGACTTTTATCCGGTTCTACTGCATGAATGTGGCAGCCAGCACCCCATTCTCGGAGCGAGTGCTGGGCTCAATGCAGCAGGACGGTGCGCGTTTGGGCTAGGCCATCTACCCATTCATAGCTGGCTTTAGGGTCTTGCAGGGCCAGCTTAGCCTTGGTAGCGTCTGGCGCCTTGGCGATGGGTGTGTACATAATGTATAATTGTAAATAGTTCCTTTATACTGGGCACATGGGTGAACACTCTGGTGGTGGTGACGTGTCATTCGAACTCAACTGCCTTTTTTTATTTAGGCTCCCGCAGGAGCAGCTGGGTCTGCTTGGTTTCCTCGCGGTGTGCCTTACAGAAGTCCCCGTACATATGGAATATGTAGGGTGGAGAGATAGTCTTGACACGATAGAGAACGGTTGGTTACGTTGTAACCCAGGTTCTCTGAGTGGAGAGACTATCTCTCCAGCCAAGATGCCGCTCAGAAACGCGTTCCAATCAACGTTCAAACCTAAGAGGCCACGCATGCGTGTAGCTTATATAGCCACAGCTGGCCAATCATGCGTGGCCGCCACAAGTGATGTGTCTTCAAGAGTATCCACGTCAACTATGTAAGGTGGAGAGATAGTCTCTCCACTCAGAGAACCTGGGTTACAACGTAACCAACCGTTCTCTGCATGTCACTCCCCTCTCTGCCCCATTTCAACTCTGTCTCTACACTGTCAATAAAGCATAAAAATGCCCAAAAAATATCTTTAAAAAACAAAATAGAAAAAAACAAATATAAAGACATCAGCTTCAATCAGGACCAGTTCTAATGCGGTCTGGACCCCTAAACACCAATAAAATGTGCATTCTTTGCATTTTCACAGATAGGGTAAAAGTTTCACAAATCAGAAACTATGTTTTCTATAATCCATAGCCTCACTGTGATATTCTAGTCCAGATTTGAAGAGTCTATGTGCAGTGGTTTTCAATCAGGACCAGTTCTAATGCGGTCTGTACTCCAAAAAAACATTAAAATGTGCATTATTTGCATTTTCACAAATAGAAAAAAAGTGTCACAAATCAGAAACTATGTTTTCTATAATCTATAGCCTCACTGTGATATTCTAGTCCAGATTTGAAGAGTCTAGGTGCAGTGGTTTTCAATCAGGACCAGTTCTAATGTGGTCCAGATGCAAAAAAAGCAGTGAAATCTCCCCTCTCTTTCTTTTAAACAAACTTAATAAAGGTTACATCAATTGTTTTTAAAGAATGGTTAGACTCTCTTAGATAATCTAGACTAATTAATGTGGCTTTACCGCGGCGATTTAGGAGGTTAAACAACGGAGAATCAGTCGCTCCGCAGCTCCTTAAGAATCCCTTAACTTTTCCTTAACTGCCGAATCGGCTGCTGCGAATCAGCTGCCAACTTCAGCGTCGTGCTCTTCTACGAATATGTTTCTAGTAGGCCTTCAAAATAAAACTAGAAAACGAACTGCATCCGCAACAAAGACGCTACTTCCTACGGCACATGCAAGTCGAGAAAACTCGGAGCTGTCCGGCTGCAGTCAGGCTTTTTCGTCACTCCCCCGACTGCACTCGGCTATTCTCGTCTACTTTCCAGACGAGCCGAAACGGGGGTCGAACGAGCCTTATGGCTGTGTCTTGATTCAGGGGTTGCGGTCTTGGAACCGGCCTCGTAGGCTGCATTTGAAGACCGATTGCGTCATAGCGGCGCGCAAAGGCTGTCCCATTTGCAAGGCTCCTCGCAAGGCTCCTCATATGCGGTCGTGAAATGCAGCCTTCGTTTCACGGTTTTGAAGCAGTTTTGAAGGCTGCATCAGATGTATCCTTCGTGGCCCAACATATCCCATGATTCATTGCGTTTTTTTCAGAGATGGCATACAATAAAATAAAAATTAACAAAACAGCAACGTGTTGCTCCATCTTCTTAACTTTTATATTCCTTTCTTTTTTTCTTGTACTTTTTTTTCTTTTCGTCTGGTAGGCAACTTCTTTTTCTTTTTTCCTCCATTGACAGGGCTGTCTCCGTTGGCAGCAATCAGGGTTGCTAGGCAGCACAGGAGCGGCGAGTCGTCACGCAAGGTAACGGCTTGTTACGTAAACCGGAAATGCTCGTAAACGGAGACCTGCGGAGACCGTCCCGTTTAACAAGGCTCGTTGGCCTCAAAACCGGCCTTAAAATCGGCCTTCATAGGCTATAGCCTTCATAGACCGCGAGACTGCGTCCTACCAAGGCTGCAACCCCTGAATCAAGACACAGCCAATGTCTCCTGTAGCGGGATCTTGTTTCTGCCCTCCCTCGTGCCACAGGCCTGTCACGGCGGCGCGCACAAGAAGAGCTGCATCTCCGTGAACGCGCGTCGACCTCCTGCAATGGGCTCACTAAGAGGGACGCGAATGAAAGGTAAACTGGCTTCACGGGCATGCATTTCCTCATTCAACCGAACTGCGAGGTGGTAAATTGATGTGTCGGACGCACAGACTTGTGGGGTCGGACGGCGTAGTGTGTCGACGTGTCCTATATGTTAAACATACACGGACCGCCCAATAATCAGATTGACACAAAACATAGTGTTTTATAGTACTCTAGCGTTAGCAAGAATGGTCCCGTTGAGTGATGTAGTGCCCGTTACAAGCCTCCGTCAGTGGCAAAGTATTCTGTGGAGAATGTTTTACAGTTTAGTGCTGTAGCCTACACATGTCTGCGTGTAAACCTGAACACGAAGACCTTAGAAATGTCCCTGGCTAATACATGTTACTTCCAGGTCATTTAAGTTCTCTGTGTGCTACTGCGACACCTGATATTCAAGGGTTTGCTGACTGAATACAGCTTCACAGTTTATGGATCAACTTTATATTATACGTTGGCTATAGCATACAATATGTCCTTTACCTAGCCTACATGATCTGGACAGTTACATAAAAGTTATGGCTTAGCTTCTGTTTGAATTATGTACACTTATTATTTCCATTTCACTGGCTATGTCTTATCAGAGAAATCTACAGAAAAATAAAGGGTTGAAATGAAAAACGTATAATTCAATGCATGTAGATCGGTCAGAAATCTAGTCCAACATCTTGACTATGAAAATGTGAGTTTCAAGTAATCCTGTACTCAGTGGTGTAGTGGTGCCTGGAGAAGTGGGTATACTCTAAATTGTATTGCGCGCACAGCCGCTTTTGCCGGTCCTACATTTCCCATAATTGCGCTGCCTCACAGCCCCTTGCGAGTAGTGGTCCAACACAGGCCTAAATTAATGCATGAATATAAGATATATTCAAGATGAGGCAAAAATGGTGTTTCAGTCAGAGATTAGTTTATTTTTAACAAACTGATTTAAAAAAAAATAAAATAAAAAGCATTCACAAACCAACTTTATGAAAGATTGCTCTGGGTGTACTGCAGAAAACTGATTTTTAAACATCATGTAAAAAAAATACTTAAGAGGTTAAGTACTGATATGACAATAGCAGAGAGGGATAACAGGAAATATTATTTATCATACTATGGCAATGCAGCTTTGTTCATATTTCACCTTAAAGAGGACCTATTATGCTTCTTTTCTGGTCTTAATATCTTGTTTTACACTGCTATAGAGCAACCTGACACGAATCACATCACAAAAAACTATGTAGATTTTCGGGAAGCTCTTTCTCTTATTTTGGCGATCCAGCACATCCTGTCAACACTTGAGTGTGTGTGCTTCGGCTCCCTCCGCCTGTGCTTCGGCCATCTCCGCTCCCCTCCCCCCCTCCTGCAAACCCCACTCCGTTGTGATTGGTTACCTTCCTTCCGGAACACTTTCAGTGGCGGGAAGCACGAGCATGGACCTATAAGGGCGCGAGGCAGACGCGAACAGGGAAGTGACAGCATTACCATACATGGAAACATCCGCGTGGAGACGTCACAAAGTTTTATGCGACGTCACAAATTATGAAAGGGTAGACCGCTTTGAACACGTGACTTCTCGACTGGCTAGAATAGTGTTTAGTGCTCTGCACAGACACCCCAGACGGTCAGCAGGGAATATGTCGAAATGCATGTAAGTCATTATTTGATAATTTAGTATGGTTAAGCATGACTATGAATCATCATAACAACGTTTATAGGTCATAAAAGTCAAAAAGCATGATAGGTCCTCTTTAAATAAAAAACACATCCTCTTCCACACATCAAAAATGCACAGTCCTAAAACTGAAAATGAAATCAATTATTTGGTTTCTATAGCTGAATACTATTTATAAACATCAGGCATAGTACCTGTTAACAGATAAATCATCATAAATAACATAATTCAAAGAATCCAACAACATGTTCAAAACAATATAGACTACAAACAACAAATCCAAATTGAAGCATGCTAAACAATAAGATTCACATAACAATAGTATTCACATCTGTATGTGTAGTGAACACACACACACACACACACTGTAATAAACAAATATTTTCACATGTTAACTGTTATAGAAGCTGCCAAACTAACAACCTAAACTTACCCAATTTTTTGTTTTTATATCGTAACCAGGTAACATGGCTGTCCACAGGTCTGGCCAGTGAATGAAATACAGGCTATAAATGTAACTATTTAATTACAATTAGCCTCCTGAATTCTGTTCAGTGACATATTTTCAGACAGACTCACGAAATTAATTGGAACGTACCGGTAGGCTAATGTTAGATGCCAAAACAATAGAGCAATTGAGGGATGAATATTATATTGAAAACAGGCTGTCTTGTGGTGAGGGATGCATTTTCTTGGGCCAGGTACACTTAACATTTTAAGTTTTCATTGTTTTAATATATGTTATTAACATAATTTACAAGGTCCCTGCTGCTATTAAAGTGCTCACCGTGGTTGACGTCTTTATATAAAGTTGTAGTCGAAGGAGCAGCGGCATCACTTTCTGCATCGACATCCTCTCCGACTCCGACTGGGCTGGGACTGGGAGACGGAGCAGGTGCGGGTGCTGGGCTGCTTGCTAACAGCAACGGCGATGTAGCAACGCATGCTTTTTTATTCACAAAGCAGATTTTTGTCTGACTAGTTCGCTTCATATCTTATTTTATCATGCCTTCGCGTCATAGGAAACAAAATGTGCTCGGAAGCGCTCGGGAAGCGCTTGGACCAGCATTTATCCGCCGGGAGAAAAAACGCCGGTTACTATCAAAAATTGTTTCGAGCAATCTAATTGGTCGAGAGAGCGTAGCTGGCAGAACGGCACAGCCATTAGGGGGGCGTTCACTGTCCTGACTCACACACTAACACATTGACAACAGTGGAAACGAATGGAGGCGGACGTTAGAAGTGGATATATATGCAATGTCGCCTGAAAAATAAGTGGTTATACGCCGTATACCTGCGTATACCCTCCACTACCCGGCCGTTAGAAGTGGATATACGCAATGTCGCCTGAAAAATAAGTGGGTATACGCCGTATACCTGCGTATACGCTCCACTACACTACTGCCTGTACTACAGTGACAGTAAGCAACACAATCGATTTTTTTAACAGTAAAACTTTATTATGAATGAGATCACAATACAAATGATACATTATCTACAAGATATTGAAATGGTGTCTACTAGATATTGAAATGGTGTCAGATAATTTGCAGCTCTGAGCCTTCTAAAGCATTATTACATTTTACAAAAGTAAATGCCTTTCCAGCGAATCTTGACATGATTCATGATATATTCTTTTCCAGCCTCATTATGGTTACTCTTAACTATTACATTAAGTAACATGCTATGTAAGAGCCAATTAGCGCTCTTGTATAAAGTAGGAACCAATCTTTGGTTCCACAGTTGCTACCCAGACATTGAAACAGTTTTTGAACACACACAACCCACGTTACCTCAGGGTCTATGTTTGTATGTTGGGTTTAGAGTTTGTAGCTAAAGAAAGTGAAAATGAACGAAACAAACGTTTTAAACAGCAAGAAAGGCTCAGACTTTCATTCATCAATACCGGACAAAGGTGCGTCAAGAAGTATATCCTCGGCACAGCATCTCGGGCCTAAAGCTTGGGCTTGGCCTCTATATGCTACATGTTTACATGTAACATCAGCATTGCTTCACAACCAAAGCTTTTTCACTCCACTGGGCTGTAGGTCATTCCTCCGTTGAACCTGTAAAGACAAACGTAAAACAGGGTGTATGTTACCAGTTTAGAGAGTTTATGCAGAAATACTTAGTTCATATTCTGTTATTGACTGACATTTAAACTGTATTTACCGTGAAAACGTCACTCACATCTGTAAAACATGGCACATCCAATGTAACATCATGTTGCTGACATGTATACATCATACATCTGTAGTTATGGCAAAGCTACAAACTGAGGAGAGTAGTTTTTTCTTCCATTATAAAATAAGATAGGCTACTAATAAATTCAGTATAGCCCTGGCTCAATAAGCAACTAGTTCTGAGTGATACTGTGCTGTTTGGACAGGAAACAAACACCAGCAGAGGCAACTTACAGTATTCTTGTCTGTATACACATTACACTGGAGATATATAGGCATACTGCTGCTTGTACCACCACTGCTTTCAGTTGGACAGCTAGCAGGTAGCAGCCTGAAGCTATTAAAAAAAAATACTCTTTAGAGTTTCCAGTCACACCAGTCAGTTTCACCATTTGTTTTTCACACAGGGACCTTCATTGCAGGTCTAATGTGAGTTCACAAAAATGAGCCGCAGGCGACAACAAACAGTCATTGCCAAAGACTCCACAGCTCAAACGGTTAGCCTGAAGCTAACAGTTAAGCTAGCAGATGCTAACACTAACTAAACCCAGCGGCATTCTCTCATTTCAGTCAGTGTTGGTTATTATAGGAGGGATACGATAAAGGACATCACAGACATTCAACTAACAATGGGCCAGAATTATTTAAAAAATAGGACTACTTATATTTCGGACAGATGGTGTCTCTCTTCCTGCACACAGTCTCCTCCACTTTGCTACACAGCGTAGGCTAGTGTAGATGAAAAAATAACCTAAATAGCACTGTGAGTCAAAATCATGGTCAAAATCTGCGTCAATAACATGCATGTCCGAACGTGTGCATCACTTTTAAGTTTCCTCTGGAAACACTTCTGTTTTGTTGTGGACTATTTGCTGCGCGTTTTTGTATTGTGTTTTGTTGTGGACTATTTTCTGCGCGTTTTTGTAATGTGTTATGTTGTGGTCTTTGCAGCGCATTTTCTAAATGCTGCGCATGTGTTGTCAAATTGATGAAGATGTTTTCTTAATTTGCTTGTATTTTATCTTTGTGCATGTGTTTTCTTACGTTGCAGTGCTGTGACCTCTCAGGTCCACCGTAATTGTTCCCAAGGAAAACAGGACTCTGAAATTGCATCAGATCAGGTTGTCCAATCTTGTTCTTGATCTGGATAAAACTTCCAGTAGCCCTGGGATATGTGTTGTTCCCAACTTTGTAGTGGAATTGGAAAACCTTTGAATATAAAACAGCATAATCATTTTCAGAGTGATGTCGATGTTCATATTTTGCACTTGATTTGTTAAACCGTTACAGTGATAAAGTTCAGACTGTCGACATCAGGCTACCTAAGCGCTATATAAATTAAATATATTATTATTATTAAATGTATATGGCAGCTGAGGGGTCAGACTATTCAAACAATTACATTCAAGAGCATGTTCTGTCTCTTGTGACCACATTCTCCCTGTTCTTTGCATAGCCTACATTGTAAATGTAGTCCCATGTATCATGTTGATCCAATTCAAAGTTGCTTTGAAATAGCTGAAAAAATTGAAGATGGCCGAACCGATCCTGGATAGAAAAAAATGATTTGAATCAGGATCATTCTGAAGTCAAAGTAGCTTTTTGAACAACTGGACCCAGGAGCTATGTTGCTACTGTTTAATCATGAAGACTACCACATTGAATGTTACATACAGTAGAGAGCCTAAAGGCCAGGACACACCAGTCCGACTACCCGAAAATGGTGACTGCCGATTCAGGGAGCTCCAGTCTTCCCGTCGCGGCCGAAAAAGTG
This sequence comes from Hyperoplus immaculatus, assembly GCA_949357725.1. Classification (NCBI taxonomy): domain Eukaryota; kingdom Metazoa; phylum Chordata; class Actinopteri; order Uranoscopiformes; family Ammodytidae; genus Hyperoplus; species Hyperoplus immaculatus. The sequence goes on from OX442362.1 coordinate 28,941,481, forward strand.
CAAAGAACACACCAAACCGACTGTTGCCTTTCCGTACGCTCTGCGCGGGACGTAATGTCTCCATAACAGCAGGCGGCGCTAATCTGTATTGTGGCCCGAAAAAATACGGAAGCCGGAAATGATGGGACGGCTCTCTAGACCATAGAAATACATATTTATATTTATGGACCATAAAGAGCACCATTTTTAGCAAAGAGTGTCGAGCATGGTGTCGAGCAGTCAACAAGGGTTGATGCATGTGAGTACTCGCTGAACGAAACAAACACACATTAAAACGATGGCTAACTGTTGTTAGCTGTTTGTGCTACCCGCCTCACTTCCGGGCTTCACTGATTCGCTAGCCCTCCACAAATCAAATTGCTCAAACTGAAAGACTGTCCGCCGCCGACGACATCAACTACGACCGATTTCACGGCACACACCAAACGGATTCGTCTCTCCGTCCCCTCGAAACTCTACGATGGCGATTATCGGGCCGGTGTGTCCTGGCCTTAATACTCTTCAAAAGAGATTATTTGCAAAGGATTTGATGGGGGGTTTGTCCAAACATAACATTAAATTTGCTTTGATCCGGCCATTGAAGCTAAGTGTCAAGAAGTGCTAAATATCTGCTATTAGTAGAATGAGCAGTCCTAACAAATTCAAATTTGTTATGTTGTCTTTCTTTTCAGGCTCATGTAAGGTTTCCCTCCTCTGCCCTTTTCCTCTACAAGCATCACCTTCACAGATAGAAGAGTCCTTCTCCTCCAGCCAATGCAGACAGACTGTCTTATCCCTGTGCAAATAAGACGCTGATGGGGTCAAGTTTTAACTAAGAAAAATCCAAAAGCGGCCGCTGATATTAGCACATCCGTCATCTGAAATCTAGAGGTCAGAGGAGCCAAACACAAGACTCCGCTGAAGAAAAGTCTTGGAAAAAAAGACACAGTTTTGGCCTCTCCTCGTCATCCCAGTCCAGTGCGATCATGGGGGCCACAGGCTATGGCTACTATCGTGTGGCCATCTTCAGCTGCATGTTCTTGGGCTACTCGCTGTACTTCTTTAACAGGAAGACCTTCTCCTTCGTCATGCCTGCTGTGATGGAGGAGATCCACCTGGACAAAGATGACTTGGGTGAGACAGTCGCATTAACAGAGACTTATTATTTTTTTTTCTATTGTAAGCAATATCTCCTTAAGCTATGATTAGGTCTGTAATGTACAATAATACCTCAAATGTATCCCTTTGATCTTATCCGAAACACACACAGTGCAGAAATATTAAGATGAACTGTGGGAAACTTTTCACTACTGGACACTGCTTCAGTCTGTCCAGGCGTATGCCTCCCAAATAGTTCTGACAGCACGACATGTGAAATGTGTTAATATGTAATTCAACACTCTGCTATGTGAAGTGTCTGCCTATGAGCTCTCTCTTCGCCTCACTTAACTGGAACACTTTGCCAACAGCTCAACAGAAAAGATGAACAGTCGAGGGTTTGATCAATACCAAACTGGTTATATCTGATAATAGGCACAGAATGGCCAAAATAACAATTGTGACCAAAATATTTGGGATTCACAATTTTATGCTTGTAAGGAACAACTTATTCTTAAAACACTTAATATGGCTCTCAATCCTACTAGACGCTATTTTTAATGGAAAATAATCGTACACATTTCACACTTTTTTTTGTTGTGGGATCCAATGGACAAGCTAAGCCTTAAACCATGGTGACAGGTTTAGGATTTAGGAATAACTGGAAAGATGCAGCGCCCCCTTGAAGCAATTCAAAATATATGAGGAAATCAATATAGAGATGTGTTTCTACCAAAAGACCACGGAACGTCTAGTTCAAGGAACTTAAAGGTTCCTGTTGTCGTTGTTGTCTGAGGTTATGCATATCAGTAGGGGTGGGAATCGCTTGGCACCTCACGATTAGATTAGATTCCGATTCAGAGGTCAACGATTCGATTCAAAATCGATTCTCAATGCATCTCGATGCAAATTTCTTTTTACGTACATACCCATATGTGATTTTCAAAAATATATTTATATACAACACATCTGAGTTTGCTACTCAGAGTTTGCTAATCACTTCCTACTTTTGTGATCAACAGATGAATTACCTTCTCTAATATTGTTTTAGAGAAAAAGCTTTTCTTGTCAAAAATATGAACATCTATGAACAATGTAATAATCAATGCAGCTTTCATTTCAACACAATATGGAAGTGTGTAAAAACTAAACCGATTCAGTTTAATTTTCTTACTACTCTTGTAAATCATGTTTCTATAGGATTTCTATTCAATTATTTTCTATGTCATTTCAACACATTGTGCAAAAAGTATGGCTTGGAATTCAGCTCTCATACAAAAACGTAAACAGAAATAAAGCCATTGCAGGTATGGGTTTGCTGCTCTCAGCCCTTTTGTCGCCACTTTTGTTAAAAACTCGCAAGTGTGTGGTGCGCAGGAAGTACTAGTATTCACAAATCGGATTTAAAAAAAAATAAAAGAAAAAATTAATTTCCGATTATTAATTTATCTGAATCGATTCGGAATCATTCGAGAGAGAATCGCGATGCATCGGAGAATCGATTTTTTTTTCCCACCCCTGCATGTCAGGCAATAGACGTATGGAAAAGCAGTAAACGGCACTGCACGTCATTTTATGATACATTTAGTTAATGATTAGTTTCGACTAGGGATGGGCATAATTAATCGATTAATCAATCATTGCTTGTTAAGAATATTGTCGATCACATGAAATTGTTATCGATCATATAGCCGTTGTGTTGCGCAGTGTGAGTCCGGCAGCACAGCAATTAGTTTCACTATGTGGCAGCACCAAAGACTGTATGGGCAGCAATTTAACATCCTACCAGCAGGGGGAGATACTTAACTAGTAGTAGGAGACAACAGAACAGGCTCAGGCAGCAGCCTGCGCGCTGCCGTAGATCTCAAAACATAAACAGGAAGAAGTTAAGGAGAAGTTTGGCATCGGACCGGACAGCTTTAGAACCGAAAATAACTAAGTTCATTAAGCATTGTGAAACCTTGTATAAGTACAACACTTAAACAAACCGAATTATGTACCACTTGTACATTGAAGCCTACATCCGACCCTGTTAAACGTGTCACGTTAGCGCTGCTAGCATTAGCAGCTAACTTTAGCGTCTATGCTTTCCTACTTCGCCTTCATCAGGGAAATAATTTGCACATTTTGTCTATTAGATGAAGTAAGGTTAGGTCCTTTACTACTCAGAGAAACGTGCCGTGCCCTTATGCAGTCTTTGGCAGCATCTTAGGAGGCGCATATGTGTTTAAACTTTAAAGGTATCGTAGCATTGGCTCCTTGTTGGCTCATAGCCTCGGGCTTTCACCAGCGCCGCATTTTATTATTATTTTATTTTAAAAAGTTGCCTTGTCTTAATAGATTGTTGTTTGCCTAGAAGATCTGTCCCTTTTTAAATAAATAAACTTAAACTTAATCTTGGAATAAAGATGTAATTGAGTAAAAACCTCTTGTATACAGTCTATGGTAAAAACGCTGTATTTTGGATGTTCTGTTGGCATTTTTTAATATGTAAAAAAAGATAACGATTGCTCGATGATTGCTCGTTAATTTTCCCGAATTTCTTAAAATGCCCATCCCTAGTTTCGACAGAATCAGTGTACCTGATTGTATATAATTAGGGAATCAACAGAATATTTCTCTATCAATTTTAGCATAGAGACTTGCGTTTCTTGTTGAACAAAGAAAAAGATGACAGTGATACAACAATTAAATGGCTGTTGGGTGGGAAACTAAAGCTGGCGAACAAATCTCAGTTTGGCGAAAGGATATTTAGGTTTTATGCAAGAATTTATATATGTGAAGAAAAAACGTCTTCTTCTGGCCCTGTCATAAGGTAAAATATTAACTATGCAACCCCATACAACCCAACTTCAAAAATACTGAACTATCCCTTTTACCACATGAGTCAGCCTCATGGTTAGCCTGGCTCCGCCCGCCTACTTACTTCCGCTCAATTTTCATTTCACTTCAGTAGTCAGTCTGGGGCTGCGGTGTATTCACGGATTCCTGCTCGAACAGATTTGCTTGCGGTCCAATCAGCGAACAGAGCGAGTGGCTGAGAACGATGACATCGAAGTTGCGCGGCATTTTCAGTTGAAGTCAGAAGCCGGCTCATGACATACGTCACGACCAAACGTTATGCGATTGGTTGGCCTATCCAGAGTCGCACTGGGCAGATCCAATAGTTTTAAACTTTAACAGACAGACCCGCCTCCAAGTGAGTGAACGTTTTGTCAGTAGAACAGTTCCAGACCTTCTGTACAAATGAAATGAAGTACGATGGTCTGGTAGGACCAGGCTACCTCATGGTGGCACCAGAAAGAATGTCAGGGGATCACTGAAGTCATTAGGATTCACACTGATTTAAATGATTGGCTTGTGAAATGACTCGATTCTCCAACTTTTGCCTTCATTAGTTCAAAGCTACATCCCATGCCCCCTGTAATCGTGTGTCTCTGTGTATACTAGGGCTGGCCCGAATTATTCGAGTATTCGTTTGTTAAATTAGTATTCGGAGCTCAATTCAGCATTCGGAATATTCATGTTTTTTTTGTTTTTTTTTGCAAAAGTAGCTCAAACTGCAACATATTTTGTCAGCAAATAATATTTAGAAACACAAGTTATACAAGAATTGAAAAATACAAATTAAACGCTCATTTAAAATATAATATCAAATTATTTGAGCTTTGACTTAGTTGGCCGCTGACCTTTCAAAGGGCAACTGGTTATATCAGCTGTAGTAGGCTACGTGATGTTACCAGAGCGAGGCAAACTAAAAGCGGCACTAAGCGCAGTAGGGTGAGAGAAAAGGAGGAAGAATAGATTATGTGTTCGTCTTAACTCTATACCACAACATTAGCGCAATTTCGGAAGGAAAAGTAATGCTTGGCGAAATGCTAACGTTAGCTTAGCTTAGCTGTTCGTGTAGGCTACGTTCGCTATGCAGCGCTGCTATTGCCCATCATCAACAGAGACTGGCTTGCATCATAATGGGAATACCTAGTCAATAATGGATATACAGTAATATGGACACCAAATACTAATATTGGATCTTTCTTTGTATGGATGTGGAAGTCCCCGAAAAGATGCACGTTTCTTGAGTAAAGAACTCCGACGTAGCCCTACTTACTATTCAAAAGTTTATAATCATCGTCAAACTACGCAGATTACTGTATCGTCCCACAAACTCGGTTTCAGGGAGTACATTGGGATTATTAGGGCCCGAGCACCAAGTTGTGCGAAGCCCTATTGTAATCGGTATGATTATTCTTCCCTATTATTACGCGTCGTTCTTAGGGGTTTTTGGCACTTTTCACCCACTTCCCCTGGTGCAATAGTTGAAAAACTCTGCAGACAGGTCACCTGCAAAAAATTGCAATTTATCGTTGGCTTCAAGACCGGGCAAAAAAACGGTGACCCCTGTGGCCAAAATCAGGAAATGCATGCTCAAAAATTAATTGGGCTAGAAGCCTGAAATTTTAGGACAACATGTAATGGCCCAAGACGCACATAAATGCAATTTTATGTCCTGGGCCAAAATCAACAGGAAGTCGGCCATTTTGGATTTAGTGCCTAAAACCGCCAAAACCATAATTTCGCATTTCGACGAAAGGCTCCTAGAGTTTTTATGGCAGGGACGTCAAACCACTGCTCAAGTACTCAAGACGCTTGCCCGATGTTAAATTGCGGAAAGATTTCAAATTTACAATAGTACCAGGGAGCTATTGGGGGTCAAAGTTGACGTACACATCACCAAAAACGGACCTTTTGGGGCGGCAGTGGCGAAGTGGGTAGGGACTTCGCCTCTGGTGTGCAGGGTCGGAGGTTCGATCCCCCGTCTACCCGCCACATGTCGAAGTGTCCCTGGGCAAGACACTGAACCCCGAATTGCTCCCGATAGTTAGCTTAGTTAGCTTAGCACCCTAGTGCTAAGCCTACCCTGCGTAGTAGCTGCTGCTATCGGTGTATGAATGTGTGTGTGACTGGGTGAATGTGTACAAAAAACAATGTAAAGCGCTTTGAGTCTGTGATAAACGGAGATATAGCGCTATACAAGACCATTTACCATTTACCATTTACCTCATGAAACTTCAATTCATCATAACTCAGGCTGTGTTATACCTAGGTGCGACGAAATGCCAGCCAATATTCGCCAAAATTTACTCATATGTCATAACTCCACATTACTCTGCAGGATTGCAGAGTAAAGTCAGGGTTTTTCCTGCATAGAGAAAGTTTTGGCGCGCGCCAAAGCGGATTTATCCAGCGCCAAAGGAAAATCAGGAGCGCTAAAATGATAAAGATTGAGAATAAATATAGCTATTTAAAACCTCTCCAAATTCAGCCCAATAACTTGAATTTCATTTTTGATTACTATTACGGCTTCCCTCAATCATGAAAACAAAATATTCGTTATTAAACTATCATTGTTCTGCACGCCGGGGCATGCAGGCTTGTAAATGCAGCGAACCCTTTCAGCCGAGCGGTGCACTCACTCGGCCCCTCCCTCACCTGATAGTTTAGCTATCGGCTGGTCCAGAGTACGAGGGAGATGTTGCGCATTGCCGGGTGTTTTGAAAAACTTCTAGATGATGAGAATAAAGGTAAAACTAATTGTGTTGTCTGAAAACACTTCAGACTCACAACAAACTAAAATAATGTGCAAGATTTGTCACGCGAGTCACGTGACGAGAGAGAGAGAGAGAGAGAGAGAGGAAAAAAAAGGACACATAGACCTGATCTGCACCTCTAAACATCCCGACCAATTTGTTTATTCACTTTAAGTCGAATCATAGTGGTCTATGACCAAGCAATCAAGGAATAAAAAATACAGGAGGTTTAAAGCTCCTTGACTCCTGCCACCACAACTGTCAACACTACAATGCAGCTGCCTATCCACCCTGCTCCTTGACATAAATAAATCATACCCTTACATTTAATGCTATCAAAAGACATGCCCTATCAACACCATTTACAACTGGTTATTTTATTTTTGACATATTTATTTTATTCAATTATTAAAAATATGATTCACTTATTTAGCCTATTTCTATTCTCCCTGTTTTCTGTTCAATTAGGCCTTTGTTTAAAGTCCAAAGTCATGATGTTATTAGAAAAAAACCTTGTTAAAAGCAGTGTTGGGAATAACGCCGTTTAAAATAACGGCGTTAGGTAACGCTGTTCTTTTTTCAGTAACGGGGTAATCTAACTAATTACTTTTTCCGTCGTTACAATGCCGTTATCGTTACTGAACGTTAAATGCGGTGCGTTACTATGAATTGATTGAATAAACTGTGTAATCCAAACGCACCCCTGGCTCCATACTACACAAACTGCTAGTGAGGAGACCGGTGTGTTTTAAGTTGTGTTTTATTCGGTGTGGATGACATTATAACTGTCAGTTAGCGCCGTCACGTCAGTCAGCCGGAGCGCCTGTTTAGTGAATTTTCTTTTTCTTTCTCTCTCTGTTGTGTGAGCGTGCGCATTGCCGCAGTAACCATCTATCAATCCACGGTTGAAACGTGCTCTCCCTGAGTTTGCTTGCATCGCCCTTGTGAGTAAGTGCATGGAGTTTCCCGATCTCTATAAATTATAATTTATGCACGTTATTAAACGGCCGCGATTCGCCGGTTGCAACAGCTGTTTAGCGTGTTATCACGAGCCGAATATTGCTATTGTTCTTTTCCTGGGATCTGTATGCTGCTGTGCATGTAAAATAAGGAAATAAACATAGGATAAATCCTTAGTCCTCCTCTCATCATCTCATGCTTCATAGTCTGACGTTTTTGGCCTTAAGTGGTGTTTTAGCCGACACCCCTGAAGTGAATCCAGTGATATAGCAGATCAGCACGGTACATTCAGCAGTTTCCTCTACTACTTTTGTTGAGAACAACATACTTGAGGTGCAGGATACACCTCTTGCTGTCTGTTGATGTGCAATAGCCTACATATTGAAGGTTATGTAGCCTACAAGTAGGTCTACCTGTCTGTTCTACTCATTTCAACTGACTCATCTCCAAAATTGTTGACATAGCCTAGCAACTTTTTTTTTACAGTAGGCTAACGCAAATAGTTACTTTCCCTGGTAACTAGTTACTTCTATTGTAAAGTAATTCAGTTACTAACTCAGTTACATTTTGGAACAAGTAGTGAGTAACTATAACTAATTACTTTTTTAAAGTAACGTTCCCAACACTGGTTAAAAGTAAAAGAAATGCATAATGTTCTTAATTCAATGATTAACTATCGTGATAACACAATGTGATTACTCAAAATAATCATGATTATGATTTTTTCATCATCAAACAGCCCTACCTTCTTGCAATTTCCATGGTTTAGATCGATTAGAAACAATTAAAGTAATAAATAGGTAGGCCTAGTCATTATTAGTATTTTGACTTCATATCTACAGGTTGTTTATTGTGATTTCATAAGCGTCAGTGAACTCCATGGTTACGCAGTGATTGACAGGCTGACTGAAATGCTCTTTATCTGGACAGAAACTGCCCTCTCCCAACCCCACACCTTCTTAAAATACACAAACCGTTTGCCTTTACTGTTGCACAGTCGCGACTCCAAAAAAAGTTGGTCGCGTACTGACCCCCCAAAGGCCCATTCTGAGCCAGGAAAAACCCTGAAAGTGCACACATAACAACTTTTTGCGCAAAAAAATATATGGTAGGGTATGTCCTCCGACATGGAAGATGATATACCCGAAAGCTCGTTTTATCCGGAACTACCATCTTGCAGCACCGGCGCCTCATTCGCCAAAAAACATCAAAAACGGACGTCATGAACCCTGTGATTGATCATAACTCAGGCTGTGTTATATCGCATGTTGTTTATTCACCTCCACGTCCTACACACTTGATCAAATCAACCTCAAAGCAGCTCAGGGAGGTCCAAAGACAACGCTAACACGGGAAGCCGGTTCCGTCGGCTCCGTGGCCTTCGTAGTTTCCCGGCGTCGTCGCCACGAAAACAGGAAGTCGCTGTGATTTCGCTCCGCGCCGTCCCACGCGCTCCAAACTTCACCCGCCCGGTGAGAGAGCCCAGGCCCGCGTCCGTATCGAGCGCGCCGCGGCCACTTCCGCGCTTTCGGCGACAGGCGTCGCTGCGGCGCGCGCTCCGAAGGGGAGGAGACCGCGGCGCGTCCTCTCGCGAGGTCGCCCGGAGCGCCGAGGCCGGCCGGCCAGTTTTAATTAATGTTGTTTTTGATTGTGTGTTTTTTTAGAACGAGTATCCGAATACTCGCTCGGAAAAAACAACGAGTATTTGAAGCCTGTAAAATGGTTTTCAGGACAGCTTTAGTAACCCTAACCTGTATACCTGGCTTTAATGCTCCCTCCCCTAACCCTAACAGGTTTGATCACCAGCAGCCAGACTATGGCATATGCCATCAGTAAATTCATCAGTGGTGTGCTGTCGGACCAGATCAGCGCCCGCTGGCTCTTTGCCATCGGCCTCTTCTTGGTGGGATCCATCAACGTAGTCTTCTCCTGGTCCTCCACTGTCCCCATGTTCGCTCTGCTCTGGTTCATCAATGGCCTGGGCCAGGGCTGTGGCTGGCCCCCCTGTGGAAAGGTGTTGCGCAAGGTAATGCCATCCCGTCTGCCACCTCCAAGCCCTTTATTCAGTGTGATTGTAATGTTCAGAGCAAAGGGAAGTCTCACTCTCTCCTGATGCCTGCCATGATCCTAGGCAGCTCCTGCTGCCATGCATGGTTTGTGTGCTGGGAGAGAGAACCTGTTCCCTGCTGTCACTAACCTTTGGGTTAGTGGCAGCAGCGTCTGCTCAGCCTGTGCCTGAACACTGATTGTCCAACGTGCTGATATTGTGCACTTTACTGGTGCTGCTAGTTAGAGAAATGACTGGATTCGCTAATAATGGCTACGGCCTCATTCTCAAATAGCTTTTGGATTATTAAGGTCAGGAGTATGTTGTGTATTATCGGCAGGACTTTGGAAGTGATTCTGCCATTCTATGCTCAGACACTACTGGTGGCGTGTAAGAAGATGCCCTAAAAGAAGCAGTGTGGGGAATAAATAGGCTTTGGCATGTGCTCAGCATGCTGAATGGGATCAGATTACAGGAGGATGTATTTATAGACGATCCCCAGTAGATCTTTCCAAAGGAAAACAACTTTGGCCAAATGTATTTTCCTTCTGGCTAAATCTGGCATATTTACAGAAATGTTTATTCGTCACTTAGCCTGGAAATCCAGACCCATATCTAGAAATCCAATTTAAAATCGATTAGTTTTTTGAGTGAAAACTAGCCTGGAAATCCAGACCTGTTGGTCTGGTCACTCTCCATTGAAGCTCATTAAATATGTCAAGAAATCCAAAGTGAAAAAACATCACCAGTAGTGCAAAGTCTGAACCAGTTTTCTACAGCTGTGCAGTTCCTGTTTCACTGCTGAGTCAACATCCACACACTGTGGATCAGCACAGTGTGTTCTGCAGTAATGGTTAGAGGTGCACTAATCCACTGGCCAGCCGATCCATCGGCACCGATCAGCCTGTTCTGCCGTGATCCATCCGGTAGTCCACAGGACACAGCTTTTTACGTGAAAAAATAGAATAAAACAGTCTGTATCACGCAGTTAAGTTACTGCTAATGCAAACTTAAAATTTCTTACAGCTGCAGCTTCACATTAACAGCATTAAACTGCAAAACGTGAGCAGGCTTTTATTTTTTTAAGCAGACAGGAACAGGACTGTAGTGTGTGAGTTATCAGCCTCTTTAATATACAGCATGTCTTCAGTGTGGAAGTTCTACCCGTTTTTCTCACTGCATTGGACAGTAAGCTTTTATGCTGCGTTCCTGACAACTCTGCAGTGGAGGATTTCCCAGCTGTTATTTCAGATTTCCTACCACAAAGCGTTCCAGGCAACTTGTGTATTTTACAAAAAGTGACAGCAAGTTTAGCACTCAATTGATTTATCTTTCTTGAACAAGATATATAATATTATATAATTAGTATAATGTATTTATATTATATTTTATTATAGGGAAATTCATATTCTTTAATAGTCTTTTGTAGTTTTAAAAACTAATCGATTTTAAATTGGAAATCGGGTGTGGTATTAAAAAATTTTTTATATCATTCTTAGGCCATATCGCACAGCCCTGCTGGGAAGTCGTATTTTTTTCGAACTCCTACTAGGAAAGTTCATACAAAGTTTGTGTATGCTCTGAATTATAGTTCTCGGGGTAAAATCAGCAGGTTTATTTTTTATTTATTTGTTTGTTTATTTGACAGGGACAGTGCATATTAATAAACATTTCTGTAAATATGCCAGATTTAGCCAGAAGGCTAGTCTCCATCTGCAGTCCTTGGCCAGATGTAACAATAGGCTCCCTAAAAAGCAAATAACAGAAAGAGTTAAAAAAAATAAAAATAACATATAAAAGCAACAGATAAAACATTAATTATAACCACATACAAGTATTCAGTAGTTCAAGCATTAAAATACATAAAGCATGCAGGACAAACAAGAGTCAGCGTCAGACAAACACAAATTAAAAAGGTAGACTAGGATTTATAGCAACATCAGATGTGTTAGACATCAAGGCAGTAGCCCACCAAAGCAAACAGTACATGCACAACAAACAAACAAAAAGTCGACATGACTATAGTACATGAAGCAGCACAGGAGAGACAGAACGAGCTACACAAAAGCATACAAACAAGCAAGCAAAGTAAGTGTTGCAAGACGCAGGACAAATTCACAGACAGACACGCTGACACAAGGAGGCATGAGCAGGCGGCTCAAGTTTAATGCTGGCAGGACATATTATCAATGAGCCACTGTTTCAGATTAGAACTAAATGACCGATATGTGTTTAGGTCTCTGATACATGTTGGGATGTTATTCCATTCACGTGAGGCTGCAACAGAGAAGGCTGACTGACTAAAGGCACTTTTCCTAAATGGAATAATGCAGTCCCCTCTCGTGACTCCTCTTGTGATCCGATGTTGGTTTGTTCTAATAGTCACAAATTCTCTAAGTGGGGGAGGGGCCATGCCATGTATGATTTTGTAAAAGAGACATGCATTTTTGTGCCTAATCATGTTTTCCCAGCTCAGTAGATTATGTTTTATAATTTATTATTAGGTTAGACTCTTTAAAAAAATCAGCAATCAGGATCAGCAAAGAACATTGCAATTGGTGCAACCCTAGTAATGCTTTGTCCATTGGCTTCTCTAGATACTAGTAGTAGTAGTAGTAGAAAACTTTATTGTCCCCGTGGGGCAGTTGGGTTCGCGGCACTTCATGACATCAGACAAATGACACAAACAGATAGTCCATACATCAGACACCGACAGACATAACAAGAACATACATCACACACTACAATACACTATACACCTTTGGACATGACCAGGCCAGCTGGACATCTAGCTTATTTTGACTGATTTAAGAGTTGTATGGCTTGTGGTACAAAAGAGAATTTGGATCTGTTCTTGGTCATAAGGGGTATGCAGAAACGACGACCAGATAGCAGTAGTTTAAAATGGGATGCCAGGGGGTGTGTTCAGTCACATACAATGTTATTGGCCTTTTTCACCAGTCTGTCTTTGTAAATGTGTTCAATGCTCGGTAGTGTGATCCCAAGTAACTTGCTGGCAGTTGTAACTGTTTTTCTGATTGTCTTTTTCTGTGACTCGGTGGCATTTCCAAACCAGCAGACAATACAGAAGGTTAAAACACTTTCAATGAATGCAGTATAAAACATTTGGAGCGTTTTGTTATTGACATTAAAAACAAGCATTTTCTTTAGAAAGTACATGTTTCTTAGTGTGCAAAAGATGAGTCAGTCCAGTACTGTTTTTTCTCTTTGGTATGCTGTGTGTTGAATGCCTCTGGCCGTCCTCAAGCGTTGTGACATAACAAGAGGGTTTGAAGTATGAGTAGGGTTGCACTTAGGAAAAGAAAGTGATACACACACATATGTTGAGGATAAGGTCAAACTATGTTTATGTTTCTGCTATGCTGTCATTGCCTTCAAGCTAATCAAAACAATGTGTACATTCATGTTAAAAGTTGTAAACACACATATGAAGGTAAAGTAAGTTTGCTGTGTCTTGTCCCTCAGTGGTTTGAGCCGTCCCAGTTTGGAACCTGGTGGTCTGTGCTGTCCTGCAGTATGAACCTGGCTGGGAGTCTGGGTCCTCTGCTGGTCACTGTGCTGCTGCAGTACTACGACTGGAGGACTATCCTCACCATGTCGGGAGTCTTGTGTGCCTCCTTCTCTTTGGTCTGTCTGCTGTTTGTAAAGAACGAGCCTAAGGATGTGGGCCTGCCCAGCATCGAGGTCGCAGCCAAGAAGGGGGCTAAGGGAGGTAAGCAAAGAGAAGGTTTACTGTTGGTAGGGTCAGTCACACACTGCCATGTTGGCTCCCTTTTTTTCCACAATATATTTATTGCATTTTTTTTATTACAACACACACAAACAAACACCTGCACCATCACAAAAAAAAAAAAAAAACGGCCTGTATGATCAAGTTCTGGAAACAGCCATGCCACACAGTACCAAAGTGCCCATTAAGACTGCAGTGTGTGCAGTTCTACCAGAGCTCACTGGGACACACTTGATTGATGAAGACATCATATGGCTTGGGCAAGAACAAACACATGGCTAAAATGAGCTCTGATTAGGGATGGATACTAGTAGTGTATTCTAAGATGGAGGGATCTCATAAATTCCTTGAGGATCGTTCTATTACTCGTTTATCTATTGTTAGTAGGGCCCGACCGATATGGATTTTTGGGTGCCGATGCCGATTATTTTCTGAGAAAAATTACGATAACGATTAAATCGGCCGATTATTATTATTTTTTAATCCCATAAATATATATTGAAAAAAAATTCTTTTTTGAACCCTTAAATATATATAAATACTTGTTACTGTCAATAGGTGTACATACCAAGGGGGCAAAACCCCTTTTTTTTTTGGAAAAACAGACATGGAGCGTTGTAAAAGGTTGTTCACCAGAGATGATATCCAGGACCAGGACCTTCCAGGATCCCAACCTGGGTGGACAACCTGGTCAACTTGCTGCTGGAAAGCTACAGGGGGCCGACATAGAGCAAATCAGAACCACTGTTTAAGTGAATGGGGATGGGCTAATAGGGAATTTTTTAAAGTCAATTTGTTTTTAAATTTTTAAAACAAAACAAGTGTCCAACTGCCTGAAGCTTTTCCTAATCACAGTTCAAATTTGATCAATAACCCGTAGAAAATTAATTTTTTACACTGTTTTTTCCAAGGGAATGTCTAGCCGTTTCCTAAAATACCAGCTGGAGACTCCGAAAGGACACTTTTGGTCCATAGCACATGAAATGTAACTGTAAAAAATTTATTTTCTATGGGTTATTGATCAAATTTGAACTGTGATTAGGAAAGGCTTCAGGCAGTTGGACACTTGTTTTGTTTTCAAAATTTAAAAACAAATTCCAACATCTAGATTTTGGGGCTTTGCAGATATGCAAATTTACGCATCATTAGTAAGATATTGATGATTTTTCATATTTATTTTAACATTTTCGAAAATACTGTAATACAAAAAGTTTTTGTTTTAATGTCAGTAATCAACTGGCAAAGTTTCATAATGATATCTATGTGTGGTTTTGATTTGCTATGTCGGCCCGCTGTAGCTTTCCAGCAGCTTGTTGACAAGGTTGTCCACCCAGGTTGTGATCGTGGAAGGTCCTAGATGTAATTTTTGGTGAACAACCTTTAACAACGCTCCATGTCCATAAAATCACTTTGCCCCCTGGGTAACAGGAACTTTTTATTTATTGAAATATGCATTACCTAAAAAAAGTGTTACAAATATGTCTAAAGTGACATGATGCATTTTTAAACTCAGACATTAAGCATTTTATGTAACTGCACCCAACCCTCTGGAACTCCCTCCTTCCAAACATCAGCATCTCAGACTAAATAAACTCATTCAAAAGTCAACTCAAAACTCACCTCTTTCAGAAAGCATACTTACACCGGACTCCACTCCAAACCTTATCTTTAATTTGTCTGTATTTTGTTTTCTTTTTCTATAAGTATGATTTTCTATATGTTTGATGTAAAGTGTCTTTGAATGATCTCCAATAAAGCACTATATAAATTCTATATAATAACTATAGTAATATCAACTACTATTAACAGTCAAGAGATGACCAATGACTCTGCTATTGGTGTCAGGGGGAACTGTCAAGTGTGAATTAATCCAATGTATTACAACACACCTGCTGCTGCTGTTAATATGCTATAAGGCTACCTCCGGGGCAGCAATGCATCTCACTCAACATGATTGCTGGAATATAAAAAAAAAAAATCGGCAAAAAATCGGAGATGTGCTATAATCGGCTGATTAAATCGGCCGGCCGATATATCAGTTCGGGCCCTAATTGTTAGTACACAAAACATCTGTCTGCAGGAATAACGATGCACAGCAATACAGAGCCTACCAAACGCTAAATGCTCAAAACAGTCACAGTAGTAATATATAGGATTTAATTTTCACAAATCACCATCTCAAAAAAAGCAGCGTATAAAGTAAATCTTATCAGATGGAGAACAGAGGTGGCAGCTCTCAGCAGCTGCTCTTTCATGCACCTAAATCAAAATATTTATTTTCTTAAACTTAATTTTGTCCATGTTGTGTTGTTCACGTTAAAACATTTTAAATGTCATATAGGGCCTACCCCTCCTCCCCCCACACACACACACATAGACACACACAATTAAATAACCAATTCCTGCTAGGGCACTTATTGAATTCTGTCCTGTACTGTACATTGCTGATGTGTTGTAAATGGGAGTGTGACATATTTCCCTGTCTGTCCTTGTACTCAGCAGGCAGCAGTGAGAGCACCCTGAGTGAGTTCCTCCTTTCCCCCTTCCTGTGGGTGCTGTCTCTGGGATACCTGGTGGTGTTCGGGGTGAAGACGGCTGCCACTGACTGGGGACAGCTGTTCCTCATGCAGGAGAAGGGCCAGACTGCTCTCATGGGTATGTATTTTCATTTTCACTGATTTTCACTGGATCTACCCGGTCCTGAATGCTGACGCATGTTGCCCACAGGAAGTACTTACATGAGTGCCTTGGAGATGGGAGGTTTTGTGGGCAGCCTTGCTGCAGGCTTACTCACTGACAGGGCTGTGGCTCGGGTGAGTGACATACAGTCATAAATTGGGCAATATCAAGTGTTTCTATTGGGGAGGTCAGTGTTAAAAAGGTCCACTCTTTGACTTCCTCCAGCAAGGCTTGAGCACACACGGCAACCCTCGACACGGCCTGCTCATTGTCATGATGGCTGGGATGTATGTGTCCATGTACCTCTTCAGAGTCACCATCACACCTGTAATCCCAGAGGTAAATAGCAACGCACAGGGTAACTACACATTTTTCATTTAATAATTCCAGACTTCCAGGATTCCCTGTAGATTTTTCAGTCCACATTTGGCATCTGAATACAAATAGTTGAATGCTTATTAAATAAGCAAATGGTTCTGAAGCCATCCCTCGGAGAACTTGCATCGTCCCATGGGAATATCTTTGCTCAAACTCAAGA
The DNA here is from genome assembly GCA_949357725.1 of Hyperoplus immaculatus. Classification (NCBI taxonomy): domain Eukaryota; kingdom Metazoa; phylum Chordata; class Actinopteri; order Uranoscopiformes; family Ammodytidae; genus Hyperoplus; species Hyperoplus immaculatus. Next base: position 28,958,124 of record OX442362.1, read on the forward strand.
CCAAGTAAAAACGAAAGGTTCACAGTAAGGGTGTATTCACACTGGGAAAGTCCGCAAGTTCACTTGCTTTGGTCTGGACCAAATTTTAGATTTTTCAAGTTTAGATTTTTTTGATGTTTGGTGTGGTCCACTTTCATATTGCCCCTTTTGCAAGTGAACCAGCATTACGAAGCAAAACCACACGTGATCTGAGATCATTCATTCATTGGACAAACATTCTGGGGTGGAGAGAAGCAGGAAGCACGAAGTAAAAACTGCGAAATATATCATTGATATAATATGGGGTTAAAAATAATAAAAAGGCCTACATCTAGCCTATAAATAAAGAAGAAAAAAATCAAATCATTGTTGTTTCATATGTTTATAATATGAAGCCCTATGACAATGCCACGTGATGTGGCTTGTAGCCTACCATGTGAAACATCATTTGTACTGTATTTTTGCTGCTGGACGTGCGGCTCGCGAGAAGAATAGGCTCATGCCGATACTCAGCTGATTAAGCTGTGTATCAGCTGGGTGTCAGTTCGGCGCAGTTCAGCTCCAAACTCACACCGGGATAGTATTGACGGTCCCGTACATGGGAAGCAAAATAAAAACACACACTTCTTGCGCAGCGTGAACCTGTTGGCACTGTGCGGGAGACGCTCCCCTCTCCTTCATCTGATCGATGAACACATTCAGCATTTTTACGCATCCTCTTGATCAAATGTCATATATTGTTCTGGGCTCCCGGTCAAAACACAACTTATCGTCCTAACAATGGCGACAACAACACTTTCCCATTATGTGAAGCTGACTGTAATTTATTAAAAAGGGAAAGAAAGAAAAGGCACAGTGCCTCCTGCATTTGGGTCGGATCGAGCCCGGACAAATTGATCTAAACACGGCATGTGTGAATACACCCTAAGTCACTTGACACTTTTGAGAAGTGTCGTTCAAAATAAATTAAAGAGTTCCGCACTTTTTCAATTTATGCTTCTGCCCAAAGGTTTCAGTTGTAACCATGATAACCAGAGACGATCCTCTAGCCAGCTTGTTTATTCGTATATCATCTGACTGGCAGATAGCGTTAGGTAGATTGTTTTGATGTGTATTTAAGAGCACTATTATAGATAATAGCCTGAAAACACTAATATTTTTACATAATCTTTTCTTTTTTTCCATACGTATACATACCTTTCCACACTGCGTAGGAACCCTGAACTTAGGGTCTGTCATTATCATTGTGTAAAAGTGCTGTATGTTGATGTTACCTTATTTTCTTTGTTCAGGAGGCCCCCCTTTGGGTCCAAGTCATTCATCCTATGTCTGTCCTCATCGGTGTTTCTGAAAAAGAGGTAAGCTCAAGAATGTATAATGTTCATGAGGATAAACATGTTTTGTACTCAATATTTGGAACACTGAGTTCCACATGTTCTCATTCTCACAAAGATCTGGATCCTCTTCCTCGGGGCCTTGTTTGGATTTTCTTCTTACGGACCGATTGCCTTGTTCGGAGTGATAGCCAGTGAATGTGCTCCTTCAAACTATTGTGGAACCTCTCACGCTGTTGTAGCTCTGATGGCTAATGGTATGCTAATGCAAATACACATGAGCAGTAAAATCATCTTTGATTTTTTTTTCATTTTTCTTTCATCATCTATTTGTGTCACTTTGTGTAGTATTGCAGTATTGACACGTTCCTGTGATTAAACCGACTTTTGTTTTGTTGCAGTGGGGGCTTTTATGGCAGGCCTTCCCTTCAGCACTATTGCCAAACAACACAGCTGGGACATGGCCTTCTGGGTAGCCGAGGTGTGTATGGCCGCTGCCACTGTTGCCTTCTTCCTCGTACGCAACATGCGCACCAAGATGGGTCGGGTGGCAGAGAAGATGGACTAATGTATCATCCTGTAATGGGCTGCCCAGTCTGAACTCTGACATCTCTCCTGATTTATGTAGCTCTCATCAAACCACTTTAGATTCACAGTCAGGTAGTTTTCTCACACATACTTATATGTGTCCTCATATTAACCAGCACAGAGAAAGAGTAGAGCATAACAGCTAACAAGCTAACGTTTTAGTGCTTCTATTGAAACGTGGCTTCATGAAAATAACTTGGTCATGAAATGTGGAAGGGTTTGGGTGCATTGAGTTGATATAAAGTGCATACCCTGCCTTCAGTGGAGATCAGCTATATTGAACTTATTGAATGTACACGGATAGGCCTGTGTATTCTGGACTGTTAATTGTCTAGGTATCTGCACAAATGTGGTAACATGCTATGGTCATTTCAATTATACCTCTTGCAACAGGCCCCCATTTGACTGGAATGTAGTTACTGGAGATGTTATTTTTCTACACAGTTCATTAGAACTGTGACTTACACATTAGTACATGATGAAGAATTACACTTAAAGACTCCTGATGCCGTGTCAGCTTTTGTGGTCTGATACGTGTGTGAAGATGGATTAAGATGAACCTTTGCTTCATGTGTTTTGTCACTGCCAAATAAACAGTAGGTACACCAGGTACAACACTGGAAAACATGGTGTTACCTTTCTTCTCAGTGCCATGTTGGCATATCGATGTCTTACTGGAAATGTTCATTTTACCTGAAGGGTTAATGATATCTAATAAATATGAAAAATACTTTGCTTCATTATTGTGTGTCTGTATTTAGAAAAATAAGCCCTGAAATGAAGTTGCACTAAAGATGCAGTAACCTTCTAAAAGTTCAAAGGATGATGTATGCTTATGTCACACCTAGGGCTCAAACATGGCTGCACCATTAGTCAAGTCTTTATGTCAATACTCATATCAACATGTGAATAGTCTAACGTTGCTGTAGTTGTTCATTGTCCATACTGGCCATGAACAGATCCTTTTGTCATGCCATTGATAAGAGGCTTCAGCAGCCTGACTTACACACATCCTTTAGAATAATGTTTGTAACTGGGAGATGTATTTGTCTGACTCATACTGCTGAATCCTCATATAAGCTTCAGTTAAACCTGACAATGCATTTTGGACATTTGGAGGAAGGGATCTCTTCATGGCCAACATGAAGAACAATTACAACAATCAGAAACTATCTCAATGTGGATATGTGAATAACACCCAAGAAAGACTCAAAGGTGCACTATGCAGGTTTTTTGGAGGGAGATTTATTTCTCTACATGAAATTTTTAGTTTTAGAATAATTATATCATCATAAATCAAACCTTTATTATTTTGATGCATCTGGGATCAAGACTACAATATATATGTAAGCCCTGCTGCTGTAAACCTCTGAATTTGACCTTAGAATATTTTCACTTCTCTAACACACCCAGAGTTACATAAACCAATTACTCCATTGAGTGATTTCCATACATGTATATTATTGAGCGACCTTCCAACTCATTTTGCAGTGAAATAATCCCATTCTCTAGAGATTAGAAGATTAGGGGACCATGGGGTATGCCTATATATTTTGTAGACTTAAAAGTATTTAGTATTTGTCCAGGAGCGGTAGAGAGGAGAGGACACAATACATCAACAAGAAAGACACCCTTTTCGTTGCTGTATTTAAATGTTCTATGTGGGTTGTAAGCATAGGTCAATATTTGTTTCCCCATCAAAAACAGTGATGGGTTCAAGCATTCCTCATGAAGGACTCAGCGAGCCGTCAGTCCGTTTTCATCAGATGTAGTTATAAGCAGTTGGGTTTATAGTGGAATAATAAAGCAGTTAATTGGTTAAACGGCCAAATGTGAGAGCGAAACGTTGATATATCGTAGTGAGAGTGGGGGAACAGCTTCACAGCCTCATTAGGAAGAAGATAGTCTCGCAAAGCCAGACCAAACTACAGCAAGTAGGAAGAAGATAAAGATACAGAACATTTCCTATGCTTCTCCTTCTTTGCTCTTTCGCGGACCAATCACAGCAGAGCCGGAAGAGGAACGTGCACAGAGGCGTGAGGGCGCGCGGCATTATTGATTTGTTTACTGACACGGAACATTATTAAAGAACACTGTAAATGTAACGGCTGAGAAAGCGGCGGGCCAGTGAGAAGCTGTCCATGGTGCTGAAACTCTTTCGTTGACTGTGCAGAATTGGAATCCAGTCTTTTACGTGGTTGAACAATACACCGTTTGTGTTTCGAAATCATGCTTTGAATTATGTTGCACTGCTCTTTTTGTCCTTTCATATATGTCGCCTACCAACACATTTCAGTAAGTTAGTTTTACGGTGGCCTTCATTTTCCTCTAATTGCATTCTAAAACTATAGGATTCAGTGACTAATTTCTTTATTATAATGTCCCTATCATGACAATGTCATCAATCCAGCAACATTTACAAAATATCATTAGCAAGCTTTCTTTTACCCTTTAATATGTCTACACTCCTATCAGCAACCATAACAATGAAACTTTTCCAAGTGAAACAGTGCAACTATACCAACCCATATTTATTGGTTTGTTGATAACAATCATTACACAGGTACATCTATAAACAAATAGACAATAAACTGCACACTTGTACTTGATACAGATACCTAAAACTCACATGAATATTGCTACTGCTGGTATGCATTTGACATCTCAAAATAAATGTACAGTTTGTATGTGTGGCCTTTAAGAAGCCAGTCTAAACAGTTTGTTTTTCATGGTTACACACCTCATTAGCTTGGCTAAGAAAACCAATTCCATTTTTACCATCCTTACAATGTACCATTACACACTGCATATAGAAAGATTGAAAATCATTTTCACAGCAGCTATACAAATTCATTGCGATGCTATCACAGAACAGAGACACAACAAACATATGCGATGCAGTTTCTGATGAGGGACAGCTCCAGTTCTAGGAATTTTAGCTTTATTGATCCAATTTATTAAGAAAACTGCGCGAGTACAAGAGTTAACATATAGGAACAAACCGTACAAACATCCTAAAACACTCTTCTCCATTATAAACAATAAAACAATGAGTTGCCTGTGACTTTGTCCATTCCCACCACAGCACAGATTACATACACTGTCCCTTATAAAGCATATGGAATGTCGTTAACACAGGTAAGCTCTTCTGGTTGTTGGCCTCGCTCCATTGAACGTTGCTTGCGTGTTGACACTGTAACCTGTCCAGCACCCTCCCCTCCTTCACATTTAAAAACTGAAATGAAATCCACCGACAGTAACAACAACGACCGCAACTTTAAGGGCGATGCAAAATTGTGGGATGCGATGAAATTCCCGTCTCCAAATTGACTTTTTTCTTTCATTAAAAAAAAGTTTTCTCTACAATCAAACTACTAAAAAACCTGTATTTAGAAAATAGTTGATAAAAATATTCCCCTGAATTGTACAAGAAAAGAGGTACAGGGAGCACTGGTAAAAGACGTGGTTGGAGAGATGTTATTCTGCTGCCTCGTCCTGCTCATCAGCTGCGTCTGTAGCTGGTGCCTGTAACACAACATGTACAACGTCAGTGTTCTGCGTGGACATCAACTAGATTTGACATCTTTAAATATGATGTCACGAGCCTTACCTCTTCCTCTGCTTTGGCTTCTCCGTTCTCAGCGGGGGCCTCTGGTGCTTTCTCCTCGGGCTTGGCCTTCTCCACCTCCTTGGCCGCTTTCTTAGGCTTGGCAGGTGCCTTCTGCAGACACACACATTAACATTCACCACATGAGTCACTCTGTTACCAGTTTTCGGTCTGATACATGGCTCGGAGACCTCAAAACATGGCCTCACCTTTGGCTTAGGTTTGGCCTCTGCCTTTGCAGGTGCAGGTCTCTGTGGAGACAAAACACATTCATATCAACACTTAGAAGGCATTAAACAGCATGTATATTGTCCATGGCAGTATGGGCTGGGCTACTTACATCGACCAACCTGAGAGATCTCCTCTTGGGCTGCAGAAAGTGAACAGACAGTGTGGTTACTTTAAAGATATCACCCATTAGCAATGTATCAGTCAGTGGCTGTCAATGATGGGGCATTACTGACCCCTGGTGGGTAACACTAACTGCTTCATTATTTATCATTTCAATAACACAATATGTTCCTTACCGCTGAATCTCCTCCTGCTGCCTGTGAGGTAAACAAAGAAGAAAGAAAATCAGTGTTAGGAAATAATCTGCACATGATGGGTTTAGTTAGTGGTGAAGAGTGGGGCATGAGCTTTAAGCATTGGTTATGTAAGTCAGAGGGGGCGTTTCCAGACAGACTTTTAGCCTATGGCTGCACACCCAGCCTCATACATGTTTTAGTTAGAACCAAGGGCTTCGATTGGCTGAGCTATGTTCTAAAATCGTACACAATGACGCTCTAAGCATCGAAGAAAACACATATAACATCAGTCCTCAGTTAGCATGGATCAAATAGGAATGTTGCACGGTCCTGAGATGAAACCTTATGGAACTATATTTCACGGCGCAAGAATAACAGCCCAAGAATGAAGCGTGGAAGTGTTGTGATGTGACAGTGTGACATAATGGCAGCAGGGCGTAGCTCTTACAGCGTAAAGGGACTTGCGCTCCCAGCTCATGCTAGTGATTTGCCTACCGTTAAACTCGTGTAGAGGAGGGGGCGGACTCCGCCTCCTCACGACCCAGCCATTCATTGCTAATACATGGGATACCAGGGAACGGAGAAAAAAGAGCAGTGTCGAGTGTTCCCGCCATGAGTTTGAAAAGAGTCACTCGGAGATGCTCTGGTAGCAGAATCCACTAGAACCCCCAGCAACAAGAGCAGCGCTTGGCTGACGGAGTCTCGCCATTGCATAACCTGCGACAAGCCTGTCCCCACAATACACACTTACACGACAAACGCCATCCAAGAAATACGTTCTCACCGCCTATAATAAGGGCGAGCATGCATTTACTAAAAACACACACGCTCGCAAGGTTTCTGAACGACAACATATTCATATATTTAAAATGAAAACATATTAAAATGTGTTTTGTTCCACCAGAAAACCATTAACAATGCTCGGTGTACGCGCAGAAAGAATCACCTCAGCATTACAGCCAAACTTCCGCCGAATAGCATGTAAATACTAAACGTAATAACAGGCTAGTGATTGTTTCTCTCAAATTTTCTCGGGGATAAACTTTAGTATCCAGCGTGACGACCCCATAGGGAACAATCTATATGCCGCCAACTTTCTCTGCAGAAAACCATGCCATCGACTGAGAAAATGAGCCCACTTCGTCCCGCACTCAAACTAAATGTATTTTTTGCAGAATTTCAATGTGCATGTCACCATCCTGCAAGAAAAAGACCCGGTGATTGGAAAACCACTTGGCACAAAGCTAATCACTGCACGAGACCGATAAGACCAAGAATCAACCACTTCCCCGAATCAAAACACACGCTGCATACCGGCAAAACTCTTGGCCGCAAGGCGCAACATTGTTGACATTCCCTCCGAACACAACGCGGACATTTGTAGCAACATTTGAACAACTCGAGCGGTAACCAGCCCGTTTTGCACATTGCAGTTGGGGTTATAAACGCTGTATTACTGAAGGCATGAAATATGTCGATCTACTCACGTTCTTCCTTTTAGGCATGGCTGGTTTGTGTGGGGTGTTTTGTGAAAAAATAAAAACGAGCTAAATGTAACTAGGTACTGGAGTAAACACAGTGGTAGGCTATTTTCAGGATAAAGTTGAGCCAGTACAGTCTATCACAGCGCGGAGAGACGGTAATGTTCCATTGGAAGAAAAACTAGCTCAAACCGGATTGGATTCTCCCCCTCCCTCCCTATTCAAACCGTTATAGTTCCTGCATGATTGACGGAGCTTAGTCCCGCCCTCGCTGTCCATTGATTGGACGACAGGATGGTCAGCAACAGGATTTAAAATCTAGGCTCTTACCCCTGTGGACACGTCACACGTCAGTCAACACATATGAGGAGCTATTTGTCTGCCTCTGTCTGTGCAGCCATCTGCTAAATTGTCGTTAAGTCTGCTTTTAACCTCGCACAGAGTGCGCTTCATGCTATATCCTACCACAATGCAATATTTTGACGTGTCCCAGCACTAGCTTACCTCTCTCATAGTACAAACCCATTCTGACCCATGAACACGAGCGATACAATAAAGTGTAGCACGTGTATTGGCGGAAGATTGAGAGAAGGGTGTGTGTTCCTCCAGTCTAGTCTTGTAGCCTATTTCAGTTTGGGGAAAATGGCGACACATACGAGCGGCTCCCGCTCCCCGAAAGTGTTGTCAACGTCTGCCCGCTCCATTTAGAGTATTGTCGCTCCAGGAGGCATTCATTCATTTCGCATTAGGGGTTAATTTTACAGCCGCTACCCTGACTTTTAATGTGTCTCGTAAACCTAAATGCAAACTCATCCATCTGCTATATACGTTATACAATAGACAAATACAATTCAAATTTAACCACCTGCTATGGAGACTGGGTGTTATATATAGGGTGAGTTGCCCTAATGTGGGACACCTAAGGTCTAGAGCATTTATCTCTTATTTCTGACACATGTAAATAGATAATATTTTTTGTCAAACCCAAGCAGGGGTTCCCTGTGATTGAAATCACATGAATTAACAATTTTGATTATAAAGATAAGGGAGGGGAAACAGTCAACAATGAAGTAAACCATGTGAAGTCCAGACAAAGGACGGTGACATAGGTTTGAGAGGAACTCAATGCTAAGGCTATACATTTTTCATTAACAAAACAATGTTGCCATTTGTTATCAGATTATGTTTATGATACAATTATGCATCAAAGTATGCAATAATATTGGGAAAATGTGTTACGTTTTTTTCTTCTTCAATCAATATTTAGCTGTACCACATTCGGAAAGGTGTTTCCAAAAGTGGGACAGCATGATTTGCCTAATCTGGGACAGTCATTTAAATTAGGGAAATACACATGTAGGAAAATCAAATGTGCAATATGAATTTTATTCAAGGTTTACAGGTCCAATACTTTTATAAAGAAAGCATCCCTGAAGCAAATAGAAATAAACTGAAATTAATTAATCCTGTGCCTCGGAAATAGTAATTTTCTCATATCCTATGTTAACTCAATGCAATGTATTACGCTATAATGGCAAAGTGCAGAGTTGGGATATGAAGCCAGGGCAAGAAAAGTATTGTTCAAATTGAAAACATCAAACCTGAGACCATGAGTGTTAATGAGCAGATACATTTGACTTGAGTTAATTAAGGGGATATTATTTTTTTCTGCATAATACAGACTGTCCCAGATTAGAGCAACACACTGTCCCAGATTAGAGCAAACACATTTTCTTGAGCAATTTTGCACATGGACCACTAATATACGTGCCATTACTTCTCTGAGTATGATATCTGAATTATTTCTTCTCTTTTAATTAGCCAACATCTTGGGGATTTCAGAATGGTATCATGTATGGGTCAAATGTATTGGCTTCATATGTTAATATCGTACATAAATTGAAATAGCAAAAATTGTCCCACATTAGGGCAACTCACCCTAGGCTACATATATAACTTTGTTTTATATAGCGCCTTTCAAGAAACTCAAGGACGCTTAATATATTAATAAAATATATCCTCTGTCTAAGGCAAGAGGTTATCCTAATTTAAAGTGTGATATTATAATGTTTGGGGGAGAGTGGGGTAAGATGAGTGTGTGGGTAAGTTGACCCACCCCCTGTTTCTATGCATTTTGTTGTCATGTGAAAATATTTTCAGGAAGCATCCATTATTTCAAACTGGCTGTGATAGAAATAAGCACATTGATAAACTAGAAATTATTTATTTTGTAAAAAAAAAAAAGGTTTTTGCTTGTCAAAGTAAGATTTCTACATATGCGCTATAATGACTGTTAGGTCCCAGCACATTTATCCTGGTTTAAAAATGTGTTTTATATATGTTGGTGATTTTCCAACATAGAACACTATATGAATCAATAAGCCAATTAATATCCTGAATTGCAATGCTAGACAGTTTTTCCTAAATTGTGGCTATTGGTTAAAGCAGCTACAAGTAACATTTAAATATCTTTAAAACAGCCTAATTTTTCCTCTGATAGTCATACATTACCTTTAACAGCAAACAAGACCATCAGTGCAAAGAAATACGTTTTTATATAGTTTTTATTACTGCATTTGGTCTGGTCGCACACCCAGTCCGATTTTCTGTTCGCGCATGCAAGGCTCTATGGTCACATATTCTTATTGGTCGCAGATTTCAGTGTGGCGCTGCAACGCGATTTGAGAAGCCTATCCCTCCAGGTGAGGGAAGGGGAGCGGGAGCCTTGTTTGAGACAGTTATTTGTCGTCATAATGACTGATAACGGGGCTGAACCATCAAATAAAAAAAAGAGAATGCAATGAAGAAAAGCTAAAAGGGAGAGTGATATACGGGCGGGAGGAGGATGTTGCCAAGCAACGTGTACACAATTTCACGGGAGCGAACTAGACTGCAGTGTTTACTCCTAAATTAATGAGCGGTACTAAGACAAAGTTTACTTTGCTTCACCATCATCAGATTACCATTATTCATCTGAAATAGTCATTATTTACAACAACATAAACACATTACCTCATCGTGATCCATACTAACTGCCGTCTCTCATTCATTCGCTTTCTGTGAGGACACGGAGTCTTTCGGCTCCGTGAGAGTGGTTAGGTGACACTGCAACTCATTGCAATCAGGTGTGTGTAGCACTGACTGGCATTAGTTGATGCTGTGTCACTAACCACTCTCACGGAGCCGAAAAGAGTCCGGTGCCCTCACACTTTGAACACACAGACATGCACTATATTGCGCCCTAACCATTTGACTCTCGCACGCCCGGCACAAGCTAGAAAACAGCTTTACAACAGTGGGCGTTATAAAAATACTACCGCTTTTGTCCAAAGGGGCCGCCAACGGACAAAGTTACTCGTAGTGGCTTTAAAGTGACCCAGATGATGTGGGGTAAATTGAGCCAGGTTAAACTCACCCTAATACAAGACACTGAAGTGAAGTTAAGGCTAAGGTTAATTTTACTGGCTTCACATTAATAGCATTTCACTGGACAAACGTGAGCTGACTTTTATTTTGAAGTAGGCCTAACAGGAAGGTAGCCGCTCACACAGCCCCTTCACAGCCCTGCAGCGCTGCAATCACTAACACCATGTCTTCTTTTTTCACGAGTTCTACGCTGTGAAATAAGAGGACAGAAAGCTTGTCATTTGCAATACTTGTAACCGTAAGCTTACACCAACCGCTTCATGAACGTTATTGGCATTAATTTTCGGTTACATTAAGGTTTTATGCATCAAATTGTACCGGAAGAGCTATCTACTAGGCTAAATGTCACCGCCGGCTACTGGCTTGGCATGCGTACTACAGCGATTTTGGCCCATTTTATCCGAAACCATGTGCATGAGTGAAGTTTTCAAATCAGTTGTGCCTGAACGTGGAAACTTTTGAAAACGTTAAGGGGAAAAACTGTTGCGTTTTCACAGTGTAAACTGCCCCTAAGTCTCTGAAGCCTAACATTGTATTTAAATTATACAACTGGTTTGGTTAATCATATTAAAACATTTTGAAAAACAGCAACTGCAAGGACAGGGCCAGGTAGAAAAATGACTATTTGGAAAAATAAAAATATATAATTGAATTACTTTTTTTCCAAGGGGTAAATTGTTCAAAATACATAAATGTTTTAAAGAGAGCATAATTAAATTGCTCATACATATATATCTTTTTTATTATGCTCAGTTTTAAACTTAAAGCGGCTACGAGTAACATTTAAATATCTTTTAAACAGCCTCATGTTTCCTCTGATAATCATAAATTACCTTTAACAGCAAACGAGACCATCAGTGCAAAGAAAGACGTTTTTATATAGTCTTTATTACTGCTTTTGGTCTGGTCGCACACCCAGTCTGATTTTCGGTTCGCTCGTGCAAGCTCTATGGTCACATATCCGTATTGGTCGCAGATTTCAGTGTGGCGCTGCAACGCGATTTGAGAAGCCTATCCCTCCAGGTGAGGGAAGGGGAGCGGGAGCCTTGTTTGAGACAGTTATTTGTCGTCATAATGACTGATAACGGGGCTGAACCATCAAAGAAAAAAAAGAGAATGCAATGAAGAAAAGCTAAAAGGGAGAGTGATATACGCTACGGGCGGGACGAGGGCGTTGCCAAGCAACGTGTATACAATTTCACGAGAGCGAAACTAGACTGCAGTGTTTACTCCTAAATGAATGAGCGGTTGGTACTAATACAAAGTTTGCTTTGCTTCACCATCATCAGATAACCATTATCTGAAATAGTCATTATTTACATCAACAACACAAACACATTACCTCATCGTGATCCATACTAACTGCCGTCTCTCGTTCATTCGCTTTCTGTGAGGACACGTAATCTTTCAGCTCCGTGAGAGAGAGTAGTTAGGTGACGCTGCTGCATCAACTCATTGCAATCAGGTGTGTGTAGCACTGACTGGCATTAGTTGATGCAGTGTCAACACCACTCTCACGGAGCCGAAAAGAGTCCTCACACTTTCAACACACGGACATGCACTATATTGCGCCCTTCTCAGTTCACACTTGCACGTCTGGCACGAGCTAGAAAACAGCTTTGCGACAGCGGGCGTCGTAAAAATACTACTGCTTTTGTCCAAAGGGGACGCCAATGTGCCATGTTACTCGTAGTGGCTTTAAAGTCATATGGTCAATTACACCAAAATGGCTCAATTTACCCATGGACCTGGATCAACTTACCCCTTACCTGCTTACCTGGGGCAAGTTGAGCCACGGGACAACTTTTTTTCCAAGTCATAGTTTCAGTTTAAATTGTCATAGAGCAGGGGTATCCAAACTTTTTTCACAGATGGCCACATACAGAATAATCTACGAAGGGCCGGGCCACTTTGCAAAAATAACACATTTATCAGGACATATAGCTGCTCTGATGTTTAGTTTCATAGTGTCTTCGTAAATTTAATCCTTCTTCACGGCAACACTTTACTTGCACATTAAACAGATACATTTCCCCTCTTGTTATATGCCATTGATACACCCAGTGTTTTCTGCTTTTGCATCCAATGTCAAGCTGGGTGAAAATAGTAGCCAGCCGAGATCCTGCCCCTCCAAGGGAGGTCCGGGGGTATGCCCCCCCGGGAGATTTTTTTAAGTTTTTAAAGTGAAATGCATGAATCTGGTGCACTTTGAGAGGGAAATTAAGAGGCTATAGCTGAAAAATTTTGTATGAAAAAAATGGAGACACTGTGTCAGAAGAATTAGAAGCTATTGGAGAAGGACACATGGATTTTCCATAATAATATTAATTTAAAATAAAATATTATGCAGGGTCCTCTGGGATGGGCTTGGTGCTCTTTTTCTTTTATGGGACATATTTCTCTGTAATATAATGAGTGCATTTAAATTATTAAAGGTAACATATTATGCACTTTGCTGTCAATTTTATATGGTCTAAGTAGTCCCTAATACTTATTTTTTTAGATGTTTGCTGAAAAACCCATTCAGATCATTTATTGTAGCAAGCCTCTATACCCTGATTGTCCTCTGGTCTCAGGATGACCTATATTTGTGCAATCTGGCTGTCCCCTCCCACCTCTCTGCCAGGCTTTCTTTATATGGCCATGGGGCTCTCCCACCGTCTCTGCCGTGCTCTCGCGATACTAGAGAGACACTACGTGAGTCGTGACTGCGAGTGTTTACCCGGAGGCTCCGGGCCGGAGCTAAGCTAAGAGAACAGTTTGACATGACCTGACATGATTAAAACCAGTGAAAACAGTAGCTTCAAAGTTTGATTTCTAAAAACAAGTAATTTTCAGACTGCTGTGGGGAGTATAAACAGTGTGTGACTTTCTGTGATCTTACACTAACAAATACTCAAATGGATACAGGTCTAATTTCAAATGTTCAATTAAAATAAATAAATGACTGGTGCTATTGGGCATTCACTGCTAATAATAATAATAATAATAATACATTTAATTTAGAGGCGCCTTTCATGACACCCAAGGACACCTTACAGAGCTTAAAATCATCATAAAATCATTAAAAACAAGACATTGTGGAAAAACAAAACAAACAAACAATAAAGACAGTTATTGCAACCTCCTCCAAGAATACACTCCCTCCGCTCAACCTCTGCTGGACTACTATGTATCCCCACATCACGCCTCAGTACAATGGGTGCCCGGTCATTCAGCTGTTCAGCACCCAGGCTCTGGAACTCCATTACAACCTTCAAGTCACAACTCAAAACTCACCCGTTCAAACTCGCACACAACGTATAACTGGTCACGCAGAGGTAATTGGGGGCTAGGTTGTGGAGAGCTTTGTAGGTGAGGAGTAGGGTTTTGTATTGGATGAGGTAGTGTACTGGGAGCCAGTAAAGTTGGATGAGGACAGGGGTGATGTGGTCAGATGATTTGGTGCGGGTGATGATCCGGGCGGCTGAGTTCTGAATGATCTGCAGTCTGTTGATGAATTTGGTGGGGAGTCCAGGGAGGAGGGCGTTGCAGTAGTCTATGTTAGGGCTGCTCGATTATGGCAAAAATGACAATCATGATTATTTTGATTGATATTGTAATCACGATTATTAAAGACGATTATTCACTGTAGGGATGCCCCAAAATGAAAATTCTGTAAATTCTTTCAACATTGCATAAATTAAACTCCCAAATGTGCTCCTGAAACGCCTACAACTAAAAAGCCACCATAAATAAATAAACAGTGAAACCTTCCAATCTAAGAGTAAAATTTATATTTTACTAGGGATGTGATGTGATCGTGAACAACTCATTTATTTGCACGTTGAGGAGGTATGAATCTACAAAAAGATCAACTCATTGCCTTTTTTTTTTACAGTGCAGGTTGAGTTGTTGAAAAAAAAACTGCACAGCAGCTGCCAACGTAATATTCAGACTTCAGAATTTGCATCAAAGCCCTAATGATCATAAAAACAAGAGGCTTTATTTAAACGATGTCCGTGGTGGTTATTGTAATTTGTTTGGCTGTAGACTGAAACTAACGGAGGGAGGCGGATCACTGTATATTTTCTCTAGTTGCGCTGTCAGTTTGGCGACATGGCTCTGTGTATCCAAGCTCAAGAAATGCAATCCGATCGCGGAAGCCTTCCACAACAACAACGTTAACGGGCAGGATATCCCCTTTCTTTATATGTCCATGGATATCCCCGGTTAATTTTAGCCGTAAAGCCACAGGGCTTTTCTGTGCGGCGGCTCCCACTGGTGAGGTGTTACTGTGAGTGACACCGTTACCCACCGCCACAGAGTTTCAACTGGCAACTTGCTATTTCGCTCACGCAAGGCATTTGTGTTTCGATTTAACATCAGTCTTGGGCGAGTACTTTATGCTGAATAAACCATTGCACTGCAATCGCTGAAAGCTAAAGTGTTTGGGCGGGGGCGGGGCAGAGCGTACACAGAAGGGTTCGCTGCATTTACCACACAAGAAACGGCGTGCGACACAATAATCGTTTTATTACGATTATCTTGTTTTCATGATCGAGGGAAGTCAAAATCCTAATTGAATTTCAATTAATCGCCCAGCCCTAGTCTATGTGTGATGTGACAAATGAGTGAACCAGGATTTCAGTGCTGGATTGGGTCAGTGATGGGCGGAGTCTGGCGATGTTGAAGAATGCAGTCCAGGTGATGTTTTGAATACGGGGTGCGAATGAGAGGGTGTTGTCCAGGATGACGCCGAGGCTCTTGACTTTGGAGGAGAAGGGTACTGGGAATCAATCAATGATTATGAGTGGAGCCGGGTTGTGTTGTGATTTGGTGAGGGTGGATTTTGGGCCGATGAGCAGGGCCTCGGTTTTGTTTCCGTTGAGTTTCAGGAAGTTCCTGCTCATCCAGCTCCGGATGTCTTCCAGGCACGTGATGAGGGAGGTGGGGGGGATGGCTGCGGTGGGTTTGGTGGAGATGTAGACCTGTGTGTCGTCAGCATAGCAGTGAAAATGGACCCCATGGTGACGGAGGAGTGTGCCCAGCGGGAGGAGGTAAGTGGTGAACAGGAGTGGACCCAAGACTGACCCCTGGGGGACACCCAGTGAAACACCCGAACACCCAGACTTGTGGTTGCTTAGCTGAACAAATTGTTGACGGCCGGTGAGGTAGGATGTGAACCAGGAGAGTGCAGCACCAGTGATCCCAATGCCAGCCAGGCGGTCCAGGAGCAGAGGGTGGGAGATGGTGTCGAATGCTGCGCTGAGATCGAGGAGGATGAGAATGGTGAGTAGTCCAGAGTGGGCTGCACGGAGGAGGTCGTTTGTGATTTTGACTAGGGCTGTTTCAGTGCTGTGTTGTGGACGGAAGCCAGATTGGAAAGGTTCGTGGAGATTGTTTGTGTCAAGGTGGGACTGTTGAGATGAAATGGAGATTGGAGATGGGCCAGTAATGGTTAAGGTCAGCTGGGTCAGCACCAGGTTTTTTCAGGATGGGAGTGATGGCAGCCAGCTTTAGAGTGGGGGGTACAGTACCAGTAGTGAGGGAGGAGTTAATTATGTTGGTGATCATGGGGAGATGGACGGTAGACATGCTTTGACAAGGGAGGTGGGAAGAGGATCGAGCTGACAGGTGGTGGTTTTGGCTTTGCGGATGAGTTCTGAGACGGTCTGTTCTGTTACTGGGGTGAAGTCAGAGAGGGAGCTGATGAGAGGTTGGCCAGTGGTGATCATCCAGGGTGGGTCATCAGAGGGGGTGTGAGATGAGACCAGTTGTTGGTGAATGGTGTTGATTTTAGTGCTGAAGAAGTCCTGGAACGCAGTGCACTGGGTGGTGGAAATGTCTGGAGAGAGGGTTTTGAGAGGCTGAAGTAAGTGGCTGACTGTTGAGAAGAGGACTCTGCTGTTACCTGTACCAGTAGTAGTGATGGAGGTGGTCCGAATACACTTGGCGGTGTACAGTGAGTCCAGTCTTATTGTAGAGTCGCTCCAGTCGACGGCCAGTGGCTTTGAGCTGGCGGAGATCAGGAGTGAACCAGGGAGCAGTTTGGGTGAATGAGACTGAGCGGGTTTTCAGGGGGCCAGGGTGGTGAGGGAAGAGGAGAGGCAGTTATTGTAATGAGTCACCAGGTCAGTCAGGGAGGATGCTAGGGGAGGGTTGGGGTAGGAGCTGATCAGGGTGGAGAGGTCTGTGGTGTTGATATGTTTGATGTTTCTGAAGGAGATGGTCCTTTGTTCCTTGGCTTTGTGTAGTTGGGTATGAATGTCAAAAAGGAGGATAATAGTGGGGGACATTGCACATACAGATGTGAGTAGTGATGAGAATTCATTGAGGAAAACGGCAGAGGGTTTTGGTGGTCTGTAGATGGTGACGATGATAGTGGGTTTGGGGGCCTGTGAGTTTTACAGCTAGACATTCAGAGGAGGAGTGATGGGGGCCCCCATATAACCATCCAGACAAAAAATGTCGCAAGATCATGGATAAAGAAAATTAATGTCTTCAGCACATTCAGAACGTCATAGTTCACGTACAGACATGGAAAGCTTTTGCTTCAGCTAGACCCCGTTTCCATTTGTCTTTAACATGTGGTTTTTGTGATCGGATCACGTCTGGACAGCTCTAACTACAGGTGAAAACACTCACAAGACGCATTGAGATCGGATCACAAAAACCACATTCGGCGGTGGTTTACGTTGATTGTGTCCGATGTGTCCGCATTCATTTGATAGTGGAAACAGCAAAGTGACTTTTGTCCACATTAGGGACCTCCTACTCAACTGCCGCCCCCTGCCTGAGCGGAAATACGTTGTAAATGCATCACTGGTGTTCATGCAGCTTTTATAGAAGCCTCATGAACGTTAGTTGCATCCGCCAGTATTGCAAATGACAAGCTTTCTGTCCTCTGTTTTCATTTTACTGGGTAAATCTGAAAACACGGAAATCGCTGCTATTGACTGGTGCACTGCAAGGCAACGACTTCCTGTTCTTATCTGCTTAAAAATAAAAGTCAACTCGCGTTTGGCTAGTAACAGGCTTTTAATGTGAAGGCGCACAGGCAATATTCTGTTCGCACGTATTGCTATTGACTGGTGAGCTGCAAGGCAACGACTTCCTGTTCTTATCTGCTTAAAAATAAAAGTCAACTCGCGTTTGGCTAGTAACAGGCTTTTAATGTGAAGGCGCACAGGCAATATTCTGTTCGCACGTATTGCTATTGACTGGAGAGCTGCAAGGCAACGACTTCCTGTTCTTATCTGCTTAAAAATAAAAGTCAACTCGCGTTTGGCTAGTAACAGGCTTTTAATGTGAAGGCGCACAGGCAATATTCTGTTTGCACGTAAAGTAATTTAACTGCATATAAAGCTGTGTAGTTGGTGGTGACAAGAGCGTATCAGACGTTAGAAAAGCCGCCCGGAAAACACACATCTTTCACCAGCCAAAGTGGCATAATGACTTAATCGCCTAAGAGTTTTTACTTTTATATAAGGGAGAGTGGCCTAAGTTGTGCATTTTGGAAGTTGTGCCACCCCTTGTTTCTAGAAAACCGTGGAAGAAATTGGAAATGTGACCACATATTTAAGAAGAGCCATCCATTTGACTCATCCTGTAAAGAAGGGAGACACAAGGAATAAGATATAAAAAAAAAAAAATTGTGTTTTGCCTTTCAAAGTAAAATTTCCATGATCAAGGTTTTTTGATTATTGTGTCTTAACAATTATAGACAAGTTTGAAAACATTTGACACATGTTTTAGTGCTTTGGTATGCTACACTTTGAGTCTATACAGTTAGCACGATGTCAGCCCTAAACTGCTGCATCATGCTTATTATCCAAATTTCTGGGGTTGGGGTGATTTGTGCCAAAGGGCCTGGGTGAGTTATAAGTAAGTAAGTAAGTAAAATGTATTTATAAAAGCACATTTATGACAGTTTGCACTGTCCAAAGTGCAAAGGTAAAATAACAATAACCAAAATAAAAGACATAAAGCCCATACATCCACATAAAAACACAGATAGTAGTGCTGAGGTAAGATAGTTAATGGGGGGGAAACTCCAGGGTGTACATATGGGTTTTGAGCCTTGATTTAAAGGCAGAAATGTAGGGGGAATCACATTTGTCAGGTGGCAGTTGGTTCCACAAGCACGGAGCAACTAGTGCAAAGTACAATTCTGAGAGTTGTGCCAGTGGCATGGCTGTATACGCTGGTCACCAAAAGAAAGTGATTGTCTACAGTAGCTCAGAAGAGAGTGACATCTCAATTCCACTTAACGACACCACTGATGAGAGTTCAGATGGCCAGAAAGATGATGATGGTGACTTTGTCATTGTGAGCTTTGCAGGTAAAACCATTAGATTTGCTAGGCCTTGTTTAAGAAAATTGTCCTTCAATCTTTGTCAACTTTTTACTTTATTTACTTTAAATACACCTTAAATAAGTGATTGTCTAATGGATTTGTCTTGCATTACAGTTTATGAGATATATAGCAATGGCACAATTACCCCATGGTATTCTCTCCAACTGCACAATTTACACCACACCGGGGGCAAGTTGTGCAACAAGACAACTTTTTTTTTCCGAAAGCTATATTTCTTCAACAGTTTATTCCAGATCCAAAGTTTATATTGCCAGGGATGCACAACACCCTGAAATATATGTACATATTTGAGTTGGAGACTTTACTGTCAGGGCCTCACTTTAAAGTCACTTTGAGTAAAAAGTTGCACAACTTAGGCCACTCTCCCCTACTATGATATTTACCCGCATTTGGCGAATGTAGAGCCCTCTAAGCAGTGTTGTGCATCGCTCCTCCTTGTCTAAATGAGACAGTAGCCTATCTCGTCAACCTAGACTGGTAATTATCTTCGCATGTAATGCATTTTAATAGCAAATGCAATTAAAACTGTGGCACTGTACAGCCCTACGTTTACTTGTTTGAACCCCACCGGTTAAAAACAGCAATGCAAACGGAAATGATGTACATGTTGATTTAAATACAGCGCGGGTAAATGGAATCGGATCACAAGTAGACAAAGAAGTCACATTTGAAAATACAAGTGTGAACACACAGACTGAGAGCTGTCCACTTGTAACCAGATTCAAAAAATCAGATGTTAATCCCAGGTGGAAACAGGGTCCTAGTTTGCTACCAGCAGAAAGGCAGAGCCGATACCTACTGTCCATTAAATGAGCTATAGGTAAATGATTTTATTGCAATACATGTTATTAGGATTGTTTTATGGAAGGTTCAGGAGAGCAGTCACTAGCCCCTTTTACACAGAGATTGCGGCATATTGACGGAACAACAGCACTCCAATATGCCGGCTTTGCTTGCTTCTGTGTTATTTACACAGAACCAAGCAACGCCGGCCTGCTGGCGCTTCAGTAGCCCCTTTTACACAGCGGTCCGGAATGAAAGAGGTGCTTGTAAACAGCATCAGGTGTGATGTAAACATTTAGCGCCGCGCCGGTCAGCTGCTTTACAACAACAACACTGGCCGGTGAATTGAGAGCAGAAGTGCTGGAGCCTGCAGTATGAGGGCCGTATTTTACTGTCCCCACGATGTGCCGGTTGATCTCGCGACGCGCTGAGTCCAACATCTCTGGGACTGTTAACCAAACTGACAAAAATCACTCCGCTGCTCACTGCTTCACCTCTGTGTCTGTCTGTGTGTGTGTGTGTGTTTGTGTGACAGGTTTGCTGTGAGCGAGTCTCTTTGTAAGGGCAGCGATCTGCCAATCAGACACACATACACACAGTGTGTGAAGTCATGTTACTGTAGACAGAAATAAAGTGTGGATATACGCTCAGATTTAGGATAATAATAGCGGTGGCGATCCGGTCGCAGCCTAGCTTAGCCTAGCCTAGCTTAGCCTAGCTTTCCCATTGTACAACTTCCCCTGGGCAGAAATAGACTCATACACTCTGCAAAATGAAGCGTGGGGGTTTGGATTGAGCAGCGGACCTTATGACCAGCTAGATTATAGGCCGTTACTTTTATTTGGTGATTTTTACTGGACATCAGGCCGCCATGGTTAATGTTAAACACACGTCCTTCAACTGCTAACATGGTCGCATGTTTAGAACGTAGGCTATGGAACGTCAAACGCCCCCCTGTTCCACAACAACAAGCTGGCCGCATTTAAACAGAGAGGCGGAACTGATTGTGTCGGGAATCTTACTACCCCCCGAGGTAGTAAAATTCCCGGAACAATCTCTCGCACCTTTCTTCCCTCCTTCCGCAACGGTCGCATTTATACAGCAGGGCGGAGGGCCGAAATTCCAGCATATTCCCGGCTTTGACTGGCTGTGTAAAAGGGGCTACTGACACTACATTGACAACAATCTTCACACACCTACAGGCCAGGACACACCAGTCCGACTACCCGAAAATGGTGACTGCCGATTCAGGGAGCTCCAGTCTTCCCGTCGCGGCCGAAAAAGTGCAAAGAACACACCAAACCGACTGTTGCCTTTCCGTACGCTCTGCGCTTGCGCGGGACGTAATGGTTCCATAACAGCAGGCGGCGCTAATCTGTATTGTGGCCCGAAAAAATACAGAAGCCGGAAATGATGGGACGGCTCTCTAGACCATAAACATAGATAGAAATACGTATTTATATTTATGGACCATAAAGAGCACCATTTTTAGCAGAGAGTGTCAAGCATGGTGTCGAGCAGTCAACAAGGGTTGAAGCATGTGAGTACTCGCTGAACGAAACAAACAAACATTAAAACGATGGCTAACTGTTGTTAGCTGTTTGTGCTACCCGCCTCACTTCCGGGCTTCACTGATTCGCTAGCCCTCCACAAATCAAATTGCTCCAACTGAAAGACTGCCTGCCCGACGACATCAACGTCGACCGATTTCACGGCACACACCAAACAGATTCGTGTCTCCGAGCCCTCCCGACTCTACGACGGCGATTATCAGGCCGGTGTGTCCTGGCCTTACAAGTGAGTTAAGGATCTCTTTGAGAATTACAGCTAATGTTGCATCCTCAGCTCAAACTATAGTCTGCCCTAGTCAGGTACACTTCAAGCTGGGCTGCCATAGACAAGGGCTAATGCAGACATAGTTTATAAAGCTTCCAGTGAGTTGTGGATTTGCATTTGACACCATGTAGATTCCCCTACTTTGTCCCATAAAGGGTTCCTGCCCCCTCCCTGTGGGCAAAAGTGGTGTGAACAATTAGGCCAAGTGGCAGCCAACGCCTGCCACTGTTATTATGGTAATGCTGATAGGACTTCACCTGAACCCACTTGACAGAACAACGGCAAACTATTCCTCTAGTTGTTTCTGGTCTTTGTACTGACACCTTCCCCCACAAAGACAGAGTTTGTGTCCATCTTGTGTAGAGCTTCAGGTAACCTCGGAGCTGTGGTCCTGGACATGTTATCTGTATGTAGTTCACTGAAAAATAAGCTGACCCTTTTCTTCATGGCACAGATGTGGTTAGTGATACTTGATGGTATTGATACAGAAATAACCAACACACCCATGAAGACTGTGTAGTGTTTGATGAAGACAAAAGGGTGTTTAGTGCTGGTTAATAACAAAGCACTGTAATACACAGGATTTTACAGCTGATGTGTTTAGGAGACAGGTCCTCATAATTACCCGGGCCAATACCTCAATGGTTGTTCAATTTTAAACCTGCTGAGTGCTGGTCCAATTCAGACCACTTAATTCTCCTTATTGAAACACGTAGACACCCTGCATTAGCTATAAAGCCATCCTTGGATTCTGCAGTATTATGCCAATTCCTCAATTTGGTTTTAGTGCCACATTCCTCCTCAACTCATGAGCAGAGAATGAAACTCTTGGAATGTAACTTTAAAATTCTAAATACAATTCTTTGGTACTTTTACATTCCATGAGTATTTCCCATTTTACTCTACTTTATACTTCCACTCCATTTCCTTTTAGAGAGGTAAATAATGTACTTTTTTCTACAAAGAACCACAGGGAGTCTGTTTTTTTTATGGCAAGCACAATACTTAATGACGGAACAGGCACTAAAAAATAGAATAAAATATCCCTTATTGTCATTCTACAAGTACAAGATTAAGTGTGCAACTTCTCTCCATCAATGCTAGTAAAAAACTCACATACCCAAAGTTAACCCAATAAAAATAAATAAAGGGGACTTCAAACAATAAATTCAATAAAAAAGAGAACAAAGGGGCGCCCTTAGCTCAGTTGGTAGGGTCCCCACCCCATGGGCCTCGGCCAGCAGCGGACCCGGGTTCGATTCCAGCCTGCGGTCGTTCTCTGCATGTCACTCCCCTCTCTGCCCCATTTCAACTCTGTCTCTACACTATCAATAAAGCATAAAAATGCCAAAAAAATATATATATACGTATAATGTACATAGTGCAAATGGTTCTTATTGGAATTGTATTGGCTCTGGTGGAGCAATAGATATGTAGTGCATGTTTGTGTGAAGTAGTTTGCCAGGTTAGACAAGGTTATCTAGACTAGTGTGTGATCTACTGATTTGAACCAGCCAAAACACATCATAAACCTGTCAGTATCAGTACTACATGCTTCCACTTCTGAACTGAAAAGAAACTCACACAACTGTGGTTTGACAATTTCCCCTTATATTTCTGGAGCAACTGGCTTTGCAGGACATAACAACCAGCAGGCTGTGTTAAGATACTGTACATACATGACAGAGGGCTGTATAGACTGAGCCAGGACCCTTGACTTGTTGTGTTGAGCCATTCATCACAGCTGCTGCCTGTTGCTGTCCTTTCACTCTCCCCCTGTCTTCCAGCTGTTGCTGTTACTACCAGTGCCACAACTGATCCTGCTTTGACACATGATTGTTTTAACAGAGGTCATAATTCAAATATGCCTAATGTGAGCCTTATTCTCCATGAAAAAATAAAACAGCTGAGTTGTCAGAATAGAATAGCAATACATAATCCTCATGGGAGGGAGGGGGCAGGATCCAAAGCCTTTTTCTAGCCTTCTCTCTTTACATACACACTCACGCACACACACACAAACACACACTTTTTGAGGTTTGACTGGGGGGCTGTGCTGTAGACATCTTCTCTACTACCATCTTGTAAGTCAACTACAGTGGTGTAGGCAGGTAAAGGCGTGACTGAGATGACTTGGAATGAATCAGCTGAATGTAAGGAAAATCTGAATCTCTCTCTCTCTCTCGGTGTCTCTCACTAAGTGGATTTCTCCCATGCAGTGAATGCAGCCTTCCCATATGGGGCGGTGGGTAAAGCCAGATTACAGTAGGTTGTGTGACAGGGGCTCCAGTATCACCACAGTTCACCACATGAACTCAAATGAACATCGGGGACAAACGTTAGAGGTTATTTTGATCTACTCTTTTAGTCTATTAATAAAGTTGGTACATCTCATTAATATTTAAAAGAATGACAAATGTGACACAGATGCATCCCATGAATAACATGTTGTGTTTATTTGTCACCTCAGCAGTCAGAGGAATGTGCTGCAGTGTAAGGAGGGAGTGCCCATGACCTGAGAGGCACGTATTTGCAGACCCATGGGGGAAACCATTGAAAGTGGAGCTCCACCGGAAGCCACACCCCGAACTCATTTCATTGGTCAGAATTGTAACCTACTCTGAATTTGTTGTCTTCTTTTTGTTTTACTGCCGGAGTTCACCTAGCGGTGAATAATAATACACAGTTTCCACCGGTTATGATGCTAGTACACAGTAAAATACGTCAGTTTGTTAAGGGTCCCACGTGGCCAGGACGGTGGTAAAATGTTAAGGTAGAAGATGAATGAAGCAACGAAGCTTTGTGTAAATCTTCTAAAATCCGTCTCTTTAATTCACAATTATCACACTAGGTCAATCACATACAAATATAAACTCTTATAAATGAAACACAAAAAGTGCCACCAAGCTTCGTTGCTTCATTCATCTTCTACCTTAACATTTTACCACCGTCCTGGCCACTTGGGACCCTTAACAAACTGACGTATTTTACTGTGTACTAGCACCATAACCGGTGGAAACTGTATTATTATTCACCGCTAGGTGAACTCCGGCAGTAAAACAAAAAGAAGACAACAAATTCAGAGTAGGTTACAATTCTGACCAATGAAATGAGTTCGGGGCGTGGCTTCCGGTGGAGCTCCACTTTCAATGGTTTCCCCCATGGGTCTGCAAATAGGTACTCTTGCATGACCTGGCTGTAACACACTCATTTACATGTGAGAGAGGGCAGAGTCTTATAAGCTCAGGAACAATAAACCTTAGTCGGCTTTAACCATTGATTAGCTAAAAGCTGACACATCAAAATCAAACCCTACAATGGCAATTAATGCATGCTCTGAAGGCATGTCCTTTTTGTATGGAAAGTAATGAATTGTGGGACCATATCTTATTCCCCTAGATCAGTGTTTTTCAACTCTTATGTTGTGACCCAGAGTGGGCCATGGATTTATGTGGGGGGGAAAACAATTATGCAATTTTTTTTTCTTTTTTAGAACATGCTCCCAGTATACAGTGCGCATGAGGAATAGTAACACACGCTCTGCAGAAGATCTCATTCTACCAGCAGCCATTGACATGCTAAGAGAAGTGCTGGACCAATCTGCAGCAGATATGCTGAAGACAGGAGCAGAAAGTTAATGAGCATCACCATTTTAACTTATTTAAAGGCATATACAGTATATATATATATATATATATATATACACACACACACACACACACACACACACACACACACATACATACATACACACACACACACACACACAAATTTGGGTCAGGACTTTCATGTCTGATGCTAAAGGTGTGTCTTGACGCTAGACCAGTTGAGAACCGCTGCCTTAGTTAATGTGGCAAATGGATAGCACTAATCTGTTTTAACAAACCAGGAAGTGAAACAATAGGCTGGTTAGGTGTACGAGAAGATAAGCAGCCGGCACGAGCACGCTGACTGAGTTATGAGTGGTAATCTGGTGGCAGGAGAGGCCTCAGAATGGCTCCCAGTGCAGGCCATATGCAGCAGATTAGAGGGACTGCTGCGGCTGACCCTCCCCCAGTATATACTTCCTGTTCTTCATGCTTGTCTGCTCTCTTCTGCCTATACAATACCAGCTGTGTCTGGAGACATTCCAGCCCTCACTATATCTCCTCTCTCATAGAGACATGATTGTGGGCCCACAGGAGCTCATAAACACAACATATTGCATTGCATCTTCTCCACTCCATTATATGACATGTGGTGATCAGGAGGCTGTTCCCCTCAAGGCTATTTGATATTCTTAAGCAAGTTTACACTGGAAAATAGTGACTTCAAATGAATTAAGTCAAAAAAAAGTTGCACTATTAAAGTGTTGTATCGGCTACATATTTAAATTGTGCCACATGTACTGTTGTGGAGTGCAGCAAGGCAAGGCAAGGCAAGGCAAGGCAAGGCAAGGCAAGGCAAGGCAAGGCAAGGCAAGGCAAGGCAAGGCAAGGCAAGGCAAGGCAAGGCAAGGCAAGGCAAGGCAAGTTTATTTATATAGCACAATTCAGACACAAGGCCACTCAAAGTGCTTTACAGGGGCAAGATTAGAATACATAAAACACATTAGAAGACATTTAAAAGCAAATAAAAGAAGCAAATAAAAAAAAATGAAAACTCGATTTAAAAACATTTAAAAGCAAATAAAAGAAGCAAATAAAATATAAATTGCAGGTTAAAATGGAAACAGAAAAGTCTTCAGACTCGATTTAAAAGAACTGAGAGTTGCAGCAGACCTCAAGTTCTCTGGGAGTTTGTTCCAGAGATTTGGTGCATAAAAACTAAAAGCTGCTTCTCCTTGTTTAGTCCTAACTCTGGGGACTGTAAGTAGACCTGTCCCAGACAACCTAAGGGCTCTGGATGGTTCATAACGTATCAGCATATCAGTAATGTATTTTGGCCCTAAACCATTTAGTGCTTTATAAACCAACATCAGTATTTTGAAATCAATTCTTTGAGTGACTGGAAGCCAGTGTAAAGACCTCAGAACTGGGGTAATGTGATCTACTTTTTTGGTCCTAGTGAGGACTCGGGCAGCAGCGTTCTGAATTAGCTGAAGCTGTCTGATAGATTTTTTTGGAAGGCCTGCAAGGACACTGTTACAGTAGTCAAGTCTACTAAAGATAAATGCATGGACAAGTTTTTCTAAATCTTGCTGAGACATAAGCCCTTTAATTCTTGATATGTTTTTTAGGTGGTAGTAGGCTGATTTATTAATTGATTTTATGTGTTTCTTGAAATTCAAGTCGGAGTCTATAACAACACCAAGATTTCTGGCTTGGTGTGTAGTTTCTAACATAATGGATGCGAGCTGTGCGCTGACTTTTAATTGTTCATCTTTGGCACCAAAGACAATTACTTCAGTTTTATCGTTGTTTAATTGAAGGAAATTTTGGCACATCCAATCATTGATTTGTTCAATGCACTTACTCAGTGCCTGTAACGGACTGTAGTCTCCTGGTGATATGGTTATGTAAATTTGCGTGTCGTCTGCATAATTATGGTAGCATAATTTGTTCTTATTCATAATCTGAGCTAGTGGGAGCATGTAGATGTTAAATAGAAGAGGGCCAAGAATGGAACCTTGGGGGACCCCGCATTCAATATTTGTCCGCTCAGATGTGAAATTGCCTATTGACACATAGTAGTCTCTATCCTTTAAGTAGGATTCAAACCAGCTTAGTACAGTTCCAGAAAGTCCAACCCAGTTTGCTAGTCGATCTAGTAATATGCTGTGGTCAACTGTGTCAAAAGCGGCACTGAGATCCAGTAAAACTAAGACAGAACTTTTGCCACTGTCTGTGTTTAAGTGGATGTCATTGAGGACCTTAACCAGAGCAGTCTCAGTGCTGTGGTGTTGTCGAAATCCTGACTGGAAGACATCAAAGCAGTTATTCATTGCTAAGTAGTTATTTAGCTGTTGATAAACAGCTTTTTCAATGATTTTACTTAAAAATGGTAGGTTAGATATGGGCCTATAATTTTTCATGAGTGATGTATCTAGATTGTTCTTTTTTAGGAGTGGCTTGATGACTGCTGTTTTCAGGGCCTGTGGGAATACACCTGTCTGAAGGGACATGTTGACAATTTGTAGAACATCTGAGGCCATACAGCTAAAAACTGTTTTAAAGAAGCCTGTGGGCAGAATGTCAAGACAACAGGATGAGGAGTTCAGGTGTTGTATAATGTCCTCCAGGTTTTTGTGGTTTATAAGATAAAATTCTGTCATTGCATTTGAATTGATTTTAAGAGGGAACACATATGTTGAACTTGGTATTGATGCAGTGACAGCTTGTCTAATTTTGTGAATTTTCTCAGTAAAGAAGGAGGCAAATTCATTGCAGGCCCTCGTGGAAAGATGCTCAGACGCTACTGGCACAGGAGGGTTTGTTAATCTGTCGACAGTAGCAAACAGGGCACGTGCATTGTTGTTGTTTTTGGTGATGATGTCAGAAAAGAATGAATGCCTTGCATTTCTCAGTTCTGAGTTAAACGTGCACAGTTTCTCTTTGAAGATGTCATAATGAACCTGGAGATTTGTTTTTCGCCACCTGAGTTCTGCTTTACGGCACTCTCTTCTTTCTATTCTGACCTGCGGGGCATTTCTCCAAGGAGATCTTTTCTTACCAGAGACAACCTTCAACTTAGTGGGCGCAATAGCATCTATAACACTTGTAAGTTTGCCGTTAAAGTTGTCTAAGAGCTCCTTAACTGAGTTACAGGGGAGGGGTGGTATCGAAGAAAATGCTTGAATGAATGTTTCACTGGTATTTTCTGTAATATACCGCTTTTTGATTACTTTTGATTGATCAATTGTGTGCACAGACATTTTACTCTCAAAAAATAAACAGGAATGGTCCGTGAGGGGACCCATATCTGCCACTGTTATGTCTGAAATGGTCATTCCTCTGGAAATGATAAGGTCCAGCGTGTGCCCTTTGTTATGAGTTGGTTTGTCAACATGCTGATTTAGTCCAAAGTTGTCAAGGACACAGCACAGTTCTTTCGCACATCTGTCCTCTGGTTTGTCAGTATGAATATTGAAATCTCCGACGATTAATACACAGTCAAACTCAGTACATATTACAGACAGCAGTTCAGTAAGTTCATCAAAAAAGCTTGCATTGTATTGTGGTGGCCGGTAGATATTGATGAAAATAGCTCTAGAGGCTGAATTTAACTGCAGAGCCACATACTCAAATGAATCAAAATTTCCATAAGACATCTTTTTGCATTGTAGAGATTCTTTAAACAGAATAGCAACCCCCCCTCCTTTTTTATGCACTCTGGATTCACTCACAAAATTGTAATTTGCGGGGGCGGACTCTATGAGAACAGCTGAGCTGTTATCTTGGTCTAACCTTGTTTCAGTTAAAAACATAAAATTAAGATTGTGCCTAGTAATAAGATCATTAATTAAAAATGTTTTACCTGCCAAGGATCTGATGTTTAATAAAGCTAAATTCAGTGTGTTCGAAGCATTGTCAGCCCGATTTATTTCAGCACACTGTGGCTGAAGAGGAATGCTTATCAGATTTGATACATTTACAGGATTTAAGAGTTTCCTGTTACTTGAGATACACTTTGAGAAACAGGGCCCCAGCTTATCCTGTGAGTTGTAGGCGTTAACTATGTAGCCGCGGCCCGGCACATATCAACAAGTGACGTCGCGGTGAGATCGGAGGGAGTGTGCGTGGAGGGGTGAAGAGCCGGGCACTGTGGCTTAGTTGAGGGGGACGTTGACTGCTGGGGGTATATATGATTTCTTTAAATCCCAGATCAGGAGAGGATGGAGAATGGGTGGTTGTAGGAGAGAAACGAGGAGAGAGAGGTCGGCTTGGTGATGACCTGCGGGATCCAGGGGAGACGGGGATGGGTGGAGCCCCCTCCTCTCTGCCCTGATATCTCTCCTGGTCTGAGCTGTCATCTGGGGCCGGCAGTTGTCCTTCGGCGCTGCTGCTACGCTGTGTTATCTTCTCCTCCTGGGCTTTGTCCTTGGCACGAACAGATTGGTGACGTAGGACGTACATCACGTTGGATGTGAATAGTTTGACTCCAGCCTTATTTAGACAAAGTCCATCTGTCTTAAAAAGCTGTTTGCGGTTCCAGAAAATATTAAAATTGTCAATAAAATGCACTGAGTGGTCAGGGCACGCAGTTGAAAGCCATGTGTTCAGTGCTAACAGTCTAGTGAATCTCTCAAGTCCTCTTCTGATTGGTGGCAGAGGACCACTGATAAACACCTCAGCATTCAGTGAGCTGACCGTGTTCAGGAGATTCTTAAAGTCCTGTTTCAACATTTCAGACTCTTGTCTTACAACATCATTTGACCCGATGTGCAGAATGATGTTCTTTACAGTTGTGTGTGCAGCTGCAATTTCCAGGATTCTCTCTTCTAGGTCCGACACCATATCATTGGGAAAGCAGAGTACTTTGGTATCAACACTAAACATGCTTTTCATATCTCTAACAGAAAAGTCTCCAGCGATCAGATTTGCAGGCTCGGTCGTTAGCTTGGTTAGCCCGGTTGTTAGCTCTCTCTGTGGCTCTTGGCTTTCGGGCCTTACCTTGTTGTGTGAAGGCACTATGCTGTCTTGGTCATCAGAGGGAAATCCAGGGACTTGTATCAGTGGAGTAAGCCGGTTCGACACTTGCACACTTGTTTGCTGTGGAAGTTTGTTGTTGTTACCTCTCCCCCTTGCAGTAATCCATTGCTGCGGCCTCCGAGGCGCGGGGGTTGAGGAGGCACCGTGCCTGAGTGATAACGCAGGCCAGCCATCCAGATCAGTCATCTCATGGTGCTCGGCCCTGCCGGTTATCCGTCCTCCCTGTTCCAATCTCTTTGGCCTTCCACCAAGACGATTCCAGGGAGGGTTATCACTAACCTGGACACGGCCCTTTTGTTTCTTCATAGCCTTGTCGGTGCTAGTTAGCTGTGCGTTAGCTCGATCTTGTCCACTGTTTAAAGTCACTGGTAGAGTGTTGTCGTTCCCACATAGTCCATTCACTTCAATGTTCATTTCTATTCGATTAATTTTTGTTTCCAGTGCTGTAATCCTCTGTAGGAGTGTTTGATAGTCCTCGTTAGATAAGGGAGGCATCTTGCTGCTAATTAGCTTTAGCTTAGCGCCTCGCTTCCAGTCACCACAGGCTTGTCCTGTTGTTAGGCCCCCCCTCACGTTCTGTTGAGAAGGTCGTAAAAGTGTCCAAAAATGCCTGCAGTATCTATAAAAGTAAAAATATATTATAGTCCCTTTGATTTGTATGTATCCAGGAGCTGCTGCTAAATTTATTATCGAGGAAAAATAAGAATGTAAGCAAAAAAGTGCAAAAAAGTGCAAGAGGAGGAGAGAGCAAGCAGAAAAGCGTCTGCACAGTAGGAAAGCAGGAATATATTCTCCAGTCATTCAGCGCCAGTCTACTACGTACCAGAGCAGTAACTTACTCGAGATCAGGAATATCTTCTGTTATTGTTTTCTTCAT
The DNA here is from genome assembly GCA_949357725.1 of Hyperoplus immaculatus. Lineage (NCBI taxonomy): Eukaryota > Metazoa > Chordata > Actinopteri > Uranoscopiformes > Ammodytidae > Hyperoplus > Hyperoplus immaculatus. Next base: position 28,989,551 of record OX442362.1, read on the forward strand.
GTCTCCAGTTGGAGTGAGTTCTAACTCTGCTCCTTGTTTTCCTTAGTTGCCTCCGCTGTTCACTTTTCCTGCTCGCCTGCCTGCGGGTTTCCAGATATCCACTTGCCTCTGATCGCCACGCCATTCAGCCGTCCTGCCTGCCTGTCTGCCTAATAAACATTGTTCTAACTGACTACCTGGTATCTGTTCTGCTTTTGGGTCCAACTTCAAGCTATCACAACACTTCTGTTGCTTTTTTGTGTGTTTTCTCCATTACAGATCATAGGGAAATATTTTGTAGTTTATAAATGATGATGCCTTGGTCTATATGAAAAGGCTTCAAGTAAAACAGAATCTAGGCAGCTAATTAACATCTTAATTGAAAACATATGCATAAATAATTATATTTTCCATCAGTAACATGAAATGAGCCATTCATCTTATTACTTAAGTTATTCACAATGCTTTTCATGTTTAAAACATTTAAATAACAATAACAAAAATGAACTTTATTTATAAGGAACTTTTTTGATAAGGTTTCAAAGTGTTTGACAAAAAAGAAAGCAGACATGAAAAAAATAAAAACATCATGTTTAAAACCATTATATGGTAAAGATGTTCAGTGTAAAAATAGACAAGTAATAAAAATGAACAAGTTGTAGTTCTTTTAAAATGACAGCATGAATAAAATCTACATTTCTGCATGAACAAAGCATAACATGAGCTTTCAGTGACCTCCAGTGGTTAAGATGGAAACTATCATCATCAGCTTCTTATGAGAAGACCGTAGAGCTACACTCTACACAGCAGTGCAGTTAAAGCAGTAATGTTAGAGTCAATGAGTAGTTTGGTAGTGATTACCCCAAAGTACAATAGCTTCAAAGAAAGTTGATTCTATTTCCACACTTTTCCAAATGGCCCTTATTCCCACAAGCTAAAAGTTTTTCCACTAGATTCACCATGTGTTCATCATAAAGTAGATGAACACTATTGTAATAGAAGATTTCAATAAGGAATATTTCACAATTATTTATTTGTAAATAAAATATAACCATCACATAACTCAAACTGTCAAACAGACAGATCATTACATTTAAGATGAAACCAAGATACACACTGGCATTCAACTTTACTGTTATAGGGTTTACTGTCATCTCCCTTTTTTCCACAGGTAAAAGAAGTGGTGGTAACACTTTATAATAACTATCCGTTGTAACTTGTTAATAGATCATTAGTAAACTCTTAATTAATGATTATTAATGATTTGTTAAGTGTTTGTTAGCAGTTTGTTAAGGATTTATAACAATGGTAGATAGTTAATAGCTTAATAATTGAATCAGTTCATCTGGGAGGTAATCCGAGATTAACTGATCACGTCACGTTCATGTCCATGGCATGCACAGTGTGTATTGAGTTTATTTAAAAATATTTGAAAATGGAGCTGCCCTCAGTTGCCCATGCACTGTGTATAGTCTATAGCCTATTTCAGCCTCGTCGGTATCTCGGATTACCTCCCAGATGAACTGATTCAATTATTAAGCTATTAACTATCTACCATTGTTATAAATCCTTAACAAACTGCAAACAAACACTTAACAAATCATTAATAATCATTAATTAAGAGTTTACTAATGATCTATTAACCAGTTACAACGGATAGTTATTATAAAGTGTTACCGAAGTGGTTAGCAGATTGTTTTGGACTGAATAAGCCTTATTTGAATCTGGGTCTCTAACAGGACGGAAAATGATCTACACTTTCTTTAGAGTCTTACTCAGCGTCAGTTCCCCTCCATTAACATGACCGGATTGCATTTATCAGCAAGACAATTAAATATCACAGTGGACAAAGCTTCTTTAAAGAGCACTTATTATGCTTTTTCAACTTTTATGACCTATAAACGTTGTTATAATGATTTATAGTCAGAAGCACAAAGCGGAGTGTAGACAGAGAATGCTGAAAGCCCCAGATGAGAGGAAGCATTTCCCGAAAATCTACATAGTTTTTTATGCTATGATTTGTGTCAGGTTGCTCTATAGGAGTCATTAATGAGAAATTAAGACTAGAAAAGTAGTATAATAGGAGATCTTTAACAAATAAACGTCCTCCAAACTGGAGTTTACTCCACTATGAGCTGTGGAAGGTTCTATCAGATTTCAAAGTGCTCTCAAAGGACTATGTGAAGAAGAGCTCAGTTAAGCTCTGCTTATAGGTTTTAATGCTTTCAAGTCAGGTGAAAAATGATATGCTCCAATACAGGGCCAGTCAAGTCTCTAGAGGTTTTGGGTTCCTCAAAAAATTTGTGGATTTTAAGTATTATCAGAAAATTGTATTTTAATGATCAAATAGTCCTAATTATGCAAAAAAAAGGCCCCTATAATTGTTATATCATATTGTTTAATATCATTATCATTCAGACCAAAAGCAAATCAATTTTGGTCTCATCTATCCAGACAGAGATTGTGGCCATACGGAACACACAGCATAGTCAGATGAGAAGTTTTTGACCTGAATACAAAATGCAATGTGTGGCGGAAAACTAACGGTGCACATCACACAGAACACACCATCCACACCATGAAACATGAAGGTGGCAGCATCATACTTGTCTAGTCTCATAGCAACCTATGTCCCTCCCAGGGGACTTCGCTCTAGTAATACAGGGCTCCTGTGTGTCCCCACAGTTAAAAAGACTGCGGGCAGTCCTATCCTATCGGGCTCCTTTTTATGGAACAATCTCCATGCAGCCATAAGACAATCTAACTCTGTTGAGGAGTTTAAATCCAAACTTACATACCTATACCTATAGTTTAAATCCAAACTTACATACCTATACAGCCAAATTATAGTCCTTTTCTGCAGAGGGAGGGTCTCAGTCTAGGTATTGTTTACACCGCTGGGTGCTGGTGTTGGTGGCGGCCGCGCCTGTGTGGCCTCTGTGTGTTTTTCGGTGCTGGCGCCGGCTGTCCGTGGCCGGTTGTCCGTGGCCGGTTGTCTCGCAGCCTGCTCCGCGTTTGGGGTGCCGGGGGCCTTGTCTCCGCCGTGGTCCGCGGCCTTCTGCGCCGGGGGGGGGGGGGGGGGGGGGGTTCCTCCGCCTCTGTGGCCGTGCCGGCTCCTGTATGACTGCTCTCCGTGCCCTCTCATGGGGTGGCGTGCAGCTTGGGGTCGGGGGTGTTTTTAACTTAGACCTAGGGGAAGCCAGGGGTGGAAAGACTCAGTTTGGGTTGGTGGTGACCTGGCTTCCCCATAGGGTGAGGGTGTTGTGAATGTGGAGGGGGCACAGGGATTGCTTGGCTGGCGTGGTCCCATTGGTGGTGGGTCTCCCGCCGGTGTGGGGGGGGCGGGCGGGCCGTGGCAGGGGGGCCTCTTGGGCTCCACCGCGGGGCAGGGCGAGGCACCGTGCTGCGGGCCCTATTTTTTTTTCTTATCTCTCAAACTTCCGAGCCATAGCTCCTCCCTCTGTCCTCTCTTCGCATGCAGGTCCTGTGTGCTGATTGGACACCCTGGATCCTGCTCCCTCCTACTGTGGGTCCCGTTCGTCATAAACAGTTGACCGTCTATTCGCTAGGTTACATGAAGAGTGATGGTGACATGAAGGATGAGTGACGGTGTGGCCCTTTGTCTGGCAGCTTCAGAAGTCTATGGACATCTTATCGAAATCAACCTACATTCTCACTATGGACATTTTTATCTTTTATGGATTGTTTCACTGTGTATGTTTTTATTGTGTTTGAAAGCCCACTGAGGCAAATTGCTATTTGTGATATTGGGCTATATAAATAAATTTGATTTGATTTTGATTTGATCATGCTGTGGGGATGCTTTCCTTCAACAGGGACAGGGAAGCCTTGTTCACTGGCTCAATGTCTCCCCACTCTCTTCTCTACCGGCTGAATTTCATCCCTCTAATTTGGCTTCTAATTACCTTAACATTATATAACATAAATCTAACATTTAGATGAATGAGAATACAATATTTACATCACTTTAATAACATAGCAATTAATTAATGTTTTTTTAAAAAACAATAGATTTGAAACCAACATAAAATATGGCTCTAACGCACACCCACTTCAAGCCAGTGAGGGAAAATTATATCAAATTAAATCTTCTATTTAAAATAATTAAGGCTGTTTAAACCACAAATATTGTTCTTTTCAGTTTTACCTTCCAGTGGAAAACATTTACTCCTTGTGATAAAACGCAACCACCTCAACATTCTTTTAGTAGGTGAAAACGTCAGGCTCACACCCATTATGAGCAGCTGACTGTACACGGATGTGATAAGGGCCAATAAGGGGCTGGGTTACGGCTGGCTTTGAATGGCCACAGCTGAACCTTGCTCCCTGTTCCTCCTGCTGCTCACCTGCTGTTTGAGGAAATGAAGATTTGATCTGCTTTACACACGGCGGTGGGCTCTCAAACGGTAAGTTTGTTCAACTGAAGATGCTGTTACTAATGTGGAATATTTAGTGTCCAAAGGCAAACAATTGATCAACTGAAAAGTCTGTTATGATACTAATGCAAGGTATGTGCTGAATAGCTATAAAAGTCTGACTGCAGCATGTACCCCATTAAAACAGTTTGGTTTTGCAATGCGGAAGTGACAAAAGGAGAAGGGATTATGTTGGATAACATACAGTGGCGAACTTAGCCATTTTGGGGCTCCAGGCGAACAGTCATTTGGGGGCCCTTGCATCTAATGTACCTTATATCGCGCACACTGAGATACTTCATACAAGGGATGAACAAAAGTCACTAGCTTTTTTTAATTTTGGATGAGACTACTCAGGGACGTGTCAGAGGCTTTCTTAGCTTGGATTGGTCTAAGAGGATCCCACATCACAGGGTCAAACTGAGCCATTAACTGAACCTGACCCATGACATATCCATTGCCTCGTCCTAGTTTATTAAGTGTGTCAGAGGGGCCACGCAGAGGAAGCTTTCTCTCTGACAGGAAGTTGATGATTGCCACTAACCTGGATAAAATTCTAGAGACCAATATGACTTTGCTTTCAATTAAATGTGTTGTTTTATTTTTTAAATACACAGTGAATTACAACATAGCCTGTGTCCACAGAGTCTAGGCCTATTTGAAATAAAATCTTCAAATAGGCCTATTTAAAAAAAAAAAATAGGTTATAACCCTGCTTTCTTTAAGCATGGATAGTAGTACTAGTGACTAAGTGTGCAGGGGAGAGAGAAATATACACAGATAGAGGGAGGAAGAGATAGCTTTATTTTGCTTTTTTACTTCAATTGATCATTGATGGCTTTAGACTGACTGCTGCTGTCGCAAGCCTATCAGCTGTTGTTCTGAACAGCTGTTACACACGGAGGTGAAAACGAAGTTGAAACTTAACTATCGCCTGGCTAGGCTAACTGAAAGTGGAGCAGCCAAATATAGCCTAAACTAATAGGCCTAAATATTCTTACAAAAATACAGGCAATGTGTTGTGTGATTTTTGTCAGTAGCCTACAGTGGACCTAGAGGCTGGCCCCGATCGCCACTAACTGTTCTGTAATACACGATCGCCGATCACGTGAACACACAGGCGTCTTTTTTTTTAGCAGTTATGCATCCAATCCGCGGTTCACGTGGGTCCCAAACCGTGAGGGTTGGTCCGAATGGACCACGGATCAACCGTGATCCGTTGCACCATTAATTATCTCCATCAGTTTGTTGACACACATTCACGTCATTAGCATAGTTGCTGGCTGAGCCAGAGCCACCTGTTGGATTGACAGTAGGAGCTGGAACGTTACCGGTTAATGATGTAGACAATGGACATGTAGACAGCTGTTCTTCCGTCTAAGGTCCCGCTGCCACCGCGCTGGGTGCTGTAAAAAAGCTTAATAGCTTCGGCAGCTTTGATATTAAGTCCTGACTTTGGTCCTTCTTCTGTTCGTTTTGTGACCCGCTCTCGTATGTTCGCTTCATTTTGGTATAGGTAGGTTAGGTTTATCTCGTCTCTCTCTTCTCCCGCTATTTACTTTTTTGGATTTACGCGTGAACGTGCAGCGTCATGAGCGTAATGTGTAATGGAATAGTCCATGTAGTGCAGACTGAAGGGGGGTGCACGGTTGGCAGAAAGGCCGTCAAAACGCGAGTAATTAGACATTCCGATGATACTATTGTGAAGAGATTTTTTATAAAAAACAATAGATATGGGGCAAAATATAAAGAGGGCATTTTGGGGGCCCCAAAGGGGCTTATGGGGCCCCGGGGCTCCAGGCAATTGCCTGGTTTGCCTCAATGGACGGCCCGCCCCTGATAACATACTGTAGCCTCTCTTCATTTAACTGGATGATGATGGACAGACGTACAGTCAGTGTTCAGAAAAAGAAACAAGTCTCTCTCAAGGCTAATATCAAACTAAGCTGCTGATTGAGAATGTCTATGCCCCATCTTCTGTTACGAGAAGAATACAGGATGCATTTTTGTGTCATTTAGTTGAATTATATGAGTCTAATAGTGAGTATCCTACTGTCCCTTTCACTAACCCCTAACATCAAATGCTCACTGATTTCATTGGAGATTATTTGAACCAGGATATGTGCATACAAATGTTGTTTTCACCTTCACAGACCACTGCACAAGAGCTTTCTACCAACATCATAGGACACTGGTTCTGCTGCAAACCCTCACAGCCACCTCTCCTTCATATTTCCAGACACCTACACTAGCATGACTGTCTGCTGGAAATCATGGCCTAACCTCGGCTGCATCTGTTTATTACTGTATGCAACTGAAGGTTGGTGTTAATTTTTCAAATTGTCTGTGTATACCTGCAGCAAATATTTATAAACTTTCTATTTTTTATTATTATTTACTGCCCCTTTATGCCTACTGGCATAGTAATGTAATGATGTAGTAATGATGGTGTCTATGATCTCTTGGTTAGTCCGAGCAAGTAATTACTGGTTGGAGATGGTGTTATCTGTGTTATCTCGGTCATCTTCCAGCATTCAGAGCTGTATAGTAAGGTGGAGAGGGCACAGCTCTGGTGCACACTAGTTTGGTGTTGATGCTGTACTTCAGGGACTTCCACACATTGTTCAACATTTTGAATGTGTTTCTCGCCTAGTTGAGTCAGCTTTTGATGTCATTGCCTGTTCCTCCATCATATCTAACAGTGCTTCCAAGATGTCTTAACTCTTCTGCTGTTGGTATATATTTATTCCAATTATTTTTATAGGTGGGGCTGTCTGTGTCTTTGAGCTCATCACCTCTGCATATGTTTGTGGGTATGGGAAACCAGTGCCAAGTCTTCTTCAAAGTCTAGGGGCAACATCCACTAGCAACACTTCATATAACTGAATCATTACCCTTGGTGCTTAAGGGAAAAAAGCCAAGGCAAACCAAGCTGTGGCAATCAGTCACTCTCGTCAAAATGTAAACAGTCCTCTTATTTCACACGCACAACTGAATGTTTGAGAAACAGAACAGCTTTCAATAATGATGCAACAATAGCACAAAACATTCCCATGCTCTGCCTCACCTTTGATTCTCCACATGTGAAAGATCACTCCAGATGAATGTGTTTCAGTCATGTCAGAAACCAACAAAACAAAACCGATATCCTTTAACATATTTACGTATCTTGAGCAAACTCAAATCAAGTGACTGATTTGAACAAAGAACGTGATGACAGGCAGACCTTCACTTTGTCCTGGATCTAGTAAAAGTCAAGCCAGAGTTGCCTGACTGATTCCGTTTTTCTTTACTTTATTTTTCCACAAGGCATTGCATTGCATGATCCTTTTGTAGTGACGTGAACACCCGCAGTGGCCTGTCACTAAAAGTTTATAATCACTTAAAAATATACACATTTTTATAATCTTAGAATGATTTTTTTTTCTATTAAACAGAAAGTGTTTTTTATTGTCACTTGCACATAAACGTTTACACATGTTTAACTATAGCCCTTTATATATCTTAGTTGTGATATTCAACAAATACATATAAATAACATGTACCAAGTAACAAATAGCACAGTCGATAGCCTAAGCTAGTTCATAATGCTCACCTCGAGATCTGTCGTTATACATTAACAATTATTATTCACTTTTTTTTCTTGTTTGCCTTTTTTTTTTTTTTTTTTTTTTTTACATATGGACAAAAAAACAAACGGAATAAGTAAACACATACATACATACACAACCTCCTCTCCCCTCCCCCTCCCTCACATAAACAGACAAGGAAAACAGAAAAAAAGTGAAATAAATAACTAAGACAAAATGATTAAGAAAATAAGCTATAAGTACACAAGAAACAAAACAAAAGCAAAACTGGGGCAAACCTCACACCTTTTGGTTCCCTAAGTGCCGCAGCACTGGGCCCCATACAGCGGGGAATTTATGGGGGTGACCTGACAGCTCATGTCGTAGCCTTTCCACATGTAGAATGCCCACCAGTTCCCTCAGCCAGGTTTCAAATTGGGGGGCCAAGTCGGACTTCCACAGCCTCAGGATACATCTTTTGGCAATAACCATGCCATACACCATGATTATGCGTGCATTGTGGTCCAATTTTTCCAGGGCTGTGGAATGTCCGAACAGGGCGGTTTCCGGATCAGGAGTTAAAGACACATTTAAAACATTAGAATACCATTGAAATACAAGACACCAAAAGTTGTGAAGATTTGGACATTCCCAAAAGTGGTGAGCAAGTGTACCCTCGGCAATCTTACATCTGTTACATAAAGACGAAAGATCTGGGAAAATGGTATGCAGTTTAACCTTTGAATAGTGCAATCTAAGTGTGACCTTAAATTGAATTAACTGAAGCCTCGAGTTTATAGAGCAGGATTTGATGCTTTTTAGCGCTCCCTCCCAGACATCGTCAGCTATTCCAATGTTTAAGTCTTTTTCCCAGGCTTGCTTTATTTTTAAAGTAGATTTGTCCTGCCGGTCTAAAAATATTCCCACAAAAGATGAAATCAGGTGTTTAGCTTCTGGTGAGCCCAGTAAAGTTTTGGACAATGAATCATCTGCGGGCAGGGATTCAAAGGATGGTATATTCTGTCTGACATAATTCCTTAACTGTAGATACCTGAAGAATTGAGCTGATCAAATGAAGCAAAGTGACCATTTATATAAGAATGCTGAATCTGTGAACGAAGGGGGGGGGGGGGGGAAGGCATGGTTTTGCCAGATTGGGGCATGTATGGTCGTGCTCGATAGTTCACAGGCCTTCCTAATTTGGTTCCAAATTCTCTGACCGTTGGACAAGGTAAAGTGGTCTCCTCTAAAGGAGTCAGGCGGTCTGGGAGAAGAGAAAATGAGGGCAGTAAGAGAAGTTTTTGGGGCCAAGCTTTTTTCAATTGCCAACCAGGGGGACAGATCAGGTCTAATGCCTTTTTCATATGTAAATTGCCAATACACCATCACTCTAGCATTGGCAGCCCAGTAATAATGTAAAAAACATGCTAACCCCAGTCCGCCATGCTCCCTGGGTTTTCGAGATCCTATGTGCTTTATATCCTCAAATGAAAGGCATTATAATAGAATCAATTGACTTAAAGTAAGATTTAGGAATATAAATTGTCACATTCTGAAATAGATACAGAAATCTCGGCAGGGAGACCATCTTTACTGCGTTCACCCGGCCAATAAGGGAGATCGGTAATGTTCTCCATTTCTCTATCTTCTAACCTTTATTTATACAGGTAAATCCCATTGAGACCGAAGACTCTTTTGCAAGGGAGACCTGTTTTCCTTTCCCACGTTACCATTCACACACACATTCATACACCGATAGCAGGCTAACTGTTCTCCTTTAGTTTGTTCAATCTCTCTGTAAAATTTAACTTAAAAAGTGTCTTTGGGTTTTTAGATAATTTAATGCCAAGGTACTTTATACTGACCAGATTTGTTTTAAACTGCGTATTAGCTAGGAATGTTGGGTCCAGTTCTGCTGTTAAAGACAAGAGTTCACTTTTTTCCCAGTTTATGGTGTAACCTGAAACGTCGCCAAAAGAATTTTGTTGTTTTGTTAGAATGGAGGCTGTGGGATGGGCATATATTAAACGCACCCAGGAAATGAAAGGGGCCCCAAGACCGAACTTCTCCAGCACCTTGAGCAAGTACCCCCACTCAACCTGGTCGAAAGCCTTTTCCGCGTCCAGACACAGAACTGCTTGTTTGGAAGAGCTGTCGAATTTGTTATACATAATATTTAGGACTCTCCTAACATTAAAAAATTAAAACCTATTGGGGATGAACCCGGTCTGATCTGTGTGAATAATGGATTCTATAGATTTGTTTAGTCTATTTGCCAGAATTTTTGTAAACATTTTGAAATCCAAGTTAAGCATAGAAATTGGTCGATATGAAGACGGGTTAGTTTCATCTCTGTCTTGTTTTAACAAGAGAGAAATGTTTGCGTTATACAGTGTTGGTGGGAGCCTATTCGCTTCGGTTGAGTGGGAGAACATTCTATGCAGGATCGGGGTTACTTGGTCAGCAAACTTCTTATAAAATTCAACTACGAAGCCATCTGGCCCAGGGCTCTTGCCGTTATGCAGAGATTTGATAGCGTCCGTGATTTCTGCAGGGGACAGTTCAGAGTTTAAGGCCTCGCGGGAGGCGCTGTCTAGTTTTGGTATGTCTAGCTTTTTTAACCATGCGTTGATATCACCATTAGCTTTGGATTTATACAGCTCCTGATAATACTCCTTAAAGCGTTTATTTATCTGTTTCGGGTCAGTTAAAGCCACACCTCTACTAGATTTTATTGTATGAATGGATCTGCTGGCTTGTTGCCCTCTGAGCTGGCAGGCCAGCAAAGTTTGAGGTTTATCGCCTAATTCAAAATAATGTTGCTTAAGTCTGAGAAGCTGATCACTCACTTGACTCGTTAAAATAGTGTTATACTCGTATTTAAGACTAAGAATATTTTGCAGAGTTTGGGGGTTATTTGTGTTTCTGTATAATGTCTCCAGCGAGGTGAGCTCCAAGTCAATATCCTTTAAACGTCTTACTCTAGATTTCTTTAAAGACCCTTCATATGAAATGATATCACCTCTCATGACCACTTTAAAAGTTTCCCACAAGGTGGAGTCAGAGACATCCGAGGTATCGTTGGTCTCTAAATATACAGTGATTTTTCCCGACATGTATTTACAAAAATTTCTGTCGTTGAGCAGTGACAGGCGTAGACGCCAATTAGCTGTTTGGATCTCCCAAAGTCAAGATTAATGGCTGCAGGGGCATGATCCGAGATCAGGATGTTGTGATATTTGGTGTTTATTACGTTGGGCATGAGTCTTGAGTCTAATAAAAAACAATCAATACGAGAATACGAACTGTGCACCTCGGAAAAAAAGGAGTAGTCTCTGTCTGTGGGGTGCTGCATTCTCCAGATGTCAACTAAATTAATAGTTGAAATCAAGTTTTTCAGAACTGTAGATGAGTTAGAAGGGTAGCTTGTTTTCTTTGATGACCTGTCCATATGCCAATCAAGGATTACATTGTGGTCCCGCAGCAATCACATTTGTGCCCGAAAGGTCGGGTAACATATCAAAGGTTTTACGGAAAAAGGCAGCGTCATCAATATTTGGGCCATAGATGTTAAGAAGTGTTACATGAACAGAGCAAAGGTACCCAGTTACTATAAGGAAACGACCATTCGGGTCATTTACTGTAGAGATATGTCTGAAATCTATGTTTTTCTTAATAATAATTGCCACACCGCAGGCTTTGCTAGAAAAAGTGGATTGAAATATCTGTCATGCCCATCTGCAGTGCAGCCGGTTCTGCTCTGGGGCCGTATTCACAAAACATTTTATCTTAGCGCTAAGAGTAGGAGCACTAAAAGTTCTTAGTAAGGAGTAATTTCTTAAAACCTATTCACAAAGCTGATATGACCAACTTTTACTAAGGAATGGGAGGGACTCCTAAACTAAGACTAAAGGGCGGTGTTGACCCTATTGCTATGGATGACGTCATGTTCATACCTTCTATGCCCACAGTGATTGGCTGAGAGGGAATGAGAGCTAAGAGTGAATTTATCATAGAAACACTGTGGGAGATAGACATATCGTGCGCTGTATTAAAGTAAAGAGTTTTTATCTACAATTGATGACAAGTGACACTGATTTTACATGAAACCAAGATACTGCAGGGTTTCCCACACATTCGTTCACAATTAACCTACAATAGCGCCACATAGGCCTATTCATTTTAAATTGTACAATGATTTGAATCGGAAAACATATCCTCATTGAACAGCTGCACGCCATGCACTCTCACTGTATTTCTCTCAACGGCGACTACGCACCAATATTCAGACAGCGACAAACCGGGAAATTCACAATTTAGAAATCGTAAAGTGCATGTGGAAGGAAAAAGGCGAGACGCGCAACTATACAGTAGCGGACCTGTGGAACGGAGGAGATGGTGCGAAGCGCCACTTGTAGGCCTACTCTAGTAGGAAATTAAATCCAAACGTGACACCAACAGTAACTTTCAGTGCATCATAAACCCAAAGCAACTGGAGGAAAAGGAACTTAATAAATATTTTTTTATATAAATATAATATATATAAATGTGTTTATACTTTCTAAATATAACTTTACTAAGATCATTAAACCCTTACAGCTATTAAGGGTAACTTTTATAAAGCTCACTAGCATTAAATCTCTCCAAAACACGGTAACGCTTTATACTAAGGTTCTTGTAGTAAGCCTTAGTTAATAGGTAATAAGGACCTTATTAGATGCTTATTAACATTGATTTGTGTTAATAAGACTATATTTAAGTGTTAATAATAACATAATAAACACGTTGACAGTGTGATTATAAGCACTTATAAGAAACTTCTCAACTATTTATTGATTGCTTAATAGCATTAATAAAAGTCTTATGAGTTTCTGATAGCTGTTAATAAAAGCATTACAAACCTATTTATTGAGTCTTACTAACTTGCCTATTATGTCATTGTTAAACCTTTACTAAGCATTGTTTGTTGCTTTATGAAGGTAAACACATCTTTATTAATCAATTATTAGCAGTTAACTATGCTCTATGAACAATGCTTATTAAGGTAATAAGTCCTTTTTAACAGTTACTAAGTACTATATCTTGTCAAGGTGGATACAATGAGAATTAGAAAAACGACATATACAATGTTAGAGCGGTGAAGGTATTTGATTAGCTTTAATGTTTTTCTAGTTGAAGTACCTTCAAAAATTAGTTTTCTGAGTTTGGTTTGCAGCGCCACATCTTAGTAAAGTCACTGATTTTTATCCCTCTTTCCAAAATGTTGTCTTTTGGCATCTAGCATAATGAGCATAATATATTTGTTTTTGCTCTGAAGTGATTCTTTCACCTCTTTGTGTGCGCGCACATGTTGAGTGAGTGTTAAAATTAGATGCCCCGAGAACGTTGTATATTTTTCACAATCTATGATGAATATGACTCGTATGATCGGTTTTGTGCCTCAGATCATTAAAGGCTTTTATTTTGAAGGTAGTTGTAAAACCGGAAGTTCCGTTTATGCAAGTCGCTGATGGCTTGACGCCATATTAGTAAATAATACTTGACGCCAGCTTGACGCCCATACTTGACAAAGTGTTTCACAACGAACATAAGGAGAACATGTCGGAGTCGTCAGCACCCCAAACCAGGTCTCTGAAAAATAAGAGGGTGAGGTCCTGGAGGATGGCTCTTCTGGTAAGTTTAAGAATGTAATGCTACAGAAACGTTAGCTGGTTCTAGCTAGCTAGTTGTTTGCCTGGCTTAGATTACTTTCTTTCAGAAGCTTTGGTGAGCTTCCTTTTTGAGCTAAGTTTAGCTTACGCTATCATATAAAACTGAAACCAAACGTATCTGTTCTGCCCCCACAATTTGTTTTTGCTTTAGACAACTGGTGGTTAAAAACGGCATTGCATGTGTGATTTGTTTTTTTTGACCCTCCTGGTTTACCTTAGTTTAGCTTGATGCAACAAGCAAGAGAGCACAGCATGTCAGTTAATTCTCAGCTTTGTTGTCCTGAGAAAGTCTCAGTCTGTGAGTATTTATGTTTAAAGCTTCTTAATCACTTGTGTGGCATAGCAACTATGTTTGTTTAATTTCTGAGTGTTTAATTTTAACTTAAATTCGGCAATGCTAATCGCGGCAGCATTTTACATTGAGAATGCATTGTAAGTTAGCATTGAAGCTAGCGGGACCTAAAAGCCTTGTTAATGGCTGCTCATTTGTTTTATGCTAGTGTTAAGCTAGTTTTAGCTTTTGTATAGTGTGTGTTCATTTGTATGAATATATTGTAAAGTCCGTTTTTTGTATGTTTTCTACAGTTTTACAAAACATCTGAAGTAATCGGAAACTTATCAAAGGCCTAAACCCTATCTTGTATCCTGGGCTTTATTTCAAGGAACCAGCTTCCTGTTAGCTATCTGCTAAGCTAAACTAACCGAGAGCAAGAGCAGAATAGTATCTATTACTAACAGTTTTGTCATGCTAGCTTGTCAGGAAGGGGCCAAGTAATGCTACAAAATCGGTCTAGTCCATGATACAGATTCAAAATAATCCTGAATGGTTATTTCTGTGCTGCCCAAATGGCCCCAACTGCCAAACTGGGTCTACATATATATAAACATGAGCTGGCCAGGTTTAAATTAAAATGCCGGGATGAAAAAATAAAAGACCTCACAACGGAGAGATTTCTTAAAGAAACAACTATCTGAATTAAAGAAAATAATTATTTTTTTCAACCATTTTCACCATTACAGACACAATTTACTTTGATACTGCACCCCCTTTTGCAGATTCCATGTCCAAATGGCTTAAATGCTTATTGTAACCTGTCTGCTATCTGTCTTATTGTGATCAATGTTTATTTGTATTGTCTTTATACAGTAACAAGAAAGACCAGCCTGGCTCAACCTTCTCCTGAGGCTTCGGAAAAGCCCGACTCGGATTTGTCTGAGTCAAGTCCGTTGTCGTCTGACTCCTCCTCAGACGATGGGAAGAGGAAGTATAGCAGAAGTCAGCATTGTACTGTTGCAGAGGGGGCCAGCAGTAGAGGGCTTTTTTTTTTTTTTTACCACATACTGTATATAAAATGATCTGTTCAAATGTATGCATTAATAATTTCACTGCTTTAGTTTGCAACCAGACAGCCATTTATTCTTGCACTTCTTTTCGAGTGTAGTTCAGCCATGTATTAACACACCATCTCGTGTCGGTGCAGAGCATCGAATAATTCATCAAATTTGAGTTAAAGCAGCTGATTTACGTAGTAATACATGGCCGAACCAAACTGACAAAATCCTACATTTAGAGAACAATTGAATGGACTTGTATTTGTAAGGTTAGCAATTATATATGTGGTGAAAAGGCACTTTTCTGCTTGTCCTATCTGCAACAGTATAATGCTGACTTCTGATACAGCAACGTCTCGCCCAAAGTCTTATAGTGATGATTGCCATCTCCATAAGGTACAGATTCAATATGCAGAAGCAACTCATAAAACCCCATGTCGTTTTATATTGTTTTCCCTACAACATTTTTTTTAAAATTATTGTTTGATGGAAGTTTTTTTTGCTCTACTTGTTTAATTGTTTTGTTGTTCTTATTCATTTAATATTTTTAATTAATAGTCCAGTCTTAATCATTGGACACTTGAATCGATGTCAGGCAGCATTTTTATTTTACAAAAGTATTTTTTTTACACTTAGTAAAATGTTGTTTCTTAAAGTTCTGGAAAAAATCCGATTTTTACAAATGCATTTATGTGATTTTTTTTCCTTAATTATTGATTTTCAAGAATATTTTTCATTGAAGTTCTGAAGATTTTAAAGGAAAATAAAAATATATTTTTCAAAAGAGCTGTCTTAAAGTGTGTTTTTGTGCTTAAGCGCTTTAACATGTAACATATTTACATGTAGTTTTTCTAATTCTAAGTGTATTAAAAGATTTATTAACCTTAATAAGCAATGTTCTCGCTTTAGATCCAGTACCTTCAAAATGCATTATTACCTGTTTAATAAAGGACTTATTACCTAAATAAGCATTGCTCATAGAGCATAGTTAACTGCTAATAATTGATTAATAAAGATGTGTTTACCTTCATAAAGCAACAAACAATGCTTAGTAAAGGTTTAACAATGACATAATGGGCAAGTTAGTAAGACTCAATAAATAGGTTTGTAATTCTTTTATTAACAGCTATCAGAAACTCATAAGACTTTTATTAATGCTATTAAGCAATCAATAAATAGTTAAGAAGTTTCTTATAAGTGCTTATACAAGTCTTATAATCACACTGTCAACATGTTTATTATGTTATTAACACATATATAGTCTTATTAACACAAATTAATGTTATTAAGCATCTAATAAGGTCCTTATTACCTATTAACTAAGGCTTACTACAAGAACCTTAGTATAAAGCGTTACCGCTAGGGTAACACTTTACAATAAGGGTACATTAATTAATGGTTAGTTAATGCTTAATAAGGTTTAACTAACCATTAGTTAACTGTTAACTAATGTGTCTAGTAAGCATTTATTAATGGTATTAATGTTAACTAAGGTATTAATTACTACATTATGTACTGTTTATAAATATCCTATATTAACCTTAGTTAACCCATTAATTAAGCTTGAACCAACAGTTGATTAATATAATAATAAGCATTAATTAACTGTTAACAAATGTCATTTTTGTAACATTACTTAAGCATAAGTAACCATTTATTAATGCTCTTTGTGACCCTTATTGTAAAGTGGGAACCATTTATCCATTAAGTAACACTTAATAAATGCACACCAGTGCTGAATAGGCATTACTTAAGTGTAATTAACCATTTACTAATGGACTTTGTGACCCTTATTGTAAAGTAAGAACCATTTCTCATGAATTAACACCTAATAAAGGCATACTAGTGCTGATTAAGCATCACTTAAGCATAATTAACCATTTCTTAATGTTATTTGTGACCCTTATTGTAAAGTGGGAACCATTCATCACTTGTTACACTTAATAAATGCAAAATAGTGCTGAATAAGGATTACCTAAATACAATCCATCAATCAACATCATTGCTCTTTGTGACCCATGTACATTCTCTATAATAACAATATTAAACATACTAAAATATTTACAACTGGAAATCAAAATCTGTTATCAACACAATTCAGTCACAATATAAAAAAGAAAGAAAATGTTATTTTATTTAGAATCTTTAGTTTTATTTGGAAACAGGGCTCTCACATTTGACATGAATACCGTCAAAGAACTCCAAAATAGTTTCTTCAACAAATTATATCCAGTTTAATGATTTTCTCTGAAAGTAACAAACAGGAGGAAATGGATTACTAACAGCAATGGTGAAACACACTGAATCAACAGTTAGGTTTAACAGGTAAATATGTATTTTCTACTCTCTTCCTTGAAGTGTATATCATTGTTGCAACATAAACAAAAATAAAATACACAAATAACATAACAGTTCCATTTTAAATCATGGACTAAAGATAAAACAAAATAATGATCTCTCTCTTGTGACTAAACACTAGTTTAACCTGGCCCTATCATTGTTATTTGAATGAACACATATGTATTTAATTTAACCTTTATTTATACTCGAAAGATCAGTTGAGGGGTGACCCTCATTTATAATCTCTCGCTCTCTTTAGATCCAGTTCTTGGGTTTGCTGGCCACTCCAGGCCTGGGTGTTCCTCTCCAAATGAAGCAGTTGGGCTGGAATCCAAGAATCTTGTCTAATCACCAAGTTGATGTACATGGAAAAAATTAAAATAATCAGTTAACAGTTCAGATGCATTTTTGTTTCCTTTATCTAAATCCTTATAGCATAGCATTACGGTTCCACATTATGTATTATTATTATTATTATTATTATAACATAATGCATTGCATTGCTGAAACTGAAATATCTTTGGTACCTTAATCAAATAAAATTCTCACTGAACCTTTAACAAGTTGACACTATTTTTTCATTCAAAAAACATGTAATCTCTATGACGATTCTACACAACACATGCTCAGTTTAAGCCCATTTTAGCCTGGAATAGCAACGTGCACTTTGAATATGGAAAATGCTTACATGTGTTCACATATGGTTTGGTGTCTATAAACACTTACTTTATTTAGCCACCGCTACAATTACTGCTAAAAGTTACCTGTGAAGCTAGCCAGCACAAGCCTCATGCTAACGGTGTTATGCTAGCGGGAGGCTGCATCACTAATATATTTCACATTATTCATTTCTTACATACACACACACAACTATATAATCTCACGAATACCTTAGTTAACTCACCAATAATTTTGTTGGGCTAATGGCAGCATACTGTAATTGTAACCACCACGGATCTTTTGTGAGAATAAAGCACATAGCTGCTGGTCTGCTGCTTCACTGTCCAGACACACAATCCTCTTTCTTGCTGGCTGATCGCTGGGCGAGTTCAAGTGCTTGAAAAACGTGGTTAATCCTAATGTCAATAAGGTTTGTAAAGAAATATTTTTCTTAAGTAAAGTCTCCAAACATATTTTCACCTTCCCAAAGTTGAAAATACATTGCATACATACATGCATTCCCTCTACAGCCATTGTTGATCATCAATAGCCTATTATTGATCATATAAATCACCTATAGATCTCGGTTTTTACTGGATCCTGGCCACTGGGAGGATAGAAAGACGGATGTGTGCCTGGACAGTAAAGGCAGCAGCTGAGCTACGTGCTTGAAGCCAGCTTGACCTGACCGACCCATTATTCTCACACACAAGACCAGTGGTTGTTACAGTTATGCTGCCATTAGCCAAATTAAATTATTGGTGAGTTAATTAAGGTGTTAGTGAGATGATATAGTTGTGTGTGTGTAAGAATACTTTGAAATATATTAGCGACACAGCCTCCCGCTAGCATAGCAACGTTAGCATTAGCGCGCTGCTATATGAGCAGCGTTAGCATGAGGCTTGTGCTGGCTAGCTTCACCGGTAACTTTTAGCAGTAATTGTAGCGGTGGCTAAAGAAAGTGTGTGTTCATGGACACCAAACCGTATGTGAATAAATGTTAGCATTATTCCATATGCAAAGTGCATGTTGCTATTTCTTGCTAAAATGAGCTAAAGCTGAGCATGTGTTGTGTAGAATGGTCATAGAGATTACATGTTTTTTGAATGAAAAAATAGTGTCAACTTGTTAAAGGTTCAGTGAGAATTTTATTTGATTAAGGTACCAAAGATATTTCAGTTAAGCAATGCAATGCATTATGTTATAATAATAATACATAATGTGGAACCGTAATGCTATGCTATAATGATTTAGATAAAGGAAACAAAAATGCATCTGAACTGTTAACTGATTATTTTCATTTTTTCCATGTACATCAACTTGGTGATTAGACAAGATTCTTGGATTCCAGCCCAACTGCTTCATTTGGAGAGGAACACCCAGGGCCTGGAGTGGCCAGCAAACCCAAGAACTGGATCTAAAGAGAGCGAGAGATTATAAATGAGGGTCACCCCTCAACTGATCTTTCGAGTATAAATAAAGGTTAAATTAAATATATGTGCTCATTCAAATAACAATGATAGGGCCAGGTTAAACTAGTGTTTAGTCACAAGAGAGTGATCATTATTTTGTTTTATCTTCAGTCCATGATTAAAAATGGAACTGTTATGTTCTTTGTGTATTTTATTTTTGTTTATGTTGCAACAATGATATACACTTCAAGGAAGAGAGTAGAAAATACATATTTACCTGTTAAACATATCTGTTGAGTCAGTGTGTTTCACCATTGCTGTTAGTAATCCATTTCCTCCTGTTTGTTACTTTCAGAGAAAATCATTAAACTGGATATAATTTGTTGAAGAAACTATTTTGGAGTTCTTTGACGGTATTCATGTCAAATATGAGAGCCGTGTTTCCAAATAAAACTAAAGATTCTAAATAAAATAAAATTCTCTCTTTTTTAAATTGTGACTGAATTGTGTTGATAACAGATTGTTGTCATGAATTGATTTCCAGTTGTAAATATTTTAGTATGTTTAATATTGTTATTATAGAGAATGTACACGGGTCACAAAGAGAATTGTTGATTGATGGATTGTACTTAGGTTATCCTTATTCAACACTATTTTGCATTTATTAAGTGTAACAAGTGATGAATGGTTCCCACTTTACAATAAGGGTCACAAATAATATTAAGAAATGGTTAATTATGCTCAAGTGATGCTTAATCAGCACTAGTATGCCTTTATTAGGTGTTAAGGCGAGACACCCCAGGTGAATAGGGATTTTTTTTTAACTTATAGATATCATCATGAAACTTTGCCAGTTGATTACTGACACTAACACAATTATTTTTTGTATTACATGTTTTTCTTTAATATTTTATTAAATATGCAAATATGGCAATATTTAACCAATTATGCGTAAATTTGGGTCATTTTTCGAGAAAAATTTTGAGATGTTGGATAAAGCCAGAGTTAAAACCTCTATTTTATTTTAACCACATATTAGTTTCTAAAGTTTTTACACAACAGATTTTGGATACAGCCTTTTTTCATTTAATAAATCAAAAAAGACTATGTACATGTCTAGGAAATGCATTTTCGGCATGTTTTTAGGAGGAAAATGTATCATAAATCAGACAATTAACAATATATTAACAAATCCTTGTGTAAAAACCTTTAAAATAGTGCTATGGATGATCATAGAAAGTTTGGTTGATGTCAGTGGTCTAGAAGTTGAGATATCTTTCGCAGAGTATTGGAAAAAGCTCATTTTGAGAAAACGGCCGTTAAAGATAAAAACGTGAATTCTGCTGATAATCACTGATTATAGCTAGAGTAATTTATTGAATTAGGCCCTGCACCCCTCAATGCCATATAGGCCTACCACTGTTTAACATATATAAACCATAGCATAGTAACATTTACATCCACATGCTAATTTAAACGTGCTTAATTCATTATTAGCCACTGTCTGTCAACCTGCTCCTGTCGGCACAGACGCTCTCTCTCCCCACCATCTCCCCTCTGATCGTCTGACAGTCTGTGTCTCTCCGACGTGATCGCCGTGATTTACATGTCTTTAACACTTCTCCCCTTCAAATGGCGATCATGTAATGCCCGAAGCCAATTGATTAAGTATTTTTTTTGTCTTGGTTTGGCATATTTTCGACGTTTTTCCCATTTTATTTTGTGATTTTCGAGCTACCCGGGGCTAGCATCACGTGATGCCTTTTAGCGAATCACATCGTCAGAAATGTGCATTAGCCAATGAGGTCGCTTTCCTAGCATTGAATCCCTCCTCACACTTTCACGATTGGTTACTGACACAAAGGAAATGACCATATTTGGATCAGATAACGTTGTGCTTGAGATTCAGAGCTTTCCAACACTACCATGGTTATTATGATTCATACAGCGGTCACGGTGCTGTATGTTACGTTAGAATGCTCACTTTTGACGAATTTAGGAGCAAAATACAGACGCAAGCAGTCAAAGTTTAGTAAAATAAACACCTAAAACGTATATTTTGGACCTTTTATCCACACTAGTATGAAAGAAGACATGTTATGGAAGCTAAATAGACACAAATCTCAAAATTGACCAGTGCTTAAAAAACGATGTTTTTGCCTGCCGTGTCTCGCCTTAATTCATGAGAAATGGTTCTCACTTTACAATAAGGGTCACAAAGTCCATTAATAAATGGTTAATTACACTTAAGTAATGCCTATTATGGTTAATTATGCTTCAGTAATGCCTATTCAGCACTGGTGTGCATTTATTAAGTGTTACTTAATGGATAAATGGTTCCCACTTTACAATAAGGGTCACAAAGAGCATTAATAAATGGTTAATTATGCTTAAGTAATCTTACAAAAATGACATTTGTTAACAGTTAATTAATGCTTATTATTATATTAATCAACTGTTGGTTCATTCTTAATTAATGGGTTAACTAAGGTTAATATAGGATATTTATAAACAGTACATAATGTAGTAATTAATACCTTAGGTAACATGAATACCATTAGTAAATGCTTACTAGACACATTAGTTAACAGTTAACTAATGGTTAGTTAAACCTTATTAAGCATTAACTAACCATTAATTAATGTACCCTTATTGTAAAGTGTTACCAAATAAAGCTTGTAGGCTAGTAGCCTATAGGCATACGGTTTTCAAAATAATAAAAATTATGGTTTGAAAAATGTAATAAAAAAAACCTTTTTTCCCCCATGAAAATAAATGCATTCCTCCAAAGTGCAAAGACAGTAGCAGTGTCTTTAAACTTAACGTGATTGGCCCTTCACTCTCATGCATTAATTTGACTTTTCTCTACGATGTCTCATGTGTTGATAGACTGGGTGTGTGCGGCCACCGGTCGCCACGTGACTATAAGTTTCCAAGTTTTAAACACTTCTATCTCTTCAACGTCACCGTACCCGAATCCTAAATATCCCCATAGCAGACGCTATATTTCATGGGGGGGGGGAAACGTTTGTTTTGCGCCACAGTTCAGCTTAGACTCGGCCGTAATGCTACTGCACACACACACGCGCGCGCACTGCATGTCAGAGACGAGGGGCGCTACCAAAAAGACGAGAGGAGCGGTTGGAGCAGTTGGAGCGTTTAGAGACACATACGCACATTTATTTACATTAAATCGCAATCGCAGTCATTCGTGCATTTATGTAAAATGTTTCACTAAGGAAAATGACACAGTGACTTTGATGAGTAACTTTAATCTGATTACTGGTTTGGAGATAGTAACGCGTTAGATTACTCGTTACTGTAAAAAGAGGTCCGATGCCGGTAACGCGTTACTAAGTAACGCATTACCGGCATCACTGCTTAAGGCCAGTGTGGGGATGGCGTTAGGGTGACCAGATCCCAATTCACCAGATGTGGGACAAATACTACATTTGTACGTTAAAAAACACTATCTTTAGATCGGCGCGCAGCAGTTAAGTTACTGTTAAACAAATAGAGCATTAAGGCTGCGGCTTCACATTAAAAGCATTTCACTGGCTTCACATTAGCATTTCACTGGACAAACGTGAGTTGGCTTTTATTATGAAGCAACAGGAGAGTAAATGCCAAAGACGGCAGCACCTTCACAGACCCCACTGAGCCCAAGCAGCTCGACACAGACAAACGGAGACACACATACGCACATACACACAGACAAACGGAGAGACGCACACTCACACACACAAACGGAGACTGCCGTCTCAACACAGCTATCCGATAAATGCCAGATTATAAAACACGCATTTAAAAGGGGGGCTCACTGTCAATGACAATAAGGGACAACGTCTCAATTTGCAGGACGTACAAAGCGGGACATCTGGTCACCCTAGATGGAGTAGCCTAGATAAACGTTTAAAAAACAAAAACAACAACAACACCCCACACACGTCAGCTGGGAAAATATTCTTTAAGTGGCCAATATCTAGGGTAAAGTCTGTTTTTACCTTACAGGATGAGAGAGTTCAGTAGTCTGAAAATCCTCAGCGAGCAGAAAATTGCAAATCGTAAAAAGCCCGGGCCTCTTTGGGGCGGTCAAAGAATCTCCTCTCCCCGCCGTGGTACACGCGCAGACGGGCAGGAAACAGAAGGGAAAACCCGACTTGCTTCTCGTAGAGGCAGCGTTTCACAACGGCAAAGGATGCCCTGTTCTTAGCGATGTTGGCGGTCATATCGGGGAAAAAGTAAACATTCTGTCCATGGTACTTGAGCTGCTGTGCATCCCTCTCTCGTCTCAGAACACGCTCCTTATCACTGAAGTAGTGAAACCGGACGATAAAGACTCTAGGTCTGGACTCCCTGCCCTCCTCAGCCGAGCGAGCTGGGCCGATGCGGTGAGCTCTATCCAGAACCGGTGGGGAGGAAAAGAAGCCGGCGCCGAGGACCTCGGTGAAAAAGGTAGCCATGAACTTTACTGGGTCTGCTCCCTCTGTCTTCTCCGGGATTCTAATCACGCGTAGATTATTGCGACGTGACCGTGATTCCAAATCTTCGGTCTTTGCCATCAGCTGTGTATTTTCAGACTGCAAACGAGCACATGTCTGCTTGAGGGCGGTGATCCGGTCGCTATGGTCAGACAGTGCTGTCTCCATGGCGGTGATCTTCAGGTTGAGCGAGTCGGTGGTCGACTTGACGGCATCTAAGGCAGCAGAAATGGGCCTCAAGGCTTCACTCACTACCATTTTCATGGTTGTAGTAAGGGTTGTTGTTAGGTCGGATAGCAGCACAGCGCGGAGCTTGTCTAGATCAGGCGGCAGGGAGTCGACTCCGCCATGACAGTCCGACATCGTGGCTGCCTCTTTCTCCGGCGAATTCTGCCCTTTTTCCTTCTGCTTGCTGCGGCCCATCATCACCAAATAATAACAAAATCAATAACCAAGCAAAAAAACGGCTTTCAGGTAGTGTGTGGTGTTATAATATATAAAAAAGCATTGAACGCCTGGAGCCTCGGCGCAACACGTTCTTCTTCTTCACATGCTAAACCGGAAGTCCTTAGAAATATGCGTTTCAGCATATTGTTTGCCACTGTGAAAAAAAAGCTGCTGGTCTGCATATGCATTGCTTTTTCCTGCTACGCTGTCTGTGGAGGGATCCAGAAGGAGATACAGTATATACACTCACCAGCTACTTTTTTAGGTACACCTGTTCAATTTCTTGTTAACACATATAACTTCTCAGCCAATCACATGGCAGCAACTCAATGCATTTAGGCATATAGACCTGGATAGGACAACTATGGGCGCACTCTGTTCCATGCCCGAGCTCATTTGCATAATAAAGTCTAGAATGTTTGGCTAGTGTGAGCACGCCATCCGTATTCCAGCACGGAACACCCCCTTGGCCACGGCACACTTGGGAGAGGTGTGCCAGAGAAAACGGCACAGATGCTAATGAGATGACACGCGCACACACACGGATACGCAACCTGAGCTTGCTGACGTAGTCCATGCGCAACTCTTCTTCCCCACAATAAGTGTAAACAATGGCGGCAAGAGGTTCACGAGTGGGTTCCGGTGCGATCGCGAAGTGGAGAGTTTGCTAGAAATTTGGGCCGGCGACAGTATTCAGTCGCAGCCATGGTCGCAGCTGGATAAGACCCACAAACATTCGGAGGTGTTTGGGGAAATCCGCGACCACTGTGTTCTCCATTGTTGTTCTACTAATTCCGGCAGCGAGTACACTTGGTGATCACGTATGTATCGTATTACGACGTGATGACATATGTATGATGGAGCAATCGTGCCCGGGCCACAGCCTTTGGGAGCAGTGTGACCACGGGCCAGCGGGGGAGTGGGGAGGGGGGCAATCGGACTGGAGCACGGAACAGAAAAACTTGCCTAGTGTGAGTGCGCCCTTATTAAAGTTAAAACCGAGAAAAAGAATGGGGAAGAAAGGGGGTTTAAGTGACTTTGCACGTGGCGATGTTGATGGTGCCAGACGGGCTGGTCTGAGTATTTCAGAAACTGCTGATCCACTGGGATTTTCACTCTAAACCATCTCTTAGATTTACAGAGAATGATCTGAAAAAGGAAATATGTCCAGTGAGCGACATTTGTGTGGACGAAAATATCTTGTTGATGGTCAGAGGAGGATGGGCAGACTGGTTCAAGATGATAGAAAGGCAACAGTAATTTAAATAACCTCTCGTTACAACCAAGGTATGCAGAATACCATCTCTGAACACACCGGGTTCCACTCCTGTCAGCTAAGAGGCTATAATTCGCACAGGCTCACCAAAATTGGACAATAGAAGATTGTAAAAACTTTGCCTGGTCTGATGAGTCTCGATTTCAGTTGCAAAGTTCAGATGACAGGGTCAGAATTTAGCGTAAACAACATGAAACCATGGATCCATCCTGCCGTGCACTATCAACCATGCCCCGTTCAAAGACACTTAAACCGCCTGTCTTCCCCATTATGATGCCCGGTTCGAACCACAGCACGATGTCTTTACCACGTCTACATGCCTAAATGCATTGAGTTGCTGCCATGTGATTTGCTGATAAGCTTTTTGTTTTTCCAAGCAATTGAACAGGTGTACCTAATGAAGTGGCCGGTGATTGTATATTAGTGCTGTCAGTTAAACGCGTTATTAACGGCGTTAAAGAGGACCTATGATGCTTTTTGACTTTTATGACCTATAAACGTTGTTATGATGATTCATAGTCATGCTTAACCATACTAAATTATCAAATAATGACTTACATGCATTTCGACATATTCCCTGCTGACCGTCTGGGGTGTCTGTGCAGAGCACTAAACACTATTCTAGCCAGTCGAGAAGTCACGTGTTCAAAGCGGTCTACCCTTTCATAATTTGTGACGTCGCATAAAACTTTGTGACGTCTCCACGCGGATGTTTCCATGTATGGTAATGCTGTCACTTCCCTGTTCGCGTCTGCCTCGCGCCCTCATAGGTCCATGCTCGCGCTTCCCGCCACTGAAAGTGTTCCGGAAGGAAGGTAACCAATCACAACGGAGTGGGGTTTGCAGGAGGGGGGGGAGGGGAGCGGAGATGGCCGAAGCACAGGCGGAGGGAGCCGAAGCACACACACTCAAGTGTTGACAGGATGTGCTGGATCGCCAAAATAAGAGAAAGAGCTTCCCGAAAATCTACATAGTTTTTTGTGATGTGATTCGTGTCAGGTTGCTCTATAGCAGTGTAAAACAAGAAATTAAGACCAGAAAAGTAGCATAATAGGTCCTCTTTAACGCAAATCCATTTTAACGGCGTTAACATTTTTATCGCGGGATTAACAATCTTTTTGGCCTAGCAAACTTTTTAGTTTTATTTAACATGCTGTTGCAAAAAATAGTAACGTTGGAAACACTACAACACCACAAACAAGATCGCAGCTAAGTTACTGTTAATTCAAACTGAACAATCTAGGCTACATTGTTAGAAAAATACACTGAATTACAAGGGTGTAGACTATAGAATGTGTGTGATAAGAGCATTCAAATGTGAAAAAAATAACGGGACAAAAATAAATCAAGGGACATTTAGAATAGATACAAATGTGCGATTAATTGCGATTAAAAAATGTAATCGTTTGAAAGCACTAATATATATATCTCCCAGTGAGGCAGAGAACTTTACCAGTGATCTGGAATCAAATGGTGAATTAAACAGGGAAGAATCGCCTATGAAGTGGTCGGCTTACTTTGTTGCGCTAATTGGCTATTTCCACTTGAAGATGGGTAGATGCCTGTCAGTATTGGCCTCAGTGCGGACTGATAGTCATATTTTTTGTTGTTGTTGTGTCAATTGAATTATTGATCGCTATCTTTATTTTAAATATCATGTGTGTGATCTCACTGTAATTATCTTGCAGATTAGAATACCGATATGAATTACCAGAGGCAGGCTGTAGAACTAATCTCGGGGCACACTCACACTAGGCAGGTTTGCCTGTTCCATAATCCAGCACGCTTGCCCCCCTCCCCACTCTCCCGCTGGCCTGTGCTCACACTGCTTCTGGCCTGGGCACGATTGCTCCTTCCCTACCGTGCGCTTTTGGGATTTGAAGCGTAGTTTACTTGTAGGCTATACGACTGTTTGTTAATATTTTCATCCGGCCAAATTTGCATCAAATATTCCACTTCCACATTAGAGCAACGAGAATCCTTAGCTATTGTTTTTTTTTTAAATGTAGCTTTGACGTAATGGGTCGCGGTGGACAGTCTCATATAAATGTGCAGAGCGCTGTTTCGGGGCACTTGTTACATCTCCATGAAGCACTTACTTGTGGCACTTTGTAGTTTGGTTTATTTGCTGCTATAGTACTTACATGATTCTTGTTGTTCTGAGTTTGTACCTTCATTGTTGAATGCACTTAATGGAAGTTGCTTTGGATAAAAGCGTCAGCTAAATAAAATGTAATGTAACGAAACAACACACACTGTGTTTTTAGATGTTTAAAAAAACGGTTGGGCTCATACAACTAAAAGGGGGCTCTGGGCCCCCAGAAAAAATTGAGCTTCAAAGACACTATTCCTCGCATTCTGTTGACTTTATAAACACCTGAGTGAGTTGTTCACATCATTGTGCAATTTCACATTTTAGCCAAAGAAGGGAGGATGCCTTGCTGCTTTCATCCTTACTAATATTTAAGTAAAAATTTGACTGGAGAAAATTCTCTGTGCCGCTACC
Source organism: Hyperoplus immaculatus (assembly GCA_949357725.1). Lineage (NCBI taxonomy): Eukaryota > Metazoa > Chordata > Actinopteri > Uranoscopiformes > Ammodytidae > Hyperoplus > Hyperoplus immaculatus. Next base: position 29,017,700 of record OX442362.1, read on the forward strand.
ATACAGTCTTTGACCGCTGACAGTCAGCTATGGAAATATTGAAGGAAGTTTTCCTTCATGTTGAGGTGATAGCTGACTATTATCGTCTCTCTTGCATGACATAACCTACACTTGAATGAGGACCGGTCTTGAACGCTCAACAAATGTATATACATTTTAAACGGATAATGCAAACTGAAAATATTAAGTTTTTCTAACTTAGCATCTAATTGCGCTTTTCCACTATGGGTATGGACAAACTCTTAATCCACTTTTTGCTTTGTTATCCAGAGGAGATTTAAATACCACTCGATGTATCTGTTAGTCATAGCGACGCCACATGAAGGCAACGCCTCTTTCGCATTCCCCGTTTGTCAGCTACCAAAGAGAGGAAAGTCTGCACCTCAAGTTTACCACAACATGTTTTTTCGGTTTGCCACATTCTTGCTCCAGAGGGCACATCATCATCATTTAGGCCTATTGTATGGAGGGGCACCGAGGGCACTCAATCATTTTTGTTCACGTGTAAAAGGCAGCCAATAAGGCACTTTCTCTCGTTTTCACCACCATAGAGGGCACTTTAGCAACACTTTCACCAGACGGGCAGAAGGGCACTACACTGTGCACAATTATTAGGCAAGTTGTATTTTTGAGGATTCATTTTATTATTGAACAACTACAGTGCTCTCGGTCAATCCAAAATGTTAAAGAACCTAAACCTGAATGTTTACGAAAGTAAAAGTGAGGTTTTGTCTTTCTTACGAGAATAAATATATGTGCACAATTATTAGGCAACTATTAGTATGCAGAATTATTATGCAACTAAATTTAAAAACGAAAATGTTCCCATCTCACTTGTTTATTTTCATCTGTTAAAGTGAGAATAATAAAACAACTAAAAATTTACAAATAAAAATTTCCGACATGTCGGAAAAAAAAATCAGTGACCAATATAGCCACCCTTCTTTGCAATAACTGTCACAAGCCTTCCATTCATGGAGTCTGTCAGTTTCTTGATCTGTTGACGATCAACTTTTTGTGCAGCAGCAACCACAGCCTCCCAGACACTGTTCCGAGAGGTGTACTGATTTCCTTCACTGTAAATATCCCGTTTAAGCAGGGCCCACAGGTTCTCAATAGGGTTTAAGTCAGGTGAGGAAGGGGGTCATGTCATTATTTTTTCATCCTTAAGGCCTTTACTGGCTAGCCATGCAATTGAGTACTTCGATGCATGTGATGGAGCATTGTCCTGCATAAAAATCATGGTCTTCTTGAAAGATGCAGACTTTTTCCTGTACCACTGCTTGAAGAAAGTATCTTCTAGAAACCGGCAGTATGTTTGGGAGTTGATTTTGAGGCCATCTTCAACCCGAAAAGGTCCAACTAGCTCATCTTTAATAATACCAGCCCATACCAGTATCCCACCTCTACCTTGCTGGCGTCTGAGTCGAAGTGGAGCTCTGTGTCCGTAACTGATCCAGCCACGGGCCCATCCATCTGGTCCATCAAGAGTCACTCTCATTTCATCAGTCCATAAAACCTTTGAAAAATCTGTCTTCAGATATTTCTTGGCCCAGTCTTGACGTTTCAACTTGTGTGTTTTGTTCAGTGGTGGTCGGGTTTCAGCCTTCCTTACCTTGGCCATGTCTCTAAGCACTGAACACCTTGTACTTCTGAGCACTCCGGATAGGTTGCAGTTCTGGAATATGGCAGAACTGGAGCATAATGGGTTCCTGGTAGCTTCACGTTTGATTCTTCCCAAATCCTTGGCAGTTAATTTGCGTCTTTTTTTCTCAATACGTTTCTTGCTATTTGCAACAAAACGTTTGATGGTTCTGTGGTCACGCCCCAATATCTTAGCAATTTCAAGAGTGCTGCATCCCTCTGAAAGACTTTTTACAATTTTTGACTTTACAGAGTCTGTTAAATCCCTTTTTTGGCCCAATTTGCCTAAGAAAGAGAAACTGCCTAATAATTATGCACACCTTGATATAGAGTGTTGATCTCCTTAGGCCACACCTTAACTCATTACACAAATACACATCACCTGGTATGCTTCAATCCAATAAGCACTTAGGTTTATACAGCTTGAAGTTTGGAAATATGCATAAAAATTATGATATGGCCAAAATCCTCACTTGCCTAATAATTGTGCACACAAGACTAAGACTATTGTGAAGCTTATTTTCATTAAATTATCACAACTTATTAATAGTCTCAATCTAGCCTGGTGTTACCAGACCATCGTACTTCATTTCATTTGTACAGAAGGTCTGGAAGTGCTGTAATTGGCAAACGTTCACTCACTTGGAGGCGGGTGTCTGTTGAAGTTTAAAACTATTTGATCTGCCCAGTGCCATTCTGGATTAGCCAACCAATCACATCACGTTTGGTCAGACGTATGTCATGAGCCGGCTTCTGATGGTGCGTTTCAGTTGTACAGGGAAATAGGAAATTTCCGACTTCACTACATTGTAGTCTATGGATCTACCGGTACCTGGCAACGGTAACTTGCAAGAGCCTAACGTTTAGTTATTTGGATGAGAAAGGTTGTAGGCGTCCATACTTTCCCGAGCAGATGCACTGGAACACAGACAGGTCGGAACTCGGAACTACCAAGTCGGAAATTTCCGAGTTCCGAGTATAAAGGAACGCAGCATTCAACTGAAACTGGAGCGTGACTTCGACGTCATCGTTCTCAGCCACTCGCTCTGGTCGCTGATTGGACCACCAAAAATGTAGACGAGCAGAATCCCACTAACACACCCCACCCCTAGACTGACTACTGAAGTAAAATGAAAATTGAGCGGAAGCAGGTAGGCGGGCGGAGCCAGGCTAGTCTCAATCAGGGCTCCAGACTATCCTCTTTTGCTAGGAGCACTGGCGCCCCTAACTCAGGATTTTTAGGGGCGCAAGCAGAAAATTCAGGGGCACATTAAATAGACCTGCAACACATCTATTCACATGTTTCCTCATTTTAACTATATTAGGCCTATTGATATTGTATTGCCAGCATGTTTTGGACCAGACTGACAACAGATGATACAATTCATTTTGTTTTTGATTTTGCATCACCATGTGAAATCCTTAAGACATTCCTTTAGGAAAAGGATTTTTTTTTGCTCATTTTCACCACAACCCGTTCTACATCGGAGCCCTCTGATTTTTCCTACTCTATCTCTGCTGATTCCTGTAAGGAAAATAGTTATTGGCCCAAAAGTAACTAAGCTAGATGACATTATCAACTAATTTGCATTATATGCTATTCTGAAAGAGGCAAAATTAAAATAAAATGCTGACCAGATAGTTTACAAATTAAATAGGCCTATTTACATATTTACAAACTCACTTTTCACACTTTTTTAGTTGTATAACTACAATTTTAGCTTTTTAATAGATATGCAGTGGCCTATTGAATGTGGATCTATACTATGAAACAATGTACGTGTTTACAAACTTCACCTGGCTGCTCTTGCTCAGAGCGGATACGGTTGTCTGCTGGCTGCTGCAGGTGGCGGGGGGCTTCTATCAGACTGCCCGTGTGACTGAGTGCTGTCAGCAGTGAGGGGGAGTAGACAGCAGCAGTTGCTACTCTGCTCTCGTGCGCGCAGTTAAATTTTTTTTGCAAGATGTGTCTCTGGTATTTAACAGCCTTATCGCTATGGCGGAAAGTCGGCAAATATAGCGGAAAAATTCGCCAGTTGGCAACATGTTAAAGACGTGACGACAGCGGGACACTGAGATGAAGTTAAGTCACGTGATCCGCGCTGTTGATCGTTTTACTGATCACTCGCGGACTGTCCCTTCTCTCTCTCTCTGTCTCTCTCAAAGCACTAATAATATTAATGATAAAAATGTTGGCGAACTCGCACTGTCTCCAAAAATTGTCGCAAAATGCAAGCATTTGGTCGCAGTCTGGAGCCCTGGTCTCAATATTTTATCACCTTTTCAGTTAAATTCTTCCACTACAACTGCTCGTCACATTTTCTAAGGTCATTTGATTGACTTAACTAAGGCTTTTTGATTTTAGTTAACCATTATATTTTACATAATAAGCTGTACTTTCCTAATACTGTGAACTCCCCATTACCTAATGCTTCATTGATGCAGTAGGCCTATCTCCCAGTCTGTTTACCAGTAACTAATCAAAAGTGATTGAATCAGTCTCAGTAGCCTACCTACCAGTAGGCTACCTACTCATTAAGTAATCATTTGTTCCCCAGTAACTACTCACTTTTTGTGACCCTTATTGTAAAGTGTTACCTTTTTCCTTTCATTGTATCACGTAGACTACACCACTGGTGGAGGGTATATGCAGGTATACGGCGTATAGGCCTACTTATTTTTCAGGCGACATTGCGTATATCCACTTCTAACGGCCGCGACTGCGGTCCGCCTCCATTCGTTTCCAATCTTGTCAATGTGTGTGTACTTCCACCACTGTGTGTGTAAAATCAGCACAAAGACATGAACATAACAAACAGTGACGGGCCGGCAGACCGTAGCGGCAGTCAGCTGTCAGGACAGTGAACGCCACAGTGGCGTGACTCGCACTAAGCGGGGTGAAATTGGTTTTATATTCGACATTCGTCTATTTTCCGGGGTTGTAACTGTAATAGCGTCACGAAAACGGCACCAATTTCTTCCAGAATGGTATTATTATGTACAGAAGACTAAGACTGACATTTCACAGGCTTGATCAACTCACTAAAATCAGCGAGTCTCGCGAAAGATCAAAGAAACTGCGCCGAATATACTTCCTAGTGCCATACGGCAGCGGACTGCTTAGGGACCGTCGCAAAAGTGCAACGTCTTTTTTTTCTATTCTTAATAAAACTCGAAATTCATCCTATCAACACCAAACCACTTCTGTTGTGTTTATGAACTTATTTTGTAGTTCCCACAACCCTTTGTTTTAAAGAAAAACCTTTCATTTTTTTTAAAGGGAAAAGTATTCAGTGTGTATATTGCATCCATATTTAAGGCTTTTTTTTAATAGCTCACTGGTTTTTATAGTTATCAACACCAAACCAACTCTGATGTGTTCATGAACTCACTGTGGAGTTCCCACAACCCTTTATTTTCAAGAAAAACCTTTAAAAAATTTAAAAGGCAAAAGGAGTCTGATCATATATTTAATCCATATTTAAGGCTTTTTTTAAATAGCTCATTTTTTATAGTTATCAACACCAAACCAACTCACTGAGGAGTTCCCACAACCCTTTATTTTCAAGAAAAACCTTTTAATTTTTTTTTAAAGGCAAAAATCAGCTGTCTTTCTGTTTGTTAAAAATAAACTAATCTCTGACTGAAACACAATTTTTGCGTTATCTTGAATATATCTTATATTCATGCATTAGGCCTGTGTTGGACCACTACTCGCGAGGGGCTGTGAGGCAGCGCAATTATGGGAAATGTAGGACCGGCAAAAGCGGCTGCGCGCGCAGTACAATTTACAGTATTATATACCCACTTCTCCAGGCACCACTACACCACTGGGCTTATCCTCTAATAAACTTTTTGAAGTGAAAAAGTGTAAATCGGACTGTTCTTCTGGCACATGTTCCTGCAGATGAAGATGTTATCAAGGCTCTGCATATGCTTTTGGATGAAGCAGAAGTGCACAGAGGCATGCTGTCAACAGTAGCTTCTTATGTATGTGCAGTTTACTAATCCAACGGTATCTACATCAAGAAAATCCCTCCAATGCGATGGCATTTATTCTGAAAACGTAGGGCAGGAAGTGACAAGCTCCGTCCAAGACTTCGAGCTTTGAAACAGCAAATTCTGAGAGACTGGTTGCGTTCCGAATCGCATACTTTCTACTATATAGTATGTAGAAAAAGATGTAGGATGTCCCGATTCTTGTGGCCAGATTTAGGATGGTTAGAAGTACCCGGATGTCCTACTTCATGCGGCTAAGATTGTTAGTGTTGAAAACTGCATCCTATTTGGGCGATTCTGACCCACAATCCAGTGCGCACGTGAAGTGACGTCACATCGACGAAGCCTCCATATGAAAACAAATGGGGATGCGACGGATATAAAAGCAAGAGGCAAGATCAAGGCGCAATGTTATGATGAAATAAGAGAGTAAAGTATATCCCAATAGTATGCCTACTGCATCCTAACTAGATTCTTTTTATCGTCGGATGTAGTATGTAGAATAGAAAAAAGAAAGAGTATGCGATTCGGAACGCAACCTCTGTGTCCAAACCAGGATATGGGCAAAGGAAGCCTTTGCTCTGCAAAATCTGTAGCTGGATCCAGTGCAAAAAGAGTAATTCAAACATGCGGATGGCAGGCTGAAACCAACGACCATGGAGGTCCTCCTAGCCCCATAGGCCATCTTTGAGATGGTCCAACCCAAATCAGACTACTCTTCTGGCAGTATCGACATATGTCAGTGTTGCAGCCAGTGCCAGAATCATGATGATTTACAAGCTGTGATGCAAGAAAGCGATGGTGATGATGATACGATGATTCATATAGACCGTTTAATGAAAAAAGTTGCTTAATCATGACGATACTGTGGTCTCAACGTGCATGTCTTAAAATGGTTCCAGAAACATCCAAAGTTCACACTTGCAAAGTTTTGCCCAAGACAAATGATCTGTCAACTACTCGAGAACCAGTAAAAGAGGGCAGTTTTTAACACATATGTTGGTATATGCAGTTTATTGGGATGATATGAAAATATTAATTGAATGATACAAAAACATGTTTTTTTTTAGGTTCAGGTGGAATATAAAATTACTTTTCATTACTAAAATAAGCAGAACTACCTCAACTACCGATAATTTTTATATAATTAGCAGTTAAAATCCAAGTTCTAGCACCAAGACAGTACACAACGTAGGTTTTACAGCAGCCATTTTGTAAATTCCAATATGGCCGCCTTATACATCTGGGCAAATGCCAACATTAATGTTCTGATTCCACATAAAATACCCTTTCTAAAAATGTATAGTGTTGCAAATCCCCCCAAAAAATCCAACAAAAGTTTAAATCATACTATAATGCCTCGTTTCCGCAGAGCAGGTCGGGTCGGAGCGCCTCAGCTTGCTTTTAAAGGCAAAATTCGCCGATTTTCAACCTTAACTCATCTACCATAATATCCTTTGGGTCGTATTATATCCCCGTGTATTTTTTCAACATGGTCCGTTTCGCGGGGACCGAGCTTCAAAAATCCATTCACCGGTGACGTTTCTGTGGCGTTTCTGGTTCAAGGAAGAGCTTGTGCAGACTACAGCCTGTCGGAGCCGAGCTCACCAACCCCCCTCCCTGTGAATCCAGGGGGCGGGCTCTAAAAGCACGTGCAAACCAAAACAAACCGTCTGTCCATGCCCATGGTCCGTGCCAGTTTACTTGTATCATTTCCTGCATTGAAAATTGCATCTTTTCACATGAGCACAGTCGATATCATGGATGAGGATACTTTAAAAAGTGTGTTGGCTGACTGGAATGAACCAGCATGGTATTCACTTGGGCCAGAGAAGCCTACACTGCTGAAGAAATTCAGCGAGGAAATACAGTAGCCTATGCAGAGAGGCCGAGGCTGCAGCTGTTTTAGCCTTGGTTAGGGTTAGCCTTGTAAGACAATACAACTGGACCACCACTAGAAACCGAGGGGCATTTTCAATATCCCAAAAATAATTTGGAAAAGACAACAAATACCAGCAAGACCGGGAGGGCAAATGATCATTGAGTGAGTAACATTATTTTTTTATAGCATGTTGTAACGTTATCTTTGTCACATTGTGTTGTCTGAGCCATTGCACTGATGTTGCACTTTGTAGCATGTCTATAGCACTTTCCAGAAGAACCCTTTACAACAGGTCATATAAAATGACCAGTCTTTTGTTCTTACATTGGCTGCTAATGTTACATTATAGCTTTGTGGAGAATAACCACTTGTTTTGTGTTTTACTTTCTTTAGACAAAATCGACTTGTCGCACGTCGGTTCTTTATTGAGTGGGTGCTCCAAAGGGGAGAGACTTGGCAAGGGGACTGCATCGTCTTACCTGATTGTATCATACAGCGCATCAGAGCCAAATATCCATCTCCAAATGGTCACTACAGAGGACAGGTTGAAGAAGACGCTACGTAGAAGCTACGGATGAGCTATGATCAAATATTTTGACCTGTAAATACTGCTGCTAACTATGGACACTGATTGAGATTTTATCATGTGAAAATGTGACAATTCTCCTTGACTGTATTTACAAATAAAAATATTTTTGTATAAACATGATGTTTTTTGTCATTGGATAGGTAACCATTTTAATACATATCAACTAAAAGTGAAATAGTTTCAGAGAATCAAACACTTTATAAGGCATAGATAGAGTTTAATATAACAAGCAAGTACAACTATGTGCATTATTCTACACACAACTGTAAAGTATGTACATATACAAATGTAAAAAAGAAAAATAACATTTTCAAAAGCTTTGAGTTTCCAGTGTGTTGGGAAAAACAATTGGAGCACAATGCTTCCTTCGTCAAGTTACTGTTGAAATATTGAGTGATGTTTAGCAGCAGCTTCTTCTGTAGTTGGTTTTGGACATGTTGTGAGGAGGGCAGGCTGAGGGAGCTGTAGTGATGATGTCAGCACTTTGCAGGCAGCAGTAGGGTCTCTTCTTCATGTGATGAGTTCTACGAGGGATGCTCTGAAGTGTGGGATGTAAACAGTCTTCACAACCGATTGCGTGGTCCTCGGACAATACACCATCTTCCTTTGGACCTCACCTGAAATGACTAATTATGATTGTATCACAAGGCCAGCAATGAAGAGATGACACAAGAAAAATAATAATAAGATAATGTTGCTGTTGCAATAAATATATAAAACAGACATACCACTATGTAACCACAGATAGGTCAGTCAGTTAGTGCACTAACACAACAGTAGTCTTTTGTCTAAGAAGACATCATGTTTATATTAGCAGCCAAGCATACTGTATGCCAGGGTGTGGCTATGCATTTGTATAGGAAGAGCCAAGACGACACAAGGCTAGGGACATCAGTGCTAATCACTAGTGATGGGTCGTAATGTGCCGAGGCTTCGGGGCGTGTGTCGAGTAATCCCGGAAGTTTTTGGAGAAGCGCGTATCGATGCTTGTATCGTTTAGGGCGAATCACGTGACTGATGACGTTCGAAGCCTCGTTTGTTCAAGAAGTGCTTCGGGTACTGTGGATCCACTCGCACTTTGCAGGTTAGTGTTGGCGATTTAGTGGTTTGGGAGTGATGTAGACGTGGATGTTGTATCAACTTGCTGTGACTTTATTGTGCACCCCTGCCTCCGTTGTACCATGTGAAAGAGTGTTCTCCAAAGCAGGAGAAGTTGTTTCCAAAAGGGGAAATTGTCTGAACCCCAGCACAGTGGAACAAATTTTGTTTCTCAATAAAAATCAAATCAAATCCTTAAGTTGCACAAGCACATTCACTGCCCCTTACCTTTTTATAACACTGCGACGGTTTGAAAATAAGTATTCCTGTCATTATGAGTAATTCAAAGTTTGAAAAAATATTTATTGATAGATTTATATGTTTTATCATGTTTCATGCCCATAATAATACATCAAACAAAATATAAATTGTATTTATATGACTTAATACATGAACAATAGGCTACATGAAATGCATTTATTAAGATGTATTGATTTATTAACTTGTCAGTCACTCATTCCCATGGTTGCACTTTTGCAGGACAGTATTGAGTGTATTACAAATTGGGGTGCATGCTGACAGTCCGACAGGCCCCCACTCCGACAGCCCCTCTTTCCTCCATCCCTCCACTCCGACGTACTTCCATTCCTCCAGCCCCCCACTACGACACACTTTCGTACCGCCATTCCGACAGAATAATTTTTCCTGTAGCCTATTTCCCCAACTATGTAGATAGCCTCCTCGTTTTTTTAAGCGACTGGAAAACCGTTTTGCTGAATAAGCGCCCAGCGCAAATAACGGCAGGCGATTGTTTAGGCCTACACTATTTTACAATGACGGTTTTCTGCGCCAATTTCCCGCCAAACATGAATATTTTCAACAAAATAATATAGGAAATACTGTAGAGCAACGAAAATTAAATCACAAGGCGTGAAATGATGGTTCTAGGCCCAGGGAACCATCACTGAAATAACGTCGGTAGTAGGCTATGCATCCGTCTGTCTTGTCTTTGTCTTGAGACTGCTATCTATCTATCTATCTATCTATCTATCTATCTATCTATCTATCTATCTATCTATCTATCTATCTATCTATCTATCTATCTAATTATTTGGTCAGAAAAACGCACGGAGACTATTTCATCCCGATGCTTGTGGGACAGTCAGTTTTTTGACAGACGCACTTCGGCATTAATATAAACCGTTTGAGCCCCTGGTTGTTTCTTAGAAAATCAAAGCGAGTCCTGTTTGGTTTTAATCAAATGCAAATAGGCTAGCCTATGAGTTGTATTTTAGGATATAAATATTTGAAGGGGGGAAAAAAGCACAGTGTCCATTAGACCTACGTTTGCTTCTTTCATTAGTAGGCCTAGGATGAACTGAACAGCGAAACAGACACATTTATGAAGCACCCAAAAGCTACACCTGCACCTTGAAATCAGCACCTTTAATTGAACAGCGACACAGAGGCAGAGGCGATATGACCGGCGACACAGAAGGAATCGCTTGTCGGAATGATGGGCCATTTCTTATCGACAAAGGAAACTTAAAATGTCGGAGTCGCGACCCCTTTTTAATTAAATAAAGTGCCGCCTTTGCGACAACAAGAAGTCAATTGTCGGAGTGGCAGCATGTCGGAATGAACGTCCGCCCCCCACACATTGATAGAATGATCTGGCTATTTAACACTGTTTGACCAGCAGGGGGGGGTTGTATAGTGTTCAAATCGGTTCAAATGAAGCCTCGAGAAATGAACCTTTTTGTGAACCATTTGGCTTTAAGGCTTCAAGGCTTCAAAAAGCTTCATCTGGCCATCACTACTGATCACCCAGTTATCTCCATCAGCATAGCAATTGTTTATGGTTTTGGAAAGCTGATCATTTTAACAACATCGCTAATAACCATGCACATGGAAAACAAACACACAGTCACACACAAACAGTCTTGCAAATGCAACTAAATCTTCCTCAAGGTTACACAGAGGGGCCTACTGTTCCCTTCACGAGTTCACTTCTAACTGTAGCTTAGCGGCTAAGGTAACTTGGCTACAGCTACAACCGGTAGACTAATTCCTCCTTGCCCCATCAATCAGCCTTACACCGGGACACAATAATCAACAGCGGTGTAGGCAGCACAATATTAATGTAGGGGAAACACTGATACTAACTACAGTAGGCTACTATGCAATTTAGCTCACGTTAGCTTACCTTTATTCGGATTCTTTTTCCCGGGGCTGGGGCTATGCATCACGTCGGTGAATAGGCAACAGGTAATATCTTCAGCTTACGCTTACTCCTGCTTCTTTTCTGTTTCCTAAAGTTGGCGCATCTAGGCACATTACAGGAGGGCATGTTTTTCTTTGTGGTAGTAGTCCAACAGTGAAATAATACGAAGCGCGCTAGCCTATTACTGTACAGCTTACACGGGTCGGGTGCGTGCTGTGTCTGTATGTCACCATGGTAACGCGAGCAACTCTGAATCTGGGCGGGCTGCAGAGCGTAGCCCCCGCGCAATGCATCCTGGGGCCTGTAGGAACTGTAAAAACGGCTACGTCAGCCCCGCGTCATCAGTTTAAATCCGAATTCATTGTGCTATCTGCCAATTCGGATCAATTTTTTGGGGGGCTTTTTCCATTAGACTACTAATATACTCGGCCCTGATATACCATTCACATGAAAAGGGGTGAATTTTCCCTTTAAGGATCTGGGTGGTGTTTCCTCCTCCGACCTATACCCTTATTGGTAGGTCGAGGTTTGCGGAAATGATTCTTTCGACCAATCAACGGACGGCAGGGTGTAGCTCCACCTTTTCGGCACCCTTTCAGACGGCTGGTACCCCAAGGGAGGAGTACCGGGAATAGGAGCGGCTTATTTCCTGTCCCTACCCAACTTTTGGCAAATGAAAAGCCAAAATAAGCGGGCCGAGCTGCTCCTAACCGATGTGCTCTACTCGGTGGAAACGAGGCATAAGGAACCTGACTATAAATAGCAATGCCAATAATCAAGCATTCAACACAAATAACAGCTCCTAATATGTCTTTCTTCTCTGTTTCTTCTCAGATAAACTATGTAGCTTGTCTCCCATTCTAGACATATGACATGTTCTCTCTCTTCTATTCAGCTGTGTCTCAAACAACGTTCGATATGGAGCCGCTTAACTCAACCGTGCTGCTAGGCTCTAATGTGACGTTCACAGCCAAGGTAGAGGGGGAATGGCAGATCATGACCTGGAAACTGGGAGAATTTCAGCTGGTCACAGTCAATTCTTCCGGTTCCGTCAGCTCGTCCTCACAGCAGGTCTCTGCCTCAGACTGCTCCAGTGACTGGAGCTGTGTGCAGTTCACCATCCACAATGTGACCAGGAGGGAGGCTGGGACCGTCACCTGCACGGTGCAGGGGGAGTTTGGTTCAAAGACGGCACACCTTTACGTAGAGGGTAAGGTCTGTTACATCTACCAGGCTGCACTTCTATTTGTCTAATTCATTCAAAGTTCTCCTCAGATGTCTAATAAACAATTTTATAAGTGCAAAAAACAACTACACTGGGCCATCAGCCATTGGATGTCTATCAGATCCACACAGTCCCCCGAGGCTTACTGAAAAGCAAGTATAAGAATGTGCTGATATAAGACAAATTTAGACCTAAAGATGGCATTAGATGAAAAGTCACAGGAATCATCAAATAGATTTGGAGACACTTCACCCCGGAATTCCACTGGCTGCGCGTGCGGTGTCCTACGGTTTTGCTTTCAGAGCAGGTACGGCCAGCGCCACCGGACAGCTGTTAGTCGCGAGACCGAGGAGTTCCCGCGGTAATTAAAGGTGACGGGCGATCACGCTTGATATGATTCTGTATGTGGTATTTACTCAACAACAAATGCACGGAAGGTTATTGTTCCCATCCGACCGAGTAAAAGAACAGTGGACATACTTGTATGTGTCTCTGCTTTGGGATTGTTATCTGCAGTGAACACCGAGTGTCTTATATAAAAAATTAACCAGAGGTTTTATTGTTTTGTCGGCGCCTGCGTCCTGCCTCTCTCGATGTGTTCTGTGCTAAATTGATGCGATGAGCTCAGGAATCTGGCAGAAATAGAAGCAGTGCGTATTTCAGCGGACAGCTGGAGCAGCAGTGGAGCAGAGAGACGGTGCAGCGGACGTGGTGGACGCTCACCCACTGACAGCTCCGATGCCGTGATGGAGCGGAGAAGGACCGGACAGGCAGCCGGAGGAATTTCGGCCTTCACTCTGACTACTGATGTAAATTGGTTGGTGGGAAAAAATGGGACAGAAGCGCAGAAATCAGTGATTCTTGAGAAGCGGAACAAAAGACCGTCTTGCAATAGTAACTGCTGTTATGTCAATATTTAAAATTGTAGATGTTATGGATTAAGAATAGAATGTCTGGAGCACAATATCCCCTTAAATTTAATTGTATCATTATTATGTCAAATATGACACTCATCATTATCTTCTCACGACGTCCAAAACAGTGTGTCCACAGAGAAGGGTTCAATCTAGCCGGGCTCCGCTATTTTTTGTTTACAGCTCATCTTTTGTATCTTATATTTATCATGTTCGTATATTGGACAGTTTACTTTTAAGAATTGTTTCATTGTGTTACATGTTTTTTTTTAGCATTGAGCATGATGCCACAACATTTCCCTTTGTAAACAATAAAATATCTTATGTTGTTGTTACCTTACCTTGGACTCCTGTCTACACCCATGTTCACCACTACAGACTAGTTGGTTGGAGGCTGAACTGATTTTGATGCACATATTACTTTATGTCATATTGTTTTTAAAATACAATTTATGAGGTAAATGTTATAAATTCAAAAAGATGCAAGGTAGGTTCATCATATTGATAGAATCACAGGAAAAACACAGATACACAGAAAAATAACTAAGCTATCAGTGTTGCTACTAAAGCTAGCCAGAATATATTTCAATTAAGTACTTCAGGTCACATTTCTATATGGATAGCATAAAAAATATTTGCTTATTTATTAAATACAGTAGCTCAGCATCTGAAGTCTGTCCTCAACCTTTTTCCCCAGTAGAAATGTGTACCGTAATTTTTGAACTATAAGCCGCAACTTTTTCCCCATATTTTGACCCTGTTATTACACAGCTCATTATAGACCCCTTATCAGTCTACGTCACACAGCGTCACTCCCCGCTCTACTGCGCATGTCAGCCGCAGAAAGAGACAAGAGCGACACGAGCCACAATCATGTCTTGTTGTGCTGTTGGATGCACAAACCGTTTATTTTTTGTTTGAATGGTGATAAAGCTAGTAAATGCCCAAATGCACCGCTGTATAATTACATAAATGAGTTGTGAAATGTTTACAATAAGGACAGTGACCGGAGACAAGGCTATAGCAATGGAAAGCAATGGAGGCTTATTTACAATGACCCAGACGTTATAGAGCTGTTAAGCGGAAGTGGCGGAATTACGGGGCATGGGGCCTATCGGCTGAAAAGAAATTAATGGGAGTCTATGGAAAGTAATCTACTATTTTCTGGTCCCAGTCATTAAATGCCTTGGATTACATATATGTTTAGTATGGGTCTAAATGATCATTTTTCATGTGAAGAGTTTGACTGTATGTTGTATGATTATTCGTCTAACGGCTTTTGAAAAAATGTCTTGTCGCCTCTGTGACGTCACCTCAACACATTCCCTCAACTTCTCGACTGACAGTGCTAATGCTAATGGCTGGCGTGGACAACGCCAACAATCTCCCCACTCGGAGAAATTGAAACTCTCCACATGTCCACTTGTGTAGTGGTTTTCGCCACGCTGAAGACTTTTGTCTTGTCATTGAAAGAAGGCGGTAAAGTGCATTAAAGACACAGCCATGTTTCTGAGCTAAGCGGGTGCCAGTGGTGGTGACGTATATCATAAGTGTCAAGAGCAGCGAAGAGCTGTAGTCCACAAAAGCGCTCTGCACAAAACCTGACCGTATCCAGCTTCTACTCGCTAAATTGTTCCATTCTTTGCACGAAAAAATACCATCTAAATCCATACAAAACATATGTGAAATCGAAGGCATTTCATGACTGGGTCCAGAAAATAATACATTTCTTTCCATTGACTACCGTTGTAATTTTTCGAGCCGATAGGCCCCATGCCCCGGAAGTAAGACGCTTCCGCTTAACAGCTACTGCGGTCAAGCCAGCCGACCCATCGAAAACGACAGTCAAGCCAGCCGACCCAAGTTTTTGCTGTACCTCTTTGTACTAGCCATTACGGTTATAGCGCCACAGAACTAGTTTCAAAATAAAAGCATAGTTTCCAAATAAATGCCTTTGTCTGGTACATACCAGAAGACAGTAAATAAAAGCAAATACTATCAAAGGAAATGTTCGGACGTTGTGATATGAACTTTCAAAATAAAAGCCCAACTAATTGACAAATGTAAGCTTACGTCAATAGTTTTTTTTAATTGGAGATTTAAAAGGAAACGCCTTGTTATCACAGAATAATTCCAAATCAGGGTTATAGTACACAACCCCATAGTGTGACCCAGTAAATTTCAAGACCTTCTGATAGTAGTAGTTTCAAAATAAAAGCCCACTAGAAATTGAAAGTATGAGAGAAATTAGATATGATTTTGGATTCAATTTAAAAAAAACGCCCTGTTATTCCAGAGTCATTCCACTCCAGGGTCATAGTTCACAACCCCATGAGGTCACACAAGAAGTTTCAGGACATTCTGATGTGCACTTTCAGAATAAAAGCCCACTAGATATTGAAAATATGAGACAAATTAGATATGATTTTGGATTAAATTTAAAATAAAACGCCCTGTTATTCCAGAGTCATTCGACTGCAGGGTCATAGTTCACGACCCCATGAGGCCACACAAGAAGTTTCAGGACATTCTGATGTGTAGTTTCAAAATAAAAGCCCACTAGATATTGAAAATATGAGAGAAATTAGATATGATTTTGGATTCAATTTAAAAAAAAAAAAACCCTGTTATTCCAGAGTCATTCCACTCCAGGGTCATAGTTCACAACCCCATGAGGTCACACAAGAAGTTCCAGGAAATTCTGATGTGTGGTTTCAAAATAAAAGCCCAATAGATATTGAAAATATGAGAGAAATTAGGTATAATTTTGGATTCAATTTAAAAAAAAAAAAGCCCTGTTATTCCAGAGTAATTCCACTGCAGGGTCATAGTTCACAACCCCATGAGGCCACCCAAGAAGTTTCAGGACATTCTGATGTGTACTTTCAGAATAAAAGCCCAATAGATATTGAAAATATGAGACAAATTAGATATGATTTTGGATTCAATTTAAAATAAAACGCCCTGTTATTCCAGAGTCATTCCACTGCAGGGTCATAGTTCACGACCCCATGAGGCCACACAAGAAGTTTCAGGACATTCTGATGTGTAGTTTCAGAATAAAAGCCCACTAGATATTGAAAATATGAGAGAAATTAGATATGATTTTGGATTCAATTAAAAAAAAACACCCTGTTATTCCAGAGTCATTCCACTGCAGGGTCATAGTTCACAACCCCATGAGGTCACCCAAGAAGTTTCAGGACATTCTGATGTGTAGTTTCAAAACAAAAGCCCACTAGATATTGAAAATATGAGAGAAATTAGATATGATTTTGGATTCAATTTTTTTTTTAAAGCCCTGTTATTCCAGAGTCATTCCACTCCAGGGTCATAGTTCACAACCCCATGAGGTCACACAAGAAGTTCCAGGAAATTCTGATGTGTGGTTTCAAAATAAAAGCCCAATAGATATTGAAAATATGAGAGAAATTAGGTATGATTTTGGATTCAATTTTAAAGAAAATTGGTAACACTTTACAATAAGGTACACAAAAAAAGAGTAGTTACCCTTTTTAAAAGGTAAATTTACCTTTTAAAAAGGGTAACTACCCTTTTTAAAAGGATAACTAACCTTTTTAAAAGGTAAATTTACCTTTCAAAAAAGATACATTTCAAAAAAGGTAAATTCACCTTTTAAAAAGGGTAACTAACCTTTTTAAAAGGGTAACTACCCTTTTTAAAAGGTAAACTAACCTTTTTAAAAGGTAAACTTACCTTTTTTGAAAGGTAAATTTACCTTTTTTGAAAGGTAAATTTACCTTTTAAAAAGGTTAACTACTCTTTTTGTGTGTACCTTATTGTAAAGTGTTACCAATTTTCTTTTAAATTAAATCCAAAATCATACCTAATTTCTCTCATATTTTCAATATCTATTGGGCTTTTATTTTGAAACCACACATCAGAATTTCCTGAAACTTCTTGTGTGACCTCATGGGGTTGTGAACTATGACCCTGGAGTGGAATGACTCTGGAATAACAGGGCTTTTTAAAAAAAAAATAATCCAAAATCATATCTAATTTCTCTCATATTTTCAATATCTAGTGGGCTTTTATGCTGAAAGTACACATCAGAATGTCCTGAAACTTCTTGTATGACCTCATGGGGTTGTGAACTATGACCCTGCAGTGGAATGACTCTGGAATAACAGGGCGTTTTCTTTTTTAATTGAATCCAAAATCATATCTAATTTGTCTCATATTTTCAATATCTAGTGGGCTTTTATTCTGAAAGTACACATCAGAATGTCCTGAAACTTCTTGTATGACCTCATGGGATTGTGAACTATGACCCTGGAGTGGAATGACTCTGGAATAACAGGAAGTTTTTTTTTTAATTGAATCCAAAATCATATCTAATTTGTCTCATATTTTCAATATCTAGTGGGCTTTTATTCTGAAAGTACACATCAGAATGTCCTGAAACTTCTTGTATGACCTCATGGGGTTGTGAACTATGACCCTGCAGTGGAATGACTCTGGAATAACAGGGCGTTTTTTTTTCATCATCATCATCATCATCATCTTCAACCGCTTATCCGAAATCGGGTCGCGGGGGCAGCAGCTTGAGCAGGGAACCCCAAACTTCTCTTTCCCGGGCCACTTCAACCAGCTCTGACTGGGGGATCCCAAGGCGTTCCCAGGCCAGCGTGGAAATATAATCTCTCCACCTAGTCCTGGGTCTTCCCCGAGGCCTCCTCCCAGCTGGACGCTCCTGGAACACCTCCCTAGGGAGGCGCCCTGGGGGCATCCTTACCAGATGCCCGAACCACCTCAACTGGCTCCTTTCAACGCAAAGGAGTAGCGGCTCTGCCCCGAGTTCCTCACGAATGACTGAGCTTCTCACCCTATCTCTAAGGGAGACACCAGCCACCCTCCTGAGAAAGCCCATTTCGGCCGCTTGTACCCGCGACCTCGTTCTTTCGGTCATTAC
This sequence comes from Hyperoplus immaculatus, assembly GCA_949357725.1. Taxonomy (NCBI): domain Eukaryota; kingdom Metazoa; phylum Chordata; class Actinopteri; order Uranoscopiformes; family Ammodytidae; genus Hyperoplus; species Hyperoplus immaculatus. The sequence continues at coordinate 29,036,148 of OX442362.1, forward strand.
CCAGCCTTCATGACCATAGGTGAGGGTAGGAACAAAGATCGCCCGATAGATCGAAAGCTTTGCCTTACGACTCAGCTCTCTTTTCGTCACAACAGTGCGGTAAAGCGAGTGCAAAACCGCCCCTGCTGCTCCGATTCTACGGCCAATCTCACGCTCCATTGTTCCCTCACTCGCAAACAAGACCCCGAGGTACTTGAACTCCTTCACTTGGGGTAAGGACTCATTCCCTACCTGTAGTAGACAATCCATCGGTTTCCTGCTGAGCACCATGGCCTCCGATTTAGAGGTGCTGATCCTCATCCCAACCGCTTCACACTCGGCTGCAAACCGATCCAATGAGAGCTGAAGGTCACAGGCCGATGATGCCATCAGAACCACATCATCCGCAAACAGCAGAGATGAGATCATCAGACCACCAAACTGCAACCCCTCCCCACCACGACTACGCCTTGATATCCTGTCCATAAATATCACAAACAGGATTGGTGATAAAGCGCAGCCCTGGCGGAGGCCAACCCCCACCGGAAACGAGTCTGACTTACTACCGAGAACCCGTACACAGCTCTCGCTTTGAGCGTACAGAGATTGGATGGCCCTGAGAAGAGACACCCTCACCCCATACTCCCGCAGCACCCCCCACAGTATCTCCCGGGGAACCCGGTCATAAGCCTTCTCCAGATCTACAAAACACATGTAGACTGGATGAGCAAACTCCTAAGCTCCCTCTAGGATCCTTGCGAGAGTGAAGAGCTGGTCCGTTGTTCCACGGCCAGGACGGAATCCGCATTGTTCCTCTTCAATCTGAGGTTCGACTATCGGCCGAACCCTCCTTTCCAGCACCTTGGAGTAGACTTTGCCGGGAAGGCTGAGAAGTGTGATACCCCGGTAGTTGGAACACACTCTCTGGTCCCCCTTTTTAAAAATAGGAACCACCACCCCGGTCTGCCACTCCTTCGGCACTGTACCCGACTTCCACGCAATGTTGAAGAGGCGTGTCATCCAAGACAGCCCCACCACACCCATTGCTTTCAGCATTTCTGGACGGATCTCATCAACCCCCGGGGCTTTGCCACTGTGGAGTTGTTTGACTACCTCAGTGACTTCCACCAGGGAAATTGACGATGATCCCCCATCAGCCTCCAGCTCTGCCTCCAACATAGAGGGCGTGTTAGTCGGATTCAGGAGTTCCTCAAAGTGCTCTTTCCACCGACCGACTACCTCCTCAGTTGAGGTCAACAGCGTCCCATCCTTACTGTACACAGCTTGGATAGTTCCCCGCTTCCCCCTCCTGAGGTGCCGGACGGTCTTCCAGAAACACTTTGGTGCCGACCGAAAGTCCTTCTCCATGGTTTCTCCGAACTTCTCCCACACCCGCTGCTTTGCCTCTGACACGGCAGAAGCTGCAGCCCTTCGGGCCTGTCGGTACCTTGCAACTGCCTCAGGAGTCCCCCGAGATAACATATCCCGGAAGCACTCCTTCTTCAGTCGGACGGCTTCCCTGACCACCGAGGTCCACCACGGCGTTCGAGGGTTACCGCCCCTTGAGGCACCTAAGACCTTGAGACCACAGCTGCCTGCCGCGGCTTCAGCAATGGAAGTTTTGAACATCGACCACTCGGGTTCAATGCCCCCAACCTCCACAGGGATGCTAGAAAAGCTCTTCAGGAGGTGCGAATTAAAGATCTCTTGAACAGGGGCCTCCGCTAGACGTTCCCAGTTCACCCGCACTACCCGTTTGGGCTTACCAGGTCTGTCCAGAGTCTTCCCCCACCCTTTGACCCAACTCACAACCAGATGGTGATCAGTTGACAGCTCTGCCCCTCTCTTCACCCGAGTGTCCGAGACATGCGGCCTCAGATCAGATGATACGATCACAAAATCGATCATCGACCTTCGGCCTAGGGCGCTCTGGTACCATGTACACTTATGAGCATCCTTATGTTCGAACATGGTGTTTGTTATAGACAAACCATGACCAGCACAGAAGTCTAACAACAAACGACCACTCGGGTTCAGCTCAGGGAGGCCGTTCCTCCCAATCACGCCTTTCCAGGTGTCTCCATCATTGCCCACGTGCGCGTTAAAGTCTCCCAGCAGAACTATGGAGTCCCCTACCGGAGCCCCATGCAGGACTCCGTTCAGGGTCTCCAAGAAGGCCGAATACTCCGAACTGCTGTTTGGTGCATACGCACAAACAACAGTCAGAGTCTTCCCCCCCACAACCCGGAGGCGTAGGGAGGCGACCCTCTCGTCCACCGGGGTAAACTCCAACGTAGTAGCGCCCAGCCGGGGGCTCGTGAGTATCCCCACACCGGCCCGGCGCCTCACACCTTGGGCAACTCCAGAGAAGAATAGAGTCCAACCCCTGTCCAGAAGTACGGTTCCAGAGCCAAGACTGTGCGTGGAGGTAAGCCCCACCAGATCTAATTGGTAGCGCTCCACCTCCCGCACCAGTTCCGGCTCCTTCCCCCACAGCGAGGTGACATTCCACGTCCCCAAAACCAGCCTCTGCCGCCCGGGTCTGGTCCATCGTGGTCCCCGCCCTTCACTGCCACCCTTTAGGCAGCGCACCCGACCCCAGCGGTTCCTCTGACGAGTGGTGGGCCCATCAGTTGTAGAGGGAGTTTGTGCCACGTAGCTTCTTCGGGCTGTGCCCGGCCGGGCCCCGTGGCAGACCCGGCCACCAGACGCTCGCAGGCGGGCCCCCTTTCTGGGCCTGGCTCCAGACGGGGGCCCCGGGCTTCCTCCGGGCAGGGTCACACTTCCTCTATCTCGTTTTTTCATGAGGTCTTTTTGAACCTTTTTTTTTCAATTGAATCCAAAATCATATCTAATTTGTCTCATATTTTCAATATCTAGTGGGCTTTTATTTTGAAACTACACATCAGAATGTCCTGAAACTTTTTGTGTGGCCTCATGGGGTTGTGAACTATGACCCTGGAGTGGAATGACTCTGGAATAACAGGGCGTTTTTTTTTTAATTGAATCCAAAATCATATCTAATTTGTCTCATATTTTCAATATCTAGTGGGCTTTTATTTTGAAACTACACATCAGAATGTCCTGAAACTTCTCGTGTGGCCTCATGGGGTCGTGAACTATGACCCTGGAGTGGAATGAGTCTGGAATAACAGGGCGTTTTTTTTTAAATTAAATCCAAAATCATATCTAATTTCTCTCATATTTTCAATTTCTAGTGGGCTTTTATTTTGAAACTACTACTATCAGAAGGTCTTGAAACTTACTGGGTCACACTATGGGGCTGTGTACTATAACCCTGATTTGGAATTAGTCTGTGATAACAAGGCGTTTCCTTTTAAATCTCAATTAAAAAAAACTATTGACATAAGCTTACATTTGTCAATTAGTTGGGCTTTTATTTTGAAAGTACATATCACAACGTCCGTATATTTCCTTTGATAGTATTTGCTTTTATTTACTGTCTTCTGGTATGTACCAGACAAAGGCATTTATTTGGAAACAATGCTTTTATTTTGAAACTAGTTCTGTGGCGCTATAACCGTAATGGCTAGTACAAACAGGTACAGCAAAAACTTGTGTCGGCTGGCTTGACTGTCGTTTTCGATGGGTCGGCTGGCTTGACCGCAGTTAACAGCTCTATACATCTCTGTCCTCTTCCCTTGTGTTTGACTAGGCAGTAGGGGTTTGCACGTGTAGCCGGTAAGTAGGCTAAATCATACCATTTAGGAAAAATCAATAAACGAAAACCGAGTGGGGTCGACATGTGCTAGCCTACTGTAGGCTACTAAAGCAGATAACACAACACATTATTGTGTTTGGTTATAATATTTATTCATTTAACTGCTCCACCATAAGTTTCACTTTCCTTTTCATCTCCGTCTCAAACAGCTGGTCTGATAAGCTGGTCGACTCGTGAGTCCAACGCCCCGAAAGCAGGAGTCAGTCTAAAAACAGATGATCACTAAAGGCTAGTTATGATCACTTTTAAATCAAAAAGCAACATTATGAAATAGGCATCTCTGCCTCTCTCTGTCTGTCGGTCTTTACTGTCACTCTCCAACAGCAGTCCGGCCACTGAAGTCGTCGGGGCCATTTCTTCTCATCATTTATCCACTCAACTGCCCGCAACGCGTATGGGTCATTAAGACGTTTCCTGTTCAATAGTGTTAATGTTTCCGCATAACCAATGTTATCACTCGCTGATAAACTGTTTTAGTAAGCTGACAACATCGCTATTTAGCACCATGGACCTATAAAGGGCGTTTCAGACGGAACGCGTTTGTCGTCCCTGGCAATGCATTGTCAATGGAGAGGCGAGCGGGCAGAGGGAAGGCGCGGCGTTCTGTCAGGCGGCACGACAAGCGGGCGCACTCCCGTGGAACTGTCGCTTCCGTGCTCGTCGAACGCTTGCGCGCGCTCGTAGGAGCCGTTGGAAAAGTTGAGAACTGTTTATCTTTTTGTCGCGGCGGTTGAAAAATCACTATCGCGCTCCTCCGCCCGTCACTTCACACGGGGAGCGCAAAGTGAAGCCGCGGTGCCAGGTGTCAACGCGAGTGGAATGTCGCCTACCGTCTGAAACGGCCTTCACACGGGGAGAGCAAAGTGAAGCCGCGGTGCCAGGCGACAACGCGAGCGGAATGTCGCCTACCGTCTGAAACGGCCTTCACACGGGGAGAGCAAAGTGAAGCCGCGGTGCCAGGCGACAACGCGAGCGGAATGTCGCCTACCGTCTGAAACGGCCTTAACACGCATCTGCAATACAACCAAACGGGTAACCATGGCAACCAGCCAAACAATTTTTCTTTCTGTAGCTATGCAGCGCGCGCATCCGCCATGTTGATAAACAGATAAGGGGTCTATATGTTCTGTAGCTAATAGGGATGGGCGTTAGTAATCGAGTACTCGAGTAGGCCTACTCCTCGTTTCAAATGAACTCGATTGGTGGATTAAAATGTTATATACGTGTACAAAACGGCACAAAACGGATAAAATAAAGTTTAACAAAATTAAATATGTTGATGCAAGTGCAATAAACTGAGCGTTGTGTCAAACAGCAACTGCAAATAACTGCCACCTCCGTGCCACCGCAGCGCAGCCTGTGTTCTCCCCAGCACCGCGGAGCTGAACACGGTCTCTTCTCCAGGGGTCTCATTTATCAACCGTACTTACGCACAAATCTGTGCGTAAGTAGGGCGTAAGAACATTGCCACGCAAAGTATGGAATTTACCAAAATGTACTTAGACTTATGAATGTGTGTAAATGTAAGCACAACTCTGACCATGCTTACGAACAGAATCTAGTGGTAGAATAGCGATATTACAAGCACAAAGCAAAGCATTTAAGAGTTTCAACGTCCGCATTAACACTAGAACCGCCAGCGTTCTCTTTATATCTATAATCGGCACACGTCAAATCCACCCGTGCATTTCTAGGGTAATATAAAGTCATACATTTGTTTGTTTAATCATCATCTGTGTTTTGGACCTCTTGTTTTATAATCTAAGTTTCTTTAAGAACACTGATCACGACTCAGTAATGAAACTGAAGTAGATATAAAATCGCCAATACATCAATGAAAACAGAAGGTCAAAACAGCGTCCAAATGAGCTAACATCCTAAATGCAATAAATAGTTATATGGCTCACTTATTTTTAGGTAAGCTCTAATTGATTAGGCTACTCATTAAATGTGTCACACGTTTACATGTTTTGAAGCGGAGGATCCCTCCGATGCTCTCTGTGCGTCTCATTGGACAGCACTCAGCTGTGAGCTGGACGAGCCGTGGTGACTCGCCAGACTCGCCAATCACTCATTTCACTTAGTAACTCTAATGTTGTTAGGAACTTATCTTCATCTCTTATTTATTGAAAGAGTTTATGAATGACTGCACGTAAAGTTATCAGATCGCGGACCCCAAACAGTGCCGTTGCCTTACAACTTGCTCGAAAATATCACATTTTCCCATGCAGCAAGCTTTCTTTTGTTTTAATGCCTGCACTAAGTGAGCCAACAAAATGTGTTTTGCTTTGATTCAACCTCGTTTACAAGGGTTTCCATTTATGTGTTGGAGAAGTTTCTTTTCGTTGCCCTCTTTGCCATTGTAGCGAAGAGGGATAAAACACATTCACATGGTTGATAAAGGGATGTGTTGTGACCATATATGGTTAATTGGAGGCGTTTCTGAATGCAAATGGTCTGAGCGTGAACGAGCATGGTACTTAAGAACATGTGGGATTTGTCAAGATTGATGACTTACTGGTGTGCGTACGATAGGCCAGCGCACGTTTGAAAAATACCGATTTTTTTGTACTTAAGCACCTACTGAATTTCATTTGTAAGAGTGAATTTAGAACCTTTTCTACGCACTGTTGATAAATGAGGCCCTACTTACGCACAAATCTGTGCGTAAGTAGGGCGTAAGAACATTGCCACGCAAAGTATGGAATTTACCAAAATGTACTTAGACTTATGAATGTGTGTAAATGTAAGCACAACTCTGACCATGATTACGAACAGAATCTAGTGGTAGAATAGTGATATTACAAGCACAAAGCAAAGCATTTAAGAGTTTCAACGTCTGCATTAACACTAGAACCGCCAGCGTTCTCTTTATATCTATAATCGGCACGCGTCAAATCCACCCGTGCATTTCTAGGGTAATATGAAGTCATACATTTGTTTGTTTAATCATCATCTGTGTTTTGGACCTCTTGTTTTATAATCTAAGTTTCTTTAAGAACACTGATCACGACTCAGTAATGAAACTGAAAGTAGATATAATATCGCCAATACATCAATGAGAACAGATGGTCAAAACCAGTGGCGTCGCTAGACTGTTTTATTCGGGGCTAAAGCCCCGGATCTAATTTGATTAGCCCCGAATCTAATTTAAAAAAATAAAATAAAAAAATAAATAAATCAAATTTCCGACGGTCCTTGAACGCCCCTCATTTACCGCACCAGAACAGACTAGAGCAACAAGTGCGTAAGTACACTTCAGCAGCCAGCCAGTCTCTCAGTGTTTACAACAGGTGAGTAGTGAGCACAAACCCTATATTTCACAATGTCTTTATTATATGTCAGTAATTCAAATGTCTGTAAACTTTTTGAAAACCTTACTTATGGTAAATGTACTTGTACTTTGTCTGCGGCTAAAATGCTCTAGCTAGCTAACGTTAGTGACTGTATTAGTGTGATGGTACCAGAGGCATTAAGCCTGCTACTATATCTATTTTTTTTTGTCTGTAGTCTACATGACCGCTTTGTACATGAAAGTTTATGACAATAATATGAAGATATGATATGAAATTAAAAGAATAACAGTTAATATTTATGTTAATACATGATTCTCATGTCAACAGGGAATGAGACCGGCTGCAGAAGTGTGCTGACTCATTTATGTTTGTTAACAGAGAATTATAAAGTTATCTGCTGTAGAGTCCCAACACCCTGGGACCTGCAACAATTGTTTATTTCGGTTAAAAAAGCATAAAAAAAACTGCCGCGCGTGCATTTTCGCGCACTACGCGCACACATCAACGTGACCGTCCGGGGCTGAGCCCCAGATCTTTCAAAAACCTAGAAACGCCCCTGATGGTAACACTTGAATACGATATGCAAACATGCAAGTTGTTTGTTGAAATGTTAATAAATGGGAGCTTCCTCAAGCAGCCATGTCTTTCCCGACAATCCGCTCTGTGCACGAACTCTTACATATGGTAGCCTAATTAAACATTATTACACCTGCAGCTTGTAGTCCAGTGCGGCTTATAGTGCGGAAAATACGGTATTTCTCTAATAGTACTCCAGTTGAACAGCACTCTGGTTAGTAGACCACATCAACCAACTTGAGTTCAAAGTTTTAATCGCAAACATATGAACAACTATTTATAAAAGTAAAATGTGTAGTGTGTTGGCTCAGGTCATTCTGGTCACAGCTGCTCGATCTTGTTTCTTGATAGCCATGGTACTGCTCATCACGTGCATGGTCAGGTGCTGGGTCTCTCTCTTTGCATGATTCACGCCAGGAAACTGCATGAATCGGCGATATTGTCTACAAAACATTGAACAAAACATTAGTAAGGCAAGCTCATTTTAGCCTGCAGTAGCTCGCATACATGAAAAAGAACTGCAAGGTTATGTCACGTTGGCTTTGCTGCCCATGTTACCAACCATAGGAAAACGTAGTGCCAATAAGACATTTTAGAACATGATTCAAAACTTTAATAATAAGATAGTGCCATGTTTACGCCCGGGTCACATCCTACGTATGTGTGCAGTATATCTAGCTCGCAGTTTTTTTTACCCACACAGTGTCTCACTGCTGCATCGCTGCTTTTAGCAGCCTGTTGCTACATGAGTTTTTCTTTGATAATTCACATTAATAAAGCGCTGTGTGGCTGCTCTGATCTGCTAACACAAGCGCCGGGGGGGTGGAGGGGGGGGAGAAAGAAAGGCAGGCACAAACACAAGATGAGTGGCAGTGAATGAGTAAAAATAAAAACTTACTGTGTTGTGGTCGACGTCCGTCTCTCCCCGCGGGCTGTGGCTGGCGCCTCCAGTTCCCCTTCTCAATACTGAAATATGTCTCCAGGGTGCCTTTGTCCATAATTGCTACAAAGCTACGGTGAAGTTTCTAACAGCTAACGCCGGGAATCCACCAGGCACAGCGGCTGGAGCTCCTCGGCCACAGCATGGAGCAGCTACTAGTGTAGCTAGCTTCTCCTCTTCCTCCTTACGACTATCGCCTCTCTTCCTCGCTGTAATCCGGTTTATACAGGTAGACACGAATGTCCGTTCACTGCAGTTAACATTAAAAATCCCCTGCAGGCGTTACAAATGGAAAATGTCCTTGTGCCATGGTCGGAGTTTTTAGGGACTCGGCTTCTCTCTAAGCGGGGGAGAAACATGACGGACGTTGTGTTTACATATCATCCGTGAGCTCCCGCCTCCCTCATTCCTTATTGGTGGGCATACAAATGTGCAGAACTATAGGCCTGTAGTCCTCGGGCCTTCTGGCACGCAAGCCACGTTTGTGACGGATGAGGCGAAACGCGTCATCCGTCACAAATGTGGGGTGTGGATTATCAGGACAGCTGGGCCAAGGGAAGGCTGAGTCAAGACCAACCTCTTTCCTTATATTATAATAGACATTTTATAATGATGGAACGCCGGTTCCGTGACGGTGAAGTAATCCTTTAAAGGTGGTAATAGGCTGATTTATTAATTGATTTAATGTGTTTTTTGAAATTCTATCTATGACAACACCAAGATTTCTGGCTTGGTGTGTGGTTTCTAGCATAACAGACTTAAGCTCTGCACTGACTTTTAATTTTTCATCTTTTTCTTCAGTTTTGTCGTTGTTTAATTGAAGAAAATGTTGGCACGTCCAATCATTGATTTGTTCAATGCACTTACTTAGTGTTTGAATTTGACTATAGACACCTGGTGATATGGTTATGTAAATTTGTGTGTCGTCTGCATAATTGTGGTAGCATAATTTGTTCTTATTCATAATCTGAGCAAGTGGGAGCATGTAGATGTTAAACAGAAGAGTCCCAAGAATGGAACCTTGGGGAACCCCACATTCAATATTTGTTTGCTCGGATGTGAAATTGCCTATTGACACATAGTATTCTCTGTCCTTTAAGTAGGATTCAAACTAGTTTAGCACAGTTACAGAAAGTCCAACCCAGTTTGCAAGGCGATCTAGTAATATGTTGAGGTCAACTGTGTCAAAAGCGGCACTGAGATCAAGTAAAACTAAGACAGAACTTTTGCCACTGTCTGTGTTTAAATGGATGTCATTGAGGACCTTAACCAGAGCAGTCTCAGTGCTGTGGTGTTGTCGAAAACCTGACTGGAAGACATCAAAGCAGTTGTTCTTTGCTAAGTAGTTATTTAACTGTTGATAAACAGCTTTTTCAATGATTTTGCTTAGAAATGGAAGGTTAGATATGGGCCTATAATTGTTCATGAGTGATGTATCTAAATTGTTCTTTTTTAGGAGTTGCTTAATGACTGCTGTTTTCAGGGCCTGTGGGAATACACCGGTGCGAAGGGACATGTTTACAATTTGTAGAACATCTGAGGCCATACAGCTAAAAACGGTTTTAAAGAAGCCTGTGGGCAGAATGTCAAGGCAACAGGAAGAGGAGTTCAGGTGTTGTATAATGTCCTCCAGGTTTTTGTGGTTTATAAGATAAAATTCTGTCATTTTATTTGCATTGATTTTAAGTGGGCACAGGGAAAACACATATGTTGAACTTGGTATTGATGCGGTGACCGCTTGTCTAATTTTGTGAATTTTGTCTGAAAAAGGAGGCAAATTCATTGCAGGCTCTTCAGCTCTGAGTTAAAAGTGCAAAGTTTCTCTTTGAAGATGTCATAATGAACCTGGAGATTAGTTTTTCGCCACCTGTGTTCTGCTTTACGGCACTCTCTTATTTCTAGTCTGACCTGCGGGGCATTTCTCCAGGGAGATCTTTTTTACTAGCGACAACCTTCATTTTAGTGGGTGCAATAGCATCTATAACACTTGTAATTTTGGCGTTAAAGTTGTCTAAAAGCTCATTAACTGAGTTACAGGGGAGGGGTGGTATTGAAGAAAACGCTTGAATAAATGTTTCACTGGTATTTTCTATAATATACCGTTTTTTGATTACTTTTGATTGATCAGTTGTGTGCACAGAAGTTGTACTCTCAAAAAATACACAGTAGTGGTCTGAGAGACCCATATCAGTCTCCCCCACTTTTCAGATATTCATGCCCCTGGAAATGATAAGATCCAAAGTGTGTCCTTTTACTATGTGTAGGCTGGTCAACATGCTGTTGTAATCCAAAGTTTTCAAGGACACAGCACAGTTCTTAGCAAACATGTATAGTTATAGTACATATATAACTATGATATACAAAAAGACAATTGCGGTATTTTATTTAAAATAAGCAGACTGTAGGCCTCTTCAATAGTGTCGTCAATAGCCCTTAGTAAACCACATAACGTCATGCATAGGCCTATTACTTTGTGCTTGCACTTTTAAGGCTCATATCTTGGTCAATTAAAAATTAATTGTGTTGCTGCACAGAGACATACAGGTGATACTCATATTATTAGAATATCATGGAAAATGAATTGGAATTGAGACAAGAATTCATGCAAAAGGGACCCAAACCAAGTACTGATTATATATGCATGATTATACTTTATAGAGGGCCGACATTTCTGTATTTAAAATCACTCTTTTATTGATTTCATGTAATATTAAAATTCTGAGATTCTGAATTTGGGGTTTTCATAAGATGTAAGCCATACTAATCAAAATGATAAACAAATAAATATCCCACTTTGCATGTAATGAGTCTATATAAGATGACATATGACTACATGGCTTTAAGTCAGTGGTGTCAAACATACGGCGATGAGATGATTTAAACCGGCTTGTAGAGCACACATTTCTGAGCATTTAAAAAAAAGTAAGTCTCTAGCCCATTCCTGTGAGGAGTTATGAATTTTTAAAGAAATAACCAAAATGCGCACTCCAGCCGCTAGGGGGCAGCCAAAATAAAATGAAGCACATTTTAGCAACGTGGGAAATGGTAAATGGTAGTCTTGCTTCACCGCTATTAATGTTTCCTCCAGTGCTTTATGGCAAATTAAAAATAAATAAAACTATTTTTATTTTTAGCGCTGAACAATTAATGTACTAGCAAGCGCGGTGTGTCTGCGGCTCTGCACGCGTGAAACGAGCAGGAGCATGCTAGTGTAGGCCTACAAGATTTATTTCCTAATTTTCCATGCTGCTTCATTTTTATGTTTTAAATTGGGAAAAACTAATTCCAAAACAACCAATAACCTCTGTATTTAAAAATAAATCAAAACAGTAGAAGTTGCACTTTTATTTAATTGTATTTTGTACTGTATTTGTGTATTCAAATAAACAGTTGTTTATTTCATTAGTGCGCATTGGCATCTTTGAACAAAATACCCCTAAAAATCTTGCTGCGGCGCTTCGCGCCAAACCTCCTATTCCCATGGCCAGCAGCAACCTTAGCGACTGTGGCTCAGGTGGTTAAGCTGGTTGGCCAATGATCCTAGGGTTGGCGGTTCGATCCCAGCCTGGCCACTTGTGTCATGGTCGTTGTGTCCCTGGGCAAGACACTTCACCCACCTTGCCTCGTGTGAATGTGTATGACTGCTGTATGTTTGAGGTGGTGGTCGGAGGGTCCGATGGCGCTGAATGGCAGCCTCGCTTCTGTCAGTCTGCCCCAGGGCAGCTGTGGCTACTATGGTAGTTTACCACCACCGGTATGACTGTGTGTGAACGAATTGTCTGGAACCCTGTAAAGCGCTTTGAGTATCATGAAAGGCGCTATATAAATCCAAGCAATTATTATTATTATTAATTATTTACTAAGACATTTCCTGGGGGGTACAGAGATCCCTTGTGATCCGTGATAATGTAGGTTACAAATGTAGGCTGAGTGATAAAGCATATTACTGAAAAACAAAGCTAGGGATTTGGAGTTGACATAGGCCCATGTACGTTATTTTGCCATTATTTTACTGGTCCGGCCCACTTGAGATCAGAGAGGCTGTATGTGGCCCTCGAACCAAAATGAGTTTGACACCCCTGCTTTAAGTGAATGGGAACATATTGATATGAAACAGAATGTAGTTTACAGGTTAATTTGGGTCTAAACTGGTCCAAATTGAAAAGTGATAGAGACATGAGATTAACTATTTTGGAAAGTTCTTGACCTCCTTTATCATGACCTTAGTAAAAAATACACTGGGAGCCATTAATTAGGGTCAAAACATGATTTCACCCTCTTAACAATATCACAAATTAAATCTGACCAAATATATGTGCTTAACACTACCAAATACATATAATAGGGAAAACACACTAGAACTTCAACCAATATGATGCTACACTCTACTGCGTATTGCATTTCCCTGCGTTTGTAGTTTTTTATTGTTCTTCCGGTTTAGGCTTTGCATTGTGACATTACGGTTTAGAAAACAACTTATTTTTCAACTGAGAAAGTACTACTTAACACATTTGTTTACATTATGTGGCAATATATGTTGGTCACATATAAATATAGGCCTATACATTTATCAGTGCTATTTTAGACGTTTTTCTAACTGTTGCTTGTAAAAAAAAAACACTGTGGTGCGTTTAATGACAAAACGGATTAATCAACGTTCTTATGGTTTTGGTCACTTGATCTATTTTTTGTTTCTATATATGTGTAACTGTGGTTTGTAATTTGATAACATATAATATGGTTTCAGAAAATGTACGGTGCAGATCAGTGCAACTCAAATTTGGAAAAATGTTGGCAGTTGAAGCTAGCAGCAGAGCCAAAGTATTAGAATTATGACCATTCAAGTTTATATCTAATGCTATTATATTACAAATGAGTTCAGATTGAAGAGTCAATGTTATCCAAAACTATTTATTAATGTCCAACACAAAAGAGCAAGCTTTAATATAATATTCCAATATCCTAATATTCTAAATGAGACAGCTGTGGTCTTTGTGGGATTCCCGAGAATTATCATGAATAAAATGGATTAATTAGTATCAATAACATTATAGTTTTTTTTACTTAAAGTATGATTCCTGAGATTAGATAGACCTTCATAGAGTTAACAGTTAGTCTGCAGATTCTCAGACAGATATAATGTCCATTTTTAATAATATTTCCCATCATAAGACAATCAACCATTCATGTGTCTATCAGGATAACAACAATTATAATATATTTCCTTTATATATGTCATTTACAAGGGATTCACGGCCGCATTTCAAAACAACAAACAAATGAGGCAAATAAGGAAAGATGAGATGAGATTTAACTTTATTGTCATCACATATAAGAATCAGAGAATCAGAAACTCTTTATTGCCATTGCACAAAGTGCAACAAAATTGTATAGAGTAACAAAATTATGTTTGGCATCTCACCAGAAGTGCAATAAGCAGAAAGTGCAGAAAAAAGTGCTATGTACAGTACATGTAATTACAAGATTTACAGATAATGACAAAAATGTGAATTATTGGGAATACAGTATATGGATGGCTGGATTAATGGGATACTATAAATATAAATAAATGCAATAAATATAAGTATATTTTTAGGATTATAATATACAGATTAAGGTGAAGTGAGCTTGCAATACTAGATTACAGATATATAGAATATGGACAAATTGTACAGGTTGATAACTTTTTGAGGTGATATGAATCTACTATAATACACAAATACAGGTGGAAAAGAGATGTGTGTGTATGACCAGGAGGAGTAGTGGGGCGATGATGGGTGTGAGGTGATGTGCAGCTGTTCTTCAGTTAGCTGGTTCTGGTCCAGAGGCTTCTCAAGCATCTACCGAGGGCAGGAGGGCAAACAGTCTGTGGGCAGGGTGGGAGGAGTCTTTAAGGATGCTGTGAGCTCGCAGCAGACAGCGTTTCCTTTGGACGTCCTCAATGGCAGGAACTGAAAACCCTGTGATGCGCTTTAGCGCCTTACGGTCTGTGACCTTACGAGACTGTGACACTGCTGGTCAGGATGCTCTTGATCTCACAGTGGTAGAAGTTCATCAGTACAGCGGAAAACAGGTGGGGTCTCTTCAGTGTCCACAGGAAAAAGCATTGATGAGCCTTTTTAAGCAGACTGGAGGTGTTAGTGGACCAGGAGAGGTCCAAGATGATCTCCTGTACTATTGCTGGTGTTGAGGAGTGGGTTATTGTCAGCACACCAGCAGTCCCTCATCAGTTCCTAGGAGGAAATACAAAATGAAACAGGGAATAATTGGAACAGTCATTCTTGCCAGGTTAGAATCGGACCAAAGTAAGATCACTGACTTAAATTCCATCTCCAAATAGCATAAGAAGACCTCCATTGTGTGGTCACTATGTTCTTACCATAGTTCTTTCCTCCAGGCATTTCTACGATCAGCTTACCGATACCATCAGCTAGCCCTCTGAGATAGGTGCAGTGCCGTCTCATCTCCTTAAGGACCAAGAGCTTGTCTTCTTCAGCTGCTCTTTCAGCATGGAATATTTTTCTTCTTAGTGAGGATGTTTGTGGATTCTGAAATCATACAAATGGGGCCGCCAACATGATTGACCTGTATTCTTGACAAGAGTTCTCTCAATGGCCAACAGTAAATTTTAACCTGTACGCTGAACGGATTACATTTACTCAGATTACTATAATTGAGTATTTTTTTTAGTGTACTTACTTTTTTGAGTAGTTTATACAATCTGCAATTTTACTTTGACCTTATTATGTTTTGTTTGAAGTATTGTAGTTAAAAAAGGAAACAAATGAAAAAATAAATGCAAGGAATGATGGACAGGATAAAAAACTGCCACTGTAGCGTTGCATACATGCCATTTTTATTTCCCCTTGTATTTTTTGCACTACACAGGAGCTTAGGGATGGGAATCGAGAACCGGTTCTTGTTCAGAACCGGTGCCGAGTCAACCAATTCCTTGGAATCGTTAACATGCCTGCTTAACGATGCCGCTTATCGGTTCCGCTCGTTGCAAATGCGTCATGACTTCAGACACGCGCTGCTTTGTTTTGGTTCGGAACGCAGCAAACATGACGTCGAGGCAGAAGCGCTCTAAAGTGTGGTTGTATTTCACGCGAATAGGCGACAATACGGCCACTTGCAACAATTGTAAAGTTTCCATTTCATCAAACACGCAAGCGCGCAGACTGCGATCCTGACAGTTAAACGTTTAAACTAGGGCTGTCAAATTAACGCGTTAATTTCGATTAATTAATCACAGAAAAATTAACGCGATTAAAAAAATTAACGCAGATTAATCGCACTTCTATAATGCCCTTTGACCCGGTGCAAAAGTGGTGCGCAGCTTGGTGAGCTGCACCGAGCTGCACCTGTAGCTTACAGCCCGCACGGGTGAAAGGGAAAGAGAAGCAGAGGAAAGGGCGGGGCCGAGGGCTCTATGGAAAATAAGCATGAAGGTAGGAAGACATCTTACTTTATTCTCCGCAGTGTCTGGGCATTTTTGATTTAGTGGTGCAACAATATAGGTTCAAAACAGTAGCCTATCTCTCAATCTTCCTCTGTGTGTCTCAATTTTGTTTGCTAGCTGTCTCGTCTCCCGCCGCCCGGCCCGCCCCGTGTGTGTGTGAGAATATTTTTGCCTATGAGTACGACGATGGTGAATGAATCGGCATAGGCATATGTGGCAGTGCAGCGCTGTCTGTTGTGGAGACAGAAGTTGAGAGAGAGAGAGAGAGAGACTAGTGCTGTGTCTGAAATCGCACACTTAGGTAAGTGCACTTACATTGAGTGCACTTTATTATCCCAACAGTACACTTACTTATAGACGCAGTGCTCTCATTTCTACAGTGCACTGTCCCAACTGCCCTCGCGCACCTACCGGAAATGACTTTGCATTTTGACGGTTCTTCTTCGGTGGTATTTTTTTCTGCTTGTGTTACCGATAGCCAAAACAGGAACATAAATCGCGGAAAAACAAAAACAATGTGTAATTTAACTTTTGTAGAGCGCGTCCGTCTCCACAGTTGCTTCAAGCTCGTCTATTTTGATTTTAATGTCCCGTCCTCTCCGCTACGTAGGCAAGATGGCGGCTGTTGAGTGTGGAAAGTGTCCATCGCCCCACACTCAAGTTTTAGACCGTTTTGAGTGCACGACCGAGGAACTTACAGTGCACTGCATTTTGGCACACTCTCCGGTTTTGCGCAAAGTGCACTCAAAAAAGTAAGTGTAAGTACAGAAGTGCACGATTTCAGACACAGCATGAGACTGTCTGTAGCAGGCCATACAGCTGTTTATAAACAGGTATAAAAGTATGCGATTAATTTAGATTAATTAATCACAGAGCCTGTAATTAATTAGATTATTTTTTTTAATCGCTTGACAGCCCTAGTTTAAACGTCCGCTGCCTTACTAGTCGGCACCAGAATTGCCCATCACTTGGATTTGAACATAAAATGTATGAATTAACGTGTGTGTAGGCCTAGGTGTGGGCAAGTGAAAGATACATAAAAAGGCGAGAGCAGCATAAAGCAAAGAAAAAAGGATTTCTTGACCGCTGCCAAAGGCCCGCTGTTTACTCTCGTTCATCAGCTGTTAAAATGCTGCCTTTACGCATGGCGGTGGAGACAGACCCAAAACAACACAGCGGGACTCGGCGGTCCGGTGATAAAAAAACGTTTAACAAGACACTTTATAAAGACAGTAAGACACACTTAAAATAACGCTCTCTGCCCATACAAAAAGCTATGCCTTGGATTACTTGATGCAGCCGATCGATGTATAAACCCATCCGCTACGTGTGTCTGATGACGGGCCATTATATTAATAATAAACAGCGCGCTGCACATAACAGCATGTACATTGTAAAGCTGAGATGGAGCGGTGACTCCTCGTCGCTGGCGTGGAGAAGAATAAGCAAAGCAATACATTATTTTTTAGCCTTTCTGGCGAATTTATTCTCTTCTTGAATAGCCTACATGACTGACTGCTGTGCAGTTCAACAACAACGTACAACGTGACAGTTTGACCTGAGGCGTTCCTTCCACGGACCTATAAGGAAAGGGTTCCTTCACGTGAACGTAGTGACATCATCACGTTACCCTTTCAGAGTAAGGGCGCAATCATCATATAATAATAACACTGAACATAAATTAAATATCTCGTATCCTTCCTGAGAGGGCAAACATGATGATTTTTCTCCATAAAAATGGTTAATTTGCCAAAGTTGATAGTTGGTCTTATCTTTTCAAAAGACTTGTTTATATTTATTATGTCAGTTGAATTTGATTTCAAGTGCAAATGAGCACTGTTAATATTCCAAAAGGCACAAGCTCTTCCTTGACTGTTTTCAGTCTGTGTTTTTAGGGCACATAATGGCATTTGGGCTTAAAAGCCAAACATTAATTTTTTTGTTTGGACCAATTAATGTGAAAATTGACAATTTCCTAATCCTCAAGTAGCCTACTCTTGATAATCGTTCAAGGCACAGACTAGACACACCTCTGATCAGATATTAAAGAGAGATAATAAAAACAAACTACACTCAACAAAAATATAAACGCAACACTTTTGTTTTTTTCATGAGATGGACTTAAAGATCTAAAATTCATTCCAGATACACAATATTACCATTTCTCTCAAAAATTGTTCACAAATCTGTCTAAATGTGTGATAGTGAGCACTTCTGCTTTGCTGAGATAATCCATCCCACCTCACAGGTGTGCCACATCAAGATGCTGATTTGACATCATGATTAGTGCACAGGTGCGCCATAGACTGTCCACAATAAAAGGCCACTCTGAAATGTGAATTTTTTTGCTTTATTGGGGGTCTGGGGACTCAGAACCAGTCAGTATCTGGTGTGACCACCATTTGCCTCATGCAGTGCAACACATCTTCTTCGCATAGAGTTTATCAGATTGTCAATTGTGGCCTGTGGAATGTTGGTCCACTCCTCTTCAATGGCTGTGCGAAGTTGCTGGATATTAGTGGGAAGTGGTGCACGCTGTCGTATACGCCGGTCAAGCACATCCCAAACATGCTCAATGGGTGACATGTCCGGTGAGTATGCTGGCCATGCAAGAACTGGGACATTTTCAGCTTCCAAGAATTGTGTACAGATCCTTGCAACATGGGGCCGTGCATTATCTTGCTGAAACGTGAGGTGATGTTCATGGATGTATAGCACAACAATGGGCCTCAGGATCTCATCACGGTATCTCTGTGCATTCAAAATGCCATCAATAAAATGCACCTGTGTTCTTCGTCCATAACAGATGCCTGCCCATACCATAACCCCACCACCACCATGGGCCACTCGATCCACAACATTGACATCAGCAAAGCGCTCACCCACACGACGCCACACACGCTGTCTGCCATCTGCCCTGAACAATGTAAACCGAGATTCATCCGTGAAGAGAACACCTCTCCAACGTGCCAGCCGCCATCGAATGTGAGCATTTGCCCACTCAAGTCTTCTTACGGCGACGAGCTGGAGTCAGGTCAAGACCCCGATGAGGACGACGAGCATGCAGTTGAGCTCCCTGGGACGGTTTCTGACAGTTTGTGCAGAAATTGTTTGGTTATGCAAACCAATTGTTTCAGCAGCTGTCTCAGTGGCTGGTCACAGATGATCTTGGAGGTGAACCTGCTGGATGTGGAGGTCCTGGGCTGGTGTGGTTACACGTGGTCTGCGGTTGTGAGGCCGGTTGGATATACTGCCATATTCTCTGAAACGCCTTTGGAGACGGCTTATGGTGGAGAAATGAACATTCAATGCACGAGCAACAGATCTGGTTGACATTCCTGCTGTCAGCATGCCAATTGCACACTCCTTCAATGCTTGTGGCATCTGTGGCATTTTGCTGTGAGACAAAACTGCACATTTCAGGGTGGCCTTTTATTATGGACAGTCTAAGGCACACCTGTGCACTAATCATGATGTCAGATCAGCATCTTGTGGCACACCTGTGAGGTGGGATGGATTATCTCAGCAAAGCAGAAGTGCTCACTGTCACACATTTAGACAGATTTGTGAACAACGTTTGAGAGAAATGGTAATATTGTGTATCTGGAATGAATTTTAGATCTTTAAGTCCATCTCATGAAAAATGGGAGCAAAAACAAAAGTGTTGCGTTTATATTTTTGTTGAGTGTAGTTCAGGTGTAGGGTCCGATGAAAATTTCCTGTCTGTTTCGGCTATCTGAGTAGACAGTTCTGAGAGACGCTTTGAGCGATTACGCTTCTCGAAAGCTGAGTAAGAAATGATTTGGCCTCTAAGATAGGCTTAGAGGGATTCCCAAATTATAGTAGCTGACATACCTGGAGTTGAATTAATTTCTAGAAAATCAGCAATCTGGGCATTTATGAACTTGGTAAATGTATTACTTGACAGCAACAAAGGATCTAACCGCC
Source organism: Hyperoplus immaculatus (assembly GCA_949357725.1). Taxonomy (NCBI): domain Eukaryota; kingdom Metazoa; phylum Chordata; class Actinopteri; order Uranoscopiformes; family Ammodytidae; genus Hyperoplus; species Hyperoplus immaculatus. The sequence continues at coordinate 29,056,091 of OX442362.1, forward strand.
AAGTACGTTGAGGCGGTACACTATTTGGGAAATGCATATCTAGTTGAACTGGGCAATGGTCAGAGATAACAATACTGTGGTATTTGCAGTTTGAGACTAATGGAAGGGAGCCGTTATCAACCAGGAAAAAAATTAGTATTGTTTAGTTGTAGGATTTACATGCCTCCATGGATCTGTAAGTCTGTATGAATCAATAAGTGACAGAAGAACCTTACCGGATTTGGATGTTGCACTATTGAGTCTGCGTCTGGACTGGTCTAGCCCTGGGTGCCGTGCGCAATTGAAGTCACCGCCCAAAACCAGATAGTGTGTATGGAGATCCGGAAGCTTGGCTATAAAACGGGTAAAAAACTGTGGGTTGTCCGAATTCGGACCATATACATTATCTAAAACAATTTGGGACCCAAAACGTTTGCCAGCAACAATAACATATCTCCCATTGTCATCAGCAATTACAGAAGTCGGTACAAAAGGAATTCCCTTTCTAATTAGTATTGCAGCACCTCTGGATCTATCACCATATTTGGAACAAAATATCTGTCCAACCCATCCTCTCTCAAGTTTGGTGTGCTCATTAGTACGAAGGTGGATCCCTTTAATATTCCAGCTGATGAGCCTAATAGAGCCTGGAGTGTTGGAACTAGGTGACGTCATATTTATCAAAAATATGTGGAATTAAGTGGCTTGACTCTAGATGATTTAAAGGCCTCATTGTAAATCTTTTCTATGTGAAAACACATGCATAAAAAATATTAATAGAAAAACAAAACAAAAAAGGGAGTCCAAAATCCCTATGCAGATCCCCCACAAACGGAAGATCGCACTAATCTCTTCCAAGTAAAGGAAGAGAAAGCACATTTAAGGTGCTTGATTTACAGGAAACCGCTAACTAACCAATACCTGCAGAACATGTCTTGTCAAATTATTAAGGCAAAAGAGGTAACAGTAAAAATATGATAGGCCTTATTGCAGTGTAAACAAGAACAAACAAAAAAAACTGCAAAAATGTACGCTTAAAATAGCACACAATACCAGTAATAATAGTTAGCCTGGCTCCGCCCGCCCGCCTACTTCCGGCCAAATTTAATTTTCCCTTCAGTAGTCAGTCTGGGTGTACAGTGCATTTCCCAGTTTTACCGGAGAATCTACAATCGTCCAATCAGCAAACAGAGCGAGTGGCTGAGAACGATGACATTGAAGTCGCGCTCCAGTTTCAGTTGAATGCTGCGTTCCTTTATACTCGGAAGAAGGAGATTTCCGACTTGTTAGTTCCGAGTTCCGACCTGTCTGTGTTCCAGTGCATCTGCTCGCGAAAGTATGGACGCCTAAAACCTTTCTCATCCAAATAACTAAACGTTAGGCTCTAACAAGTTACTGTCGCCAAGTACCGGTAGATTCAAAGACTACAATATATAGTGAAGTCGGAAATTTCCGAGTTCCCTGTCCAACTGGAACGCACCGTCAAAAGCCGGCTCATGACACACGTGACGACCAAACATGATGCGATTGGTTGGCTAATCCAGAGTGGCACTGGGCAGATCCAATAGTTTTAAACTTCGACAGACACCCGCCTCCAAGTGAGTGAACGTTTGCCAATTACAGCACTTCCAGACCTTCTGTACAAATGAAATGAAGTACGATGGTCTGGTTGGACCAGGCTAAATTATAGTAGCATCCGGCTAAAATTGCCAAATCTGAGGTAGAACCTAGGTGTCAAAACATAGCCCACAAAAATAGTCTGTGAAATGAAAGTAACATGCATCATAAAAAATAAAATAAAAATTTCAAAAGATCAAGTGGGTTAGGCTACTCACATACTGTCGTTCCACCATTGGCATCAGGGAGCAGTTGTATATTCGAATTAGGGCTGTCAAGCGATTAAAAAAATTAATCTAATTAATTACAGGCTCTGTGATTAATTAATCTAAATTAATCGCACACTTATATGACACTTGTATGCCTGTTTATAAACAGCTGTAGGCCTATATGCTACCGTTCGTCTCTCTCTCTGTGTCTCTCTCTCTCTCTCTCCGTCTCTCGTAACTTCTGTCTCCTCCCCTCAGCCAGGCTTCTACATTAAATATATTTAGGAACTACTAGCGCCGAAAGAAAAAAAACACAAAAAAACAAGCAGGCTAAATGACGCACACACACAAAGGAGGAAAAAAGACAGGCATATGCTAGGAAGAGTGAGAGGGGGCGGGTGTCCGTTGAGACTATCGCAACTAGCAAACAAAAGTGAGACACGAGGAAGATTGAGAGATAGGCCTACTGTTTTGAACCTACATTGTTAATTAGGCACCCACTAAATCAATAATGCACAGACACTGCGAGAATAACACAAGACGTATTCCTACCTTCATGTTTATTTGCCCGGAGCATCCCATAACATAGAGCCCTCGGCCCCTTTCCCCTGCTTCTTTCTTTACTCTTTAATCCCGTGCGGGCTGTGTCCGCGAGATATAGGTGCAGCTCCGCTATCATCTCACCTCTTTTGCACCGGATCAAAGGGCAATATAGAAGTGCGATTAATCTGAGCTAATTTTTTTAATCGCGTTAATTTTTCTGTGATTAATTAATTGAAATTAACGTGTTAATTTGACAGCCATAATTCGAATATCACAAGGTTGGAAAATAACTGCTTAAGTGTCATTGCAATGTCTGAGTAAAGTTCTGTGTAAATTAGACTTCTCCAGGAAAGTAGGTCAGATGAAGTCTATTTATCCACTCGAGTGGCATGAGGAATGATGCACTGTGCGACATAGGACTGGGCATCTTTTGGGGTCAGGAAGTTCTTCTCAGTGTCGCCGTAGGTGATGCGAAGACGGGCGGGGTGGGCGATGCCAAAACGGACTCCCTGTAGGCCTCTGAGCTGTTGCCGGACGTCATTGAAGACTGAGCGGGCTTTGGCTACATGAGCGGTGTAGTCAGGACAGACGGAGATAGTAATGTCCTTCACCTTGATCCTCTGCTTCTCCCTGGCCTGACGCAATATAGAGGCGCAGTCACTGTAGTAATGGAGGCAGGCTACAATGGTCCTCGGACGCTGACCTGGCTTGGGCACCGGCTGTAGCGATCGGTGGGATCTGTCTATCACTGGGGCATCGGTTAGGTTGAATGCTTTCTGCAGCAAGTCAGCAACTGAAGTTGAAGAGCAGTTGTTTGGGCCCTCGGGCACCCCCACTATTAGGGCCCTATGATTTCCGCGATAACGAAAACGCGGACGGAATCACGGAATCGGGCATTAAAAACGGAATCTGCTTGTTAACACGGAATGTCACGGAATTCGCCATTATTTTGGTGAAATTCAATTTCCAAGGCAAAGGGAAACAACACGGTTGAAATTAAAGCAGAACTAGGGAGGAATTTTGGTTTGGCGACATCTAAAGACCAAACTACTGCCGTGAAAAGTAGAGCCTGGCTGCAGGATCGCTAATGTAACGCACAGCGCCAAACCCCTTTCACAATCTGTCTATTCAATGTTTACTTATGAATGTATCCATGTACGTAACTCTGACATGTACATAACTTAATTTATTGTTAATAATATGGTCTGTTTATAAATTCGGCATATGATTAAAGCATCTTAAAGCACGTAATCATGTTAAACGTTTACTGTTTTTAAGTTATTAATGCCACTCGCTCCCGCAGATACACAGCACAGGGAGGTCTTATATTCAGCCATTGCTAAAGGGAGTGTTGTTGTATTATGGAACGGCCGCTGTGGTGCGAAATTCCAGTCTCAACAATGTTTCCTACACTCAATTATAACTCTAGCGTCTACAGCCCGTTGTTTTCATGTAGTGTAACTTTTGTAATGTGTTACATTATTCAGCTGTTGCCGTGATGTCGGCTAACGCTGATGCTAATGTTAACTAGCTCTCCGTCGCACAATAGACTGTAGGTTGATGTTGCAGCCCGCTGTTGGGTGAAGCGCTGTCCCACAGGTAAAAGCCATGGACTTAAAGAGCCTTGTCCAATTTTCACTTTAGTCCAGCTTCTTGCAAAGTTAATAAGGACTTTATTATTTATGTAAAAATAATATTTAATGTTTCACTTGAAGCACAAAATGAATGGCTTTATTTTCTGTTATAGAAATGTTATATACCCAACAAATTTGTTTTTTCGCTTTTTTTAAGCACTAAAAACAGTGCAATGTTGTGATGTATTTTAAATTTAGCCTTATATCTGATTAAATTGTTAGAATATTATTTGTTCGCAATAATTAGACACTCGTTCTGATGACGAAATTAGTGTTAATTGTAAAAAAAAAAAACGGAAATCATGAGATTAAAACGGAAAAAAACGGAATTTGTGAAAAAATAAAACGGAATTGGGAAAATATATAAAACGGATTTCATAGGGCCCTACACTATCCTGATGTTATTCCTTCTGGATCTAGATTCCAGATCTTCACATTTGTTTTGCAATGAATCAGTCAGGGTCCCAAGCCGCTTCACCTCCCGTTTCAAAACGTCAACGGCATCAGAGCATACCGTCAGGCTACGTTCCGTGTCGCTCATGCTACTGCTCAGTGTTGCTAGTTCAGCAGTAATAGCCGTCTTAACCTTCAGTGCATCTTAGGCCTTTTTTGGTACATTTTGGTTTTTCATTTCACAACTGCTGAGGCTGTGTTCATGCAAATGGCTTCATATTTGGTCAAGGCTAATGTTTTCTGACCAATTTATGAATTTTATCCTCAATTCATTGATTTACACTATAATGCACTGTATATTAATTTTCCTCACACTCAGCCTCCTTGGCCAAAAAAGCCCCTCATTGACTCCCATTCAAACGACATTTTTTGACCCTGCTGCCAATAGCTGATAGAAACCTTTTTTTTTTGTTTTGTTTTATTTCCTTGTACTAATGTCTTGAAAATTTACATTTTTTGTGTTTTTTTTTTAATTGCATCGGTTTTCTCTCATATACCATTGGTTTTAATTACAGGCTGAGATTTAATATTGCTCTCCTCTGCTACTAGCCACTGCAGGCCACATGAATAAATTGTTTCAGCTAAAATGCTCTCTCTGTATTCTTAGTGATGGCTTAGTATAGTATAGATGTGTTTTTCGACAAATAAGTGTGTGTGCGTGTCTGTGTGTGTATCCCAACACGGACACTCAAATTCACATAGAGAAAAACAGTTCAGTGTAAATCCATAAAAACTGCATGTTTTGATCCCATGGTCAATTGAGGTTAAATACATGAATTTGGTAATATTAGACATTCATCCTGTTCTTATACCTTGAAATTTTAAATTTCTACTATTTTACAGCTGATGCGTGAATTTCATCCTTATAGGCCTGAAGAGCAAAGATACCCCTAGTGGAAACGAGGGAACTGTGATTCATTTTGTATTGTTATTAGTTGTAAAGGCTATAGACAGGACTTAATTCATAAAACATCTGAAAAAATCAGAAAAATCTTAAATTTCAAGTTATAAGAGCAGGATGAATGTGTAATATTACCATATTCACAAATATATCCTCAATTAACCATGGGATCGAAACATGCTGTTTTCATGGATTTACATTGAGCTGTATTTCTATGTGAATTTCACTATCTGTTATTGGATACACACACAGGCACACATATTCACAAATACATATTTGTTGAAATACACATATACACTACTCTATGCCATTTTGAAGAACCCAGACAGAGCATGTTATCTCAAATATTTTATTCATGTGGCCTGCAGTGGCCTAAGTAGCAAGGGAGTGCAAATTTACATTTTAGCCTGTAGATGAAACACTGGCATATGTGTGAAATTAACAACAACTAGTAAAAAACACAAAAAATGGAAAATGTCAAGACATCAGTACAAGGAACCAAAATAATAATAAAAAAAATCAGTTTCTCTCATCTTTTGGCAGCAGGGTCAAAAAGTGTAGTTTTAATAGAATTCTGTGTGTCGTACAATGGCCCTTAATGGAGGGTACATTTTAAATCTTAAATAGCAAAAAGAATAGAAATGCATTCAATTCAATATTATTGTTAATTCTTGACATATATCACACTCTTATAATCCCCCTCAAAAAATCCAATTTAGACTATTTATTTAGCTTTTAATTGATTTTTGGTGTTTTTTCATTAAAAAAAATGAGTGACTTTTTCTAAAACAACTGGAATTTAAAGGGTTAAAATCCTTAAAATAAAGATGAATATGGTTTGTATGGTGAGGACTCGAGTTGAAAAAGAAAGTTATAAAAAAAAATTGGTGGAAAAATACATTCATGTTATTTTTATCTACATATCAATTCAAAGTGACATCTTAAGCGCCGAAGGAGGCAGAGTGTGAGTTTTTTTTTAAATCTTAGATATAAAAAAATATAAAAATGCATTCAAATCAATTTCATTGCACATTTTTTACATCTATCACACTCTTATAATCCCCCTCAAAAAAATCCAATTCAGACTAATTATTTAGCTTTTAATTGATTTGTTGTGTTTTTTCATTAAAAAAAACGAGTGACTTTTTCTAAAACAACTGGAATTTAAAGGGTTAAAATCCTTAAAATAAAGATGAATATGGTTTGTATGGTGAGGACTCGAGTTGAAAAAGAAAGTTATAAAAAAAGATTGGTGGAAAAATACATTCATGTTATTTTTATCTACATATCAATTCAAAGTGACATCTTAAGCGCCGAAGGAGGCAGAGTGTGAGTCTTTTTAAGGATGCACTGAAGGTTAAAGTCATCAAAGCCCGTCTTAATAACACGGACATCCGTTCTTATAGCCGCCATTTCAATCTTCAACACTTCCCTCACCTCCGTTTTCATCATGTCAACAAAGTCCGCACGCAAGTAGGAAAGCAACTCATGCTTGAAGTCTTCTGCGTTAGCCCCTTTAGCCCCCGCTGGGCTATCAGCAGCACTGTCTCCTTTATCACTCGAGGCCACGGATGAAGCGTGAGAGCTAGGCCCCCGGCTCCGATGCACCGGCTGCATGTCTCCTAGATTTCCCCATGACTCAAAATCACGATAGATATTGATCCGGAATCTTGTCATGCTGTGTTTTAACGAGTAGCTGCAAAGAAATTGCCTTTTTAAATTTGCAAATTGTTCTTAGGAGCTGGACAATACACGTTTCACCCCATAGCTGCTCAACAGCGCTCCCCGGTGGTTCACTTGTTAATGTGAGTACCATATAAGGCTAGTCCTTTTATGCAGTGGCCCAGGTACAAATATGGCCGGAGCCCTCTGCTGCTTGTACTACCCTATCGCTGTATTATTCTATCTGAAATAAATTATACAATATCTTTGATTCACAGCTACCTCTTCCTGGAGTCTGCATGCAAAATGTATCTAGATAAGACAGCAACAGGACGACAATCCGAAACACTTTACTTTTTTTTTTTCTGATCTACTCAACGAACAAAGATCTGCATTCTTGGCAATAATTCTGCTTTTTATATGGTTCCTCAGACCCTAATGAAAACAGAATGTTAGCCCATGTTCTACTCTCCCAGAAACATTTTTGATAACTGTGCCAAAAGCCCGACATCTAGCACATCCTTCATGATGACCTACTCTGTGGAAACAAGGCATTATAGACTTAATGGGATTAAGGATGCCAGAATCTACTGAACTCTGTCTGTCTGAAAGAAGACATTCTTCTACATTACTCCTGAACCTGTATGCTAAACTACTGGGCTACAATCTAGTTAACTATCAAACAAGCCACACTGTTAACTTGCTTAATAGTTAATAGTAATCTAAGCAAGACAGTGTTAAGACAAAGTAAGTGCAAGTGGTTATTTTACATTTTCTGAATTACAGATATATAGGTTGATTATCAATTCAATAGGCTACCTTGCCTTTCAGCTAGCTTTAAAGCTAAAATAGCGGACTCGTTAGTGTTATTATTTTGATAGTTACTTTCGGTTGCCTACCGTCAGATGAAACGTAGATAACACTTACAAAAATGACAGGTATCCTAAAACGAAGCTACAGCACACGTTTTGCCACGTTAATCAACCATAGACTGGGACAGAAAGAGTGCACGATGGATGGAATCCGGACTGTGTTTGTTTCTGGTTTGTTTACTCCACGTTTCTTCTTCATGCAGCTTGTGGGGAGTTGTTGACAATGACATTTAATTATCGCCCCCTCCCGGTACTTCTCACCAACCAACATTAGGCTACTGCTCTAAATCGGCTCTCACAAAAAAAAATTAAATAATAATAAAAATAATGTTTGCGGATTAATAACTATAGAGAGCGATCGTTCAGTTAATAGGAGCCCCGCTCGTGGTAGAATAGCGAAAAATAAACGGTAAAGATGGATTATTAAGCTTACAAAGGAACGTTTAAAAAAAATCTTGAGTAATTTTGAGTTTGTGAATTAATAAAAACTAGGAAAAAAACAATGCAGCTGCTGTTCTCTGCTTCCAGGAGTACAGAAAAGAATAGTGTGCATTTTTAGCACGACACAAAATACTAAAATACATTACCGGTAGATTGAAAGCCATGAAAAATATCCCTGCTGAAATGCGCTGGTGACGATGAGAGGAGAAGCATTGTCCGCCATGATTCAAATGGCATGCGATCGCGAGCTGCTTGTCTCAGCGTCCATAGCAACCATCATAGCAACCATGTTATTATATTTCTGTTGAGACGCGAAATATTCTTCGCCATAACTATCAAACTAAACATCCTACACTTTCACTGAGCAAAGATTATGAAAGTGGAATGCACATTTCTCGCTAAAAATGTTTACACAAACACTTTTAATGGCGTAACTATAATTAAATATCATGTTTTCCACCCAGAATAAAAAGTATGTCCACCATTTTCACAGAAAATCTTCCTAAAAACTATCCAATAGGAAAGATGCTCACAACGTCAAACATCACCGGGTATGGCAGTACATTGTAGTGAATTGAACCCACTCTCCGTCAGCAGACGACGGCAAGGGTGAATTTCACGTCAGTGAAGGACGACAAAGGGCCTTGTCGCCCTTTGACGTTCTAGGAGTGAGACTGTTGCAGCAGACGACGGCAAGGGTGAATTTCACGTCAGTGAAGGACGACAAAGGGCCCTGGCACTCAGTCGCCCTTTGACGTTCTAGGAGTGAGACTGTTGGTGTTTACACACAGCCGCCGCTTCAGGGAAGGACCCGGCCCGGCCACTCGCTCTGAGTGTCAGCCTTTGCCGAAAATATAGAATATCTACTATATATATAGAATATATATTTATTATTAACTGATCGGTTTCATTTAATTATTGCTCTTTACTGTTATTTCCGAAATGTTAGCATTTAGCAACCTAATGAGGACACTACATGTTACTATAATGCAATAACTAAGCTGAACACTCGGTCAGAACCTAAAAGACATGCTGTATTCCTCACTTTGTATGATTTTTAACATGCACCCTTTATCTATTATATATAAACTTTACCGGTTATCCCATTGAGATGTAGGGTTTTGTTCTCAAGAATTTAGAACTTCACCTCTCTTCTATCCCTGTCATTATTTCTCAGAGAGGGGTACAGTCCACATCCTGGGTCAGAATGTGACAGTGGAGCAGGACCAGCAGGTTGAGTTCCAGTGTGTAGCGGCTGCTTGGTGCCCCAGAGCTAACGTCAGCTGGGTGGAGAATGGTGGAGAGGTGGACAGCAGCCTGTATAACACAAGTAGCGTGTCTGAAGGAGGGTGCTCTAACTCCACCAGTGTGCTGAAGTTCCAGGCAGTGAGAAGCTCCACAGTGGAGTGTCGGGCCACTTTACCCACATTTACAACACCAGAATCCAGCTCCGTCTTCTTGAGGGTTGGTAAGAAAACATTGTTTCTACCAATTTGAGTGGCAAAGCCTTTCTGCCTTTGTGCTCTCCAAATTTGGAAAAATCCAACGCAGTTGGTACTTAGTTAATTGTACATTGAAGACACACACAGTAGGGTATTGAATTTTAGTTCTGTAGTATGCTACAAGCGGTAAGAACAATAAAACCAGTCTAGTGCTGCACTATATCTGAGGCTTTACTGTACTGTTCTGAATGATAACATGAACAAGCTCACAATAACAATATTTGCATGCAGATGCTGCTGTTTAGCAGGTGAAATGTTTACCATGTTAGGGTTAGCTTAGACTGATGGGGAAGTCATTTGTTGTGCCTGTTTTGATACACAAACCAAGTATTGTAATAATTACATTTCGTTTTATTTAGATTTTTCACAAAACAGGACAAACACAGATGCAGGACGTCCCATATTGACCAAAGGAAATAGTAAGAAAAATAAAATAGTACTTAAATTTACATAAACAAAAATAAATAAAGCCAATAAATAACTTACAAAAAAATAATAATAATTTAAATAAAAATTCCAAAAAGTATAGACAGACACAGTTATATTCTTGGCAATCAGTAAAAGTATCAGTAATATGTATCTCTGGTCCACATTGTCTTTGTCTTTAGATACAGCTGCAGAGGATCAAATGGTACATTCTGTTATGATTAAACGATGCAAGACCCAAGAGCAGACAGAGACAGGAGTAGGATTAATGAAAATGGTTTACTCTGGTATACCAGTAACGAGGCGGGGGGAATGGCAGGTAGTGGAATGAATAAGCCGGGGTGAGAGTGAGACAGGCAGGCAGGCAGGCTGCAGGGAGTGATCTGGGTAACTGTAGGCAAAGAAAAAAAACACAGAGTAAGCACAAGGTAGCAAAACAACAAGAGAGTGGGCAACGAGAGAAAACATGTACAGAAGCCAGGCACGTATAAATACCGTGGTCGTGCGAAGTACGATCTGGCACTGACTACAAGGAATCCAGGAGTATATATAAGGGGAGTTTATTAGAGATGAGGGCCAGAGCACAGGGCTCTTCAGGTAGCTGGTTTTGAGGCAGCCCAGAGTTTGTTCGCTCTGAGTTAGTGGAAACTCTGGGTTTTCCGTTTCAGGTAGCAGGTTCAGCGCAACCGAGAGTCAGTTACTGCGGCAAAATACGCCGTGAGTTTAACCTGCTCGGGAGGTGGTTAGGCCTACCCTGAGTTGTTACGCTGCAGCTCCAACATACTTTTACTTATTTATTTCATCATAACTTTGCGTCTTGGTCTTGCCTCTTGTTATTATATCCGTCGCATCCCCGGTTGTTCGCACTGGACTGTGGGTCAGAATCGCCCAAATAGGATGCTGTTTTCAACACTAAAAATCTCTGCCGGATCTAGTAGACAGCCAGGTATTTGTATGCATACTAAATTGACCACAAGAATTGGGACATCCTAAATCTTTTTTCTACCATACTATATAGCAGAAAGTATGGGTATTGGAATACAGCCTTGAAATATGTCTGCGATAGCCAAATTGAGTGAGAGCTCGCTTGGTGTGTGAGGTTGGAAGCGTGCACACATGCTGCTTTCATGAGCTCCTCTAGTCTAGAGCTCCGATACAGCCAATTCAGATAGAGTACAAAGCATGGAAACCTGGGCTACAGGATTTTTTCATTTATTTTTTGCAAAACCAAAATTGCCACAATTCTCAAGCGAGACTTGAAACGTGGTTAGCGTATTGTACTGTTAATTTTATATTGAGTTTTGTGGCATCCCTATCTTCATCAGACCCGCTTCACTGACATGCTCATGTTATATGTTCCAAAATCACGGTCTGAACTTGGAAAGACAGCTTTTAGCTTTTACCCCCCACACCGTTCAACTATCAAATAAAGCAGGCATGCAAACTCGTCACCTTTCGGCGAAATTCGCGGTTTTGGAAACAAAATTGTCCATCTATGTGATTTGTGGAGATCCGTTGAGAAAATATTTTTTGGAGGGGGGGGGGGGGGTTTGATGGCCAGCTGTGTGTGTGTGTGCAGTGGCGAACTTAGCCATTTTGGGGCTCCAGGCGAACAGTCATTTGGGGGCCCTTGCATCTAATGTACCTTATATCGCGCACACTGAGATACTCCATACAAGGGATGAACAAAAGTCACTAGCTTTTTTTCATTTTGGATGAGACTACTCAGGTACGTGTCAGAGGCTTTCTTAGCTTGGATTGGTCTAAGAGGATCCCACATCACAGGGTCAAACTGAGCCATTAACTGAACCTGACCCATGACATGTCCATTGCCTAGTCCTAGTTCATTAAGTGTGTCAGAGGGGCCACGCAGAGGAAGCTTTCTCTCTGACAGGAAGTTGATGATTGCCACTAACCTGGATAAAATTCTAGAGACCGATATGACTTTGCTTTCAGTTAAATGTGTTGTTTTATTTTTTAAATACACAGTATTTCGGTAATGACCGAAAGAACGAGATCGCGGGTACAAGCGGCCGAAATGGGTTTTCTCAGGAGAGTGGCTGGCTTCTCCCTTAGAGATAGGGTGAGAAGCTCAGTCATTCGTGAGGAACTCGGGGCAGAGCCGCTACTCCTTTGCGTTGAAAGGAGCCAGTTGAGGTGGTTCGGGCATCTGGTAAGGATGCCCCCAGGGCGCCTCCCTAGGGAGGTGTTCCAGGAGCGTCCAGCTGGAAGGAGGCCTCGGGGAAGACCCAGGACTAGGTGGAGAGATTATATCTCCACACTGGCCTGGGAACGCCTCGGGATCCCCCAGTCAGAGCTGGTTGATGTGGCCCGGGAAAGAGAAGTTTGGGGTTCCCTGCTCAAGCTGCTGCCCCCGCGACCCGATTTCGGATAAGCGGTTGAAGATGTATGTATGTATGTATGTATGTATGTATACACAGTGAATTACAAAATAGCCTGTGTCCACAGAGTCTAGGCCTATTTGAAATAAAATCTTCAAATATTAAAAAAAAAAAATAGGTTATAACCCTGCCTTCTTTAAGCATGGATAGTAGTGACTAAGTGTGCAGGGGAGAGAGAAATATACACAGATAGAGGGAGGAAGAGATAGCTTTATTTTGCTTTTTTACTTAAATTGATCATTGATGGCTTTAGACTGACTCCTGCTGTCGCAAGCCTATCAGCTGTTGTTCTGAACAGCTGTTACACAGGGAGGTGAAAACAAAATTGAAACTTAACTATCGCCTGGCTGGCTGGGCTGACTTAAAGTGGAGCAGCCAAATATAGCCTAAACTAATAGGCCTAAATATTGTTACAAAAATACAGGCAATGTGTTGTGTGATTTTTGTCAGTAGCCTACAGTAGACCTAGAGGCTGGCCCCGATCGCCACTAACTGTTCTGTAATACACGATCGCCGATCACGTGAACACACAGGCGTCTTTTTTTTTTTAGCATATATGCATCCAATCCGCGGTTCCCGTGGGTCCCAAACCGTGAGGGTTGGTCCGAATGGACCACGGATCAACCGTGATCCGTTGCACCATTAATTATCTCCATCAGTTTGTTGACACACATTCACGTCATTAGCATAGCTGCTGGCTGAGCCAGAGCCACCTGTTGGATTGACAGTAGGAGCTGGAACGTTACCGGGTAATGATGTAGACCATGGACATGTAGACAACTGTTCTTCCGTCTAAGGTCCCGCTGCCACCGCGCTGGGTGCTGTAAAAAAGCTTAATAGCTTCGGCAGCTTTGATATCAAGTCCTGCCTTTGGTCCTTCTGTTTGTTTTGTGACCCGCTCTCGTATGTTCGCTTCATTTTGGTATAGGTAGGTTATAGTCTACTTGCCAAAATGTGAACCCAGACATGTTGAGTACCCCAAAGTTTTATGTTAGAAATGTAAAGTATGGGTCCCCAGTAGGTAGAAACTGCCGGATGCTAAGTTGTATATGTTGGGCAATTTGCGTAGCATAGCATAATTAGCATTAATTAGCATAATTACCTATATGACGATATTTCAGCAACCACTTGGCCAATTTGGACAATATTCATGTGCTTTTGGGGGTTATTGAGGATGCTGAATCCATTTCTGACATTTTCAAAATAAAAAATTGGCAGTTTAAACTGAAATTGGCCATATTTCAACTCAAGGGGGGCGATTTTGAGTACATTTTGTCATTTTAGAGGATGGTGAATCAATTGGATTGCACAGATAACTTAGGTATTAAACCTATGTATTTTAAATACACTTGGTATAAATGTAGGATACTTAAAAACAACAAGAAACAATACAGAATATGTACATTTTAATTCACAGGCCATTACACTCTCGGCCACCCTATGGTGCGTTCAGCGGCCAGCAACAATCAAAGAAAACAACACAAAAACAGTGAATCAAAGCTTAAACAATAATCTCACTTCATTAAATCAATCCCTAAACTCACATACACTGGAGGGCTGTAAACAAAGCAAAAAGGGAGGAAGCCTGGAACAGCCACAGTTGGACTGTTTGCTCCAGGACTTCCTCCTCCTAACCTATGCTATGCCCTGAACCCGCTAACTAAAACCAAAATACAAAGACTAACTAACAGCCCCCCCATCCAGTAAAACAAAGACCGTAAACACAAATAGACCAGAGCTGCACGTCGACCGTCTCTATGGTGTGAGTGAGTGAGAGAAGTCCAAGGGACACGGCCACGCCTTAATTAGGTGGGAGCGTGTAACAGTTACACAACATGTTACAGCGTTGATCATGCAAGTTTCACTTCTACTACTCTACATTGTTATAAATAGTATCATCATCAACCTCATCCTCATCGTCTGCTCTGTCTTCATCTTCTCCCCCGACTCTACATTCTCAACATTTTGCTCTTCTTGCTGTGAGCGTGTGGGGGGGTTACAACATATACTGTTATGGCCTTTGCAGAAGCAGTAGCTGGTACAGGACAGGCCTACAGCTGCACAGCTGCACTTTGCTGTTGTACATGGCTTTAACCCAGCTTTGCAGCTACAGCTGATAATGTCCAACAAGGCAGGAGGAGACAGGGCTTGCATCCAGGACAGGCATGATGACTTCCTCTCCTTCCTTCTACCCTTCCTTCTTGTCCCATCCAAACTTGGTGATGTCCACAGCTGGTGGATTAGGGCGGTCTGCTGCTTTCCAAATCAGAACCTGTTGATGGGCACGGCGTCCATGGAGATGAGCGTTGCGTTCTGTGGGGGGCAGTGTCTTCAGTGCTGGGGGGTTTTGTGCTTTAGGTAGATGTCACTGGCAATGTTCAGAGATGCCGACTTCCTATGATTGTACAGAGCCAGGAAGAAACCGCTTACTGCCTGTGATCTGCAATTCAGTAGCTCCCTCTTCTCCGATGAAGTGAAGAAGGTCACCAGGTACTACTCTCATGGCTTTGAGTGCGGACACCTTCCCTTTCCCGGCTGGATAGGAAGTGGTATCACACCCGGAGAGAGCGTGCATAGCCAGGATGGAGCGACACTGTTCACACAGATTCTCTACTGTTGAATTAATGTTAAGAACAGTACCATCCCATCTCTCCATCTGTAGATTACTAGTGATTCCCAGCTTTCAGCTCTGCTGACCATCTCAATGTGGTCTCCTATGCTATGTGTGCAAAGAAGCTTGCCCAGCCTCTGCTTGTTTGTCTTGCTCTTCATCACTTTGTCACGGCTAGGTAAAGGGGTTGTCAGTGAGAGATTGTATTCTGTTGAGCTCTCTCCAGCTCTTCTCTGCCGCTGGTGGTCTTTGGCAGAGACTTGTTCATACCGGTCAAAGATGACAAATGTTTGGGTGACGTAGCGATTAAGCCCACGCCCCATGCTTATGGCAAGCTCAGCCACTGTGAATGACGATGGCCACACCACGTGGTAGATGAGCTGCGATGCATAAACAAGTACAACATCTGGTAGGTGTGCATTGGGGACAAGGATTCCAAGACGCTGGACGATCACAGCCTTGTTACCCTTCCTGAGGCATCCATATTCATCAATGATGGATGCAGGGACTGGGCCTAGCTCATACTCAAAGAGGGCAGAGAGCTCCATTCTTCTCTTGCTTGCCACCACCAGCAGCCGAGCAAATAACGCCTCAAGGTCACAGATGACCTTCCCATTGACCTTACATTTTTTTTTTGTAAATGTCATTGTCACCACCCTATTTGTGATTGGAGAATGAAATCCCACAGGAAGTGATCTTTAGTGCATCTTGCACATTCACCTTTCCATCTGCCACCTGGCCATTTATGATGTGGTGGAGGGTATAATTCTCTGTGGTGAGTGGGTGGAAATTTTCCCATACTACTCTCAGGATTTTAGCCCGGTCCTCTGCGTCCAATTCCCGCCGCCTTTTACCCTTCTTTGTGTCTGTTGGGCTTTATCACCTTATCCAATGCTTCAACATCGTTGTACATCTCATCCAATGACATGGAGAGATGGGAGCAGATGCCAAAAGATTGGATCCACATGGCAACCTGCTCGGGGTTGGTGGAGATGCCCTTTATGCCTCCTACTCCCTTCCCTTGCTTGATGCATGTCTGCTCTCCAAACGTATCTCCACTCACTGCAGCTGCACAATCTGAGTGGCGGCACACATGGTTTCCAGCAAGAAGGTCAACCTTGGCAGTAGCAGGAAGGTGCTGCATGTCTCGCAAATGCCATGTGATCCATCTTGAGTAGTGGTGATGACCGGCGGCAAAGAAATAGGGCAGCATCTCCGGCAGTGTTGTTGCAGCAGCCAGTCACCCTCTCTTTCTGCTCGCCAGAACTTGTGAGCTATAAGGGTTGGGGTGATGAAGCAATCCACCCATAGTCGGCCTGTTGGGTGCTCTCTCGCTTTCTCCAGGAATGCCATTATCTGCTCATGAGTCTTCTCTCCCTCCTCTAAGAAGTCAAAAAGAAGAGCAGACACAACCATACGGAAGGCTCGCATAGCCTTGGGCCAGGCCTTCCCATTGAAGATGGATGTGAGGCCTCCAAATGACGCACCTACTAGCTCCTCCACACCAGTTGAATTCATCAGTTCTCTGATTGAGCCGATGAATGACATGAGAGTATGCATCATCCCAGGTCTGAGCACCACTGATGACCATCGCTGCGGATCACTCCACTTAATCAGGCAAGCGATCCTGTACAGCTGCATGTCAAATGTTATGTGACTGTGGCTCATGCCAAGCTGCCTGAGTGGTGTGTGTAAGTAGGCCATGGTACTAAGCACTGTGCCTGGGTGGGAAGGGGGTGAGTCAAGCAGTGGTCCAAAGACACTTATCGTCTTCAGCTTCAGCTTAAGAGCACTGTCATCACCATTTCGATCTTGTACAACATTGTAGGCAGACCAGTCCAAAGGAAGAGGAGAAGAGTGGAGCTGACAGAGCCAAGCAGTGTCCTTTGTCTGTGCTCTTGAAACACTATGTTTGATGGCATCCTGGATACCATCAGTTATTTGAACTTCTTTCAGAGCTGGTGATCTTCTTGGGGCCTGTATAGTGCTCTTGAACAAAAGTGCTCTTTTGAGATAGACAAAGTTTCCCTGCTTCAAGCTTTGTCAGGCGGGGTAGTTTTAGGGACATTACCCCACCAACAGGAATGGCTTCTCCGGTGAACAGGATACCTGCTGGATTCTGTACAAACTGAGTGGCCATGGCATGAGTGCTGCGCTGACCATTGGGCGTGAAGACCACAAGATCGAAATTATCACCCCAACTGTGGATAGGGCCAATGCGCCTCTGCAGGCAGACTGCTTGCAGGTATTTTTCTGGGTCTTCAGAAGCATATTTGGCAGCAGACTTGCGGAACTGGAGAACTTCATCATAAGTAGCAACAATGCCATACTCATTTAGGTTCTGAACAAGTTCTGAGCTACCGTGCTTATGGTGGAGTTTCACAGCAAGCCCAAGAGTTGTCTGATTCCAGCTGCCATTGATGTGCTGCTGGATGCATTGAGCAAGGGTTAGAGATGGTTTTGTTACTCTTCCTCCCTTGGACACAAGACTGGATACAAGCTTGAGGACAGTTGGACTTGTGTCTTGAATGACTTTGTCATGTCGAAAGCTACCAAGATCATATTCTCTGGGCAAGGGAATATTCATTACCTCTGCCCGCACTCTTCTAACAAGCTTGGTGACATCATCATCAGTAGTTTCAGCTTGTTTCACTAGTATGAGTGACTTACCAATGTACTGTCTGAAGCCAACAATAGTCTGACACCCTTCAACCCTCAGTACAACTACAGTGTCACCATAATAATCACACAAGTTCAATAGCAGCTGCTTTCTGTTGAGGTTCCCGGGATTAGCTACATATACATTGTGTAACTCTAACACAGTCCAGCTCACTGACTTGTTTGCAAAAAGTAAACAAAAAATCTAACAGAACTGTACTTTTCTGAAGAAATATTACATCTATACACTCACACAAATGTCATTACATGGAGCCCTTAATTCTGAAATGCAGGACCAGTGTATTATACATATAAAAAACCTCAAAATCGACTCCAAATTCATCAAAATCGCCAAACCTTGAGTTGAAATATGGCCAATTTCAGTTTAAACTGCTATTTTTTTATTTTGAAAATGTCAGAAATAGATTCAGCATCCTCAATAACCCCCAAACGCACATGAATATTGTCCATATTCATTTCATTTCATTTCATTTTTATTTTGGTTTTTGTGTCCTGCACACAAAGTGCCCAACCCTCATGGGTTTATAGGACACCATCACATACTACATTACAATCAAAATACAGAATATTGTACAGCTGGGTCTCTGAACAACATACTTCTTCTTCTCTCCCAGGCTTTACAGAGAAAGGTTGCAACATAAAAGGTTCCCTTTTTAAAACACAACTCAAGTTTTTCATAGTCGTCGACCCAAAAGAAATCAGCATAAATGGAAGACTTCGTAGTAAACAATACATCCCTCAAATCATCATAAACTGAGCAATAAAACATAAAATGAATCTCATTCTCAATCTCCCTGAGGTCACACATCAAACAGAGCCTGTCTACCTCTGGAGTATCATTGAACCTACCAGTCTCCAGCGCTAGTGGTAGTGTTCCTGAGCGTAACTGTGCACACAACGATCTTTTGCCTTTACTTAAATTATAATTTACATAGGGTTCTAAGCTGTAACTATCTTTTATTAAACAATATGTTCTTAATTTTGGTTTGTCCCATATGTTAACTGATCATTTATCTTTGAACCTATGAAACATGGCGCTCCTTATGTCTTGAATGTTGCAAAGTAATCTATTCTGGAAAACATAAGATAAATTGTGTGTATAAAACAAAGATATCGGCCAAGTGGTTGCTGAAATTTTGTCATATAGGTAATTATGCTAATTAATGCTAATTATGCTATGCTACGCAAATTGCCCAACATATACAACTTAGCATCCGGCAGTTTCTACCTACTGGGGACCCATACTTTACATTTCTAACATAAAACTTTGGGGTACTCAACATGTCTGGGTTCACAATGGGGCCCTATGGGCTGGCAAGTAGACTATTAGGTTTATCTCGTCTCTCTCTTCTCCCGCTATTTACTTTTTTGGATTTACGCGTGAACGTGCAGCGTCATGAGCGTAATGTGTAATGGAATAGTCCATGTAGTGCAGACTGAAGGGGGGTGCACGGTTGGCAGAAAGGCCGTCAAAACGCGAGTAATTAGACATCCCGATGATACTATCGTGAAGAGATTTTTTATAAAAAACAATAGATATGGGGCAAAATATAAATAGGGCATTTTGGGGGCCCCAAAGGGGCTTATGGGACCCCGGGGCTCCAGGCAATTGCCTGGTTTGCCTCAATGGACGGCCCGCCCCTGTGTGTGTGTGTGCGCGGAGCGGAGCATGGACATGGAGTGACCATAGTGACTAACTATGATTGACGGATGTTAACTCCTATCATATAAGCTTTGACGGTCATTTGGCCAATCAGAACCAGTGTTTGTCATTGTAGTGTATTTTGTTATGACACATTCTAAGATTACTGTAGTGTATTATGTTACTATACATTTTATATTAAGGTATACTGATGAATCAGGAAGACGAGACATTAGAGTTAGTCTCAAATGCAGAGTGCAAAATCAGGAATGTTAGCTGCTTGAGTGAAGAAACTCTCAAGGCTGATAGGTAGATCATTCAAATGGTATACAAAGGAAGGCCTCAGATGGTCCTTGGTAGGGGCAATTCAAGACAGTTTGGTGAAGGCCTAGGGGCTATTTGGGACACTTTAGTGTAGGTCTAACAGCTATTTTATTGACCCTGGCCAAAAGGCATTGTCTTAAAAGTTACTGAATCAGACTTCTTGGCCAACAGGACATATCGCGTCCAGGTGATGATTAAACTCAGATGTCCTCTAGGGGCCAGAGGACAACCTCTGACTCAGTAGGGTGGAGCTAGTTAGGGTACACCAATTAGGTGTTAGGAGGAGCAGGGCGTACTGTCCTAAAGAACCAATCAGATCACTTAGATTGACAGGTTAAAACCAGCCACAATGCTGGAAAAGTTAGGTCTTTTAGGATACAGGAACTTTTCATAGCTTTTGGTTTTATGCATGTACCTCTATTAGTTTTTTGGCTACAAACACTTTAACTTTTTATTGGCTTCGTTTTGACTGCAGGATGAGTTTTGTTGTAAATAAAAGAATTGTTCCTGAAGACCTCCTCATCTGCCTCAAACTGCGTCTTCTTTCATCAACCCACTACCAACGCCGTTTTTCTGAGTAAAGGCCGGAAAATATACTGCATCATTGAGGGGCTGTGACATCAGTCAGTCAGAGCGTCTGCAGGAAAGTTAAATTTTTTTTCTCTCCGAGTCATCGGAGCGTTCAAGTAGCCGCAGTACTAGTATTTTACCGTGTTAATGTGCCTACTAGTGTTGCCACCCGTCCCGTTTTTCCCAGAATTGTTCTCTTTTTTCACCAGCTGTCCCGGGAAAAAATAAATCTCTCCCGGGACACAATTTGTCCCGTTTTTTTGGGGGAAATGCCAAGACCTCATTTGATTTCCTTCATTCAGTAGTTAAGGCCGTTTGACACGGGCCGAGGCGTTTGTTGCTCCAACTAATGCATTCTCAATGGAGAGGCGAGCGGGGCCGGGCAGAGAGAAAGCGCAGCGTTCCGTTGTCAGGCGGCACGACAAGCGGGCAGGGGCAGTCTTAACGATCTCGTTTTTTTTTTTTTTTTTTTTTTTTATTTTAATAAATAATGCTTGTGCATGCTCCCGGCGAAAATAGAAAAAAAGATTGTGGAAACCATTTGGTTCATATACGGATTATGAGATAATGGGCCCAAACTCTTAAAGCCCCCCCCCCTCCCCCTCCCCCACTCCTCCCTATCCCTATTCAACAGATAAAGGGTGGATAGCTACTTTTTATGAACAGTATATAATTTACACATAGAAAGCTTATTACTGTAGGTGTGAGGGGGCCTTCAAGGCCCCACATGAAGACCCTAAAACAGAGCTAATAATGCTTTAGTTTTGCAGTTGCTTTTCTATTATTCACCTACTAGTTGAGGGGCCCATGATGATTTATTTCCTTATTTTAGGCGATACCTTTTTGGACCCTGTTATTGACATGAGTGACTGAGCTTTTTGACAATGCGACATGTAAAGTTAATATCAGTATTTCTGGCTTAGGGCCCCCTTGAGCCCCTGGGCCTGGTTGCATGCAATTTTCTTCTCAAAGTGCACCAGATTGATGAATTTTACTTTAAAAGGTTGCATTTTTTTCTTCCGGGAGAGCATTCCCCCGGACCACCCTACAAGGTCCGGGGTTCCCACCTCAGTCTCCTTATATATCCTACTGTAAAAAGCACTGTAGGTGTTCATGGTTATTATAGGTCATTACACTGGTCAGTCTGAACTGGTAGCCTAATAATGGCCGAGCCCTCCGCCCCAAACATCAAGTGTCCCTTTTTTTCCTAAATCCAAGGTGGCAACCCTAGCGCCTACTCGGTCTGAATGAATGAATGAATGATTTTATTTGACCATTTTGATATAAAAACATGAACAGCATTCTGTCACACATTAAAATACATAAAATAGCCAGGGATAGACACAAAAAAGCCCGAAGGCTTATTTCCATTGTGGTCCCTGTACACAAAACATACACAAAATATACACATACATAAAAATCACACACACAACAATGACCCCCACTAAGGCAAGCCTAATTATGCATAAGCCATTTTTTTAGGGCCTTTTTAAAATTGCCCAAACTCCCGACCACCTTCAGTGCTCCCGGTAACCTGTTCCACAGTGCAGCACCCGTATAAAAAAAGGAATGGTCCTCACCCTTGGTGGTACAAAATCAGTGGTGCTACCCCTAGTGGCATGTGTGTGAACTTCACTTACACGATTAAAATAGTTTCTAAAATATTTGGGAACGTCCCCATTTAAAATCTTATGTACCATACACAGTTTAATCTGAGATACCCGATCAACAACTTTCAACCAACCCAACCTCTCAAAGTGGGAAGATTCCAGATGAGTTCTCATGGGGAGGTCAAAAATAAGCCTAACCAACTTATTCTGCGAGGTCTGAAGCCTATGTTTCAAATGCACCGTGACGCCACTGTACCATGAGCCACATGCATAGTCATAATAAGGCTGAATTAAAGCTCCTGCTAAAATTAACATTGTTCTTTGATCCAGAAACTTTGAAATTCTGGTATTACGATTTCGACTTGAAAAGGTCTAATCTAAATGAAAAGCTAGTATCAAAAAGTTTATTAGTTATGTCCTATCAAACCCATATTAACCAACTTGTAGCACAATGCTTTAATTGTCTATTATTCCTTCATAAAGACGACTCTCCGCTCACCACAGTTCCTACAAGAGACGCGAACCCCGTCCTCTTTGTTTAATAGCGCTGGATTTACCCTCTTTACCACCTGAGTTTTACATTTATCGAAAGTATAATATTCAATATATACCACTGTGTTGAAAAGTGTCTATTTTATCAGAGCCCCCTCATCCTAGGATGAGGCCGACCTCCTCTAAACTATTAACCCTTTCTAATATTGCTTCTCAAAATACTTCTCTATGTTTTAGAATAAAGATTTCAATTCGCAAGTTATTGTTTGTAAGTTGTACGTAACTTAGTTTGTAAACCACCCTTCTAATAAAATAGAACAGATATACTATTTTCAGAATATAAACATCTAGTTTAATCTGGGAAGGTATTTATAACCTATTCTTTTATTTTTAAAGATTAGGTGTATAAACATATTCTCTCCTTACAGAGAGGTTAGTTGTATGAGGTTGTGTATGTTTTAAATCAGTAATGTGCCGTTGTGTGAAACAAATTGAACTTACCTCCCCAGGGACGAAACCATCTCTTTGAAGAAAAAACCCTATACCTAAAGTCCTTCTGTTCCAGTTATAAACTAATTCACAACTGAGGCTTTACAACATTTAAGGGATTTTATTTACAAAATACAAGAGAGTATAGGTAGAATACATAAAATGGACAAGAAAGGAAAAGAAAAGAGATTGTATGCCTATAACTCATTCAATAGAGTTATTTTGACTTGGGTCTCGTTTCTAAATTTGTTGTAGCTCGTGAAACAATACCCCAACACTTGCATGAGTGCCGGTAAGTATTACCTTAAGCGCTACGAAAACGTCATGTCGTACAAGGGGTTAGACAGATATCCTTATCGCGCCTAGATAAAGAAAGGCATATCCCGTTGGCTAAGGGTTCCACAAAAATATCTGTCTATTTCCCTGCAACTCAGTCAGTTTTCCTATTTCTAAAAATTCTTGATCAAGTCATTCTTAGTGTCAAGAGGTTCAAAGATGTGTTTTTAAAAGACTTTGCCTCTAAGTACTTCGAAGTCCAAAATCTTTCAGAGTATTTTGGACTCACAAAGTTTTTCTAAGTTTTTCTTCTGCCTCCATGGTGGGAGACAGAGAGAGCTGGAACAGAGTTGTGTCTGCAAAAAACGGCCCCAAAAAGCCCTGTCCTGCTCAAAACTTGCTGTTATATAGTCACTTGAAAAACCAATGAGACTTGTGAGAGGGAGGAGTGAAAAAGACACAGCTGCACGGGGGAACCCCGGTAGCCCCCTCCCTCTACTCCTTACTACTGTATGACCATATAAGGTACTTCCCCCTACTCACTTCCTATGGCCCTATGGTCCTTCCATTCTATTCTGTTTCATTAAACATTTCCTACTTTTACCTATGACAAAAGGATATACAAATGTCACAATATATGCACAAGTAATAAGTTGCATCAAGGTTACCTCACTCAACACCCTCTCATGTCACTTATTACTTGTAAA
This sequence comes from Hyperoplus immaculatus, assembly GCA_949357725.1. Lineage (NCBI taxonomy): Eukaryota > Metazoa > Chordata > Actinopteri > Uranoscopiformes > Ammodytidae > Hyperoplus > Hyperoplus immaculatus. The sequence goes on from OX442362.1 coordinate 29,080,132, forward strand.
TAATCAACCATCATCCAGATATCAAATACCCTCATCATAAAAAAAATAAATAAAAAAATCATAAAAAAAATTCATATATTTTTTTTTTTTTTTTCAAACAGATCTATAAAAATAACAATAAATCACAGGCACCCAGAAAAAGGAACCACAAAAAAGAAAAGCATAAACGTAATAATATAGTAATTATAACATTCATAACGGTAAAATCCAATTCAGAGAGCATAAACACAACACCAGATCAAAAAGTAAAAATAAGTAAGTGACGGATTACCAAAAACCTATTCAAATAAAAAAGCAAAAGATAATATAAGCAACCTCAAAGTGTATACACAATACTAAAAGACTCCCCTCAGTTACATAGACCAATACAACCATGACACAACCGTACAGATGAAGAAACATTTAGCAAAACACATTAGAGTACACAGTAAGAAAACCATGACATCCTGACACCATTCAGAGTAAAGAGTTCATCAGACAGTACAATCAAAAGTTCATAAGTTTGCAATGTCCAAAAAATTTAAAAACAGTCCCACGACGATCTTAACTTTAAAAAGAGTATCCTCAGGCCTTTTGAGCCCCTTCCTCAATCACAGAGTATGTAGATTAGTCAGTATTTGAGTGTCTGCTCAATATGCACGATGGCAACCCTTGTCCCCAGGTTTACACACTTTGATATCTACTCCAAGCTTAGCATAAAGGGCATCTTCCCAACAGTCCCCAGAACTTCTGATCTTAGAATAGTACACCTGCCCCTGGCCCACAGCATAGAAGACTTGTCTGCTTGTTGTGAGAGCAAGAAGACAGGCAGATGCAGAAAGGCCCACTGCATGACAAGAATGACGCCACAGCAGGATAGTTGATGGGCCCCAACCGACTGTTAGGAGTGACATGGACCTCAGCACTCAGCAAGGGAATGATTATTCCCCTCCAGGAGACATGGTGTATTGCACCCAGATGGAACAGGAGATGGTCAGGTTGGAGGTGTCAAGCCGGAGACGTGGCTATCAGGTCACACCTATGTGTCAGTTTCGTCTGCAGACTAACCGTCTACCAAGGGTTGAACTATGGTAACCTCCATAAGGAGAGGGAGAATATCTCACCATTGAAAACTAAAAGAAAAGTAGCAAATCAAACTTAAGTAATCCAAAATTAAAGATAAAATAAAGATAGAAACTGGTGTTATGCTCATATGCTATATTCATAGGGTACTCACATAATATCAGGTAGCAAAACTAAAATCTTTCTATAATAGAAAAGAATACGTGAACAAATCACTCACAATTCAGTAGTAATAAAATGAAGATGAAAATAAAAGTAACAGTGAAACTAATATCATTGGTATAATCCTTTTATCATTTATTTCTTCATCTAATTCAAAATTTCAAAATATAAATAAAAACATCTATGTAAAAGGCACTTAGACAAGCCCTCAGATTTTATTTCAAAAGCTGAGATTTGCAATAGATTTCAGGTTTCTGGGTATCTGTTCCAGACATGCAATGAAATAAAAACTAAAAGCTGATACTCCATACTCATGTTTTTAGCCACTAAGGTAAAACAAACATAATAACTTATTCTCCCAAAGGCACACATCTTTAATTAAGGCGAATCACCCCAAGTGATTAGGGATTTTTCCCTGTCTTTTAAACCAAAGAATCCAGATGTTGGATGAAGCCAGATTTAGAACTTTATTTTATGTTTACCACATATTAGTCTTTAACGATTTTACACCACAGATTTCGGACACTATTTCCTTGTATTTAATAAATCAAAAAATACTATGTAAGCCTACGTTTTAGAAATGCACCTTTGGCATGTTTTCAGGAAGAGAATGTATCATATATCAGACTAACAATATATAAACAGATGCTTGTGTAAAACTTTCAAAATAGGGCAATGAATGACACTGGGAAGTCTAGTAGACGCCAGTGGTTTAGAAGCCGAGACATTTTATTCAGACTCGGAGTATTGAAAAAACTTGATCAGTGAAAACGGCCGTCAAAATAAATAAAATAAAAATAAAAACGTGAATTTTACTGGTAATCACCGAATTTATCTACAATAATTTATTGAATTAGGACCTATACCCCTCAACACCGCTGCTTAACATATAAACTATGCTATGGTATAACAAACATTTTCATCCACACACTAATTAAAACGTGATACATTCATTATGAGCCACTGTCGCTGTAGCCGCAGCACTCTCCCCTCTGTCTCCCCCTCTCATGCGCATTAACAGACTGTGTCTCTCCGCCTTGATCGGAATCATTTACATGTTTTTAACACTTCTCCCCTTCAAAAGGCAATCATCTAATGTCCGTATCCACATAAATCAGTCTTTATTTTGTGTTAGTTTGGAATATTTCCGGTGTTTTTTACCATTTTATTTTGTGATTTTCAAACTACCCGCGGCAACCAGAGCAGGTCCCGTGATGCCTTCTGGCGAATCAAATCATACGCGCACCAGTCAAACAGGTTGCGCTCACTGCACCAAATCACTCCTCACACTTTCACTATTTGTTACTAATCAAAAGCAAATGTCCATATTTTGATCCTATAAGATTATACTTGAGATACAGAGCTTTCTAATAGTACCATGGTTATTAAGAGTCAGACAACGGTCGCGCTGCTGTATGTTACGTTAAAATGCTCACTTTTGGCAAAACCTTGGAGCAAAACTCAGACGCAAGGAAAAAATAAAAATAAAATATATAGTAAAATAAACATTCAAACGCTTATTTTTGGTCCCGTCGTTCACATCAATATGAAAGAATATAGCCTATGTTGTGGAAGCTAGAATAGACACACATCTCAAAATTGACCCGTGCTAAACAATAACCCCCTACGTTTTTTCCTGTCGTATCTTGAATTAAACAAAAGAGAAAGGTCGGACTGGCAAAAATAAAGATTAACGGGTGCTCCAGCCAACCTCACAAGTGGTCGGACCGGAGACGGTAAACTGCCCATATGTTTTCTAAACTCCAACCAAAACCGCAAAAACAAGGTTACCAGTCCAATCCTTTAAAAAAACATAAAATTAAGCTGAAGCCATATTATTTTGAATTTCCGTTTTCACACTCAGCTGGAAAAACAAAAAAATAGCTGAGAGGAAAAACCTTCTACGATAGAAAAGACTGTGATTAAATAAACAGACTAAGATAAAAAGAAAGAATACACTAGACTATACTAAAGTAAAGGCAACTTGTAAAAAGTTAAAGTTTTAAACTCAAAGAGCACACGCACCAGCTGTGTCTTCAAAGGTCAGCTCAGAGTGTGTAGGAAGGAAGGATAGACGCCATAAACTCTGGCCACTACTTTTTAGAGCTACAATATGGTTTCATGTAGTCCCTTAAGGTGTGAATTCCCAGGCACAGTCGGTGGGAACCTGCAAAGGTGTTCCTACCCACAGTTTACTTCTCTTCACACTCTGAGATCAAATGTACAAATGTATTAAACATCTAAATAAAATAAAGATAATAAATCGGTCCCCAGGGCAGACAATATTCCACACGGCATTGTGTAATGTATATTGAGCTAAAAAGGGTTCAACACTGAATTAAGCAAGAATGAAATAAGGTGTCTCCACTTTATTTAATTTCTCAAAGGAGTATTCTCAGTCATATCTTTAACTCATCAACCAAACACAGTGTTGAATCTCTTAACTCTTGTGTTGTATGTGCATTTTGGAAATGAGAACAAATTTCTCTTTTAAAATGAACTACATCTTATGTGTCCAGTAAGTTCTACAAAGTTTGTGCACCAGAGTAACTTATCGAGGCCATTTCAATGGTCACTCTGGTGTGTGCATTTTCTTAAGGCTGTTACACACTCCGCGAGAAGAAAGAACAAAGTTCTCGGTGACAGAGCTGCGAGAAGTTCTTTCTGGTCTGACATTACATACTTCACGAGAACTCAACTGCCGAACCCCTCACCGCGGCGCATTGTTACCATGGTAATTGACTCAGTAGCGCCAGCTGATTTCACTTCGCTTTCCTCATTGACTTCAGACTGACCAATCACACAATAGTTCTCGGACAAGCTGCGAGAAGAATGTTCGGCCCGGGTGATGTGTCGAGAACAAGCTGCGAGAACAGCTAAACAAGAGCTGAGAGAAGAAAATGACGTCATTTTCTTCTCGCAGCTCTGTCACCGAGAACTTTGTTCTTTCTTCTCGCGGAGTATGTAACAGCCTATACTCTTGATGGAAAATCAAAGTTCTCTAGCCATAGGCTATTTAGGCCTTTCTATTCCTATTTCTCGGTTACCAATAGACTATCCTGTCTGACTGCTTTAACAATCATTTTTAGAACATCTATTTCTCTCATTAAAAACCCAAACCATAAAACCTTAAACCTATATTAAATAGATTACTTCACCTTTGTAGGCTAAATGACAAAGATTGTTTGTGAATATTTTGCGAGTAGTTCTACTGCGCTAATTTCAAACAATTTCTATACTGCTGACTCGCTGTTAAAGCTTCAGAACCGTCTCTGCTCTCTGCTCTGAAAAAAAACATTTTCTTTCTCTACGAATGTTTAATGAAAATAAATGCCTGACAGACTCCCACTAACGTTCATGAGGTTTTTAGTGTGAGCGCAGCAAGTATTAGTGTAAATGGAAAGCTTGGTCTATTTTTAGCATTTTTAAATCCACTAAAACAGAAGACATGCTGCTATAGCCTATCTAGTGCGCTTCATGTGAAAAACTATATTCCTGTTTTTATCTGCTTCAAAATAAAAGCCTACTTACGTTTGCTATTAATCATGCTTTTTAATGTGAAGGTGCAAAGGAAATGCCCCGTTTGCACGCAGTCGCTAACTTTTCGGTGGTAACATAGAGCGCACTATTTAAAGTGAGAGCCGTGCCTGTCCCGTTTACAAAATGTAAGAGTTTGTTTAAGTGTTAAAAACCCATCGATCACACATTTATCACCATCTAAATTAGCGGATGGACTCAATAACTTACTCATATAAGACTATTTTACCCCATATTTTTCGAAAGTTGATTTTGAGCTCTCAAAGCTTTCTTACTGTAATCTAGAATTGTTTTTTTTTCTGACAATTTGGAAAACCTTGGTGAAATGGCTGTCACCTCTGCTCCCCCGTTTATGACTCCCGGGGTGCAGACTCCATTTTGATTTCCCTGGGTGCTAACTGCATGTCTCTCAAAATGGAGGAGAAGGAGAAAAGGAAGAATTACCCTCTCAAAAGTCCCTATTTAGAAAATAAATTAGGCTACTACCACAATAGTTTTCATCGGGCATTGGTCCTAATAGTTTAACATGTAAATCTATGTGTACCATTAAAATAGTCAGAAACTTTAAAATCTACTATTGTTTCGTGTAAGAAAAAATTCTTAAAGAGGTTGCTCTCTCCTCTTGTGGAAGCCTTAGGCTCTCTCTCTCTGTTCATGTATACAACAGAGTTAAACCGCATCTATCCTTAATTGTAAAGTAAGCTACAATCTAGCCACTAAAAAACAAATGACGGGTGAGTAAAAGTGAAACACCTTTACTATATATGGTGGTAACAAGCCTTTTAATTCCTTTCTTGGATCCCTGAGTCGTACACTAATTTGATCAGATTAACTGGACTTTCACCTGTTCTGGACATCGCCTTTTTCGATTCCAGTGAGAAAGGGGAGGTATTATATACTTATCTTTTAAATATATCCTACCGCCTGGCTTCGATTATTACAAACTAATAACCACAAGTACTTGTAACACCTAAACTTAGTACGCAGAAACAATTGAACTATCTACTAAATCCCTTTCTGTCTACTTTGAGTTTTATCTCAATCAGAAAGCGCTTTTTTACTGAACCTAGCCTATAACATCTTCCCTAAACAGTTTTAATCTCCCCATTTTAAACAGACGATTCCTACTTTACATAAGAAAGCCGGCCGAGTTTTTAGAGGAAGACCAAATAGCCTCCTGTCCAGTGTATTAGTTACTAGATTTAAGTAAAGCAGAAAAAAACAAAAAACTTAATCTCCAATTGTGCTGGTTCGTGCGTTATATTTTTATTAAAGGAAATTGAACGCAAATTGGAGACACGTCGTATTTTTATTCCTTCTGGCAGACATTAATTATTTCCTCGGCTTGTTTTCGCCGGTTGAAAAAGACTCTCTCCCTCACGGGAGTTTTAGGTCCTTGTATTTTAAGCCTTGAAGAAAGTTATTTCTCTATCCCTTGTATATAAATATATACACAGTTATATGAAACTCACTATCCTTCTCGGCCCCACCGACGGGCGCCATATTACGATTTCGACTTGAAAAGGTCTAATCTAAATGAAAAGCTAGTATCAAAAAGTTTATTAGTTATGTCCTATCAAACCCATATTAACCAACTTGTAGCACAATGCTTTAATTGTCTATTATTCCTTCATAAAGACGACTCTCCGCTCACCACAGTTCCTACAAGAGACGCGAACCCCGTCCTCTTTGTTTAATAGCGCTGGATTTACCCTCTTTACCACCTGAGTTTTACATTTATCGAAAGTATAATATTCAATATATACCACTGTGTTGAAAAGTGTCTATTTTATCAGAGCCCCCTCATCCTAGGATGAGGCCGACCTCCTCTAAACTATTAACCCTTTCTAATGTTGCTTCTCAAAATACTTCTCTATGTTTTAGAATAAAGATTTCAATTCGCAAGTTATTGTTTGTAAGTTGTACGTAACTTAGTTTGTAAACCACCCTTCTAATAAAATAGAACAGATATACTATTTTCAGAATATAAACATCTAGTTTAATCTGGGAAGGTATTTATAACCTATTCTTTTATTTTTAAAGATTAGGTGTATCAACATATTCTCTCCTTACAGAGAGGTTAGTTGTATGAGGTTGTGTATGTTTTAAATCAGTATTGTGCCGTTGTGTGAAACAAATTGAACTTACCTCCCCAGGGACGAAACCATCTCTTTGAAGAAAAAACCCTATACCTAAAGTCCTTCTGTTCCAGTTATAAACTAATTCACAACTGAGGCTTTACAACATTTAAGGGATTTTATTTACAAAATACAAGAGAGTATAGGTAGAATACATAAAATGGACAAGAAAGGAAAAGAAAAGAGATTGTATGCCTATAACTCATTCAATAGAGTTATTTTGACTTGGGTCTCGTTTCTAAATTTGTTGTAGCTCGTGAAACAATACCCCAACACTTGCATGAGTGCCGGTAAGTATTACCTTAAGCGCTACGAAAACGTCATGTCGTACAAGGGGTTAGACAGATATCCTTATCGCGCCTAGATAAAGAAAGGCATATCCCGTTGGCTAAGGGTTCCACAAAAATATCTGTCTATTTCCCTGCAACTCAGTCAGTTTTCCTATTTCTAAAAATTCTTGATCAAGTCATTCTTAGTGTCAAGAGGTTCAAAGATGTGTTTTTAAAAGACTTTGCCTCTAAGTACTTCGAAGTCCAAAATCTTTCAGAGTATTTTGGACTCACAAAGTTTTTCTAAGTTTTTCTTCTGCCTCCATGGTGGGAGACAGAGAGAGCTGGAACAGAGTTGTGTCTGCAAAAAACGGCCCCAAAAAGCCCTGTCCTGCTCAAAACTTGCTGTTATATAGTCACTTGAAAAACCAATGAGACTTGTGAGAGGGAGGAGTGAAAAAGACACAGCTGCACGGGGGAGCCCCGGTAGCCCCCTCCCTCTACTCCTTACTACTGTATGACCATATAAGGTCCTTCCCCCTACTCACTTCCTATGGCCCTATGGTCCTTCCATTCTATTCTGTTTCATTAAACATTTCCTACTTTTACCTATGACAAAAGGATATACAAATGTCACAATATATGCACAAGTAATAAGTTGCATCAAGGTCACCTCACTCAACACTGGCCAAAAAACGGATTCTGTGATTTATTTTGGTGATTGCCTTTTGAGCCTGACCTAAACCAGATAAATTACAATCTAAAACACAGCCAAGGTAACTGACTGATTCCTTGGATGTAATTTCCGAATCTCCAGCTAAAACCTTAAAATCCGAGGCTTTTTTCAGTTTGATTTTTGATCCAAACAATATGGACTCAGTTTTCCCCATGTGAAGTGATAACTTGTTGTCAGACATCCACCTGCTAACAGTTACAAGTTCTGCAGAAAGTGTTCTTTCAATAAAATGCTTATCTTTGTGAGAAACTACCAGCGCAGAGTCATCAGCATATAAAAAAAGATTACAAGAACAAACAGACTGTAGGTCATTTATATATAAAAGAAAGAAAAGTGGCCCCAAAACACTCCCTTGAGGAACCCCACAGACCATGCTTAGTGGTTGAGACATTGTTTATGTGAATCACTTATTAAATAAATTCACGGAGTTTGCCAACCGTTGTTTTACAGCCATTTGCATTGCTTTATGCTCGCGCTGATTAACAGCCGCGGTTGGCGGATTGTCACTGCAGATTAACGTGTCACCTCAAGTTAATAATGTGCTTTTGTCTATTGCGTTTTCACGGTTTTTGAATGGTGCGTGGTGTTCTGGCCGTGCATGTAGTGATTTTAGCAGATCAGCGCCGAAACAACACACTCACCTGCTTCCTCCACTATCGTCTCATTTTGCACCATTATGTTCCTGTGCACGACTGAGGTGTGTGTGTGCGTGCGCGTGTGTGAGTGCGTGAACACGAGATTAACTATGGTGACAGAGTGTATTCTTATGTGTTATATTGATGGTTGTGAAACAAAGATAAGGCAAATCCTGTTTGCCACAATATAAACAGTTAGTTTATTGTAAGGGAATTTGGTGTGATTGATTTCAGGCTCCATGTTATTTTCTGTCTTATTTAAAGCTGGTTTTGCCAGCATTTTTAACTGTTTTTCTAAGCTGTTTTTAACCGTTTTTCTTGGTAAATAGGCTACCTACACACTTTGTATTGGAAACGTCAAGAAGGTTGGCTGACTAACTTGTTTTGCTCATTTTACTATTCATCTGACAACGTTTTTTTTGTCCTTAATTCTCTTCACCAGAATACACCAAATTGCTTCTCTTAAATGTTCAAATCACAAAAAAAATCTTCTGGGGGGATGCCCCCAGACCCCCCTACCGTTGTTTGTTTTCGGGCTTCTCACCTTTTTCATGGCTCATGAGTTTGCATGCCTGATAAAGGCAAAAACACCCCCCAAAATAAATAGGGAACACTGTTTTACACTTGATCAGGCCCGGTTCTAGACAGTCAGATTAGGGTGGGCCTGTAGAAATTTTAGGTGGGCACACTGGGCAGAGAGACCGAAGATGCGAGCGCGTGCAGTGCGCACAAGCCGAAATTTTTTGCCCTTGTAAGATCTCTGCGTCTGATTTTTGGCACATTTACTGTGAATTGTGTAGAACACAATATGCAAATAAACTTTGAGTGTTGCTGTGTGGGAGATTTGATTCTTGCATGTTTTTTTTTCTCCAAAATGTTTATGAATAACATATAATATACATTATTTACAACATAATGTATATATTTTTTTTATCGCAGTATTAACTGTAGGCAGCCTGAGCTGATTGAAGAGAAAGCTTTGGGGCTGGGCAACCTGGATGGTGGTAGTCCAGAGCTATATACTGTACACATAGATATATAGTATTTCCACTATTGGCTCCAATGTCCCGCTGGGTGAAAATAGTAGCCAGCCGAGGTCACAACTCTGCTAAGGGGGTCCGGGGGTATGCCCCCCCGGGAGATTTTTTTTTACCTTTTTAAAGTGAAATGCATGAATCTGGAAGCCTGGAAATCCAGACCCTGATATCTTGAACGATAGAGGGTCTGGCCACGGTCAATAGTAATTTCCAACTCAAGGGGCGGCTCCTACTCGTGCATTTCAAATGCCACTGCACGCAGTTGGATAGCACTACAACCAATCAGAGCGATGCACAAGGCGACGTAAGCCCCTTTCGTTTAACGAACAGCTGTTAAACTGTTAAATTAAACGTTTGCCGTTGTCGGTCGGCAAAATAGAACATTCCACTTACTTGCTAATGAAAGATTTGAGTGCCGTCTTCCAAATCCTTAAGGGTCGAGGCCAAAGCATTCTCAAACTCACACAACATATCCGCAGCCATCTTTGATGTTTACTATCACGGCTTCGACGTCGCATGCACGTCACTGTCGTCATCCGGTTACGTCCTCCCCAGAGTACCATATAAGGGGCTCTGGCGCGCCCATATTAGATAGAACCAATTGAAACCATAGCCAGATTTCTGGCTTTCTTGATAAAGCTTCAACGGAGTGTGTCCAGACCAACACACGCAGAAAATTTAATTTGCCAGCGCCTAGTGGCAGGTCTGGGAATGCCAGGCTATGAATCTGGTGCACTTTGAGAGAAAAATTAAGAGGCTAAATCTGAGGAATTTTGTGTGAACAAATAATTTGAGACACTGGGTCGGATGAATTAGAAGCTATTGAAGAAAGACACATGGATTTTCCATAGAAATATAAATTTGAAATAATATAAAAATATTATGCAGGGTCCTCTGGGATGGGCTTGGTGCTATTTTTCTTTTACGGGACATATTTTTCTGTAATATAATGAATTCATTTAAATGCAGTGAGAGGAACGAAGCAGAAGAACTCTGTTGTCCGGTTATCTTTTTTTCCACAGACGAGGCTGAAATAGGCTATAGACTATACTCAGTGCATGGGCAACTGAGGGCAGCCCCATTTTCAAATATTGTTAAATAAACTCAATACTAACTGTGCATGCCAAGGACTTGAACGTGACGTGATCAGTTAACCTCGGATTACCTCCCAGATGAACTGATTAAATTATTAAACTATTAACTATCTACCAAAACATTGTATTCCTTTTATTGTATGATAATTTACATTTACATAATATGATGTTGATATGAAACACACAAACTAAAAAAAAAACTAAATAAAAAACTAAATTGGGGGGGCCCCCCTAAGCATTTCGCTTATGCCTTGGGCCGGCTCAGCTGACCAGTGACCACTATAAGCGGGTGGGTAACTTGGTGGCAGGCTGTCCTGCCCACCCAATAATACAATTAGAAGCAATGCATGGTAATGGTATATTCTTTAGTATTAATTAATTGTCTGAATTTTATTTGACATTTTCTTGGACAGCGAATGAAAAGGTCCGTCCGATAGTGGGTCTGGACTTCCACCTAAAAAAAAAATTTTTTTTTTGATTGGGTGGGCACAGCCCACATTTGGGTGGGCACGGCCCACCCTGGCCCCTGGCTACCGCCGGCCCTGCACTTGATACTGAACACTTGGTTGTGTTCAGTATCTTTCATTGGATGATAGCATGCTCTGGCTGCTTCCACTCTGAATCCTCTCTGATATGTTCTGTCTCCTGTAACAGTTCCCAAGCCTCCTGACTGGACTGTGCTGATAGCCGTGGTGTTGTCCATCGGAGGTTCAGCCCTGCTGGTTCTGCTCATTCTCGGAATCCTCTTCTGCTACAAGCGCAGAGGAGAAAAACGTAAGGCCCTCATTATAGTCTAGGTCCTGGGTAAGAAGATTTGTATGCGCTTCATTTAGCGGAGAATATCTCAAATCAAATCAAATCAGTTTTATTTGTATAGCCCAATATCACAAATAGACATTTGCCTCAGTGGGCTTTACATTCCATACAATATGATGCAATATGACACCCTGCCCTTACACCCTTAGCTCGGCTGAGAAAAAACTCCTAGTAAAAAACCCTTTACCGGGATTAAAAAATTTGAAGAAATCTCAGGGAGAGTTGACAAAGTAAGGGATCCCTCTCCCAGGACGGACATACTGCAATAGATGTCATAAGTAGAGAAAATCACAAAGGAATTTGATCAGCGCATACAAAACTTTCCCAGGACCTCCACTATTATATCAGTCTAACAAAACTTGTGTCCAAAAATCACAATAGTCATAGTTTTGACCTTTGTCTGAGGGCAGGATTTGCTGAAGAATCATAACGAAAATGAGACTGCAGTGCATTTTCAATACATGGCAATGGGCAGAAAGTTTTAAGTGATTGGTTGAACCCACCCCGTGGTATGCCTTACATGAACTCATTTGTTATTTTACAATCCTCTCCAGAAGCCAACTACCAAGATGAAATGAGGTAAGAAAACTACTATAATTATGACTATTTTGATTTGATTCCTTTTACCTCTAATAATGGCATGTATGTTAACATACAGTAAATTACCTATTGTATTTCATGTTTGTGTGTAGCAGGAGAGTGCGTACACAGAGCCAGATAGGTGGTGTCAATGCAGAACAGAAACAGGGTAAAGGGAACGCAGGATATGTTCCAGAGGATCAAACAAGTAAGACTGATGATGGCATGTAAATAGAGACACACACAAGATTTATGTGAAGACCTTTGGCAAATTGAGACTTTATCACCATGCTCTACCATGCTATACCTAGTCATTATCTGATCATGACTAATCAAAACTTCTATTTTCACAGGTGTTTCTCCCAGTGAATTCAATGACAGTGGCTTTTTCCAGGCAAATGGCTCCAATATTGCTGAGGTAGGGTAGTAATTTTTTGGGGGTTTACACAATGATAAGCAGTTGTATAAATTAGCTTGTAGTGGTATGCATATAGCCAAAGTAATGGGGGAAAGAATAATCAGGTACCACCAGGGTTGCAAAATTCAGATAATTTTCAAAGTGGGAAACTTTCCATGGGAATGAATGTAAATTTATGGGAATTAACAGAAATTTTGGAAATAAACGAGAATGTATTCAATTTAAGGTTGGACCTTAAAGGCACAGGCAACCCAAATGCACTCAATCTTCTTACTATGTTACTTCAGTCCTGGCAAACGTTATAGACAGTAAAAAGCAGTTTTTTCAACTAAGTTTTATAATATTTATACGGAGCCCCTTTGGTGACATCTGGGGGGGAAAACAATTATGTTTGCACAACTTAATCTGTGGGAACAAGATAATATGTTGTGGCCACAATTTAATAATTCGTGGGAACAAGATGATTATGTTGAGGCCACGCCTGTAGCTAAGATGTGTCTCACTCTCGTGTGAGACACATCAGCTGGTCAGAACGATGCAGCGTGCACGTCCTCCCCAAATATTACAAGAGCGCAAGCGCTACTGTTCTGCTGATGCAAAGGGAAGTGGGCAAAATGCTACCAGTTCCATAAGCATAGATGTAAAACTTAAAAGTAGCCCCAAAATGCAATGTTTTGGTTAGGTTAGGCAACACAACAATGTGGCTGCAACAGCGTGACAGTCGAAAAAGTCACATGATCGCTGCAACGACAAAGCTGTGGGCAGGGCAAATAATGCCATTTTCAGTGATATTCAACTTGACCGTATCAACAGGCTCCAGCACTGTTACTGAATCCCAGCGCGTAAAAGCTTGCCTTCTATACTAATACAGAGAATGGGTAGATAAAGCCCAGGCACTCTGTATCTTCTCCTCCAATACTAGCAGGCACTGCTGTTCATAAACTGCCACCATTTCGACTAGTGCAGGGAATGGAGGAAAATCTTTGTCCCGTGTGTCAAAGCGCACCGGGGCCTGTTTCAGGTAGCTGGTTTAGAGCCAACCCAGAGTTTGTTTGCTCTGAGTTAGTGGAAACTCTCGGTTTTCCGTTTCAGGTAGCAGGTTCAGCGCAACCAAGAGTCAGTTACTGCGGCAACATACGCCGTGGGTCTCACCTGCTGGATAGGTGATTTGACCTACTCTGAGTTTGTTTTCACTTTACGCTGCAGCTCCGACTGAAGAAAGAGTGTCACTGTCACACGAGTCCCTGTACAGTTTGAAGCAAAATCACTCTATAGAAATCTCCATCGGGATGTTTTTATTTTTATGTTTTTATCCTGATGATTTTACGTTTGATCGATCAATTCTCTGAACAGTAGCCTTGTTCTCAGCCCTCGGTCCGTTCATAGGCGGCCACCTTACACATCGTGACATGCTCTACATTCAGATTAATAAACCTATTTGTATTGTATGCTTTTTAACGTCTGTGCCACTGAACAGATTTCTGTCAGGAGGATTAATGTAACGCTGCGGCTGCACGCGATCGTTACTGTTAACTTGTGCGATCCAAAAGTCACAGACGAGCCTCGTTAAATAGCCTAATATGAATATAAAAATTATATAATAATTTAAACTGTGATCAGTTGAGGAAAATGGATCTGGTAAGCTGAGCGCACGAGCAGAATTTTTTTGCCCTTGTAAGATCTCTGCGCCTGCTTTTTGGCACAGTTACTGTAATGTTAGTTTTTAGACACATCACTGCTGAAGGGGGGGTTATCATGATAACACTGCTACCAGAAGCTTTCCATATCAGCCACCTTCTATGAAAAGCAGAAGTATTACATTTTCTTAGAAAATAAATACATAAAATATACAGAATAATTTGCCTTCAGAACCATCACAAAGACACCTCAGAACTTGATGAAATATCACAGTATCTCTGAATTGAAAATCTACTGCAGCTGGCAGAAATACTGATAGTAAAGAATATTGAATTAAGTAGTTAAATTGCAAGGAAAAACAAATCTAATTTACATATTTTTTTTAAACCTGTTTAGTTTCCAAATTTTTCATGAATTAAAACGTTCTTATAAACATCACCCTTTTTTATAGCCTGGAAATCCAGACCCTGATATCTTGAACGATAGAGGGTCTGGCCACGATCAATAGTAATTTCCAACTCGTGCATTTCAAATGCCACTGCACGCAGTTGGATAGCACTACAACCAATCAGAGCGATGCACAAGGTGACATATTAAGCCCCGTTCATTTAGCGAACAGCTGTTAAACTGTTAAATTAAACTTTTGCCGTGGTCGGTCGGCAAAACAGAACATTCCACTTACTTGCTAATGAAAGATTTGAGTGCCGTCTTCCAAATCGTAAAGGGTCGAGGCCAAAGCAGTCTCAAACTCACAACATATCCGCTGCCATCTTTGATGTTTACTATCACGGCTTCGACGTCGCTTGCACGTCACTAGTACTCGAGTTGAGGGGGGATGGCATCCCCTTGGAAATAAAGATCGCAAAATCATCCCCCTTCTAAATCGGCCATCCCCCCCATCCCATCCCCTGTTATTTTATCAATGAATGTGGAAGTATTACCACTATTTCAACATTTAGTAACACTGGCACTTAGGCTGCCGGTACTCCACTATGCCCTCGATATTGGCGCTAGGGAAAATGTATTTCTATTTTTTCAGCCAATTAAAAAATGTGTAATATACTATTACCATTCCTAGCTTCTGATTGGGTGGGCACGGCGAAAGCCCGCCTCCAAAATCACCCATCACCTGCTTTTCTGTGGTCAACTGTCAATCACGTCCACAGAGCGCAGTTTCTCCTTTGCAAAGGCAGTTAGTAGGCTCGCGGCGACTTTTTTCACACGTTAACTTGTTCTTTCGGTTAGTAAATGCGGTGCGCAAAAGCTCATTCACTTCCTACTCTATCCAAACCGTCTTATACAACTTTTTGTGTAGCGTATCGCTTATTTAAGCTTGTAAACAAGCCTAGTGCTGCTTCCGCCTCCAACGATGCTGCTGCTGGCACATCGGGGGGTCACTGCCCCATACAGCATTGATGTGTCTAAAAGCTCACATTACATTAACTGTGCCAAAAAGCAAGCGCAAAGATCTTGCAAGGGCAAAACATTTCATCTTAGGTGTCTCTGTCCACCTATTAGGCCTATTTCCATCAGCCCACCACCTGAATGGAGCGGCTGTTCAATCTCTGCGTCTTGACTCTAAAGATTCAGAATATTACAATGGTTTACTGATTTACAAACTAATATGTGAATAAGGGAGTACTGGCACTCCTCCCCCCCATTTCAAGCACTGAATATAATATAATAAGTATCTCTATCTGTGCTTAAACAATAATCAAAAGGGTACACCATGGTCTCCCATCATATGCGCTGCCATCAGCACAAATGATCTGTGCTTAAACGTTAAAGCCAATCCACCATCCCCCCTGATTATTTTTTTACAACTCGAGTACTGCACGTCACTGTCGTCATCCAGTTACGTCCGCCCCAGAGTACCACACAAAGGGCTCTGGCGCGCCCGTATTAGATAGAACCAATTGAAACGTGAGTCAGGATTTCTGGACTTCCTGAAAAAGCTTCAATGGAGAGTGCCCAGACCAACAGGCGCAGCAAAATTAATTTGCCAGCGCCTAGTGGCAGGTCTGGGAATGCCTGGCTACCTTTTTTATGTATTTGTTTTAAATCGCACCTTGCATCAACCTGAAAACCCATAGGCAATATTAACAGTAGGCAGCCTGAGCCGATAGAAGAGAAAGCTTTGGGGGAGCGCTTGATGAGTAACGTTCACAAACAGTTCCCCTCCGATGCAGCAGCATCGTGAGAGGAGGAAGCAGCACTAGGCTTGTTTACAGGCTTAAATAACCGATACATTGCACAGAAAGTTTTGTAAGTCGGTTTGGATAAAGTAGGAAGTGAATGAGCTTTTGTTAACAGCATTTACTAACCGAAAGAACAGGTTAACGTATGAAAAAAGTCAACGAGTAGCGGTAGTGTTCTAACTGCCTTTGCAAAGGAGGGACTGCTCTCTGTGGACGTTCAGATGATGGGTGAATTTGGAGGCGGTCTGTTGCCGTGCCCACCCAATCAGAAGCTAGGAATGGTCCTGATATAGTAAATAGGGGAGAGTGGCCTAAGTTGTGCATTTTGGAAGTTGTGCCACCCCTTGTTTCTAGAAAACCGTGGAAGAAATTGGAAATGTGACCACATATTTAAGAAGAGCCATCCATTTGACTCAAGGAATAAGATATAAGCACATTTAAGCTCAAAAAACTGTGTTTTGCCTTTCAAAGTAAAATTTCCATGATCAAGGTTTTTTGATTATTGTGTCTGAACAATTATAGACAAGTTTGAAAACATTTGACACATGTTTTAGTGCTTTGGTATGCTACATTTTGAGTCTATACAGTTAGCACGATGTCAGCCCTAAATTGCTGCATCATGCTTATTATCCAAATTTCTGGGATTGGGGTGATTTGTGCCAAAGGGCCTGGGTGAGTTATAAGTAAGTAAGTAAGTAAGTAAAATGTATTTATAAAAGCACATTTATGACAGTTTGCACTGTCCAAAGTGCTGTACATAGTGCATTCAGTAGGTAAACAATGAAGGTAAAATAACAATAACCAAAATAAAAGACGTAAAGCCCATACATCCACATAAACACAGATAGTAGTGCAGAGGTAAGATAGTTAATGGGGAGTAAACACCAGGGTGTACACATGGGTTTTGAGCCTTGATTTAAAGGCAGAAATGTAGGGGAATCACATTTGTTAGGTGGCAGTTGGTTCCACAAGCACGGAGCAACTAGTGCAAAGTACATTTCTGAGAGTTGTGCCAGTGGCATGGCTGTACGCTGGTCACCAAAAGGAAGTGATTGTCTACAGTAGCTCAGAAGAGAGTGACATCTCAATTCCACTTAACGACACCACTGATGAGAGTTCAGATGGCCAGAAAGATGATGATGGTGACTTTGTCATTGTGAGCTTTGCAGGTAAAACCATTAGATCTGCTAGGCCTTGTTTAAGAAAATTGCCCTTCAATCTTTGTCAACTATTTACTTTAAATACACCTTAAATAAGTGATTGTCAAATGGATTTGTCTTGCATTACAGTTGATGAAATATACACTCAACAAAAATATAAACGCAACACTTTTGTTTTTGCTCCCATTTTTCATGAGATGGACTTAAAGATCTAAAATTCATTCCAGATACACAATATTACCATTTCTCTCAAACATTGTTCACAAATCTGTCTAAATGTGTGATAGTGAGCACTTCTGCTTTGCTGAAATAATCCATCCCACCTCACAGGTGTGCCACATCAAGATGCTGATCTGACATCATGATTAGTGCACAGGTGTGCCTTAGACTGTCCACAATAAAAGGCCACCCTGAAATATGCAGTTTTGTCTCACAGCAAAATGCCACAGATGCCACAAGCATTGAGGGAGCGTGCAATTGGCATGCTGACAGCAGGAATGTCAACCAGATCTGTTGCTCGTGCATTGAATGTTCATTTCTCCACCATAAGCCGTCTCCAAAGGCGTTTCAGAGAATATGGCAGTACATCCAACCGGCCTCACAACCGCAGACCACGTGTAACCACACCAGCCCAGGAACTCCACATCCAGCAGGTTCACCTCCAAGATCGTCTGAGCCCAGCCACTGAGAGAGCTGCTGAAACAATTGGTTTGCATAACCAAACAATTTCTGCACAAACTGTCAGAAACCGTCTCAGGGAAGCTCAACTGCATGCTCGTCGTCCTCATCGGGGTCTTGACCTGACTCCAGCTCGTCGCCGTAACAGACTTGAGTGGGCAAATGCTCACATTCGATGACGGCTGGCACGTTGGAGAGGTTTTCTCTTCACGGATGAATCTCAGTTTACATTGTTCAGGGCAGATGGCAGACAGCGTGTGTGGCGTCGTGTGGGTGAGCGCTTTGCTGATGTCAATGTTGTGGATCGAGTGGCCCATGGTGGTGGTGGGGTTATGGTATGGGCAGACACCTGTTATGGACGAAGAACACAGGTGCATTTTATTGATGGCATTTTGAATGCACAGAGATACCGTGATGAGATCCTGAGGCCTATTGTTGTGCCATACATCCATGAACATCACCTCACGTTTCAGCAAGATAATGCACGGGCCCATGTTGCAAGAATCTGTACACAATTCTTGGAAGCTGAAAATGTCCCAGTTCTTGCATGGCCAGCATACTCACCGGACATGTCACCCATTGAGCATGTTTGGGATGTGCTTGACCGGCGTATACGACAGCGTGCACCACTTCCCACTAATATCCAGCAACTTTGCACAGCCATTGAAGAGGAGTGGACCAACATGCCACAGGCCACAATTGACAATCTGATAAACTCTATGCGAAGAAGATGTGTTGCACTGCATGAGGCAAATGGTGGTCACACCAGATACTGACTGGTTCTGAGTCCCCAGACCCCCAATAAAGCAAAAAAATGCACATTTCAGAGTGGCCTTTTATTGTGGACAGTCTAAGGCTCGCCTGTGCACTAATCATGATGTCAGATCAGCATCTTGATGTGGCACACCTGTGAGGTGGGATGGATTATCTCAGCAAAGCAGAAGTGCTCACTATCACACATTTAGACAGATTTGTAAACAATGTTTGAGAGAAATGGCAATATTGTGTATCTGGAATGAATTTTAGATCTTTAAGTCCATCTCATGAAAAATGGGAGCAAAAACAAAAGTGTTGCGTTTATTTTTTTGTTGAGTCTATATCAATGGCACAATTCACCCCATGGTATTCTCTCCAACCGCACAACTTACACCACACCGGGGGCAAGTTGTGCATCAAGACAACTTTTTTTCCGAAAGCTATATTTCTTCAACAGTTTATTCCAGATCCAAAGTTTTTATTGCCAGGGATGCACAACACCCTGAAATATATGTACATATTTGAGTTGGAGACTTTACTGTCAAGGCCTTACTTTAAAGTCACTTTGAGTGAAAAGTTGCACAACTTAGGCCACTCTCCCCTACACATATTTTAATTGGCTGAAAAAATAAAATAAAAATGTTCTTAAGTTTTGATTGGGTGGGCAAGACGCACATTTGGGTGGTAATAACTATAATTAATCGTGTTCTTAGCCTTATGTATGAAGGAATAAAGGCCATGGAAAAAGGTTTAAAATTCGGTATCCAGGCCTCAGTTTTATTTGTGTAAAATGACAAGGCAAGTTGATGTGATCACATCAAAGTTCAGAGAGAGAGTGAGAGCGAGCGTAGTTACAGATGCTCCTGCAGTTATTACATAGATGTCTCTTATGATTGGTTGTCTTCTTTCTTGCGTCCTTGGATGTATTGTATCTATCTCCTTTGGGCTAGTGAGTTGAACAAGTAGTCCTTTGTTAGCAGATACAGAATTCTCCCTTCTGCTGGGAATACTCCTATCCCTCAAGGGCATTTCTCTCCTACATGAAGAATGTCTCCTGTCTATATTCCCTGTCCTGCATTGCATGTGTGTCTGAATAAGGAACATTTAGATCACACCGTTTAATTTGTTGATTGTTAGTTGATTATATCAAATAAATTTTTCTGACAGTGGGCACGGCCCACCCTTGCCCCTGGCTGGCGCCGGCCTCGTGCACATGTGTATATTGGTCCCCTGAGGCTGTGTACACAATTTGGTGATAATAGTTAAGAAATCCATAAAGTAAATGTCATGTGACTGTATTTCAGTTTATGCAAATTAGCTTTAAAAAAGTATCAATCATGGCTGACCTCCATTGTCCAAGAGGCTTTATTGTGGAGCTGAATCAGAGTCAGGAGCGAGGGGCGTGGCCTGTCAAACATTGCATTTTTTAGCTAAATGGTTTTCGCATTGTGGCGCTCCCTATGGGTTAGGTCTGGACATCTATATCTTATTCCCCTGGTGCTTCGTGATCAATTTGGTGTTGATTACGTAAAATTTGAGAAAGTTGTTGTGAAAAACCTGTTTTTCAGGCGGACTTACATGGTATGTGAGGCTTTTTTGTAAAGCATCTGGAGCTGGTTGAGAAATTGTCAATTAGGACTATGCTGTGAGGGGCGTGGCCTCTCAAACTTTCCATTCAGGGCGTAATAACAAAGCCACCATTTTCCTTTGAAAAATTATAGCACAAATAATAGTGGGGACGCACGTTCTGTGAAACGTTTTAGAAAGTGTGCCGGAAGAAATAAGGAAAGAGAACAATAATTGCAGCCCTTCAGTGTTATTGAGCTCAGACCTCAGTATGACTGAACGCCTGCACTTAATTAATGACAGTAGACTATGAGTCAGGGGACTGCCAAAGTAATTTCAACTCAGCCTGAGTGGGGCATGAATGTCTGTATCAAATTTCATGGCACTCCAACCAACATTTTCAGAAGACAATAGAGGGTGTGTAGAATAACCATTTGATATACAGGAGGAATACAAGATAAATACAATGTTTCTTATTGCAGATATTTTCTATAATTTGAGTCCGGAGATATATATCATATGCAATATTTGCCATTACAGACTACAATTAGTTGTTTGGGCAGCATGCAAGTCTGTACCAAACTGAATGGCAATCTGTCCAAAAGGTGATGAGAAATATCATTGAATAAGGAAAAATCAACATTGCCATCCCACAAGGCTTTTTATTAATTTACAGAGGGAAGCTTAAAATAAAGACAAAGGGTTGTGTAGCTTACATTTACTTCATGTCACTGTTTACATCTGTCTGTCAGTCATTACACATACACACAGTTGGCATACTGTGTTTATTCTTGCCAAGTAAAACAGGCAGGCATGTACGTTCCTTAATGAGACGTTGGAGCTGCGGATTTATATAAATCACTTGCATAGCTCTTACAAATATACTGAAGAAATGACCAGCCATGTGAATGTATTATCTTTAATCATAAATATGGCAATGATTGTACGTGTCATTTCTCAGGCTTAATACATGTGGATAATTCAATGCTCGATCATTCAACTCATTGAATGTAGGTAATGGACGAGATATGTCTTGAACAAATATATTATTCAAGTCCACAATTATGGCCTACGATGATTGCCTTTTCAGTGGAGCAATATAGTTTGTTTATGTGTTATATAAACTTAGTTCTGAAATAGCATGGTAAAAATACAGACTGCAAATCTTTACTTATATCTGTACAAGCATATCATTTACATTATTTATGTCAAATGTGTTTTCCTTTTCCATTGTAGGGGCGTGATGTTGTGACCAGCAACCAGGGAGGAAATGGCTGCGTAAACGTACCAGGCATCAAGAAACACAGACATGTCACCATTGTGTAAGCACAGAGGATGGACAATGTGGAGGATGTGGTAGTGGCAAGTATGCTGATGTTCAAGAGTTTTGGAACACACATGCCTCCCCACCTTGAGTTTAAACTTAAGCCATAATTCATATTTATTGTTCTGTAATATAATAACAATGTATTATAAAAGTACAACCATCTTAAACTTCCTATGTTTTTCAAGACTATACGATCCATTTTGATTTCCTAATGGGATTTCTAAAATAAATAAACAAACTACGCTAACGAATGATTCAAGAAAGTTGAGAACTTCGACTTCCATTGACTTCTTTTAATGTTTGGTAATAAACAATAAGATCCTCTACATTGAAAAGAGCCTTTATTGTTTTTTTTAAAATGGAGATTCTAGGTTATTATGTATTTGGGGACTACATTTTTTTTTTTCAAATAACAGACCTATGCAGCAGGTGATGCAGAGTCAAATTAGGACATTGCTTCCATATAAGGGATCACAAGCCAAAAAGGTTTGGAATCACTGATGTAACACACTGCAGGCCATCCACTGTAGAAATGCATTTTAGTTTTATTTCGTCTTTTGTTTGTGTGTCCACTTTTTCAGTCTTTTCTAGTCTCTACTCTTTAATATGCCTCAGTAGATGAGATTCAAACTGATTGCAAGGCACTTTTTGCTGTGGATTAATTGGTGGTGATAACATGATGTTCATCGTGCTATGTAAGTTCTACACTATCAGGCCTAGCTAATAAGTGCTTTAATTGAATTTGTGATTGGATTTAATGGGACGCTGTGTGGAGATTTGAAGGGTCTGCCTTTTGTGAATGAATGCTTCACTCTCCTAAAGTTGTAGAAGCCTTTATGTCTATGGTGGACCAGTCAGCAGAATCCCTGGGTTCCTGAAAAGTATCTTTCTGGGAAAATGATATCACTGTGACTGTCAATATAGTCCAGTTCACTATGTAATTTTGTTGGAGTTTTTTGAGGATTAGGTAAACCATACATTTGAAATCATCAAACTATAACGAATCAGGAAATGCATGATTCCAATAAGCCAGTTTCAAATAAGCTAATATGATGGCCATCTTGGATTTGGAAAAAAATGATGACCTTCAAACACTAATTACTTAATATCTCACCTCCTACATTACATAGAATCAAGATTCTAGTAACCTAATCAACATGTTCGGGGTCAGGGAATCCAATGGTGTTAAATAAAGCTGTGGTCTCAAGGTCGGTAACCCTCGAACATCGTAGGTGGGCACCAGTGGTAAAGGAAGCAGTCCGACTGAAGAATGAGTCATTCTGGGATATATTATCCCGGGGGCAGGGTAGCCACTCAGTGTTGTATTTTCTCCGCCGCTGCTATAAAAATCCTTCTGCTCCTCATTTTCTATTTTTATTGATTTTTTGTACGTAGCTCCTTTTAGAAAATGGGCAGCGCGTAACGTAAATTGCGCAGCACGCGGCACATCATCACGTAGCCAACATCAAAGAAGAAAAATAACCTAACAGCGAGTGTGGCAGTTGTTGGCAGTAGTAGGCCTACATGGTTGTAAAGTTACATTGATTCTAGCGGCGAGTGAAGCGGAAGAGCGAAGAAAGGAGAGAGAGAGAGAGTGAGAGTAAGTTGCTAAAATGTGTCGCTACATGACAGTGTTAAAAACCCTCTGAGCCCAATTGTCATTTTATTTTATTTTATCAATAAACCGCAACCTCCATTCCGTTTTTCCTCTAGTAGACTACATTGTGTGTTTGTGTGTGTGTTGTCGCTCTTTTTGGATCACTCATAGCCTTTACAGGAGCTTATATCCAGTCAGGAGCTTGTAGCCTAGGTATTTTCGGGAACTTTGAAAAATTAATCCATACTGTTAGATCCGATGTTGTTCTTTATTGCCATATAAAATCCGTTTTCATCGCGTATTTTAGTTCGGGATTTATGCTAATCGTCTGTAAGCATGTGGTCATTAGCATAAATGCAGGGAAAAAGCCTATGGACTTTTTAAAAGAGCATGAATAGTTTCTATTATGTATAACTTATATTTATTTTATAATTTTCTCATCACTTTTTGACTCCCAATACTAAGAAGTGTTTTAAGCAATAACAAGCTTAATCAATGCCTTTTTGTGTCATATCAATAAATAATTGAGATATTTTTTGCTTTTTTTTTACTGTCTAATTTATCATTTCCTACATTCAAACGACATCACTGCAGCACACATATTCTGATAGTCCAGGTTGTGACCCAAATAAATGATAGCTTGACAGCTATGCATTATAGGGGTGATGAATGCAATCTTAATAAGAGAATAAATCCAGGCGAACCAAAACATCTCAAAAATGGCTTAGGGCTCAGAGGTTAAAAGGCTGGTACAAACTCTTAAGGGATGCACTGTGCACAATGTATATATACATACACTCAACAAAAATATAAATGCAACACTTTTGTTTTTGCTCCCATTTTTCATGAGATGGACTTAAAGATCTAAAATTCATTCCAGATACACAATATTACCATTTCTCTCAAACATTGTTCACAAATCTGTCTAAATGTGTGATAGTGAGCACTTCTGCTTTGCTGAGATAATCCATCCCACCTCACAGGTGTGCCAAATCAAGATGCTGATCTGACATCATGATTAGTGCACAGGTGTGCCTTAGACTGTCCACAATAAAAGGCCACCCTGAAATGTGCAGTTTTGTCTCACAGCAAAATGCCACAGATGCCACAAGCATTGAGGGAGCGTGCAATTAGCATGCTGACAGCAGGAATGTCAACCAGATCTGTTGCTCGTGCATTGAATGTTCATTTCTCCACCATAAGCTGTCTCCAAAGGCGTTTCAGAGAATATGGCAGTACATCCAACCGGCCTCACAACCGCAGACCACGTGTAACCACACCAGCCCAGGACCTCCACATCCAGCAGGTTCACCTCCAAGATCATCTGAGACCAGCCACTGAGACAGCTGCCGAAACAATTGGTTTGCATAACCAAACAATTTCTGCACAAACTGTCAGAAACCGTCTCAGGGAAGCTCAACTGCATGCTCGTCGTCCTCATCGGGGTCTTGACCTGACTCCAGCTCGTCGCCGTAATAGACTTGAGTGGGCAAATGCTCACATTCAATGGCGTCTGGCACGTTGGAGAGGTGTTCTCTTCACGGATGAATCTCGGTTTACATTGTTCAGGGCAGATGGCAGACAGCGTGTGTGGCGTCGTGTGGGTGAGCGCTTTGCTGATGTCAATGTTGTGGATCGAGTGGCCCATAGTGGTGGTGGGGTTATGGTATGGGCAGGCATCTGTTATGGATGAAGAACACAGGTGCATTTTATTGATGGCATTTTGAATGCACAGCGATACCGTGATGAGATCCTGAGGCCCATTGTTGTGCCATACATCCATGAACATCACCTCACGTTTCAGCAAGATAATGCACGGCCCCATGTTGCAAGGATCTGTGCACAATTCTTGGAAGCTGAAAATGTCCCAGTTCTTGCATGGCCAGCATACTCACCGGACATGTCACCCATTGAGCATGTTTGGGATGTGCTTGACCGGCGTATACGACAGCGTGCACCACTTCCCACTAATATCCAGCAACTTCGCACAGCCATTGAAGAGGAGTGGACCAACATTCCACAGGCCACAATTGACAATCTGATAAACTCTATGCGAAGAAGATGTGTTGCACTGCATGAGGCAAATGGTGGTCACACCAGATACTGACTGGTTCTGAGTCCCCAGACCCCCAATAAAGCAAAAAAATGCACATTTCAGAGTGGCCTTTTATTGTGGACAGTCTAAGGCACACCTGTGCACTAATCATGATGTCAGATCAGCATCTTGATGTGGCACACCTGTGAGGTGGGATGGATTATCTCAGCAAAGCAGAAGTGCTCACTATCAGACATTTAGACAGATTTGTGAACAATGTTTGAGAGAAATGGTAATATTGTGTATCTGGAATGAATTTTAGATCTTTAAGTCCATCTCATGAAAAATGGGAGCAAAAACAAAAGTGTTGCGTTTATATTTTTGTTGAGTGTAGTTAAATAATATACATTACATTTGCAGATGAGTCTAAAAAGCTGGGTTAAAAAGAAAGGCAGACGGGGACAATGAGGAGCTGAGGTTAGTACACTGTGTGCACAATTATTAGGCAAATTGTATATTTGAGGATTAATTTTATTATTGAACAACTACAGTGCTCTTGGTCAATCCAAAATGTTATTAATGAACCTAAACCTGAATGTTTACGAAAGTAAAAGTGAGGTTTTGTCTTTCTTACGAGAATATATATATATGTTTTGCTATTATCAGGCAACTATTGGGGTGCAGAATTATTCTGCAACTAAATAAAAAAACAAAAATGTTCCCATCTCACTTGTTTATTTTCATCTGTTAAAGTGAGAATAATAAAACAACTCAAAATTTACAAATAAAAATTTCCGACATGTAAAAAAAAAACAGTGACCAATATAGCCACCCTTCTTTGCAATAACTGTCACAAGCCTTCCATTCATGGAGTCTGTCAGTTTCTTGATCTGTTGACGATCAACTTTTTGTGCAGCAGCAACCACAGCCTCCCAGACACTGTTCCCGAGAGGTGTACTGATTTCCTTCACTGTAAATATCCTGTTTAAGCAGGGCCCACAGGTTTTCAATAGGGTTTAAGTCAGGTGAGGAAGGGGGTCATGTCATTATTTTTTCATCCTTAAGGCCTTTACTGGCTAGCCATGCAATTGAGTACTTCGATGCATGTGATGGAGCATTGTCCTGCATAAAAATCATGGTCTTCTTGAAAGATGCAGACTTTTTCCTGTACCACTGCTTGAAGAAAGTATCTTCTAGAAACTGGCAGTAGGTTTGGGAGCATCTTCAACCCGAAAAGGTCCAACTAGCTCATCTTTAAAGGCAACTATTAGTATCTTTAAAGATGAGCTAGTTGGACCTTTTCGGGTTGAAGATGGCCTCAAAATCAACTCCCAAACTTACTGCGAGTTTCTAGAAGATACTTTCTTCAAGCAGTGGTACAGGAAAAAGTCTGCATCTTTCAAGAAGACCATGATTTTTATGCAGGACAATGCTCCATCACATGCATCGAAGTACTCAATTGCATGGCTAGCCAGTAAAAGCCTTAAAGGTCACATATTATGCTAAATGCACTTTTTAAATGTGTTCTAACATATCTATGGGGCCACGGTGTGCCTAGAGACTGCCAAAATATCAAAAGAAATAGCAATCTCTCCTTTTCTCACTGTCCCCCTTTCTGAAACCCCCACCCCTCCCCCAATATACTCCAGTCAGAATTCTCGCCGACTATTACGTAATAGTCGGCACAGCCACATCCCCATATTTTCTTTATATGTCCATGCTTCCGATGCTTCCCCCCACATTAGTAACCAGAAATTTCCACCGTGCAGTGGTCTATGATTACCCCACCCCCCCATTTCTTATTGGTCCACGGCCCCGAGATCCCGTGCCCGAGATCCCATGAGATCGTCTTGAAAATTTTCCGAGCGACAGCCATGTTGCTTTCCCCGCTAAGCGACAAGATGCCCATAGCCTACAGCCTGAATGTTACATACTCCACTAATTTATCTTAACCACAGCAGTCTATGCCTACAATGGATAGGAAGCTACTTGTGGGTTTTTGCCAACAGTGAAACTGAAAGAAATGTTTTTATTGGTATTTTTGCCTGACTGGTGTATAGCTATTTAGCTTTGGGACAAGCATTCAGCTTTTGCTCATAAAAACATAATTCTATTACCCACACCAGTCTGGAAATGCCTCGTTTTTAACAGGACAAAGGATTGTAACTTAATAGTGTGGAAGTCAATTTTGAAGATATTTTTTTCACTGATTTGTGTGGTATTTTTAGCCGGTAGCTCACGGGCTAGCTTCGAGACAAGCAATGAGATTTTGTTCATAAAAACATAATTATTTTACCCACACCAATCTGGAAATGCCTCGTTTTTAACAGGACAAATGATTGTAACTTAATAGTGTGGAAGTCAATTTTGAAGATATTTTTTTCACTCATTTGTGTGGTACTTTTAGTTTATTTTATCGTCTGAGTCTTATTTTTAGCGTCAGCGCCCATGTAGCTTCTGTTGTAGCACCAAGTTTTGCTCATAACACGCTGTTTATACTCCCCACAGCAGTCTGAAAATGACTCGTTTTTAACATGACAAAGGATGGGAAGATATCAAACTTTGAAGCTACTGTTTTCACTGGTTTTAATCATGTCAGGTCATGTCAAACTGTTCTCTTAGCTTAGCTCCGGCCCGGAGCCACTGTGTTCGCAGTCGCGACTCACGTAGTGTCTCTCTAGTATCGCAAGAGCACGGCAGAGACGGTGGAAGAGCACGGCAGAGACGTTGGGAGAGCCCCATGGCCATATAAAGAAAGCCCGGCAGAGAGGTGGGAGGGGCCAGCCAGATCGCACAAATATAGGTCATCCTGAGACCGGGGGCCTATCCGAAAAGTCCAATCTCCTAACCTATAAGCCTCCTTTCCTATACCTTAACCCCTAAACGTCATCGAGGTTAAGGAGAGATGAAAGGTGCTTCCGATCGAACATAGGAAAGGACTGCGCTGTTTCAAATGAATTCGACTCCACTTTTCCTAACCGACGTCATTGCGCGACGGCGAGTATTGCTGACGTGAGTCAATAGCGTGAAACTACACTATTCTCCGAAAATTGACTACAACAAGCGCTCGTTTGATCCATGCGTTCTTTTCATATTGATTTTAATCAGGTGGTCGCCAACAGAGTGAGAATCACTTCCATATATCCCAATTCACATGTGGAATAAAAAGAGGCTACATGTTGATGGTTGATGTTGAAATTAACTGCCCCCAGTAACTTCATTAAATGTGAAGTTGGTATTTTATTTTCTTATGGTGTAAATTATGTGCTACGAAAATAACTCTTATGATGTTGGTCTTTTATGAGTTCTTTATTATCTTAATGGGGGAGGGGAGGGGGGTATTTTGTTTTAGCCGAGTTAAATCTTCCAATCTCTTCTCCTCTCCTCTCTTCTGTTTTACCTCTCGTTCGTATTCGTGTAGAGTCGGTAAACTCCGGCGGTGGCCTGTTGCTTTAAATCTTGCCGCCGTAAAGGATTATGGGATACCACTATCTCCTTTCCTTTAGCATAGGTTGGTCCGGAGTAACCTATGCTAAAGGAGGGTTAAAGGATGAATCGAGGCTCCTTTCCTATGCCTTTCCTAAGCATTTTGAGAATTCGGATCACCTATCCGCCGAGTACTTCCGGTTCATCTCGATAGGAAAGGAAATTTCCTATGCAAAAAATACTTTTCGGATAGGCCCCAGAGGACAATCAGGGTATAGAGGCTTGCTACACTACATGATCTGAATGGGTTTTTCAGCAAACATCTAAAAAAATATGTATTAGGGACTACTTAGACCATATAAAATTGACAGCAAAGTGCATAATATGTTACCTTTAAGGATGAAAAATTAATGACATGGCCCCCTTCCTCACCTGACTTAAACCCTATTGAGAACCTGTGGGCCCTGCTTAAACGGGATATTTACAGTGAAGGAAATCAGTACACCTCTCGGAACAGTGTCTGGGAGGCTGTGGTTGCTGCTGCACAAAAAGTTGATCGTCAACAGATCAAGAAACTGACAGACTCCATGAATGGAAGGCTTGTGACAGTTATTGAAAAGAAGGGTGGCTATATTGGTCACTGTTTTTTTTTTTTGTTGACATGTCGGAAATTTTTATTTGTAAATTTTGAGTTGTTTTATTATTCTCACTTTAACGGATGAAAATAAACCAGTGAGATCGGAACATTTTAGTTTTTTTTATTTAGTTGCAGAATAATAGCAAAACATATATATATTCTCGTAAGAAAGACAAAACCTCACTTTTACTTAAACATTCAGGTTTAGGTTCATTAACATTTTGGATTGACTGAGAGCACTGTAGTTGTTCGATAATAAAATTAATCCTCAAAAATACAACTTGCCTAATACAGTTTTTGCCTAATGCTTACACATTAATAGTGGTTGCTAAGCCCAAAGCATCACCACCTCTAACTTTGGTGACCATGCCCTAAACACAAGCACCAACCCTAAAAACACAATAAGTGCTTTGCACTGTGTTTGAAATTCTCCAACACACTTTTTGAAAAACACTACACACAGTGTTTTACATAAGACACATTGGTCAAAAAGGAAATCACCTGCAATCCTTTGGAAAACACATCTATTTAAAATACAAAACACAACTAAAATTGGAAAAGCACACAGATTCAAACACATGAAAAATAAAAAATAAAGCTAATATAATACCAATCAGTGTGAGCCTTAGCATTACACATAGACCTCAGGTGAGCTCAGCTCCTTTGTGAGACAGTAAGAGTCAGGGGAAGAGGACAAAAGAGAGCGGCAGGAGGACGATGACAAAGGAGACAACAGACGGAGAAAGGGTCACTATAGTGGACCATGTTATAGATCATGGCCTAACAATAAAGGAGGCTGGTCTGAGATTCCAGCTCAACAACACAATAGCTCCATAATTAGGACATTTAGACTGGATATCAAGAATATTTTTGCTGTTGCTTCTGAAAGGATGACATTGCATGTGATGTCGATGAGGCGATGTAGCCAGACGCAAACAGGAGGCGGTATCCAAAGGATTCATAATCCACTCGCCCCATTCCTTACAACACATCTTTTTTTTACTGTAATTGTTTCAGAGTTCATAGTGACACACTGAATTGCTTGTTGAACTGCGATCCTACCTATTTGTTGTGTTTTTTTCTTTTGTTGGCCAAAACCATGAAATTGCAATATAAACTTGTTTTCTTTTCTAATTGAAAATATAGTGGATCAATCTTTCCAAAAAAAATCTGCAAAAGGTTGGATACGGCACGCAAGGCGATATTTCCCCCGTTGCTTGGCAAGGGAGGACATTGCCTGTGACGTGGATGAGGTGATGTGGCCAGATGCCAACAGGGGACAGGATTCATAGCCTAAATGTCTTCCAATCATCCCTTAGAACACTATGTTTTGTAGAATATTCTATTTGTACCATTTCTTTTTTTACTTTTGCAAAAACCTGAAATGGCAAAATAAAATAAAAAATCTGAAGCGTTTACATTTTGTTTTCATGTGTCTAGATCAACTGTAGTGGATCAATCTTTCACAAAAAAAAATCTGTATGAGACTTTTAAAGTCAAAAACCATCCAAAGTACTGAATACAGCTTTGTTTTGCATAAAGCACATCTGTGTGTTGTTGCTGCTAGAAAAGAGTAATTCAAAAGTGTATGTGTGTATTGTTTTGATGCTAAAAACAGTTTTGAAATGGGATTGTTAGGTTTTGTTTCAAGAGTTTCGTTTTGCCGTATACGTTAGAAGTTTATCTCCATGTGCTTTGTCCTATTCGGCCTGTGTGTTAAGTTTTGACACAGTGGGCCAAAGTCTGCAACATGTGTGTAAGCATTCGGCAAAAACTGTAATTGTGCACACAGTGTAAAGCAAATTAGGGAAGCAAATTTTCAAGCTAATGAGAATTTTCTTTTGGATTTGAATGCATAATGCTAGGTGATATTATTTGAACATTACAAATACATGTATATAAGGTAATTTGAAGGAAACAAATAAGATTTCTAGCATTTCTTACTTGTTCTTACTCAAGTTTATTACAGAAAATACAGGTAGACTAAGTAAGGGAGGAAAGAGAAGTGACAGAGAAGCAAGGAGAACAAGAGAGAGAGGGTGCAGTGGTAGATCCTGAGAGGTGTTTTGCCCATGATTGCAGGAGATTTCATTTTTTAACAATGTGTCTTATGTAAAAAACAGTGTGTAGTGTTTTGAAAGAAGTGTGTTGGAGAATTTCAAACACAGTGCAAAGCACTTATTGTGTTTATAGGGTTGGTGCTTTTGTTTAGGGCATGGTTACAAAAGTAAGAGGTTGTGATGCTTTGGGCATAGCAACCACTTTTAGTGTTTAAGCATTAGGCAAAAATCTGTAAATAAATTGTGCAAAATAATTTTTGCGTTGTGGCATTTTTAGTTTAAATATTCATTTCTATACAAAAATGTCAAAATCTGTAAATGAAGACACAAAAGGCAAAGTTACAACACCAATAATCCTATCTACAGTAATACACAGGACTGTGAGAATAGGATTTAAGTGCGTATTCTCCTCTCAAAATGCACCAGATTCATGGATTCCAATGTACTGGGTACAAAAAAAATTCGGCCGGGGGAGGGGGCATGCCCCCAGACCCCCCTAGAGGGTTCGGGGACCAGAGCACCGCTGTTGAAAAAAATCCTGCGGGAAACACTGCCACTCAGGGGCGGATCTACCGGGGTGGCATGGGGTGGCAACTGCCACCCTAAAAAAAAGCCTTGCCACCCCAGCTGCCACCCCAGTTGGCAGCTCCCAATTAAACATTTATTTCTGGCTGTTAAGAGACATTTACGAGCGCGAGTTTCAAATGTCCGACTGCAAGTGAATGCAGCCAGGTAATATTGCCCCACCCCGATCCCCCGCGACCCACTCCCGAGACTCCTAACCGCTCCCAACGGCACTGATTTTGAATACAAGGCGCGCGAGAGACGGATCCAAACCTCTAGACTAACGAAGCAAGCAGCACAGGAGAGACTACACTCTCCAGGTATTACTGATCAACTGTCTATCTATGAAGAAATGACAATAATGAGAAAAGAGCAGGGCTAATGTAGTGGTAGTTTTCCTATAAAGTTATTATGCTGCTGTGTTGTGACAATGCCTAGCCCTAGAGGTTAATAATAACGTTAGGAACTCGTGAATGCTTCGGAAAAACTACAATAACGTTCACATGAGCGACGATTGTGCACTACTGTAGGCTACTGATCCAAATTCCAACTCATTACTTGTGTTACAGTTTAGTACAATATTTATTCATTTATATTTGGTTGCTCCACCTTAAGTCAGCCCAGGCAGGACAGGATAGTTAAGTTTCGTTTTTCATCTCCGTGTTGGACAGTTGTTCGCTCAGCTGAAGGGCTCGAGCCTCACGGAGCAGACAGCGGGAGTCAGTCTAAAGTCAACGAGGATCACTCTCAAATCAAAAAGCTAAATTATAAAATAAAGCAATCTCTTCCTCCCTTTGTCCACTGCACACTTAGTCACTAGTAGCTTAAAGGAAGTACATGAGGATTAAAACCTCATTTTGCACTTTGTTATTTTTGAATATTTGAAGATTGCAGGCTATAGTAAAATACCACCCAGCCACTACATTCTCAATGATAGACGTGAATAATCACTTCTTATTGTTTTACTATCTAAACCAATTTTTTTTAACAATAGAGGAGAATCAATATTTGAAAGCAATACAGAATGCATGATATTACTGCATTTTATTTTATTCTATTCTAAATGTTGTCAATTACTTTACATAAACTTGATGCAAACAAATTCACCAGAATGCAGGAAATGAAGTGATGAATGCTCAAAAATTTCTGGGGGGACACCCCCAGACTCCCCATTTAAAAAGTATCCTAAACCAAGGTTTAATCATAACCTACACCCTTGAAATTCATCAATTATTTTGTTTAATTGTATCTATAGGTCTTTGTATAAGGATACTTCCTAATTCTTATCACACTATTTTAAATTAAAGTCTTAGGTTGTGCTTATCAATTGCTCATAATAACCAGTAGGCCTATTTCTGTGTTGGACATTACTGAACCTCTTCCCATTTACAGTGTGTTTAACAGGTCACTGTTTGTGACTAAACATAGGAAAATGCCACACAATATTTATATGAATGATTTTATCTGTATTGTATGTAAATTACTACAGTATTTGAATAACTTGATATTTGCACTCAAGTTAGACTGATGATTGACATCTGATGGGAGTATCTCATATTAACACAGACAAATACCAAAGACTCACTGTTAACCTTATTGCAGCCCTATTTGCATAGATTTTGAGCCCCATGCTGGTGTATTAGTGCAGGTGTTTGTTGTGAGGCAGGTAATGCAGTAATTATTCAGTAATAATAATCTTTTTTTTTTTTTAAGATATTTTTTGGGCATTTTTATGCTTTATTGATAGTGCAGAGAGACAGAGATGAAATGGGGCAGAGAGGGGAGTGACATGCAGAGAACGACCGCGGGTGGGAAACGAACCCGGGTCTGCTGCTGGGCCCAGCCCAGGGGGGGACGCCTTACCAACTGAGCTAAAGTCGCCCCCAGTAATAATAATCTTTAAATGTAAGGCTTCACTCGTGCTACAATACATTAAGTATTATGTTATTTAGTCAACATATCTAAATGTGGGGGCTTTCCCAAGTAAATATTTATTTATATGGCTTTAATTAAATCTGCATACTGTATACATCCGCCACAGGTTGCCACCCCTTAAAATCTCCTGCCACCCTCTTGCCACCCCATGAATATTTTTCTAGATCCGCCCCTGCTGCCACTGATCCTTGAAAAGTCTTAAGTCATTAAATTTAAGTTTTGATTTTCACTATAAGGTCTTAAAATGTCTTAGAAAGTCTGGAATTGTTTGAGGAGAGGCATTGTTGTGCCTACAGCTAAGCTGCAAAGTACAACAAAAGCCTATGGGAGAAACTGGCTTTATGAAGCCTGATCACAAAACTCTTGGGGCCTACCTGGGTAAAGGAAAGCCTTGATTTGAGTTTTTGGGAGCCAAAACCTCCCAGAACAAAGAGTCATAAAACAAAGGAACCCGGCCTAGTTTCATCACTTGGAGGATTGGCCCCCCAATTGGCTGAGATCTGCGGGTCAACAATGTGACCCAGCACTGATAAAACCAGTAGACACCCCAAAATCCTTGCCTTTCGCAGTGGAGCCTACACAAAGCGGGGACAAATATGCTTGCTTTATAAAAATTAATGTTTATCATTAGTGTTACAATCCAAAACAATGGCAACTTTTTTCCAGAGGGGTATACTACGAAGCAAACTCAACAGAGCCCGACTCTCTTTTTTTGATCTGGTTCAACATGACACATACCCTCGCTCAGAGCTAACCGGTATCACGAAGGAAGTTATCAACCTCGTATGTTGAACGAGGGTTTCGGCTTCAGGCTCTGTGCGAAACGGACTGATTGCGTGCAGCTGAGTAAAACAAAAGTGTGTCGCCAACTTCATTCAAGAGGAAGAGTTTGTCAGTCTGAATTATTACAGCAGAAAACAGAGAGCCGAAAAAAACTCTTACTGCAAATTAGGAGAGTGGAATGCTGCCAGCATGGAAATTATTTATTTATTTTGCCGATCGTTCTCGCAGTGCATAACGTGACATTATAAAACAATGAAACGTTGAACTCGGATTTAAACACTACGCCATTTAGCCTAATATATATATAGGCTACTTTGCTATATTTATAGCACTACGCCTATAGTCCCACACTTAAGAATGTAATTTAAGTCTGACACTGTCCCCAAATGAATAGCCTATGGAAAATCACTTTAGTTTTGGGCCACATCATAATGAATACAATTTTGATTTAGACTATTAGCCTTTTATTTGAATCTTACAAATACCAATAGGCCTACATTAAAAAACCTGTAGTCTGGATTTTTCGGACAAATATGAATCTACTGTGAGAAGCTTAACCTGCGAGTCTGCCGCGATGTCCGAACTGTGACAGCTGTCACGTCCCAACTGTAATCGCTACTGATGAAAAGAAAGAAGCCTACAGTGAAATAATGTTGCAACCTGTGATTTTATAAAACGCTTTATTAAGAGCCAGTGTGTGCAGATCGCCAGGTAAAATCATTTGAGGTGAGAGCATGGCGCTGCATACAGTAGGTCTAGGCTGTTTTACATTTTCTACATCAATAACTGTATGCATGTGGCAAAAAGCCCCAGCGCGAAGTCACGGCTTCGTTTCGTTCATTATATTACTGATCAATAGCCTAAGTTTACTTATTTAACGAGTTTCCTCCGTGAGAATGTATCGCTCAGACAATATAGTCAGGTCCGCGGGATTTCAAAATGTGTAGTTTCCTTAAAGGGCAGCGCTCTAAGAGCCGAATTTAAGCTCAAACTCTGGAACAAAAACTGGTCTGAGCAGGTTAGCCGTGCAGCCTCTGTTACCACGGTGATCAAGCCAGGTAGAAAGAGAGCCACCTTTCGTGATACTGAAAACTCTGGCTTTAGACTACACAGACCTCGCTCAGCCCTTAATCTCGCTTCGTAGTATACCCCTCAGAGGCCTTTTTCAGGAAGCGGGTTTGCGTAGCTTTTTTATGTAGGCTCAATATTGCTTCTAATACGGAAGCGTAATGATTGTTTTGACAAAAAAATTTTGCCCTGTTTTTTCTGAATTGCAGAGGTGATTAGATCAGATTTATGAGACAATAGAGGAGGTGTTGTCTGAAAGTTTCTAGAATAACCATTTGATATACAGGAGGAATACAAGATAAATACAATGTTTCTTATTGCAGATATAAGCATTCTATCATTTGAGTCCGGAGATATATCATATGCAATATTTGCCATTGCAAAACCAAACCATAAAACAACATAGGCTATATAAAACAAATCAAGTATTCAGGCTAAATTAAACTGGTTGTTGTAGGCCTAAATGTTTTGGGAATTGTTCATCCACGGCTTATTTCAGACTGTTTGGATACGCTTGTGTGTCGGTGGTTACTATGGCTCTGTTGCAGCCGAGGCTCCAGTTGCCCTTCGTAGCGAAAATGATAGTGCAAATGAATGACTGGCGGCTGCCACTAACATTATGGAGGTTTTGGTGTGCGCGCAGGGTTATTAGTAGGACTTTTGCAAATGACAAGCTTTCTTTCTGTTCTTTTTTCACGTAGTCCCATAGTCACACCTACTAGTGAAGGTCGCGCAGCTGAGCTAGGAAGTGCTAGGTTCCGGTTTCTGCTTCAAAATAAAAGTCAGAATTGACTTGACGTTTTGCCAGTTAGATGATTTTAATGTGAAGTTACGCTGTAGGACATGTTCCGTTTGAATTAACAGTAACTTAACTGCGAGCTATATGTATAGTTTGTGGTTTTCAGTTGTTCTAACATTACTAGTTGATGCAACAGCATGTGGAATTGTAGAGGGAATAATTGAAGTTGCAGTTAGTGGGCCAGGTCCAGTCAGTCAAGGAGGAACAACACAGTATCAACAGACCAGAAGCTTTGTGTTAGTCAAGAGATGCCCACAGATGACCAACTCTATTCACTCAAATTATTGTCATTATTGCATCCACTTTTCAGTTTGTTTGCTTGTGCTTGCCAGCTCTGGCTGTAGGGTGCATACTTTCTGCTCTATAATGCAAAATAAACAACATATGTTTCCCGGTAAAGCCAACGTTTTTGTATGTGTAGCACCAGTCTGATATTTCCATTGCTCTGTTATATGTAACATTAAAATAAAGCTATGAAAAAGATGTGTGTTATGTGACGTTAAATTGCATACTGTTGGATCGGGTAGCATAAACTTGCATTGCAGTGTTGTTAATGTGAAAAAGCTCAGCATGTCTTAGGCCTTTCACACCAAAAAGAACCATGAGCCAGTTCCAGGCTGGTGCTGGGGTCAGTTCAAAACTGGTTACAGCCTTATCCCAGTTATGAACCGGTTGGTTTCACATCGACCGGAGACAGCCATGGAGCCAGCAAGAGAGCAACGTCATGACGTCACTGTAAACGTGTGTGTACGTCGCCCGACGCCGCTGCTCTTGTGGCTAACGCTACCGCTAGCTTTAAGCACAACAACAGCGGCAAATACGTCTTATTTTTACACGTGTTGGCTCTCGCTTTGCTTTCCTAACCAAACAGGACCCATACAGCGTATTCTCGCTGGTCAATTTGATCGCTACGTTCGGTAATTATGTTATGTTTACGTCTCGTAGTAGCAAACTCAATGTTTTTCTACTGGCCTATATGTTAGGGAAGTATGGGGATTGGAACGTGAACATATCTTTAACACTTTGTTTCCTGTCTGTTATCAGGACCCCATCGTGCAGCCCAACCTGGACCCTGAATCATCAAATCATGAAAATAAATAATAAAAATAATTAATGAAAATTAAGATTCAACACTGGCTTTATTCAACATCTAGATGTTTCAAACAAAAGTTGTTATACAAAAATGTATTGTTTTAATGTAATCAACTAGCAGAGCTTCATGATATCTATTATTCCAAAAGTGTACCCTATTCACCTGCTGTGTCACACATTAAGTGAACTATTCCCATTGAGAAATGTTCTGCAGAGACTCAGTGTAAATAGTAGGCTAGTTTGCTGTTTGGACAGTCGATGGCAGTGCTGCAAGACACTACAAAAGGTGGTATATGTGGTTGGATAAGAAAAATACAAATCAGATTAAACAAAATCTGATGTACTTTTTTATTTTATTTAATGAAGGTTGAATGAATGAATCAATTTATCAGTGATGCAAGACACTACAAATGCTCCAGGGGCTGGAAATTGTACATCAGAGCCACACCTTTACATTTTTTAACTGATAAATATCATTATGAAACTCTCATTATACACATTGTTTTTCAGTGTGATGTAAAATAACAGTGAACCCAGGGGATAGTTGTTCTTTTAATAAAATACTATTTCTTAAAATACATGCTAGAGTACATTAAACTAAAATACTCATTTAATGTTTAAAGTATTATTAAATAAATGTTTAATTTAGCACTCAAACAGGGTTAAAACCGGGGGTTAAACCTTGCTAAACTATAAATTTGTATAAAATAAAATGTAATTTAACCTTACATAATGAGAGATGACTACAATAAGCCAAACGTAACAACTCATTTTAAACCTTGCAGAACAATAAATAAATCGATCTATCTATTGAGCCTACTGGCTAAGCTATCAGCTAGCGCGATCTTTTACATGTTGTTTGAGTTTCACACAGATAGTATAATATACTATCTGTGTGAAATAAACTATCTATAGTTAGCTTACTCGCTAAGCTATCGCACCATCAGCTATCGCGATCTTTTCAAATGTTGTGTATGTCCACATTGCTTTGCCGTAGCGTAGCGGTATCTATGGTGACAACGTCAAGTGTCGATACGTCATCAGTAGGCGCAGGACCCCGATCAGTAGGCGCAGGACCACCGGCAAACTCGCTGGTGTTCGCTTCTCTCGCTCGTTCCTGTGGCTCTCTGCCTCACAGACTCACATGCATTGGCAACTCACTCACTCCCCCTCCCAACCAGAGTCTCCTGGGCGCGCATCTGTGACGTAGTCTGCAGTGCGCCCTATGTGTGTTACTGTTACTTTTATCAGGTGATAAATTATCACCATGTGAAAACAACGAGAGGGGGAGAAAAAAAGACGAGGGCTCTTGTGTTCTTATGACAGCCGAACGAGCGGGTGGAGGGGGGCGCACATGACGGCGATGGTGGCCGTCGTTCATAGCATGGACCTTTTTTGTAGGTTCATGCTTATGAGAAGAAGCACACAGGCGAACGACCGGGGGAGGCGGGCGCACATGACAGCATTAGTGGCCGCTGTACACCAGGCCCCCAGGATGCTGCCTTCTCCGAGCAGCCAGCATGGACTAGTGGCCAACCCATTGGTACTGCATGCTGTGAATGGGAGCTTATTTTCCATGGAGCCCTGAGGCAGATTTCCCCGTCCACACAATACAAGCGGCGAACAAGATTGTGTCTCCGCAAATTTTTTCTGGATATCAATCATAGGCTCATACTTATCTTTAGACCATGTACTAATAAAACTGAAGTTTTCTCATTTAAAAACGCCACCTCAAGCGTTTTATTAGCCCAACGGCTTTCAACGTCTTTCAGTTTGTTTTCGCGGGAGGAGGAGGGGTGGGCAGCCGTGGGCAGCTGAATAGAGTCGTAGTGAAATAAATGTTTCGGTTTTCTGCTCCGGCCTCCGAGAGGGCAGTGTTTCTTTATAGGTCCATGACTCTTTCAGTGCGAGGCTCCATTAACTTCTCGTGTCTGAGGTTTTTCCTTTTACTTAACATGAAGGACGTTGATGATTTTTAGGCATGTGACTTTTTAACATTACAGTCGCCGAGGGATTTGTAGACTGGTTCAGCTGTTAGTCGCGTGAGCTCAACTCTCACGTTCCTCTTCTTGCGATCATTGCGATTCACCATATATTGATCCATTTATTCAAAAGATCCATCGGCAAAGGATGGGTGCATTACGGGATCATGTACAAAAACTAGTTGCTCATCCAGCGGCAGCCTCACTATCACCTCCAGCTGTGCTGATGAGCTCTAATAATCTCTAATGGGTACTATGCCATTTGCGCTACCCATGGTGTGGAAAACACACATCATTGAAATGCCTGTAACAGGCACGGATGTATTGATTACTTGAATGATTATGGGAGACCTACGTAATTTTTATAATATTGTTAGTGTAATATAACCAACTGTTTAACTTTACATTGAATTTTTAAGCTTGTGTAATTTGTAATATAACTGATACCCACAGCAGGAAAATAAAACTAATTCTAACCCATTCTGATTAGGCAATTGCTTTGACAACCACACATTCGGTCTTATAATTAAACTTTAAAAAGCTCACTTTGGCATTTGAACATTTGTTTGCTTTATTTCAATAGAGCACTAAGAACTTTGCTCACTACCTAACAGCACACGCTACGAAAACAGCGCTAACCCACTAGCTGGTTTAGCTTACATTAGCTAATATTGCTGCCCTGATGGCAGGAGTAGTCTTCGTTTAGAACTTGTGAATCACTATATTACTTAACAACAACGGGGTGTCATTTTAAGATTACATACAGAGAATCATCGGGGATATGTAATTTATACTTCCATGGTAGATAAACAATACAACTGTGCTCGTCTCCGTTTAGCTTCAGCTTAGTTTACGGCATGGACATATTAGACTGTTACACTGCTTTCTTCATCCAAGAACGTCAGTGAAACGTACACTGCGCGTCACGCTTAAGGGGCGTGTTGGCACCGTGTACGCGGAAGCGAATACTTCCTGTATGGTCGCCCTGCGCCAATGAGCAGCTTTCATAGGAATGAATGGCTTCAACGTTCCAAC
Source organism: Hyperoplus immaculatus (assembly GCA_949357725.1). Classification (NCBI taxonomy): domain Eukaryota; kingdom Metazoa; phylum Chordata; class Actinopteri; order Uranoscopiformes; family Ammodytidae; genus Hyperoplus; species Hyperoplus immaculatus. The sequence goes on from OX442362.1 coordinate 29,120,951, forward strand.
GGTTTTCAGTCCGCTGTCCATTTCTTTATAGGTCCATGCTGTACACAGCACAGCCTACACAGCCTGCCTACCAGGTAGCTGGTTTTGAGGCAACCCAGAGTTTGTTCGCTCTGAGTTAGTGGAAACTCTGGGTTTTCCGTTTCAGGTAGCAGGTTCAGCGCAACCGAGGGTCAGTTACTGCGGCAACATACGCCGTGGGTCTAACCTGCTCGGGAGGTGGTTAGTCCTACCCTGAGTTTGTTTTCACTTTACGCTGCAGCTCCGACTGAAGAAAGAGTCACTGTCACACGTGTCCCTGTACAGTTTGAAGCAAAATCACTTCATAAAAATCTCCATCGGGATGTTTTTATCATTTCCTGATGATTTTACGTTTGACCGATCATTTATCTGATCAGTAGCCTTGTTCTCAGCCCTCGGTCCGTTCATAGGCGGCCACCTTACACATCGTGACATGCTCTACATTCAGATTAATAAACCTATTTGTATTGTATGTTTTTTAACGTCTGTGCCACTGAACAGATTTATGTCAGGTGGATTCATGTAACGCTGCGGCTGCACTCGATCGTTACAGTTCACTTCTGCGATCCTAAAGTCACAGACGAGCCTCGTTAAATAGCCTAATATGAATATAAAAATTATATAATAATTTAAACTGTGATCACTTGAGGAAAATGGATCTGGTAATAAATCAATCAGGCTCTTCAATGGAAACTGTCACCTAATGTGTCTTGACGTTAATGTCTTTCACTCCCCATATAAAGAAGCGACAGTCTGTTCTGTTTACTGCACAGTGGGCTATTAGCTATAGCTTGCCAACATATTATACAGCAAATATAAAACACTGTCAGCAATGCTGTGCTGCGCCAGCTTTATTACTTTACAGCTGATATGCGTAACTTTTTAAAATAGACTATGGCTTCTCATACGGAAGCGAAATGATTCTCTTGACAACAAATGTTTGCTCTGTTTTTTTTCTGAATTGCCGAGGAGATTAGATCAGAGTTATGAGACAATATCCCGTTAATTCTTCTCCATAGGCTACCATAAACTCATTCGTTAATATTTCTAACTCTAGTGGGAGGAGCGGAGATTTCTTTTTTTCTTTTTTGAGAAGTGGAGAAGTGGGAGGATCAAGCATTTGTTTCTTCTGTTTTCATGGTGAATCATGTTATCAGCGATCCATTGATGATGGCTTTTACGCACATGCTCCACCCAGAGTGAACACGCTCAGAGTTGATAAACCCAACGCTGATCCACTGTTCTGAAACCGAAAACCCAGAGTTACTCATCAACCCTGCACTCTGAGTTTACCAACTCAGAGCGCAGGATTAAGCTCAGAGTATGTAAAACCAGCTACCTGAAACAGGCCCCTGGTCCTTATGAGAGGAAGGCTAGTGGCTACACATGCGAAAGAACGGGGGAGGCGGGCGCTTGGCAGCATAAGCGGCCGATGTACCGAGCCTGGTCCTTATGAGAGGAAGGCGAACGAGCGCCGGGGGCGGATTACTCCGACTTCACAGAGAGTTTTTGGTCCAACGTCACACAACCACGGCATCACATTTATTACGGGCAGCCTCTTACAATATGTCCATGTCAGCACCAAGGGAGGTGCACACCGTTTATTAAGGCGAGACACGGCAGGCAAAAACATCGTTTTTTTAAGCACTGGTCAATTTTGAGATTTGTGTCTATTTAGCTTCCATAACATGTCTTCTTTCATACTAGTATGGATAAAAGGTCCAAAATATACGTTTTAGGTGTTTATTTTACTAAACTTTGACTGCTTGCGTCTGTATTTTGCTCCTAAATTCGTCAAAAGTGAGCATTCTAACGTAACATATAGCACCGCGACCGCTGTATGAATCATAATAACCATGGTACTGTTGGAAAGCTCTGAATCTCAAGCACAACGTTATCTGATCCAAATATGGTCATTTCCTTTGTGTCAGTAACCAATCGTGAAAGTGTGAGGAGGGATTCAATGCTAGGAAAGCGACCTCATTGGCTAATGCACATTTCTGACGATGTGATTCGCTAAAAGGCATCACGTGATGCTAGCCCCGGGTAGCTCGAAAATCACAAAATAAAATGGGAAAAACGTCGAAAATATGCCAAACCAAGACAAAAAAAATACTTAATCAATTGGCTACGGGCATTACATGATCGCCATTTGAAGGGGAGAAGTGTTAAAGACATGTAAATCACGCCGATCACGTCGGAGAGACACAGACTGTCAGACGATCAGAGGGGAGATGGTGGGGAGAGAGAGCGTCTGTGCCGACAGGAGCAGGTTGACAGACAGTGGCTAATAATGAATTAACCACGTTTAAATTAGCATGTGGATGTAAATGTTACTATGCTATGGTTTATATATGTTAAACAGTGGTAGGCCTATATGGCATTGAGGGGTGCAGGGCCTAATTCAATAAATTACTCTAGCTATAATCAGTGATTATCAGCAGAATTCACGTTTTTATCTTTAACGGCCGTTTTCTCAAAATGAGCTTTTTCCAATACTCTGCGAAAGATATCTCAACTTCTAGACCACTGACATCAACCAAACTTTCTATGATCATTCATAGCACTATTTTAAAGGTTTTTACACAAGGATTTGTTAATATATTGTTAATTGTCTGATTTATGATACATTTTCCTCCTAAAAACATGCCGAAAATGCATTTCCTAGACATGTACATAGTCTTTTTGGATTTATTAAATGAAAAAAGGCTGTATCCAAAATCTGTTGTGTAAAAACTTTAGAAACTAATATGTGGTTAAAATAAAATAGAGATTTTAACTCTGGCTTTATCCAACATCTCAAAATTTTTCTCGAAAAATGACCCAAATTTACGCTAATTGGTTAAATATTGCCATATTTGCATATTTAATAAAATATTAAAGAAAAACATGTAATACAAAAAATAATTGTGTTAGTGTCAGTAATCAACTGGCAAAGTTTCATGATGATATCTATAAGTTAAAAAAAAATCCCTATTCACCTGGGGTGTCTCGCCTTAACTAAAAGTCTATGTAAAGTAGGCTACATTTGCGAGTATTTTTATAAAATAAAACATAGTGCTTTAGTGATAATGCAGGAGGGCTAGATCAATAGGTATGAATAGCATCCAGGAATGGTGCATCGGTTAGAATGCAAGGAATGATGATGAGACTTTGCTTTCATTAGACTACATTATTCTCAGCCGTATTTATTTAAATCCTCTGATTGTCTTCCAGTTTTATTCTCATGAACTCAATACAGGAGAATTAAACAATAAGGCAGGTAACAGAGGGACGATGAGCCACCTGCTGTTTACGCTCGCAGGAATCTCTCTCTCGGACTAACAGGCAGAAAACAAAACTTAACTTATACACTATAGACTGGGAGCAACTGCTCTTAAAGCGACAGTAACCATTATAAATGTCAGAGCCTTGTATACACATAGACTACTATTATGGAGCAAAACCTGTTCTGCATTTAAAGTGTGGCTGCTATCTTCAGGGGGTTAGTGGTGATAAACAATTAGTGAGTGGTTGTAATGAGTCATAATTAGTTTTCTCAGTTTACAGATTAACAGAAGATGAAAAAATCTGTTTCCAAATAAAATAATGCTGGATCCATTGTATGGGAGTGGAAGGATGTGGAATAATCAATACAATATGCAAACTCTTTGCCATGTGCAAGTTTCAAATTGTTCCGATAGAAAGCACTAAAGAATATAAACAAGATGTTGTTTCATGTAGCCTAATGCATAGTTAGTGCAGACACATTTTGCAGGGACTATTTAAATCATATTACTGGTGTGATGTTATGCAAAAAATAAATTAAATTGAGCATTTAGGATGTGCTCTAGAGGAGATTTGAAATATATCGAGATATATATCGTGTATCGAGATATAGTAAAAAAATATCGAGATATTGATTTTAGCCCATATCGCCCAGCCCTAATATGAACCATTTGTAAAACAAAAATGCAGTTCTCAGCTCAGCTGTGTATCTTTCAGAATCCCGAGGGCGTAAGGTACCCTATGGTATGGCAAATTATGTTTTCTTCCCTTGTTTACAAGAAACTCATTTTAAAATACTGGAAAGATGCAGAGGCTAAAGAGCTGTAAAGAACTTATGAAATACTATCTGACCATAGAAAATACATTATCGGAGGACAACAATAAAACAAAAGAATTTAATGAAGTATGGAAACGATAGTTACGTCAGGGTTTTTCCTGCATACAGAAAGTTTTGGTGCGCGCCAAAGCGGATTTATCCAGCGCCAAAGGAAAATCAGGAGCGCCAAAATGATAAAGATTGAGAATAAACATAGCTATTTAAAACCTCTCCAAATTCAGCCCAATTTAAGTCATCCTTCTTGAGGGGCTAGGCAATAACTTGAATTTAATTTTCGATTACTATTACGGCTTCCCTCAACCACGAAAACAAATTAATCGTTATTAAACTATCATTGTTCCGCACGCCGGGGCATGCAGGCTTAAATGCAGCAAACCGTGCTCAGCCGAGTTTCAGCCGAGCCGTGCACTCGCTCGGCCCCTCCCTCACCTGATAGTTAAGCTATCGGCTGGTCCAGAGTAGGAGGGAGATGTTGCGCATTGCCGGGTGTTTTGAAACACTTCTAGATGACGAGAATAAAGGTAAAACTAATTGTGTTGTCTGAAAACACTTCAGACTCACAACAAACTAAAATAATGTTCAAGATATGTCACGCGCGGACACGCGAGTCACGTAACATACGCGACAGTGCGAGAGAGAGAGAGAGAGAAAAGGCATACGACCTGATCTGCACCTCTAAACATCCCGACCAATTTGTGTATCCACTAGAAGTCGAATCATAGTGGTCTATGACCAAGCAATCAATGAATAAAAAACACAGGCGGTTTAAAGCTCCTTGATTCCTGCCACCACAACTGTCAACACTACAATGCAACTGCCTATCCACCCTGCTCCTTGACATAAATAAATCATACCCTTACATTTAATGCTATCAAAATATGTACCCTATCAACACCATTTACCACTGGTTATTTTTATTTTGACATATTTATTTTATTCAATTATTAAAAATATGTTTAACTTATTTAGCCTATTTCTATCCTCCCTGTTTTCAGTTCAATTTGGCCTTTGTTTAAAGTCTGTGGTGAGAAATTAAGCAGAGTGATACGTTGTTGTAGCAAAAGGTTTATTTTCAATCAATAGCAAGGGTTCCTCCGGAGGGGTCACTGGTATGCCTCATGCACGTGGGTATGTTGCAAAGAGTGACAACCTTTCCTTAAATTGTCACATATTTAAGGAATATTTACTCCCCTGGGGGGGGGGCGTCTAACAGTGGGTTCGGAGGGGAGGCAGGCTGAGAGGCAGACAGTTCTAATATACATACATTGTTATTGTAAACATGGGAGGGGTCAGGTTGATCTGAGTTGGAGGGACAGGCAAGGGGGGGGGGGGGTTAGGAGACAGGTAAGCTGGGTGGGAGAAAGGAGGGGGAGACAGGTAGACAGGTAAAGCTGGGTGGGGGAAAGGAGGGGGAGACAGGTTGGGAGGCAGACAGGTTTGAGATATACATTCATATGGGTGGGGCAGGCTGACCCAGAACAGCAGGAGGCTGTCTGCAGGAACGTTGTCCTCTTTCAAATTTATAGTCAGGCTGGCTACTCTCCCTCCACACGAGAGAGAGAGGGGGATGGTGGGGGGGACACCAACATGCAATATATTTCATTATCCTTATAAGCCTATACAAGATAATAACAAATGTTTCCTATTGCATTAATAAGTATTCCAACATTTGAGTCCAGAGATATATCATATGCAAAAACTGCCACCACAAGTCCAAAGTCATGGTGTTATTAGAAAAAAACCTTGTTAAAAGTAAAATAAATGCATAATGTTCTTAAATCAATGATTAACTGTCTTTAATAATAGTGATAACACAATGTGATTACTCAAAATAATCATGATTATGATTTTTTCATAATCAAGCAGCCCTACCTTCTTGCAATTTCCATGGTTTAGATCAATTAGAAACAATTAAAGTAATAAATAGGTAGGCCTAGTCATTATTAGTATTTTGACTTCATATCTACAGGTTCTTTACAGTATTGTGATTTCATAAGCGTCAGTGAGCTCCATGGTTACGCAGTGATTGACAGGCTGACTGAAATGCTCTTGAGCTGGACAGCAACTCCCCTCTCCCAACCCCACACCCTCTTAAAATAAACAAACCGTTTGCCTTTACTGTTGCACATAGTCGCAACTCCAAAAAAAGTCGGTCGCGTACTGACCCCCCAAAGGCCCATGCTGAACCAGGAAAAACCCTGTTGTAATTACGGTTCTATTTTGTTTCGGATGACCACCAGAGGGGGTGCTTTCAGCACTGGATGTTCCATCGCGCGCATGCGCAGGTCGAGGTGGTATACCAAAATACACTCAACAAAAATATAAACGCAACACTTTTGTTTTTTTCATGAGATGGACTTAAAGATCTAAAATTCATTCCAGATACACAATATTACCATTTCTCTCAAACATTGTTCACAAATCTGTCTAAATGTGTGATAGTGAGCACTTCTGCTTTGCTGAGATAATCCATCCCACCTCACAGGTGTGCCACATCAAGATGCTGATCTGACATCATGATTAGTGCACAGGTGTGCCTTAGACTGTCCACCATAAAAGGCCACTCTGAAATGTGCATTTTTTTGCTTTATTGTGGGTCTGGGGACTCAGAACTAGTCAGTATCTGGTGTGACCACCATTTGCCTCATGCAGTGCAACACATCTTCTTCGCATAGAGTTTATCAGATTGTCAATTGTGGCCTGTGGAATGTTGGTCCACTCCTCTTCAATGGCTGTGCGAAGTTGCTGGATATTAGTGGGAAGTGGTGCACGATGTCGTATACGTCGGTCAAGCACATCCCAAACATGCTCAATGGGGGACATGTCCAGTGAGTATGCTGGCCATGCAAGAACTGGGACATTTTCAGCTTCCAAGAATTGTGTACAGATCCTTGCAACATGGGGCTTTTATCCATTATCTCCATTATCATCCCATTATCTTGCTGAAACGTGAGGTGATGTTCATGGATGTATGGCACAACAATGGGCCTCAGGATCTCATCACGGTATCTCTGTGCATTCAAAATGCCATCAATAAAATGCACCTGTGTTCTTCGTCCATAACAGATGCCTGCCCATACCATAACCCCACCACCACCATGGGCCACTCGATCCACAACATTGACATCAGCAAAGCGCTCACCCACACGACGCCACACACGCTGTCTGCCATCTGCCCTGAACAATGTAAACCGAGATTCATCCGTGAAGAGAACACCTCTCCAACGTGCCAGACGCCATCGAATGTGAGCATTTGCCCACTCAAGTCTGTTACGGCGACGAGCTGGAGTCAGGTCAAGACCCCAATGAGGACGACGAGCATGCAGTTGAGCTTCCCTGAGACGGTTTCTGACAGTTTGTGCAGAAATTGTTTGGTTATGCAAACCAATTGTTTCAGCAGCTGTCTCAGTGGCTGGTCTCAGACGATCTTGGAGGTGAACCTGCTGGATGTGGAGGTCCTGGGCTGGTGTGGTTACACGTGGTCTGCGGTTGTGAGGCCGGTTGGATGTACTGCCATATTCTCTGAAACGCCTTTGGAGACGGCTTATGGTGGAGAAATGAACATTCAATGCACGAGCAACAGATCTGGTTGACATTCCTGCTGTCAGCATGCCAATTGCACGCTCCCTCAATGCTTGTGGCATCTATGGCATTTTGCTGTGAGACAAAACAGCACATTTCAGGGTGGCCTTTTATTGTGGACAGTCTAAGGCACACCTGTGCACTAATCATGATGTCAGATCAGCATCTTGATGTGGCACACCTGTGAGGTGGGATGGATTATCTCAGCAAAGCAGAAGTGCTCACTATCAGACATTTAGACAGATTTGTGAATAATGTTTGGGAGAAATGGTAATATTCTGTATCTGGAATGAATTTTAGATCTTTAAGTCCATCTCATGAAAAATGGGAGCAAAAACAAAAGTGTTGCGTTTATATTTTTGTTGAGTGTAGTAACCTGTGACACCTGGGTGACCCGGGAATATCTATATATTCCGGAAGTCACCAGAGGATCTGTTCCAACTGGATCTTCTCGCGGTTGGGCCTTAGTTACGTACAGTCATATGAAAAAGTTTGCCCTTCTAATTTTGGGGATTTTTGTTAATCATTAGCTGGGATTTCAAAGAAGCAAATTCCTTTACATATATGGCATACCTTAGGTAAACAGAAGCAATTCAGCGGTGTCATTTTGTTTATTGGAATAATAGAAAATATGCAATAAGCATCATAACAAAATTTGACTGGTGCATAAATTTGGGCACCCCAAAAGAAAAATGTCATCAGTATTTAGCCTCCTTTTGCAAAAATAACAGCCTCTAGACACCTCCTGTAGCCTGTGATGAATGTCTGGATCCTGGATGTAGGTATTTTTAACATTCTTACATACTAAAGCGATTCAGTTCAGTTAAATGTAATGGCTGCCGAGCATGGAAAGCCTGCTTCAAATCATCCCATAGATTTTCGACGATATTCAAGTCATTGGACTGCGACGGCCATATCAGAACATTGTACTTTTCCCTCTGCAGGAATTTGAACTGTGTTAAGGGTCATTGTCTTGTTGGAACATCCAACCCCTGCGCAACTTCAACTTTGTGACTGATGCTTGAACATTATCCTGAATAATCTGTTGAAACTGGGTTGAATTAATCCGACTGTCCACTTTAACCAGGGCCCCAGTCCCTGAAGTGGCCACAGCATGATTGAACCTCCACCAAATTTGAAAGTAGGTAGCAGGTGTTTTACTTGGAATGCAGTTTTCTCCTTTCGCCACGTAAAGCACTTTTTATAAGTACCAAATAACTTATTTTTTGTCTCATCAGTCCAAAGCATTTTCTTCCAATATGAATCTGGCTTGTCTAAATGAGCTTTAGCATACTCCAAGCAACTGTATCTGTGGCGTGGGCGCAGAAAGGGCTTCCTTCTCATCACCCGGCCATACAGATGTGTTGGTGCAAATTGCACTGAATTGTAGAACCATGTACAGATACACAATCTGGAGCCAGATGTTCTTGCAGGTCTTTGGAGGTGATCTGTGGGTTGTGTGCAACCATTCTCACAATCCGCCGCATATGCCGCTCTTGTACTTTTCTTGGTCTGCTAGACCTGGGTTTAACTGCAACTGTGCCTGTGTCCTTCCATTCCCTGACAACGTTCCTTACAGTAGAAATTGACAATTGAAACCTTTGGGAAAGCTTCTTGTAGCCTTCCCCTAAACCATGACAATGAATAATCTTTGTTTTTAAGATCTTTTGGGAGCTGTTTTGATGATCGCATTCTGTCTCACTTCTGCAGAGAGTCAAAGAGAAGTGGAACTTGCATTTAGGCACCTAAAATACCTTTTCTCATGATTAAACAGACCTTTATATGAGGTTCAAGGCTTAACAACATAATCCAACCAATTTTGTGTTTAAAGTCCTCAGTTTTATATGCTGTTACATGCATTAAAATCAGCAAAACCACAAGGGTTCCCATATTTTTGCACAGCCAGTTTTTCACATTTTATTTAATTTCATAAAACTAAATACTGCTTTTCAAAAAATCTCTGCTTGGAAAACATCCCAGTACTTAGCTGTTCCTGGTAAATGTAAGACATACCACTTTTATCTTTTTTGTGTGAAAGCAGAGTCAATTATAATGCCGGCTGAGAGGGGTTCCCAAACTTTTTCATATGACTGTATGTAACTAAGGCCCAACCGTAGTTACATACGTAACTATCGTTCTATTTCGTTCCTACTGACCGCCAGAATCGGTGCTTTCAGCACTGGATGACTTATACCAGGAAGGTCACGAAGAGTTCTCATCAATTAAGGGCTTGCAGCCATCAACAAGACAGCTGTCATCCCACAGGATGAGTTGCAGCAACATTTACTCTGTAGAGCCGCCCACACGTACATGATGAAGACCATGTAGCCGAGGCGCAAATGTCCTGACATGGAACCCGCTTCAAGGCAGTCCATGATGTAGCCATACTTCTGGTTGAGTGGCACTCAACGGCCAAGGCATGGGGAGCCCCTGTGCTCTATATGTATTCAAGACCACATCCACAAGCCAGTGGGAGTGTCTCTGTTTGGACAGGGCAGCCCCCTTCCTGCAGCTCCCATAGCAGACAAAGAGGTTATTTGTCCTTGCTCTTGGCACCCGCACCGGGCACAGTGGGTCTGACATTCTTTCTGTACCCCCTGGAGAGCCTGGAGGATTGAAAGCAGCCGACTCGATCAACTGGTTTACATGTAGAGGAGAAAATCATTTGGATAGGAAGGATGGATTTGGCGAGAGCACCACTTATGACCCTTCTACATGCCAGCGCAAGCACGCCTGGCTCAATGACAAGGCATGGAGTTGACCGACCGATTGCAATCGCAATGGCAAGGAGGAATGCCGTCTTCATAGTGTAGTGAATATGTACATGGGTTCATTCATTCATTAAGGTTTTTGACTCTAATGTGAATTACTTATGTTCTGACTCTACAGCAGAATGTTGGTGTCAAAACCCCCAAACATTCCTCTGCCTTGAGCCAAGGCATTGTCCTGGGTTGCGTTCCGAATCGCATACTTTCTACTATATACCGTACTTTCCGTACTATATGCCGCACTGGACAATAAGCCGCAGGTGTTATAATGTTTAATTACCATATGTAAGAGTTCGTGCACAGAGGGGATTGTCGGGAAAGAGATGGCTGCTTGCGGAAGCTCCCACATTTCAACAAACAAGTTGCATATTTGCATAACGTACGTAAGTGTTACCATTTTGTGCAATAGTAGCTATTAGGGATGGGCACGAGTGTTTTCGCTACTCGTGTGATCGCTTGCATTCCTCGAGGATCAATCGATTCCTCGTTAAACTTTTTTCTATTTTTAGGACGCAACGCATCTGTCTACAGAACAACGGTTGACCGCAATAAAGCGCTCAATGCTTATGTCAAACAGTCTCAGTTGCCATATGATATTAAGGATTTATTTTCCACAAGTTTAAAACACATTTTCCTAACTGAAAGTAATTAAATAAGCGGGCCACAATTTAAACCGATCGAGTAGGTCTGCGGTGGAGAGAGAAAAAAAGCATGGGCTGTAGTTGGCTAACATTCAAAATAGACATTTAAAATAAGAAGGGCAGCAAATACAATACAATTATTGTCCTACAATTTAAACACATAGATAGGCTAAATAACTCACCAAAGCAGTAGAAGTAGTAGGCTAGTATATCCAACCGCATAATGCTCACTCCTGTCCGTGACTATATTACCGCGACTAATTCCTCGTTAACGGAACGTTGCACCGGTCGGCTTTTGAATCTCAATCCTATATTCCATAATAAAGGCTTCTTAAATGTCGTTTGCTCGAATGTGCCCGAAGTCAGCCTGGCTTCTTTACGTGATTTTCCAAGTTTTCCAGCACCGCATTCAGCTCCGCGGTGCTGTGGAGACCACACACTGGCTGCGCTGCACGGAGGTGGCAGTTATTTGCGGTTTCTGTTTGACACAACGCTTAGTTTTCTTTTTTCTTGGATCAAAATATTTAATTTTGTTAAACTTTATATCCGTTTTGTGCCGTTTTGTACACGTATATAACATTTTAAAACAGGGGCGGCCCGCCGGCCGGCCTAAAGGCTACAAACACTAAAAAAATCAAAAAACGATTTTCCTCAACCAATCGAGATCATTTGAAACGAGGAGTAGCCTACTCGAGTACTCGATTACTAACGCCCATCCCCAGTAGCTACAGAATATATACTGTGCTGTGTAATAACAGGGTCGAAAAACGGGGAAAAAGTCGCGGCTTGTAGGCCGAAAAGTACGGTAGTATGTAGAAAAAAGATTTAGGATGTCCCGATTCTTATGGCCAGATTTAGGATGGTTAGAAGTACCCGGATGTCCTACTTCATGCGGCCAAGATTGTTAGTGTTGAAAAGTGCATCCTATTTGGGCGATTCTGACCCACAATCCAGTGCACACGTGAAGTGACGTAACATCGACGAAGCCTCCATATGAAAACAAACGGGGATGCGACGGATATAAAAGCAAGAGGCAAGATCAAGGTGCAATGTTATGATGAAATAAGAGAGTAAAGTATGTCCCAATAGTATGCCTACTGCATCCTAACTAGATTCTTTTTATCGTCGGATGTAGTATGTAGAATAGAAAAAAGAAAGAGTATGCGATTCGGAACGCAACCCTGGTTTCTCACCTTTCTCTGCCTGAAGCCAGGCTTTTGTTTGTAAATTCACACCTATCAGTCCCTCTGTTCTAATCACAAGACTCTGGCCCCACATGACTCCTTTCTCTTCTGTTATTGGTCAAGAAGTCTAATGCTGCTTTTTGATAATAGCTAGTGAGCTGGCTACAGTAGCTCTTCTCTTCCAACCACCGTCGGAGGTGGTGGAACACTTACGTTTAGCCTACCAAAAAGGAGGCTGGCTCTCTTCTCCTCGCCTCCACCAAGAGAGGTTGGAGGGCTCTCTTCTCCACGCACCACCCAACAGACTGGGGGTGCCAGTTGCTCTCTTCCCTTCAAGCACCATCCGAGGTGCTCCTCTCTGCTGAACCCACCCCGAGGTGGAGCTACAGCTCCCTCTTCTCTACCCACCACCAAACGGTGTGGAGGTACAGCTCTCTTCTTCCCCAACTTCCAGACTGGGAGGGGGAATCCACCAAGTTCTCTCCACAGTGAAAGACCTGGTGCTACTCTCAAACTCCTGGACCCGGGCAAGGCCCGTTGTTCTCTGCTCTCCCTGATCCAAGCCCTACAGCACGGCCTGTCCAAACAGCCGTGAAGGCCCTCTCAACCAACGAGGCACAAGGATCCAACCGGCTGCTCCAAGCAACCACAGAGGAACCAGAAGAACCAGGGAACAGACCAAGCTCCCACCAAGGCCAGAATATTTAAGAAGAAGAAGAACTACCAAGTTAAGAGCTACAACCGTAGCCCAGAGACAACAACGCCAGTTAGCACGCCGCTACTGAAGATCCAGAAGGCAAGGCAAGGCAAGGCAAGGCAAGGCAAGGCAAGTTTATTTATATAGCACAATTCAGACACAAGGCCACTCAAAGTGCTTTACAGGGGCAAGATTAGAATACATAAAACACATTATAAAACATTTAAAAGCAAATAAAAGAAGCAAATAAAATGAAAATTGCAGGTTAAAATGGAAACAAAAAAGTCTTCAGACTCGATTTAAAAGAGCTGAGAGTTGCAGCAGACCTCAAGTTCTCTGGGAGTTTGTTCCAGATTTTTGGTGCATAATAACTAAAAGCTGCTTCTCATTGTTTAGTCCTAACTCTAGGGACTGTAAGTAGACCTGTTCCAGACGACCTAAGGGCTCTGGACGGTTCATAACGTATCAGCATATCAGTAATGTATTTTGGCCCTAAACCATTTAGTGCTTTATAAACCAACATCAGTATTTTGAAATCAATTCTTTGAGTGACTGGAAGCCAGTGTAAAGACCTCAGAACTGGGGTAATGTGATCTACTTTTTTGGTCCTAGTGAGGACTCGAGCAGCAGCGTTCTGAATTAGCTGAATCTGTCTGATAGATTTTTTGGGAAGGCCAGCAAGGACACTGTTACAGTAGTCAAGTCTACTAAAGATAAATGCATGGACAAGTTTTTCTAAATCTTGCTGAGACATAAGCCCTTTAATTCTTGATATGTTTTTTAGGTGGTAGTAGGCTGATTTATTAATTGATTTTATGTGTTTCTTGAAATTCAAGTCGGAGTCTACAACAACACCAAGATTTCTGGCTTGGGGTGTGGTTTCTAACATAACGGATGTAAGCTGTGCGCTGACTTTTAATTGTTCATCTTTGGCACCAAAGACAATTACTTCAGTTTTATCGTTGTTTAATTGAAGGAAATTTTGGCACATCCAATCATTGATTTGTTCAATGCACTTACTCAGTGCCTGTATCGGACTGTAGTCTCCTGGTGATATGGTTATGTAAATTTGTGTGTCATCTGCATAATTATGGTAGCATAATTTGTTCTTATTCATAATCTGAGCTAGTGGGAGCATGTAGATATTAAATAGAAGAGGGCCAAGAATGGAATCTTGGGGGACCCCACATTCAATATTTGTCCTCTCAGATGTGAAATTGCCTATTGAGGCAACAGTTCATCCGAACTGCACACAGGACCAGACCTACTGAAAACCCCTTTTTCATGCCAAAGGATCCAGAACCTCTCACACTGCAACAAACGCCGTGTAGGCCTACAATTCTGGTATCGTATGAACTACTGGGCAGTTAGCTTAGCTTAGCAAGAACACATGGCTGAAGAGACTGTTAACTTAGAAATGTATATTTACTGATTTCGAACTGTTCATTGTTTTGTAATTGGGTTTACATACTTTGATACTGAAACCTTAGGGGAACACACAGAAGTCTCAAGCTCTCCCCCCCACAGAACAAAGGTTTTTCTCACCTCCACTCTTACACACACACACTCAATTTGCATCCACATACATGCACCCACCAACACACGCACACAATGTGTCCTTAGTTTTTAGTGATTTTAGATGTGGTGATTTTATTTACTTTCTGTTAATAAATTACATGCATTTTCTTTTTTGTAACTTAAAGTTTCTGTCATTCATTTGTGTGAATATTTTGTGGTATGTCAACCTCTGCACGTCAAGAATTCATGAACCTTCAGTAATGTGGATATATTATCAGATTTGTAAGCTCAATAATAATTGATTTATTATTAGATTGTATAGAGTGATAATGAAACTAGGTTTTATTAATATTGATTTATTTGAACTGATCACTAGACTTAATCAACATTAATTTTAAACCATTGATAAAACGAGACATTTTTGCTATTTTGCAGTGGAGAGCTGGTGCCCCGGAACTTGAACTTTAATAAATTATTAATCTTCAGATCATTTCTAATAGCAAAATTAATCTGAACCACTTGTGACCGCTACATAAATGTTGCTCCCCTTGTGAGGAATTACTACAATAGACAGCCGCGTCAGGTCGGCCTGACTCAGCGGCTCAATGGGGGTAGACCTAAGGCCCTCAGGACTACTTGCAAGACCCATCTGCAGAAAGTGTAGCATCACTATCACTGAGCACCACTGTGGAAACAACTTCCACCTGTTTGCATAGAGCCATGTAGTGGAGCGTGCCCTTGAACTTAAAAATGTATGGACCTCTGACTAGTCGCAATACGTCAACAGTGGGTCCTGGCTATCAGGAGCCACACGCACAGCTGCAGTTCGGGTGCCACATGTGTACGCCTACCTGAGACAGAAGGTCCTGTCTCTCTGGAAGGCACCAAGGCTCTTTGAGGAGTTTTAATCACGCTGGGAACCTGGGAACTGGCCTTCCTGGCCAATGTGGAGCCACCAAACGTAGGCTGTAACTGCAAAGCTGGACCCCGTCCAGTATTGCCAGTAAAAAAGAGAATTGGAGGAAACGCATAAAGCAGGCTGACTGGCCAAGCATTAGCCAGAGCATCCTGTTTTAGGGGACTGGTCCTCTCCATCTAGGAGAACCAAGGGGGACAGTGGGTCGTCTCTTCGGAAGCAAAGAGATATGCCACTGCCCTGCCATACTTGTCCCAATCATGCCTACCATCTCCGGATGGAGTCTCCACTCTCCGGGGGGTGGCCTTTGGCGAGAGAGGTCTATCGCTGTGCACCAGACTAGGGTTGCTGAAAAAAGAGCCTCCTCCTGGAAGATCCCGGGAATTCCCGTTAAACCGGAAGTGCCTTTTTAATACTTTATTTTGTACCCACGTGCTCGGCTGAGTGGTCTATTGGGCACGTTATAGCCTCATATGCGCAGGGCAGACTGGATGCTAGCTCTAGAATGAACTAAGGGCATTAAAAGTGAAGTCATCTAAAGGCGTTTTCAGACGGGAGGAGACGTTCCATGCACTCGACCGGTGGAGATAGGAGGCTCCGCGAGGAAACGCCGTGCTGTAAGCATGGAAACAACTTTTGTTTACAACCCTGTGTCGCTGCTGTTAAATATCTACTCATATTGTTAACATTTGTTTAGTTAATAAGTGGATTATCATACAATCTTGACTTGAATACAGAAGCATGGTGAATATCACCATCTCATTGAGGAGAGAAAAGTAAAACACTGTTCAGCTGTGCCAGGCTGCCAGCGTGTGTGTGTGTGTGTGAGAGAGAGAGGAGCACAGACGTGACAGTTTAGCTGTGCGGCCGCTTGTCGCTCCGTCTGTAGAACTGCGGACTCTCTCTCTCTCTCTCCACTCGCATGTCAATAGCTGCGTTACAGACGTAACAACAGTTTAGTGCGGCCGCTTGTCGCCACGTCTGTAGAACGGTAGTGCGTCGCCGTCTCTCTCCACTCGCATGTCATTGGAAATGTATTACCAGACACGTCAATCGCCCCCCGTCTGAAAAGGCCACGATGGCGAGAGTATCTTTTATTAGTAAAGGCCACTATTAATGAAAAATATCCCATCCAAAAAAATAAAAACATTTAAAAAACGGGAGGCGAGATCCCGTGGTCACTTCCCGGTACTCCCGTGCTGACCAATTTTCCGGGAATCCCGAATTCCCGGGTCCCGTTCAGCAACCCTACTCCAGACACCTGGAACATGGACTGCTTAGAAAATGGGGGAGCGCCCACATAAGGAGCCCTTGCGTAACCCGCAGGCATTGCTTTGATACGGTGCCCACTTGGTGGTTGAAGTGGTAGACTGTGGAGGTGATGTCTGTCCGGACGAGAACATGCCTGTTCCTCAGAACTGGAAGGAAGTGCCTGAGTGCTAAGAATCCTGCAAGGAGTTCCATCCTATAACATGCTCCAGTCTCTGCTGGGCATCCCACTAGCCTCCAACAGTCCTGCAATAACAGACCGCGTCCCAGCCTGACAAGGAGGCGTATGTCTCTACAATCTCACGCCGGGAGATTCCTGCCTAAGGGCGACCCTGCAATCAGGGATTCCCTCTCTCTCCGGGGTCTGAGGGCCCGAAGGCACTGCCCAGACACCCTGACCATCTTGCGTCTCTGCCACTTGGGGTCCAAGTGGAGACCATTCGCCCAGATCTGAAGAGAACTCAATTTGAGAAGGCCTAGTCGGATGCTGAGGGCAGCACACCTATCAGTCGAAGGAAGAGGCTGTATTCCAGCAGCCGAAGTTCTGTAATGGTGACAGGGATGCTGCCACACACTGTTCTGTTTAATATACGCAGAGCCAGGGACGGCCCAAATGGAAGAACCCTGAACTGGTACACCTTGCCCAGAAATGCAAAGGGGAGGACCACCTGTGACATTGGGCAGTAGGGACTTGAAAGTAGCGTCTTTCAGGGCTATTGACACAACCCAGTCCGCCTGAGCGATAGACTGGAGGACACCTGCAACACGCAGCATGTGGAAAGGAATAACCGCAAGGCACTGATTCCGCCCTCTTAGTCCAGAATGGGGCGAACCCGCCCCACCTTTTTCGGTACCTGAAATGAGGTTGAGTAGAACCTACCGAGCATCGAGTAGCACCCCCAAGGACTCTGGGGGAGGGCGGCGGCTGGACGCCGACCTCCTGGCACCTGAAATGCAGACCGTAGCGCAGTGTTACGGCGCTGTTTAGAATGTGCTGAAAAGCACTGGCCCCTTGATTGTCCACCTGAACGTGGTTGAAGCTATTGGCACAGGGTACCATAGAGGTTCCCGGCCTGGAATCAGGCAGAGGCGCACGTCGCAGCGTGCAACTCCTGCCTGGTCTGGTCAACCTGAACACTTCGTCTGAAGAGCAGCTAGCCCAACGTCTGGCCTGGGATCACTGGAAGAGAACAGAGGGTCTGTCGACACACCTCCGACTGGGACGACTGTGCCAGCCAACCCTGGTGGCGTGCCACGTCACAGTTGACATCAACCTGCCTAGCTCCCTAAGTCATAATGCAAAGTCTGCATTGAAGCATCACTGAGGGTCCGTGCTGAGTGACCAGCCCTGTATGGTTTGCGACAGAGCCAGGACTATGTGAGAAAGCAAATTCCCAAGACGGCCCACACGAGCAATGTTGTAACTCCTAGTAAGGAGGTCGTATGAAATCCGGCACTGGGGCCAAGGGCAGCGCACATCGGTTCTCAGAGCCTCGTCTGGGAAGACAACCAGGGATGCTATAGCAGGCTCAATCGGAGCTAACCAGTCCAAGCCCTAACTATCAGCATTGTGCATGGCTGCCAGAGCTCTGCTGTCACTGGTGTGATGGGAGAGAGCCCTTAAATCTGGCCAGCATCTACGGAGCTCTGCGAAGTAAGGCTCAGAGGGAGGCACAGAGAAAACGGCGGATTGAGGGCCTGCCGAAAAAAAGGCATTCACAGGTGCAGATGAAAACAGAGCTTTGTCTAACCCAATACTTGGCAAGTCATGGACGGACACTGACCCTCTAGCCGAGCTGCCCACCTGTAAGAGATTACAGGACGCAGCTGTGGACAACATGTCATTCCCTGCAGGGCACTTGTCATGGCCATTCTCCACGGTAGGGAGGCCATGAAGGCGTCACACTGGAGGGCAAATTACACTACAATCAAGCTTCAGGCAAGAGCACACCCAAGCAACAATGTTAGGTAGCACAAAAAAAACCCTATGTGTTAGGTAGCACAAAAAAAAACCTGTATAGTAGGTAAATCAAGGCTCAAAACCCATATGTACACCCTGGTGTTTCCTCCCCATTAACTATCTTACCTCTGCACTACTATCTGTGTTTATGTGGATGTATGGGCTTTACGTCTTTTATTTTGGTTATTGTTATTTTACCTTCATTGTTTACCTACTGAATGCACTATGTACAGCACTTTGGACAGTGCAAAATGTCATAAATGTGCTTTTATAAATTAATTTTACTTACTTACTTACTTACTTATAACTCAACTAGGCCCTTTGGCACAAATCACCCCAATCCCAGAAATTTGGGTAATAAGCATGATGCAGCAATTTAGGGCTGACATCGTGCTAACTGTATAGACTCAAAATGTAGCATACCAAAGCACTAAAACATGTGTCAAATGTTTTCAAACTTGTCTATAAGTGTTCAGACACAATAATCAAAAAACCTTGATCATGGAAATTTTACTTTGAAAGGCAAAACACAGTTTTTTGAGCTTAAATGTGCTTATATCTTATTCCATGTGTCTCCCTTCTTTACAGGATGAGTCAAATGGATGGCTCTTCTTAAATATGTGGTCACATTTCCAATTTCTTCCACGGTTTTCTAGAAACAGGGGTGGCACAACTTCCAAAATGCACAACTTAGGCCACTCTCCCCTATCTATGTAGTAGGTATGTAGTAGCTACTACAATTTTGTGTACCTTATTGTAAAGTGTTACCCAATAACATTTGAGGAACATTTCAACATTAAAATCTGAGCTTTAAAAGGCCCTGAACAGTTAACATGACTCTGGTCTTGACTCTGACCTTTCATCTTCATCTTCCTCCTTGCTGCTGGTGGATGCTTTGATCCAGGAGAGCAGAGAGCTGCTCCCCTGGGCTGCCTGATGTAGCTCCCTTTCTTTTTCATTTTTAACCTCTCCTTTCTAGGCATTATACTGCAATTTGTAAATAAAAAGAGACCAACCATATGAATAAGACTGCTTGGTTACATTACAACCAGGCGCAAGGCTACTTTTTCTGCAGGCAATTGGGAATTGCCTGTTTGTCATTTAGAAAATAAATTACTGCATGTGTTAATTATATAGCCTAAAGTAAACCTAAACAACACTAAATATTCAGCATACTGATAGATTCACATGCTGTACCAATGACAAACTCCGCCGACATTAGTTGTGTTCATCACGTTATATCTATTTTTGTTTTGGGCTAGCTTGTTGAGCAGGACAGTCGGCTAATTTATGCTCAGCTGTGTGGCGCTGCATGATAGAGGCTACTTTATAACAGAGACAAATAAATGCAAGTTATAGCTTGGCAACTGAGGTTTAGGGGGCAAACAATACACTCTTGACTCCATTCATGTATGTGTTACCTCGCTGGTGGGGCGGGGCGGGGCAGGGCAGGCCGGGGAGTAGGTGTGTGTGTGCAGCAGCTGTGAACTGCTGCGGCAACGCGCCTCCGTTTGTGTCCACTCTGCGCGTTCACATTGACTAAGGAAGTGTGTGTGGAGGAGGAGGAGGCGGGGCATATTTATTGGGGCATTATTGTCAAAGTTTTTAATCGTTGAGCATTTATAGATGATAATGTCGGCATGGGCCACATACACTGTAAAAAAAAAAAAAACGAACTTTCAGATTTTTATTTTTAATTTTTTTCAAAAGGGCACTTGATTGGGCCAGGGGAAAAGGGCAGGTGCTTCAGCACCACTTCAGGTCTACCTGTGCACGCCACTGATTATGAATGCATTTAAATGCAGAGAGAGGAACGAAGCAGAAGAACTCTGTTGTCCAGCTATCTTTTTTTTCCACAGATGAGGCTGAAATAGGCTATAGACTACAGTATACAAATCAAATCAAAATTCAAATTCAAAAAAACTTTATTTGTCCCCAGGGGGCAATTGAAGGCACATAGAGCAGCAGCATTACAAAGGACAAGGCCATGTCCAAACATAAAACAAACAAAAACAAACAAAAACACAGCGTACACAGTGCATGGGCAACTGAGGGCAGCCCAATTTCCAATTTTTTTAAATAAACTCAATACCGAGTGATAAGTTATCCTCGGATGAACTGATTAAATTATTAGGCTATTAACTATCCAGACCAAAAAATTGTATTCCTTTTTTTGTATAACTTACATTTGCATAATATGATGTTAATATCAAACACATACCGTACTAAAAAAATATATATATATATATATTTTTCTTCTCACTGGGCCCTCTTGTGGAAATGGGCCCGAGGCACGTGCCTAGAATGCCTATGCCTAGATCCGGCCCTGGTGACAGCACACTTGGAAACCCAAGACGCTTACTGGCGAGCAAATCATGTATGCAACCGGGCTTGGGCGAGAGCAACCGAGCCACAGTGCGACACTGCTAGAATGCAGTGGCGGTGTAAAACTATGCTGCCCACTGGCGAGCAAATACAGTAGCCTACACGCGCCACAGTGTGACACAGCTAAATAACACAATGAAGGCGACTTTAGGAAACTAAGTCGCCCACCGACGATGAGCAATATAGTGCACAAACATACAACAGTATGTTAAGTAGCATATACAACCAGGCTAAGGCGAGAGCTACCCTACCAAGGTGCGACAAGGCTATAATAATACAGCGGTGTTTAACAAAGCTGCCACTGGCGAACACACTATAGCAGCATACACACGAGCAACGGTGTGACACGGCTAAAATAACACGGCGACTTTAGGAAAACCTAAGCCGCCCACTGGCGAGCCGATTAAAGTATGCAACCGAGATTTATGCTGGAACACCGAGCAAAGACGCGATAGTGAGGGCGAAAACTTAAAGGCCTACTTCACCGGTGGGAATATGAAGGTGTATTGAATTCTGAGATCCTATGTAGTATAAATGTGCAAAAAAAATTGAAATTGGTTCATCCCAGTCTGAGAAAAGGCAGATAGAGTGTTTTATGGTCTCACTGTCTAACCCTACATTTATCTTACTGTGAAGTAAGTCACCACCGGTGAAGTAGGCCTTTAAGTCGCTCACCGGCGAGCAATTCAGCAGTATACAGTGTACATACATACAACAGCTACGCAGCCCTGCAAGGCTTACTGCTAAAATAGGGAGATGGTGAAAAGCCGCTAACCAGCAAGCAAATAAGTTCTACGCCACCGGGATCAACGGCGGGGAAGAGGTTAGCTGCCGCGGTATCCTAAAGGCTACGCGGAGAACACAACAAACATGCACTTTAGCCTACTCACCGACGCAACATAAGGGTAGTCCTACTGACAAGAGCCAGCATGGCGGAGTCACCGCCGGCTGCTGCGTTCAGATGTCCCTAGTCGGAATTGAAACAAAACAGCAAGTCGCAGCCTCTGGTGGACAAAGTGGTAGAACCAATCGAGGCACCAACCCTTAGGTTACAAGGCTACAAGCGAGGAGCTAATACAAATCTCTACACGACAAAACCTGTTTGTCATCGACCTGATCGCTTCCGCGAGAAGATAGAAGGAACAGATCCTCTGGTGACTTCCGGAATATATACATATTCCCGGGCCACCCAGGTGTCACAGGTGACTTTTTTGGTATAATACCTCAACCTGCGGATGCGCGCGATGGAACATCCAGTGCTGAAAGCACAGCCTCTGGCGGTCAGTAGGAACAAAATAGAACACATCTATGAGAAATAAAGCTTGTAGCATTGCTAAGAAGAGGGGAGGGGGGAGCTACGGTGGAGATCACAGGACATAGAACATTTTTCTTTTTGTTATGTGTGTGTCTTTAAATATTATGTGGTATACTGTATGTTAGTGTGTGTGTGTGTGTGTGTGTGTGTGCGTGAGAACATGCGATCAATTACTGATTCTTCTCTGCTGACATATACTGTTGTCTGTTGTTATTTGTTTGTCTGATTTAAACCAAAATAAAAATAATTATACTAAAAATAAAAAAAAGGGAATTACGGCATGTCACCAAAAACAATGATTTCACCCGCAGCCCCATTACCTGTTGCCTTAGTTTCACAGCAGGAGATGCAGCTACACAGCATCCTGTAGAAAATTATTATTCAGGGAATCGATTACAATTTTCTTTGTGATTTTGGTGATTATTTTAATATGTTATGTAGTGGCGTCGTTAGACCCGGGCGTCCTGGATCTTTTATGAATAGCCCCAGATCTTTCTATTTTTTTATTACAAAATGTAGAAAAGTAAAATAAAGGACCGGATTGGAACTCGCTATTTATGAAAACAAGCGTATTTCCAAGGCAGTCATGTATTTTTGAGATCAGTCTGTCCAGCTTTACTCCCGAAAATAAAATGGAGTCTGAGCTATCAACAAGCAACCATCTCTGTGAGGAAAGTTATGAACGGTTATGAGCAGAGGAATCAGCCTAAAGATCCATTCACACCAAACACGATGCTTGTGATGAAAATCAGCGTATATACATAGGAAATAATTGGTTTAGGCGCGATGAAGCGTTTGATGCCATGAAGCGGCCCGATGGAGGAGTTTGCCGCTTTAAAAACTCTTCAAACGTGTCTATCGCTTCATTGCGTGTTTTTTTTGTCAATTAAAATATGTGTATTTACTATACCAGGACCATTCCTAGCCAGTGACGTGCGGTCAGGGTAGGCAGGGTAGGCAGTGCCTACCCTGGCGCCGTGTGCAAAAAAATAAAATAAAAATAAAATAAAATAAAATATTTTTTTTATTTAATAAACTTATATTTGTATTATTACTGTTAATTATTTCGATCTTTACATGTAATCCGCGATTACTTTAAAAAAGTGTAGACGTTTTGATTCGAAACGTGGCAGTTAGTAAGTTACGCCAAAAAAATATTGTGCCTTTGCTGTTTCCCATTCATTGTGTACGGCAAAGAATCAGTGCCTTTGCGCCTATTCATTGTGGACGGCAAGAAAAAAAAAGTTTTTCGCGCATGCGCACTTGATTCTGTATTATTTAACATGTACGCAAATAAGCATAATTCTTTGTGCCTTTTTTACGTAAATGGTATGCCACATAAGCCTTTACATTACATATCATTCATGGACCAATTAAAATCGAGATATTACTAGACATTTACGCAGCTTAGGCCAACGTCATTACGTTGGCTATGCTTATTCACGTTGCGTTACCCCCGCGGATTTTTAAGTCAACATTGCAGCTGCCGTGCCGTGCCCGCAGATATTTCAGACTGGAGGAATTTTAACAAATTGGATTATAATTTAAAAAGGAACAGAATGAATAGCAAGAGAAAGGCCTGCGCCAGCCTTGGACGGTGTACAGCAGCAACAGGGACCAACAATGTTCGAGCATTTCAAACGGACAGGTAGCCTACATGAACGGAAGGATGCTAGCTAGCTGTGCTGTCAGTCAGGCTGTCACTGGATTACTATCGTCTTGCTTATTTCTACAGCCAGGGAGTCAGATTGGTGAGTCAGAAACTTTTTTGGGGTTTATTTAATAATAAAGTTGGATGAATTGATATCGAGTGCAATCCATTCTGCATTTTATATTCAATTGAGCAGTTGTGTTTTCATTGTTACTGACGGACAAACGTAAGCTCTGCAATGTGGATAAATGGTTACATTCTGATGCTGGACAGGTCCATGGGGCATATGCTATTGGTACTTTATCTATTAAGATAAAGTTTATGGAGTGGAGTTGCCATCAGTTATGCTGTAGTCCTACATAATGATGAATGCTGTCTTTTATTTTTAAGTTGAATAGAAGTAGTACCGGTAGTTTGAATCGGCGAAGGTTTGACTTGTTGCCTTACGTTTTGTGACAAAATCTCTATCCGGGGCGACAGTCCTGAAAATGACCACAACAGGTTACACTAGTATCACACTACGTGGTGAATGGGACTTTTTTTTTCCTTTATAGATATCCTCATACTTTTTTACCAGATTAATCTTCATATTAAGAGAAATACTTTTTGTATTACACTTTGTCTAAAAAATTTAATAAAATATGCAAATAAGGCAATATCTCATTCAATATGCGTAGCCTACATATAAACCCTAGAGGTCCTGGATACGATTTGTATGCACTTCTTTTAGCGAAGATTATCTCAACTGGTATAGACTAATATGACCCCAGTGAACAACATGGGATGTGTGCCAAAATCTCTACCCGGGACGAAAGTCCTGAAAATGACCACAACAGGTTACACTAGTATCACACTAGGGAATGGGACTTCCCCCCCCCCCCCTTTATAGATATCTTCATACATTTCTACCAGATTAATCTTTATATTAAGATAAATACTTTTTGTATTACACTTTGTCTACAAATGTAATAAAATATGCAAATGAGGCAATATCTCATTCAATATGCGTAGCCTACATATAAACCCTTTAGTAGAGGTCCTGGATACGATTTGTATGCACTTCATTTAGCGAAGAATATCTCAACTGGTATAGACTAATATGACCCCATTGAACAACATGGGATGTGTGCCAAAATCTCTATCCGGGATGAAAGTCCTGAAAATGACCACAACAGATTATACTACACTCAACAAAAATATAAACGCAACACTTTTGTGTTTGCTCCCATTTTTCATGAGATGGACTTAAAGATCTAAAATTCATTCCAGATACACAATTGTACCATTTATCTCAAACATTGATCACAAATCTGTCTAAATGTGTGATAGTGAGCACTTCTG
This sequence comes from Hyperoplus immaculatus, assembly GCA_949357725.1. NCBI lineage: Eukaryota > Metazoa > Chordata > Actinopteri > Uranoscopiformes > Ammodytidae > Hyperoplus > Hyperoplus immaculatus. The sequence goes on from OX442362.1 coordinate 29,146,301, forward strand.
CTTTGCTGAGATAATCCATCCCACCTCACAGGTGTGCCACATCAAGATGCTGATCTGACATCATGATTAGTGCACAGGTGTGCCTTAGACTGTCCACAATAAAAGGCCACTCTGAAATGTGCACTTTCTAGCTTTATTGGGGGTCTGGGGACTCAGAACCAGTCAGTATCTGGTGTGACCACCATTTGCCTCATGCAGTGCAACACATCTTCTTCGCATAGAGTTTACCAGATTGTCAATTGTGGCCTGTGGAATGTTGGTCCACTCCTCTTCAATGGCTGTGCGAAGTTGCTGGAGACGGCTTATGGTGGAGAAATGAACATTCAATGCACGAGCAACAGATCTGGTTGACATTCCTGCTGTCAGCATGCCAATTGCACGCTCCCTCAATGCTTGTGGCATCTGTGGCATTTTGCTGTGAGACAAAACTGCACATTTCAGGGTGGCCTTTTATTGTGGACAGTCTAAGGCACACCTGTGCACTAATCATGATGTCAGATCAGCATCTTGATGTGGCACACCTGTGAGGTGGGATGGATTATCTCAGCAAAGCAGAAGTGCTCACTATCACACATTTAGACAGATTTGTGAACAATGTTTGAGAGAAATGGTACAATTGTGTATCTGGAATGAATTTTAGATCTTTAAGTCCATCTCATGAAAAATGGGAGCAAAAACAAAAGTGTTGCGTTTATATTTTTGTTGAGTGTCACACTACATGGTGAATGGGAGTTTTTTTCCATTATAGATATCCTCATACATTTCTACAAGATTAATCTTCATATTAAGAGAAATACTTTTTGTATTACAATTTGTCTAAAAAAAAAAATTAAATAAGTATGTGTCATCATAATCATTAAATATGTGTACAAACCAGTGGTTCTCAACCTTTTTTGAGCAAACGCCCCCCTAACCTTACCGAGATACTCTAGCGCCCTCCCCCCCCCAAAAAAAAAACAAAACAAAACACAAACACACACACAAACAATTAAAAATATGTTTTGGCTACATCCTCTATCAACAATAAAACATATTTTCTGTGCTGTTTTGGTTTCTTATAAGAATTATTAAAAAAAAAATTCCCAATATGAGCCTGTTCTATGATAGGCAGATTTAACCCACTGTCAGGTGGCTGGTTGCATAAAAAGAAAAAACACTATCAGCATTGGTTGTAATCTATTTTTTCTTTTTAATCAATAGAAACATTGAATGTAGGTAACAACATGTGTCATTTTATAATGGAAAAAAACAGGTGCACATCACGTGAACAGCATGCACATTGTATTAATTATGAGGTGAATAACCGTTAACTGTTCAACCAATCACGAAACAGAACGTGCACGAGGCCTAATTAGGCCTATTTAAGTTGGGGATGTAAAATGCAACGGTCATTTTGTGAAGACGCTCAGAGCAGCTGGATAATAAATTAGTGAGAGCCCTGCGGTTGGTGGCCCGCTGCCAGCGCCTTGACGTTGGGACACTGAGACGTCAATTTCAATCGAAGAGCACCAGAGCTGACCAGGTTGAGACGGTTGCGATATTTTGACTGCATGTGCAGTGCTTGGCTGAATCCCTGCTCAACGAGATAGGACGTGGGGAAAGCGAGGAGGAGAAGGTGGACTCTCTCCCACAACAGAGGGAAACGCTGTCCGTGTGCTATCCACAATGCTCGCCAACCAGAGGTGCGAAACGTGGCCATCGCCTCAGCGTCATTCTGGAGGTCAATGAGGCTCTCTTGGATGGCCTCCTCGCTGCTGGCTACGTCGTGTTGGAGCGGCTCCATCACCCAATCGGGAACGGCCAACTGGTCCAGATCGCTGAAGCGGACCTCCATATCAGCCTTGACGGCCTTCAAGTGGTCCGCGTACACCACCAGATGGTCATCGGTCAGTTCATCCAACACCTGAATGTAAGTCATTACAGTAGGGCCTAAGTTATTTTATTGATGACAATGGCAGACTAATAATTAAGCAATATCACATGCTACAAGGCAGCGGGCCGAATGCCGAAAATAATCACAGCTGATATTCAGCACGACCTCCGGTGTTATAGGCTATTGCTTTTATACAACAGTAGGCCTACTACATTTATTTGTTAACAGTAGGCTAATCAGCGACAGCAAAAGATTATGATTTGTTTGTTTATGAAATAATTTTTTTGACCCTGCCAACAAAAATAGATCAGACTGGGATTTAACTGTTGCTAAGCAACAAACACTGTGGCAGTAATAAGGAACACCTGTAGAGCGGAGTGACACATGTAGGCTAGTTAAACGTTTCGGCCAATCAGATTGTATAAATAATTATTAGCCTACCTTAGCCAACAGTGGGAAGTTGTTGAACTGACGCCTGCTCAAATTGTGTCCATACAGCTCCAGCTTCGCGAGGAGAGTGCGTATGGCGGCCTTTGAATGGATTAGCGTCACACCATTTCTCTGGAGCTTCAGCGACACTTCGTTCGTCTTCCCAAAGAAGTCGGAAAGATAGAAGACGTCGTGGTGGCAGCCCCATAGCTGGACTTTCAAAGTGACGTCGGTCTTCTCCAGGAATTCGAGGACAGTGGGGAACAGCTCACACAGCCTGGCCAAACAGTTCCCCTTGGAGAGCCAGCGCACCTCTGTGTGGAATAGGAGGCGCTGAAAAGACTCGTCGTTCTCTCCACAAAGTTGCCTGAAGAGCCGGTCATTAAGCGCATGGGATTTTATTTTGTTTATCGCATTGACCGCTACATTAAGGGACTGATGGAGCGAGTCGGATATGTGCTTTGCCACCAAGTTGTGACGGTGCAGTACACAGTGCACGGTAAGCACATGTGGCACCTGTTTCTTCAGCAGCGTCGCAAAGCCGCGGTACCTGCCGACCATAGCCGGCGCTCCGTCCGTGGCACAGGCGATGATGTTCTCCATCGGGATGGCCCTCTCTTGCAGGAACTCGGCCAGGGCGGTGAAGATGCTCTGTCTGCGTGTGTCGGTGGTGAGATACTGCCCAAACAAGAAGTCCTCCTTGAGATCCCCCCCCAGACATGTACCGAACATAGCCCATTAAGAGGGCATTGTTGTCGGCAGTTGTTGTCTCATCTAACTGGATGCTGAAGGGACACGCATGCAGGGTGGCACACAGCTGCTGCTCAGTGTCGAGCGACATTTCCCGTATGCGCCGGTCAACAGTATCGTTACTGAGCGGGATGGCTTTGATAACTGGCGCAGCATCCCGCTCCATGACTGTCGATATTGCTTCTTTTATTGCCGGAATTACCAAAGACTCACCCACAGTGAACGGTAAGCCAGACTTAGCAATTAATAAAGCGATGTTATAGGACGCCACCAACCCGCTTTCGCTTTGATTGACGTTCCGTGCGAACAGAGAGTTGATGGTGGGCCGTCTTGAATGTTGATCCCTCAGAGACTTAAAGTAGGATGGATCTTTAGCTGATTTTTCGGGATGTTTTTTCACTAAATGTTCCTGTAGTCGCGAGGGTTTCATGGCCTCATTAGAGAACACCTGATCGCAGAGCAGGCACATTGGTAAAGTGGTGTTCATCGGTGACGGGATAAATCCATAACTAATGTAATTGGCATTGTACTGCCGGCACTTTTCCTTGCTATCCGCCATGTTTGTTTATGTTATGTTATTAAAGTTGAATATGTTACAATGAATTGTGTACGTTTTCATTGGTTGTTGAACTGTTATCCCGCGAACTAGCGCTCATGACGTAGCTGTGCTCTCCAACATATGAGGGTTGTGTCTTTAACATGGTTCTGCTTGTGTGTTAGTTTACTCCATGCTTTGGCTGATTACTCTGTTTTCTCCACCTCAGAGACAATAGTTAGTTTAAGTTTGAATCTCGCTGCGCTAGCATTAGCATTAGCAATATCAGTAAGCGTCATTATACTAGTCTGTGATTGGCTGATTCCTCTGCCGCTAAGGCTTTGATTGGCTGGTTGTTCTGACTCAAAGACCTCTGATTGGCTGTCTGCAGAGCCTTCTCTTTTCTAAGGCTGTGACAGTCAGCAGACCGCAGAACATTGGAGAGAATAGTTAAAAAGAGGTCGAGGGGTTAGAAACATGAAAAGTTAAAATAGGCTGTTTATTTCAGGTAACCTATTTTTGCAGTCAAAAGATTTATAAGATTTTTAAGAAAGTTTAAAATATATTTATTAAAAAAAAAAAAAAAAAAAAAAAAGCTCTCGTGTCCCAGCCTGGTCCCAGCGCCCCCCTAGGTTGTACGAACGCCCCCCAGGGAGCGGTACCGCCCCCGTTGAGAAACCCTGCTATAAACCATTGAAGTTACAGATTTTCTGAGGGGATCACAATGTTCACAATGACAATGATTATAAGGTCATAGAAGAGTGTAAACATTCTGATTTGATATATAATGAAAATGGCTAAAAAACAGTCAACCTATTACGTACCGTATGTATGCATATTGAATGAGATATTTCCTAATTTGCATATTCTATTAAATGTTTTAGACAAAGTGTAATACAAAAAGTATTTCTCATAATATGAAGATTAATCTGGTAAAAAAGTATGAGGATATCTATAAAGGAAAAAAAAGTCCCATTCACCACGTAGTGTGATACTAGTGTAACCTGTTGTGGTCATTTTCAGGACTTTCGCCCCGGATAGAGATTTTGTCACACATTCCACGTTGTTCACTGGGGTCTTATTAGTCTATAACAGTTGAGATATTCTCCGCTAAATTAAGTGCATACAAAACTTTCCCAGCACCTAGACTAAGGCTAGTTTTTATTCTTTTAGAGGTTAAAATGTATGAATAAATAGGGGCGCAATCTCTTGAGTGACAGCTCTCCGCCCATTGTCCCTCACTTCGCCTCGGAGGTATACGTCAGCTAGATGGGCGTATCTCCCTCCCCCCGACGTGACATTGATTTCCTTTTTCGGCAAGAGGAGTGAGGCGGAGTAAAAATCTCACAAGATGGCGACGCACATAAACCAGGATTATTGGATGCCGTGTGAATAACTGAGGTCAGCCCGGATGCTACATCCATGAATGGGACTTCTTTTTTTTCCTTTATAGATATCCTCATACTTTTTTACCGGATTAATCTTCATATTATGAGAAATACTTTTTGTATTACACTTTGTCTAAAACATGTAATAAAATATGCAAATTAGGAAATATCTCCCAAGATGGCGACGCACATAAACCAGGATTATTGGATGCCGTGTGAATAACTGAGGTCAGCCCGGATGCTACATCCATTTTATATACTATCTATGGGTATAACACTCTTTATACGCATATGGCTACTCTTTGCATTTTCGGCATATTGGACCTTCGGCCTAATGCGCCTCTTGAGTAATCGGACAAACGGCACTTCGGACAAATGGGTTCCGTTTTCTTAACATTGAACTGTCAGCATAGTGGCATGTCGACCTAATGGGAAATATTTTGGAACATTGAAATGTCGGAATAATGAAGCGTCGGAATTACGAGCAGGCCCCGCAAGCTTTTGGCCGTCAACAGTGAAGATAGGCACTTCCGGTTGGTGGGATGTTTTCTGCGCAATTATCTGGGTTTTGGATGTGTTGTCTTTGAGTCCAAGGGCACTGTATATGGTGGTTACCACATTAAGTGCCCGTTGCAGAGCATCTGGTGTGTGAGTGAGGAGTGTGCAGTCGTCAGCGTACTGGAGCTCCAGGATTTGTTGTGTGGTGATTTTGGTGAAGGCCTGCAGGTGCCGGATATTGAATAGATTTCCGTCCAGTCGGAACTGGATGTGAACACCGTCTGTGGTTTCCAGGGCTTTGTGTGAGAGGAGGGTGACTGCAGACAGGAACATGTTGAACAGGACAGGGGCTAGGACACAGCCCTACCTGACCCCTACTTTCACATTGAAAGAAAGGGATTTCGATGGCTACGTTCAGATCCTTGAGATGTTCCCGACATTTTTCTTGTACTTGCCTAACTACAAAGATCATGTCCGTAGTACTGCGGTCTCTCCTAAAACCTCACTGTGACTCTGGTAAGATGTCCTTGGAAATGTGAGACACTAATCGAAAGAGCATGACTCTGGCTAGCACTTTGCCAGCAACAGAGAGAAGGGAGATTCCCCTGCTGTTGTCACATTCAGCTTTGTCGCCCTTTCTCTTATAGATGGTGACTATCTCTGCATCCTTCCACTCCTGGGGGATGGTTTCCGAGGACCAGATGTTATTTATCAGCTGGTGAAGCCGATGGGTGAGGAGGTATCCACCATGTTTAAACTAGTGCTGTCAAACGATTAAAATATTTAATCGCGATTAATTGCATTAATGTCATAGTTAACTCGCGATTAATCGCATTTTTATTTATTCTAGCCTGAATGTCCCTTGATTTCTTTTTGTCCCATTATTTTTCCTCATTTTAATGCTCTTATCACACCCATTCTAATTATGATATTTTAGAAGAAATACACTGAATTACAATGGTGTAATTCAGTGTATTTCTTCTAAAATATCATAATTTGCTATTCAGTGCAAATAACAATATGTTTTGCCAGTTAAATTATTTTAATGTCAAATTACGCTGTAGGATATGTTCCGTTTGAATTGACAGTAACTTAAATGTGAGCCATATGTATATATGTGTGGTGTTTCAGTTGTTCTAGCATTACTATTTGATACAACAGCATGTGAAAAAACCACAACGTTTCCTAGGCCATGACGAGCGTTAATCGCGCGATTAAAAAAAATTGACGCCGTTAAAATGGGTTTGCGTTAACGCCGTTAATAACGCGTTAAACTGACAGCACTAGTTTAAACACTTCAGCAGGGATTCCATCAGGGCCAGGACTTTTCTTGTTTTTAAGGCTTGTGCTGCGTAGCCAGGACCCTCTCACATCATTCAGGTGGCCTGGCAAGTGGCAACAGCCCCTTCCCAAGTGGACCGGCCGAGACGTAGGCTACAGGGGTTATTATTCAGACTGCATACTACGTTAAAGTTCAGTATAAAGCTAAAGTGAAAACCATAGTTCCTATCAAACACAAACATGAAGTTAACATTAGCAAAGGAAGTCGATATGCCAAAAAAAAATTAGATAAAGGAAAGGTAAAGATGGGAGGAAACAAGCTTGTTCCAGGTGATGCTAGTTGTCCAGACTGACCCAGAGTGTGATGGGGAACTTAACACTGTCGCAGAGAAAAGTATTGATGGGACATCTTGTGAAAACGTAAAGCTGGGGTGGAGGATTTGGGGAGAAAGTGGCAGTTTGGATAGAGATTCAAATTCAAATACCTCAACAGCTCCACTTGTTCTCTTTGGTCCCTCCCCTATGGTCCCTCCCTGACACGCTCTACACCAACAAAGCCGTGCCAAGGTGAATGGACAGTCCCAACAGCCAATAAGAACAGAGAATCGGAGCCTCGCTCTGATTGGTCAAAGTGTACAGCTCATGTTAAAGCTGGGGTATGTGATTTCTGATTGGTCAAAGTTAACATGAGCTGTACACTTTGACCAATCAGAGCGAGGCTCCGATTCTCTGTTCTTATTGGCTGTTGGGACTGTCCATTCACTTTGGCACGACTTTGTTGGCGTAGAGCGTGTCAGGGAGGGACCAAAGGGAACAAGTGGAGCTGTTGAGGTATTTGGATTCAAATCTCTATCCCAACTGCCTTTTTCTCCACAAATCCTCCACCCCAGCTTTAACTTTGACCAATCAGAAATGATATACCCCAGCTGTAAGGTAAGATAGGATGTTTCTTTTTCAAGTCTGTTCACGGCTGCCGTGCCACGCATTTATTCTACCCCTGTGTGTAGGTAGGCTACATACATTTTTACATGTTATGATTTCAGTTCGCGACCGAATTGCTTCAGTCTGTGTATCATTTAGTTATGAAAGGCTGTAAGTGCACCGCATGTTGCTGGTGCCATAACCTCATGTGAGCCTGATATGTTCATATAAAGGATGCCTCCCCCCCTGTGATTATTGAATATCATTTAGATAATTGGCGGCTTAGCCTTATTGTGTTTACTTTAGCGGAGAAACCGTCCTAAACCTCGGGTTAGCTGTTGTTGAATTATTTCAAAGTGTTATGCTGTTCAGTTGCCGTGTGCTATTGGTTGACTAAATGATTGTGCTTGGGAAGGGAACACCAAGAGGGGAACAAGCAGTGTGCATTTTGCGGTTGTAAGGGCCGTGGTCATTAAAACACTAAAGCGCATGAAACTATAATCACATAAAAAGTGCAAAAGATTGCAACGATAATAGTACAATTTATATCATATAGTTATATTATATGTCGGAATTAGCCTGGAACTGCTCTATTGACAAACGTTCACTCACTTGGAGGCGGGTGTCAGTTGAAGTTTAAAACTATTGGATCTGTTTTCATACAGAGGCTCTGTAGATGTGACGTCATTTCCGGTGCGCACTGGACTATGGGTCAGAATTGCCCAAATAGCATGCTGTTCTTTTAACACTAATAATCTTGGCTGGATGTAGTAGACATCTGAGTATTTTTAAGCATACTAAATCTGACCACAAGAATTGGGACATCCTAAATCTTTTTTCTACCATACTAAATAGCAGAACGCATGGTTATTGGAATGCAGCAAGTGTGTTGCGACCCAAACATCCAGAGAGCACCATGTGTCCGCTCATCTTCACACCACCACCACCACCACCAGTCACTCACTCATGTCAAACCCGTGCAGGACACTTTGGGGAACAGCCATTTTATTAATCAAATTTGAACTTTGTGTTAGTTTCTCTTTATTCCAGTGCCACCATTGTGAACACTGATGTTAAAAATAAAAAGTGACATTTTTTTAAAAAAGTTTGTTAAAATGTGTAATCATAATGAAAACTGAGTTAATCATATAAACTAATCATAGAAACTGACGTAATGACCTCACAGCATTTTTGATCACACTCTTCTCCCTTCAGGCTAACTCAAAGAAACAGAAAGAACAGAAATGGGCCAGGGTAGACAAGAACAAAAAAAACAGCTTCTTTACGTATATCCACATTTTTTTTTTCAGATATTTCCCATAGACATTATAGGTTTGGTTTGAAGGGGGGATTCTGCTGGATTGTCTCACGTTTTTTTTTCCCTGTAGAGGAGCATAACTGCAATGCAGCAACTGTAAATCTACTGAGGAGAGTGAGAGCCCTGAAGACTCTACCTAGTGCACTGAGAGTAGGGGGATTGATCTGGACACACTTGAGTCGGGGTGTTGTGAAGTGTAAACCATTGGCTCTCTATACCCTCCCTATTCTAGCTAACATCATTTACCAACCTGGCAAACAAGCAGTGGTAAACTACACCTGAATACATAGCTGGAGAGTGTCCGGCCCTGTAAGTATACTCACAACATAGTTATTTTTCATCATTACAGTACAGTATAGAGCAATAGTTTTCATATACTTTTCATATCTTTTTTTCATATTGCACCATCAGAGAATGGGACACAGAGAACGATCAACAGAGACTCCATTTCCTAATTAAAACAAGATATGTGCAAACATGACTAAGGACTTTATTAACCAAATCAATTCTTCCCTGTTATATCCACAAATAAAAGTGAGTTCTCTTTTTATATATATATATTTATATTAATAAGAATAATAAATCTTCACATTGGAACATTTCATAGTGTGACAAAACGCTCGACTGGGCTTTCAAGCCACAGCCGTTATTCTCATTGTCTTTTAATTGGTCAGTCCCCATGCATCCATAGGAAATAGATTTTTTAATTTTTTTCAAAAAAGTAACAATTTAAGAGCAGCTGAAAAGTTTGGACTGGTGTCAATTGCTTTCATTCCAAGATTTCTCTCAAGTTTCATTCAGTGTTTCAGAAAGATATTCCATAGGAAAAAAATGACTCCAAATTGTCATCTTCCACTCCAGAAAAAAAAGATGTCCGGGTTCTCATGAAAACATTGTACTAATGGTAATAATAGATCATTTGGTAATCAATAATTAATGATCATTAATAGCTGACTAACTAACAATTAATAATCATTGATTAATTATAAAGAATGAACACTGATCAAGAATAAATAATGCTCCCTCGTAACTCAATTAGTTTGGCAAAGCTCCCGCTGGAGTCGTTTCCGATGAGTGAATTTCTTCTCAAGTGAAAAAAACAAACAAACAAAACAAAAAAAGAAATACAAACAAGATATAAAAGAAAGCTCTAAAATAAATAAAAGGAGATTAGTAAGAGTGACCCCACCCTTGGAGGGGGGGGGGCATATATACAGAACTGTGTGGTGAAAGTCAGTTTACTGCACTTGAGTGTTAAGTCCAGTGTAAGAGTGAGTTCTAGTCCCGCCCCAGGTGCCCCTGCTGTTATACCAGCGTGTAGGACTTTGCGTATGGGTTGCTGCTCTGTTTGAGATGTCCTCGCGAGTCCAGCAGGGACTCCTGGGAGGTGCTGAGCTTGGCGGCCTGGGCCAGCTCCGAGCCCTCTCTGTGGGGGAGTGTGGCAGCAGAGCCGGGCTGCCACTGGGCCGGGGGGTCCCTGCTGGCCTGAGGGGCCTCTGTGGGCGTGGGGGGTGCCATGCGGGAAGGCCGCTTCAGGGAGCGGCTCTTCTGAGGCTCCAGACAGGCCTGACCCATGGCCGCTCTCTCCCCACCAGCTGTGCCCCTGGATGAGCCCGAGCATGACATGCCTCGGTTTAAGAGGAAGTCCATGCGCAGGTATGGAGGAAGGTGAACCAACTCGCCCCCTGCAGAACAGCATGCACACATGCACACACACACCCACACACACACACACACACACACACACACACACACACACACACACACCGTTAGGCATAGCAAGGAGGAAACATAAACCCAAGCAACATTCCAGCTCACTCCATGGGTTTGTTTAAGCATTTTTTTGGTCCTTAAATAGTCCATAATGTTTTCTGACCTGCATTGGTGACCAACATCCCAGATAAGCCTTTTTCAGTTTAGCAATGAAAAAGTTCCTGGCCTCACAAACATGCAGTCCATCTATCTCTGTCTTTGCTCTGACACTGACCTCACCTCTCTTGAGCGTATTACATTTACACACATAAAAATTGACACTTGTTAGCTGCAGATTTGACTTATTGGTCACTTTTGTAACCCAATTACCATGAATCCTTTGAAAAATCATTACGATACCTGAATGACCAATATCTTGATATGCTTCAAAACTTTTCCAAATGATGTTTACTGTCATGATGCTTTGTTTATACTGACTATGTAAAGAAATGTCTCCAAAGAATCAGAACTATCGCTGTGATTTCATTTTGTAATTTAGGATCTGCTTCACTGCTGCCTGATGCTGTGTGTCTAAAGCCAGCTCATTTAGGTTTAAAAACACAATCATACAATCATAATCATCATCCCAGTAGTAAAATAAAGAAATGTACTTTCTCATTCCATTTAAATATAGCAGCCATACTTTAGATGGTTTGCGTTCTGTTCTCATGAAATTTAAGTCAGTGAAGGTAGTTATTATGTTATATCATGGAATTTTCTCTTGTATTAAACTCATACAAAATGTTTTGTTTCAATGATTTTCAACTTTTCCCCAAAATAAAGTAACTAAACTAAGGCAATCATTAATCAAATACATTTTGAAACTCTTAACATGTTGATTAGGCATTAGAGTCCCAGGTAATGACTGGATATTAGTATTGGCCAGGAGGCTGAAGTTTAAGGGATTAGTGTTATCAGCCTCATACTATTGTAATAAAGGGTAAGCATGACATTGTGGATCAGGCCCTTGACAGATGTGAGGCCTCACCCGGTCTGTGGGCCTTGGGCGCGGCCATGTTCATGACCCGGCTGACATCCTGGGGCTTGGGCGGGGAGGCGGTGAAGCGACAGATGCCTGATTCGGAGGGCGTGCTGGAGGTCAGGCTGTCTGTGTAGTCGTTGGTGCCGGCCGTCATCTGCTCCGAGGACGTGTCAGAGATGAAGCATTCTGTGATGGTGAACTTAGCGTGGCGCAGCTGCTCCTCCATCTTGGCGTGCTCGTAGGCCCGGGCCAGCTCCTCGTAGGTGGAGGAGGCGCTCTCCGTAGACACCATGCTGCTCCGGGCTCGGTCTGGACACGGGCCGGAGGGGGGGAGGGGGAGGGGGGGGGGGGGGGGGTGGTTAGTGGAAGGATTAGTCACAGAATTGTTGGGATCTTACTGTTGTCAAGTGAGGGGCTGATTTGGGGTTAGAGGTGACAGGTGGTGACACTGGTCTAGCTAGGTTTTGGTGAAGCTGTGATTAGATGTGTTGCTTACCAGTGTCCTGCGATGGGCTTACGCTGTAGCTGTCACTCTCCTTGTCCACAGAGCCTGCCACCCTGGGCGTGGGCAGCCTCCAGTCAGTGCTGAGTGTGTGTGAGGAGACTGGGGGGTGTGGGCGGTTCAGGGTCCACTGGCTGGCGTAGCGGTTGCGAGCAGCAGGGCCAGCTTTGGCTGTGCGCCGGGCAGTGGGGTCTGAGAAGGAGGAGTACAACACAGGATGTTCAACAGTTCATAGGAAGACATGACTTAAGGTAAGAAAATGCTCATGATAGCCATGGTCACAGTAACAAATCCACCACATTCATTTTTGGATATCTTCAAAAATTCTCACTTATGAACTACACATTTCCAATACCAACTTAACAATGGAAATTAATGCATTTGAAGTAGAGCAGGCAAAAGCCTTTGTAATTGTAAGTACAGATTTTTTTTGTCAAAAAGACTCAAAGTTTCCTCCAGATTTCATCCAGTGTCTGCCAGGTCATATTATCAGTGAATGGCAGGGAGAATAAAATCTGACCTGCTGAGGGATGAAACACCAGAAAAAAATCAAGGTTAAGCACTCGTGACTGTTACATTAGTTGATACCATGCTTAGCCATCATGTGTTTTTACTTTTTTATTAGAAATGATGGAAGCAAGTTAGAGGCTACTGTACAAGGAATACATTTGAATGTAGATATAGCATGTTGCCATCTATAGGCACAAGGAAAGGTAGTGGGTGGGCTCAGAAATGCTATGTCAACAATATGTCACAGTAGTTATTCAGGTTGTGAAGTCGAGCACTGGTGGTTTTAAGTCATTTTATCAATCAGTACAAATGGATTGGTTTTGTTTGTTTCGTGTGCACTCAGGAGGAAGCACATTCAAGCACACTTGCATGCATGATGTATAGGGGCATCAAGATATGCTGCAAGGGTATTTAAAAAAAACTAAAAAAGCGTCCGTACTGGACTTACTGGTTCCTGGTCTGGCATCAGACACATCTACCAGTGGGCCCGTGGCCTGGGACAGGGACTGGTAGTGGACTGTGTGGGTGACCGTGGAGGACTTCTGTTTCTGGGTCTCCCCAAAGTCGTTATCAGTGAGGAGCACCGTGGACCTGTCGTCTGTGGACAGAATCAAAAGCAAGCTTAACATCAATACTTAACCCTGTGTAGCTAGGTATATGGCAAGGTATAAGCAACCATAAGCTTACCAACAGTCTCCATAGTGTCTCTCTCCTCGATCAGGAGCTGGGCTCTGGGGATGTCTATGTGCATGCGCAGTGTCTGTTGCTGTTTGTTAATTGGCTCTGTTGGACGTGTGTTTTTACTGGGGAGCAAAACAACATGAAAAGTAAACTTAATTATCCGAAACTCTCGTAATGCATTGTCCTCAGGCTACAGCACAGTGTGTGCACACTGCTGCTGATGATGGCACAGAACAGGGAAGTGGTTGAACGGTCTTACCTCATGAGCATCTCAGCCAAACTTTTTGCATCTGGAAGACAAAGGGAGGAAACAACATTAGACTTGTTGGACAGCAGAGAACAGAGTGCTGTTAGCTGTTAGCTGTTAGCTCTCACCTCTCAGCCTCTTCAGCCTCTGCTCCCTCCTCCTCCTCCTCAGCACCAGCAGCCCGATGAAGATCACCACCATGCCCACCAACACACAGGAGATGGTCACCATCATCTTCAGACCTTCGCCACCCCCAGAGGGGCCCTCACTCACATTGGGCGCCTTTATCAAAGGTGCGATAGTACCTGTGCAGAGTATCATATTTGTTAGGACAGATACTAGTGCTCAACCCACACAGATAGAATGAACACAAAGGACGAAATATGTTGGTTCCGTTATAGGGATAAGCACTACCTTTGGATTTGTATCCTTGAATCTGCTGAATGACAGTTATCATATTATGTTAACCTTGGTCAAGGCCATCAGCAGCTCAGAGCTTCACACTTTAACATTTCCCTCCCAGCAATGACATCCAGTGTTCTACCACAAGCCGCTGCAATATTCATCTCAGCCCTGGACCTTCATAACTGACTCAATCTGGTTCTTCTCTTCAACAGCTGCAGGATGTTGTTGAAGGAGGCAGTGAAGTGGTGGCTTTGCAGAACTGGCTATAGCACACCAAGGAGCTCCTGCTGGATCTCACAGGAGATCATTGAATGATTGAACTCATGTGCTGGTATTCAGTAGGCTGAGGTGTCATAACACAGAAACTATCCACAGCCACTGGATGTCAGCGTTTTATCTGTTTTGTTTTAGTGCCCAATCATCAAGGGAGCCTGAATCACCTCCAGCCACCAGCTCAGCCATTTACAGAAAAGTGATTTATTCTTCTTTGCCTCAAACTACTACTGTTAGCCACAACTAGTGTGCTGGAACCTAGGCCTTGTATAGCAGATGAGTGACTTGTTCAACAGTGTTCACATCATAACACTAGTGGATGAGGATTCCTGCCACTGTTCCCTGCAAAGAAGAAACAGGTTCTGATGTGTAAACTCACTGCCATCGTAGCTGAGTGTGGCAAACTTGAGTCTCTTCTCCGCGTAGCCGGCGCTGTTCTGGACCTTCATCATCAGCTCGTACCAGGTGGCCTCCTGCAGCTCGTACAGGATGTAGCTCTTAGTGAGGGAGGTGCGCTGGGCCGTAGTCCACGTGGGAGACTCCACAAGCCGATACTCCAGGGTGAAGGAGGTGATGGGGCAGCCGCCGTTGTTCCAGCCGCTCAGGTTGAGTTTGACCCGCGTGGCGTTGATGCTAGTGAAGAGCTCCTGTTCTTTAGCGTACTGAGGTTCTGTGGAGAGGATGGCATTGTAAGTGTGTAAGTATTTGTATTATTAAATAAACTGACAAATGTTTACTCAATGAATCATTTGGTCTAAAACAAAAAGAACAACCAATGTCCATCTCGGTATCTTAACGTGATCAACGATCCGAAAAAACACTTCTACTGTTTGTAACCAATGGTGAAGCCTGTGAATGTTTGCTTCAAATGCATTTTAAGATTAATCTATTATCAGAAAGGGTTTTTGATAAGTGTTGATTAAATCTATAACTGTACTTTCTCCTCTAATAAAACATTACTTATCTACAGTTTGCAGTGTATTGGATAATGTAACATTCAGTTGCACTATTAGTAAAAAAAACAAACAATATGAAACTAAAGAAAAGATTTAATATCATATAATTTTTTCTATCCATATATAGAATGAGAATAGTATATTACATTTACACAATAAAAAAAGATTGCAATATGTAATAACATTACCACATTATTAGAAAAAAATGAAATGACTTGATGGCTTTATTTAAATACTTTGATGGTGCAACAACTTAACTGTAATATTGATCATGCCTCTCTAAAGAAAACTTGTTTGTCTATACCTTTCCCATGGGTCTTTGCTTCAATGATCTCACTGATGCGGCCTGGCCCAACTGCATTCTGGGCCGTGAGTGTGAACTTGTACCAGGTGCCGCATTTCAGGTTCTCCAGCCGATAGGAGCGCTCACTGGGACTGATGGCAAAGTTCCCCCACTGCTCGCTGTTATCCTCCGAGTACTGCAGAATGTAGCCTGAAGAGGAGAGCACAGGTGGGGACAAGAGTGTTAATCAACAGCCATTTGGTATTAATGAAGGAAAAACGTACAAAACAAAAACAAAAAGAGACTGTGTATGTGTGTGTGGTTTGTTTGTGTGTGTGTGTGCGTGCGTGCGTGCATGCGTGCGTGTGACCTCTGATGGAGCTGCCTCCGTTGTCTCCGGGGATCCAGGACAGGGTTATTGAGGTGGTGGTTGTCTTGGTCACTGTGAGGCGAGGCTGGTCAGGTGGAACTGGAGGAAAGAAGGTGTGTATAACTGATTAGTTCATTTGCATCCCACAAAGAGCTTCAACAAGGTGAGTACTTGCAATTCCACGACTGCTGCATGCTTAACTCTCACCTGTGTGTAGCTGTTACACATTCTGATGGGTACCCATTGTTAAAAGTGTCTAAGGAAATGCATTTTTTCCACTTGTTGTACTGTATTTCTCACCTTGAACCTGTAGGTTTAGGACGATCTTGTCCGACCCAAAGCTGTTACTGGCCACACAAGTGTAGTTCCCAGAATCCTCTGCTTTTACTGTGCGTATAACAAGGCTGCCGTTACCGTGGACGCTGCGCCGGCTATCAATCACAACAGGTGCTGGAGTTCCATTGCTAAAAAAAAATAGAGGTTGAGAATTAGAATTGGAGACTGTATACACAAGTTATCACCTGTTGTCATTGGACTCACATCTCCTTCAGCCACTTGATGGTCGGGGATGGATCACCCACCGCTTTACAAGGCAGCACAATGTCTCTCATCCAGGGCGTTGTTATGGTCCTGTTAAAGGTCAGGATCCGACCTGGGGCTGCACACACACGCACGCACGCACGCACGCAGGCACAAACACACACACACACACACACACACACACACACACACACACACACACACATGCTTCATTAGCATGCAGTAACAAAAGGAGGCATTGTTGTTGTCTAAATTATTTCAGAAAGAGTTTTTCCACATTGGATGTCCTTTCCTTTCCTCTCTAGCCCTTTAGAGTGGGGCGTTCAGGGTCAGGCTCCAGTCACCTAGACCTCAAACAGGATGTCAAGCTTCTAATAAGAGAGCTGTGGTCCTGACTGCAGACACCATGGACTCTTATCAGCCTATGCAATCAGCTTATCAGCTTTCACCAGGCACGTAAAGTGTTGAAGGGGCCAACACTGGGTTATTTATCTGCTGATGTTCCCGGCCTGTCTTCTTATGAGGAGATACCAGCTATGAGCAACTTGTTCATGCATCCACATGGGTTAGGTGAGTCTGCCTATGAAGCAGGGAAGTCCCCAACAAGGGAACATGTTTGCTTATACTTACAGTTCATTGGGCTGCACCGAGTTTGATGAAAACTTAATTTAAAGTTAACAACTGTGCATAACGCAGTGACATGGTGGTTAACTTTACATTGTAAGCTGCCAAGATCTGTGATTTCCCCTCTCGTTGCTGTGCCATTTACTTCCATTTCGGGTTGTCATACATGTTTTACTCATCTCATCATTTTCTTCAGTTCAGATAATGGGCCTATAGGTGAACAGCTTTATTCAGCAGTGACTATCAGAGCCTCTATCTACAGAGCAGCTCCACCTACCCTCAGCCATGGGTTTGACAGTGATGATGCTGCTGGCATTGCCCCGGCCTGCAGCGGTGACAGCCACCACCCACACGCTGTACTGCCGATTCCTGCTCAGGTTGGGGATGCGGTAGAAGAAGACATCTGGGGCCGCCTCAAACTCACTGCTCACCTAAAGCAGTAAAGAGATGTCAGAAGATCAAACTGACATTAAACACAAACTTAACTTAAACGACAAGACTTTTTTATTTTTATATTCTCTCTCTCTCTCTCTCTCTCTCTCTCTCTCTTAAAAAAAAACAATCTAATACATATCAACAATGAATAGTTCTGTCCGTCTGCTGTGTGGCAGGTAGTGTCCAAAACCAAAAGAATGAGCTGAGAGACAATGCTCTGTACAGCTTTCAGCTCATCAACACAACATCGCTTTTCCATCCATTGAAATATTGATAATAGCGTTTTAACCAATGTCGGCTGAAAAAGCTCCAGTGCCCAGGTGCTTTAAGAAAATACTTTAATAATCTGACAGACACAGACAAGGTAGGGAGGTAAGAAAGAGAGAAGGACTAAAACCTTGTGGTTTTTTATGGGATAAAGTTTTTACAATAAAGTAATATTAAGAAATTGTCAGCATACCTTGTGATCAAAATGTACACATAATAAACCTAAGAGTCTAATTCAATTTGTTTCAATGTGTTACCGTGGGGTGTGGGTTGGAGCAGAAGACTGTGTATTTCCTGATGATGCCATTGACTTTGAATGGAGGAAGCCAGGACACAAACACCACAGAGTTGGATGCTGCTGCTGCCTTCACACCCGCAGGAGGGCCGGGAACTAAAAGTAAAAGATGAGCCAGTTGATATATTTGAAGTTTTTTCAGGATGCATTTTACACTGATTATAAAGTAAGATAAAAGATATCAACATTTCATATTCTATAGGTCTTACATCTCTCCACTTAATAAGCATATTTAAAGACCCTTAATTCATTATTACCCGTTAATTCACTGCTGGAAAATATTGTCAATTTAGCAAAACTGACATTTCAACATGCACTGTAAAGATCAGACATACTGTAATTCACACAACAGTCTTCTATTTCATTACAAGTACAGCCTTGACAATCTGAAGTGCAATCTGAAAGCTGCTCTCATTTGGCCAGGTGAGTGAATCCTCCTTACCGTCCTCTTTGGTGCGGGTGTAGATCTGTTCACTGCGCACCCCGTCTCCAGCCCTGGTGAAGGCTAACACCTGGATGCTGTAGTTGGTGTACTTCTCCAGGCCATCCAGCTCCAAAGAGGGCTTAGAGCTGGTCACATTACGGATCTCTCCCAGCTCTGTGGGCCAATCAAGTCAAAGTTAGTGACAGCCAGAAAAATTACTGCTACAATCTTGGAAATCTGAGAAGCCCCCAACATTTGAAATGTGGCTGAAGGAACTAGGGAATGTACTACATCTAGAGAAAACAAGAAATTCACTTTGTCAAACAGAGATGGACAGTTTAAAAAAATCTGGCAACCTGTCATTACTTTGATTGAACCGTTATTAGTAAAACATTGTGACATGAGATACCCTGTAACTTCTTTATTGTTTTTAGATTTGTTTGTAAGTGTAACCACAAATGTTGTATTTATGTGTATGTTCGTACTGTTTATTTGTATTATAACTTTTCAAAATCAATAAACATATGTTAACTTTCAAAACAAGAGAAGTTATTGAGGACACCTCAGGTAAAAGGCCTTCACAGATGCAAGCCTGTTTTTGTAATTAATCCAGTGGTGTGACAAGCTGCCAGTGGTACAAACATATTAGTAACAGATTCTACACAAGATCATGTTCATAAAAGTTGGGTCATAGCACAGCTTCGGATGGAAAGTCATATTCAATCACAACAACTACACAACTCTGTGTCTGCTGTGGTGAGAGAACCCACAACCCTCAGCCCCAGATTCCAATTATAATGATAATATTAATAATAATACATTTATTTTATATAGCACTTTTCTAGGTACTCAAAGACACTTTGCAATACCATTAGTACACAAGCAATTAAAAACAAGTGTAGTAATAATGCCAAAAACATGTATATTAAAGGCAACTGAAACCAAATCAACATAAAATCAGGTATGTAAAATAAATATGTCATGTAAATATATAAAACATGCAATAATTGGCTAAAGGCCTCTGAAGAGGTGTGTTTTGAATGTGTCCAGGGGCCTCATTTATAAAGGTGTGCGTAGAAACCTTCCCAAAACATTGCGTTCGCACAAAGCCAAGAATGTGCTGCGCAAAATAAAAGTTGAGATTTATAAAACTGTGCGGCGCACAGTTGCACGCAATCTTCCCTTTATAATTACCCACCTGCGGTGAATTGTGCGCGGACGATCTCCGCCTCGTGTCCTCCCACTTCACCTCCCAGTTTCATCCCACAATCTACCATACATGGCGAATGCTAAATAGCTCCTGAATATGATGACGCTCTTAATAAGCACGGCATTTTGACTGACATGAAGGGACAAAAGGGAGGCAACCGGCCGCAAAGAAAGCGACTGGGAAGGAAAAAAGCCCGTGCCATGCGCCGCTGTAACTGGCTCACAAACACACACGCGCGCTGATCACATATCATGATTGGCACAGTCGTTATAGTCTTTGTTAAGCTGTTTTGCCCAACTTTGTACTGTATGAAATATCAGGTATTAGCGAACCTGTAGGACTATGGCCTATATAAAATGTGTTGTGAGAAGTGAAATAATGCATTAGCCTATAGTCTATTCCAAAGCATTGTTTCCCTTCCGTGAGATCAACACATTTCCAACAACGTCAGATTATAGTTTAAACTTCCAGGGTTAGTTGTTATAGGAAAGAGATGCATGTCATAATTTGCTAAATTCATAAAATGAGTTTATCTAACGAAATATATAGTTTTAATTAATATGTTTGGCCTTAACTTTTACAAAACTACTTTTTACACACAGCCTAAAATATAGACTATTTGCTCTCCCGCTGGCCACTCAGGGACACACCTCCCGACGTATATGATTTTATTATAGATTCAATTTAAAAATATAACCAAAACATGTATAGACCTACTTGATAATTAAATCAACCTACATCATTACTGCATGCCATAGACAACAGTAGCCTGTATTCACAACAATAGGTACGCACATATAATTGATTAAATATATTGGGTGCCATGCATTTCACAAGGATATGTGTGTTTTTCTGATGACTGAGCTTTATTTCGTGGTGTTGCCATTGAGTGTCGCTGATTCCCCGAGTCAGGAAAACCTTGCAGTAGCTCTACGCATGGTCGAAAGTTGGCGTGGGAATACGCACACTTCTCCGCAAATAATTATTTTATAAATACCACCGTTTTGCCACCGCACATTTGACCGCACATTTCTGCGGTCTACGCAAGGTTTTTGTGCGCAGCAAGCTTCATAAATGAGGCCCCTGGTGAGTACAGTCTGGTACAGCCCCTCTTCCAGAGGGAGGGGGCTGCCATGGTGAATACTCTGTCACTCCAGGTACGGTGCTTGTGTTTTGTGTTTGTGTCCTGAGAAGATTCAGAATGTCTGTCTATGTCACTGCTCTCTGTCAATGTCCTTTCAAAATACTTTTTGCTTTCCCATCACACCTGCAGGAATAAAGAGGTGGTGCTGTACAGGAGAAGTATTTTGTGTGTGTGTGTGTGTGTGTGTGTGTGTGTGTGTGTGTGTGTGTGTGTGTGTGTGTGTGTGTGTGCGTGTGTGCGCGTGTGTGTATGTGTGTTTGCCTAGTGTCTTGGTTTGAAATTTAAAAACATTTGCTTAAAGTTACAGTTATAAAAAAGAAAAATCTAAACAGGTCAGCCATTAGTCTCATTAGAGTTGACAGGTGGTTGGACAAATCTGTAATAGTGTTCAATTATTTAAGTTAACTTATTTTAGTTGCTCCTTTGATAAATTGTCATTTTAAAGATTCCCTTGCTGGTGTGATGACAATGTGTGGTTGTTTTTGTCCCCTAAGATAGGTAAATTGAATATATATGGTTTTGGACTTGTCAAAACAAGCAAATGGAATATGCCATGCTTTAAAATCAATCTATTTAATATTTTCCAAGAGGCAAATTATTCGATAACAAAATAAAGCTTAGCTTATAGCCCTAAACATTCCACATGTGTATAATTCATATCTGTATCTATATGTATAATCTTATATTAAGCGGCTTTACTTTCATTATATCAATTTGAGACAATAATAAAGTTTGCATAACTATCATGGACGCAAGCAGCACACACATATGTGTAGCAGTCCATTCACAAACAGCTTCCCTCCGTGTAACCTTCAACAGTATAAGCCTACATACTGATACTTCTATCTCTCTCTGCTGGTCAATGGCCATACATTCTTTTACACTGATGAACTGTTCTGGTCTGATATACACTAGTTCAAAGTTTAATTCCAAATGTGGAGGGTTGACCATAACA
This sequence comes from Hyperoplus immaculatus, assembly GCA_949357725.1. NCBI lineage: Eukaryota > Metazoa > Chordata > Actinopteri > Uranoscopiformes > Ammodytidae > Hyperoplus > Hyperoplus immaculatus. The sequence continues at coordinate 29,168,149 of OX442362.1, forward strand.
TAATTTATATTAACACACATTGAAGCCAGGTCATTTACATATAGTTTAAATTAGATTGAACTTTTCAGCATTAATCCACAGACTGTTACCATGCAAACTAGACCTCGCTGTCAAGTCCTGAGCATTCACGTTCTGTAGACACGCCAACATGATGTGACAGAGCAGGGGTCAAAGGTAACAGTGCTGTCACAACCAATCCCACTGACACAAAGCAGGCCATGGCATGGCATTCTGTCTGCCTTCTACAGGACCATGCAGACTCCTGTCTGTTGGAGGTTTCTGAGACACTCAGAATGCACCTTGGTTAACTACTGTATAAGTAGAGTTTACGCAGTATCCAAAATAAGCCTTATTACTTTACTCATTATATAAACACAGCATTACTAAGTTTTTAGCTCAAAACCTTGTGCATTCAGCAGAGATCACTGGACAAATAAATTCAGATTCACAACAAGTTTTTTCTAAATACTGTATTAGTATTATATGCATGGGGTGTCCCCTACAAAGCAGTATAGGGCTGCTCTGATTGGTCTAGCCTGAGGACAGATTCTTAAGAAAGGTGCCCTGTGATATTTTCTTGTAAACAAATAAAAGTGTTCCTACTAAGTGTTACTCATCAAAACAAACGCCAAGTAATGCCAAGTTCCACCCTCATAAACCATTTGCTATGTACAGAACAGTAACTGTAGTACTGTACAGATATATAAGAAGTGTACCTCCATCAGGCAGGTTGGCCCAGTAAATAACTCTGAATGCCAGCAGGTTTCCATTGAGAGCGTCTTTGGGAGGGGTGAGCCAGGACAGAGAGATGACCTCAGGGGAGCTGGCCAAGGCCTGGACGTTCTCTGGAGGACGAGAGGGCACTGAGGAAGAAGAGAAGGAGACACACTGTCAACTGATGTAGCAGGCAGCACCCTCTCATCTCCACTAGGGTGTGATATATCCTCACAAATCTATTTACAATGAAGCAGCGCTGTCTGCCTCTTTATGAACAACAAATCCACATCTGCCTTTTTAGGACACACGGTAAAACCAATCCAAATGTATTGAACCTAACACATCTGATGTCTTCTTTAAATCTTTTGTTAGCACTTAGTGTTCACTTTCAGCAATTGTCTTCTTAATTTATGTTAGAGCAGACTCTTTCTTGACATGGTTATATTGATTATTCTGTATAATTGGAACCTTTACTTTAGTTTGATATGGTATTCCAGTCTTACCGTCCTCCAGCGTTGTAGCAGCCACCTCAGTGGAGGAGGGCCCTGTGCCTGCGCTGTTGCTGGCCTGAACCACCACTCCATACTGGGTGAACTTCTTGAGGTTGTCCAGCACCAGGCTCTCTGCATTGTCCCCTGTGGTCTCCACACTGATCACACTGAACTGGTAGTTTCCCCCTGAGCTGTACTCCCTGTAGCCCACCTGGTAGCCTCTGATGGCTCCGTTCTGGAGATGCCGCTTAGGCGCCTGGCAAAGTTATGACAGAGGTTCAGTGACGCAATAGACATGGACGTCCCTGATCTGTTTTACTTAACTGCAACAGTAAAACAGATCAGCAGAATGAACTCAGGATGTATTCAGAACCGATTGATCAAGATCTTCAAGACACATCGGTGGGGAGGGATGCATGTAGCCTGATATGCAAATACATTACTGAACAGAGAAACCTTAATCACAGTATGTGAATAGTCATGTTCCAAAAAGTAAAGAACTTTTTGGAACATGCCTTTTGTATTTTGGGTTTAGCACTGCACTGAGAATCTCCATTGTTGAAGCGCAACGTCCTTTTACAATAATAACTTGGATAGTTCAGTAGTTAGTCCAATTGTCTACTGTAATATTGGTCTATAGGCTCTCTTATGGAGATGGCGGTCAGCACAGTCAATTTAAGGAGTTTGGGGAGACGTTGCTGTAGCTGAACTCAGCCTTATACTGTTGCAGATGGGGCAAGCAAAAACACGGTTTTGCCACATACAGTAAAATAAATATCTGTTTAATTGTACACTTAATTTAGGATTTTTTTCACTGCTGATACGCTGTGAAAATCCTACATTTAGCATACAATTGAATGGATATTCATGTTTTAGGTACACACTATATATGGCGAAAACAAATTTTTCAGCTGGCCCCCTCTGCAACAAGACTGACATCTGCTACACAACGTTTCCACCAAACTCCTTAAATTCACTATGCTGATGGCCATCTTCATAAGGTAACAGACTAACTCTATGTATTAGTTGTTATACAACCCCACAACTATCCCTTTAACCAGCAGCTAATTAACACTGACAATGCCCCCAAAATACCTAAGATAAAGAAACACATATTTTTTGACACCTGTATTTATTCAGGGACAGCAAACCTATTACAGGCAGGAAGATGCTGTTGTCCTCTGGAATATCCAGATTCACATTCACAAAATGAAAGAGTCATACCTGGGAGCTAACCATAAAGCTGCATACTGTGTGTTACTGCAGCTCAACCTGAGCAGTAGCAGGTTCAATGTTAAAATCAAAGACTCACTATCCTAAAGGAGAAAACGGGACTGACCAATAGTGCTGGTTGAACCTACAGTTTATGGACACAGCTACACTCACCTCATGAAAACATGTCGGGCCAGTTACAAAGACATGGATTAAGCCTAGTCCTGAACTAAATGGAATTTTGAATGGAGATTGTCCATTGAAAGTAGAATTTAGTCGAGAACTAGAACTCCATGTCTGCGAAACCGGCCTCAAGACTGTTTGAACACACGTCGGATCAATTTACCCTCCAAGTGACTCTGATGCTCTGAGAGGAGAGGGCTTCCAGCTGGACCTCCTGAGGTGGGCCATCAGGAGCTGAGATCACATCACCATTATGTCAATAGATTAGAACACTGGACACATTCAACTGCTGTTCTTAACATCTTTAAGAAGCTGTCTCAAACATTATGAGGCACAAAAACCCTAAACACATGGCAAGACATTACTGTGTGTCTGGATCTGGCTATTTGAACAGATGCAATGGTTGTTTTAATAGGTGAGGAGAAGAGAAGTGCATTGTGGGGGTTGGATGAGACGGGAGGAGCTCATTTGCAGAAGGGCTCCAACCTCAGTCTATTGACCGTAGGGTGACATTTACTACGGAGGCCGTTAATTAAAAGTTCTGCTTTTAGTGCGGCGGTCAGCGTGTGTTAAATAATGCAACAAGAGCCAATGGAGCTGATGTCACTGGACCGTTGATGAATTGACCTTTACCTCCTTTTAGCCTCTTGTCTTTCTCTTGCGTTATGCGTTTTTGTCCCTCCTTATTTTTTCAAATGGTTTTAACAAAGGATGCCTACTTGTGTTACGGTAAATGTATATTGTAAAATGGGAGAACAAAGCCAGTACTCTGTAACATTTGTGCATGACTGTGTTGTGTACAGAACAGAGCACAGACTGTGTTCTATGTGTTTGTGAGAGGGTGCAGAGAGACACAGTGGGTTGGTTCTCACCTGCTTCATCAGTGGTGATGGTGAGCTCGTTGCTGGCCTCACTCTTCCCAATGAGGTTCTTGGCGAACATGCGGATGTTGTAGGTGGAGGAGGGGTGCAGGTCTATGATGGTGGCCTGGTTGAGCTGAGGGGACACATCTTTGGTCTTCTGAGCTGTGTCCCAGGAGGCTGCAGAGGGGAGAGGGCAGGCTTTATTGGGGTTGCTGAAGTCAGGGAAGAGGTCAATCTAGCTAAGTGCATCAGGACAGGCTTTATTATATTATAGTGCTGAGACAAAGCGAATACAGGGATCATTTATTAATGGAAACACATGATTCTCTACAAGCTTACACGTTTTAGTCAATGCAATGCGATGTGAAATCATTTGCTCAGTGAAGGCTCATACCACCCTGTTTTAGATATCAATGTTGTTTCTTGTACCTGATTTGTTCTTGCTCTCAATATCGAAGCCTGTGATTGGGCTGTTGCCATCAAAACCCATAGTCCAACGCAATGCAATGGTCCTGTCCTTCACTTCTCTGATCTCCACCTCCGGGGGGTCCGGGGGCTCTTAAAGGCATAACATTGACAAAGGCTTTGTTATTTCAGTGTTACTGAACATACGGTTATTACCATGAGCTGCCTTTTGGTGTGAACGTTGAACAGCTGAGGTGGGTGAAGAGTTGTACCTTGCACTGTGAGCTGGATGATCCCTCGGTCTTCACCAAAGGAGTTGATGGCATGGCAGGAGAAGAAGCCAGAGTCCTCCCTCACTGTGGGCATGATCTGAGTCAAGCACAGGAATGAGAGGAGGACGCAAATGAACTGATGCAACAGATGAGTTGGATGTGGATTTCTACTGGCCAGTTCATTTCAAATTTAGGTATCTTTAGTTTGATGAAAGGTGTTTCCCTTTTGGTATTGCTCAAATAACACTTTGACTTGTGACCTGTCATTAAAGGTTCAGTCAGTGAATATCTCCTCACAATCCGCTACCTGTCTGTATTGTGTGTGTGCTGGGAAAAAAATTCCAGCGTTAATACACAGCCTCTCCCCCCCCCCCCCAGGCAGTGTATTAACACTGGATTTATTTTCAGCGCACACTCGGTACGGTCAGGTATAGGGGATCATGAGGATATATTCATTTTGAAAAAAAGTGATATTGACAACATGCATTCTCCAGGATCACTGACTCCATCATTAAATGAAGACGTAGTTGTGACCCCTAATATCAAAGAGCATGGCCTTAGTGTAGCCATGCATCTAACCAAAGAGTTATTTCTTCCATGTCAAACTGAGTCATTATGAGGATTTTACACTCTTGAAGAGGTGAAAGTATCCAGTACTTAAGAAAAAGAAAAGAAGAAAAATCTGAATAATATAGATAAAAGCTTTCAGTAAGTGTTGGCTTGGTATATATAACATATCCACAATCTGTCAGTAAGTTGAATGTTGCAGTAGTCCTACCTGCAGTGTGGAGATGACCTCGTCTCCCAGTTCCTTGACAGACACCACGTAGCGGCTAGTCTCTGGGTTGATGATGCGTTCCTCCTTCTCCCAGCGCACCATGATGGGCTTCTCTCCGTGGGCTGTGCAGCTCATCTTCTTCTCCTCCCCCTGTGTGGCCAGTGTGGTGTTGGGGTAGGATGTGATCATGGCAGGGACTGAAAAGAAGATATATTCACACATTTATTTCCTAGATGAACCACATTGAAACCTGATTGAACTGATAAATGGATTGTTTATATGAACAGCACTAGGCTCTCTAGTTCAAAACATTTGATCAAGTCAGTATCTACGGAGCCAGACATTACACTTTTAATTGGGATCTATTTTTTCATATGATGTCAATACTTTAGGGCTCTTCAAGGATCAAACATTATTTTATTACTGTAAACATGATGTGTGCTGAACAATCAAAAGGCACTGCTGATTTATGGCATTTTATTGTTTACCAGTTACTTTCATACAAAACAGAAGGTCAGCTACTTATCTAGCTGCAATGCAAAATGAATGACATGACATGTTTAATAACAACTGAGTGGAATAGAAATTGTATTCATTGACCCACACTTCATTCAAAGCCTTATTAATGTGTGTTAACTAATGTACAGCTTCTCTACAATGTTAAGGCAACATGAGCCGTGGTGTGTAGCTTGTTTGTGAGGATCCTAAATGCTACATTGATGCTCTAACAACACTCTAACGACACAACGCTAAACGCACACTAACGACATACATGCCTCATTACACACACACAGCACAGTGTATAACAGCCCTCTGCACAATCACACACCATGTACACACACAAGCTTGTGCATACACACACATGTGTGCTCTCTGCCGCAAACACACACAAAGCGTGACCTCAGTGATGTGATGAGAAGTGTCAGGCAAGAGGCTGCAAACATTTAAGCCTCATCTCTTATTCACTCTGCAGCCATTTGGGGCTCGGCTATGGAAAAGAGCCCTGATTTATTTTGTATGACAAGTATGAATTTTTTGTGAAGCACATTTGGGAAAGTGCAGGGAAATAACTGCTCTGGCTTTATTCAAACGTTATCGGTTTAGTGCACAGCTCCTTTCGTTTAGCCGTGTGAGTGTCTGAGAGGTGGCACAGGGCGATGGTGTTCACACTACAGCACAGTGGGATACTGTGCTATAGGTGACAGAAAGCAAAGCCAGAGAAAAGATGGAGACAGCTGTCCCTGTGCGCTTTGTATATCTATGCTGTAAACATTCAAGTTATTTCACCATCCTCCATTTAGAGGGAAAGCACTTAAAAACTACAGCACATATATATTTGTGTTCGACAGAACATTTTACAGTTCCTGCTTCTTTTTATATTACAGCCCAACCATTAGTGAAGTTGTGGTGGCGTTGCCCTGCACTGAAGCTATCATACAAATATAACTGGCAATGCTTTCTTTTTAATATTTAGAAATAGTTAATGTGATATTCAAAATACTCCCAAAAAGTATTTGTGCCATTTAAAAAAAAAAAGTTACGTGAGGGCGCACTCACACTAGGACATGAGGGGGCAATAGAAAAAAAGATTGATTGATTGGAATGTAACAGAAGCATTTGTGGTTTATAGAATGATATTGAAATTGTGGAATATATATTGTAATATATTTACATTTATTTTAAAGTTAATGTTGAGAATAGAGAAGAGTTTTTGAGGCCAGATTGATAATAAACACATACAGATATATCAGTTATTCAAAGAGCTGCCTATCCTTTATTCAGCCAATTAAGGAAATCTTCATCAATGCTCATTTATTTTGACCGCTATACTGATATCTGCATAGGAAAAATCATGTTGCAGATTTGTATATTATTTAATGTGCTGCTCTGGTCAAAAACTTGTAATTTTTATTATACCATGTGACTGGTGAGCCAGACAGCAGCACTGCAGTAACTGTGTTTACCAAACGGAATTCATTTTACTTGTCAACCTGATATGAGCAAAGGCAGGGACACAAAAGCACACACATACACTCTATGTGTCTATGCAACATTAAGAGGCCGCCGAGATTAGGCACATGCAATTCATACATCTGTGTGTATGTGTGTGTGTGTGTGTGTGTGTGTGTGTGTGTGTGTGTGTGTGTGTGTGTGTGTGTGTGTGTGTGTGTGTGTGTGTGTGTGTGTGTGTGTGTGTGTGTGTGTGTGTGAGATAGATAGAGAGAGAGAGAGAGAGTGTGTGTGCGAGAGAATATATGCTTTAACTCGTGTCTATGTATATGTATATTTGTACAAACATATGTGTATTTGTGTGTGCACTGTGCACACAGCCCAGTTGAGCCAGCCCTGAGGCTCGCTGTAATTGTTGTGTTGATGTATTTCTTTAATATCCAGTGGAGTTATAGGAACAGGACTATGAAGAGGAGTGCAGAGGGAAAAAATAAAGAAATAGAGAAAGGGAGTCCCCTTTCTCATTAAGCATCAACTCCCCTGATATCTCATTCAGCCTTCAACCAACATACAGCAAACACACAGGGAGGATCTCGCTGACAGAAAAGCCTGATTAATCTTAAATCTTATCTTACACCATGAGATGAATCCATTTGTATCATCTCTAGTTCATCTTCCACTCAAATCTCTGTTTATGTCTCTGAAGTGTGAATAACTACTTAACTTACTGTATGCACATGAATGTAAAGTCTCAATCTAGGCGCAAAGACAACCTGACATTCTCAAATGAAGCTCACTGTCCTTCGCACACAAACAAAGGAAAATACACTGCTGATGGCTGCTCTACACAAAGCAATCAGATGTGATGTGTTTATGAGGAAGAGGGGAGATGATGACAGAGAACAGTCCAAAATATCCAGGCTATTTTCCATCCTAATATTCCTAGAAATGGGCTACTCTGACTGTAGCTCATATGAGTGCAAATGAAAAAAAAAAGCTTTACAGTTTTTCAAAAAACCAAAAGCACAATAGTGTATGTTAACTGCAAAAAGAATGTGTATTTTATGTGGAGGTGAGGAGAGTCCTGTTCCTCCACGGCAACCCAGAGGGCAGCCATGATACACGCTGGCCTGCAGGGGATTGTGGGGGATCGGCTGGCTGCTGATAGGCTACTCCCATGAGACAAAAGACCCCTTCCCTCCCTCCCTTTCACCTGGCCAGGTTACCATGCCAACCAGCATCGGACACTCTCCTCTCCTTTCTCCTTGCCATTCTCCCTACCTCATCTCACCTCCCTCCTCTCCCTCTCCTCTCTCTCTGTCCCTCTCCTCTCTCTCTCTCTCTCTCTCTCTCTCTCTCTCTCTCTCTCTCTCTCTCTCTCTCCAGTCACAAATCTTAGGAGAAGGGACATTTCTAGTAGCCAGGAATAGAACATAGACCTGCCATTGATTTTCACAGGAGTATGATGATGATTACACAATCATGCCCTGAATGTCGCAATGCAGGGACAAAAAAAGAGATACAAATATCAAAATGTTTCTAGTGTGTCTGGCTGCTTGTGTTAGTGATGTGGATAACAGAATGAGCTGAATGGAGGAGGAACTATACTTATAGCAGGATGGCTACTTCAGTTCATCTGGGATCAAAGACAGAAAGCAGTGACATCATCCCAGAGGTTCACACATATGTGCGAATGAAAAGGGATTTCATCATTCTTTCTTAATGGACTGATCAGCCATTGTGATAACCAACTGTATGTATTTATCACAAATAAAACTGTTCCAGATAAGTTTCACCTATGTTGAAAGCAGTGGGAGGCTACAACACTGTGTGACTGGCAGCCTGGCTGGCCAGTGTGTGCCCAGGCTCAATGAGGGCCACAAGGGCCAGACTATAGAGAGCTGCCCTGCCCTGGAGGCAGGCTGGGTGCTGGGGGAGAGACGGCGTGGATGTGGGGGAAGGGAAGAGCTATGTGGTAATAGCAGAAAGATGACTGGTTCACTGGCCGCCTGCAATGTACTGAAATAATTCCCTTAGCTGCACAATTGGCTTGGACATGGAGCATGATGCCTGCAGACTGGGCGGAGGGGGGGGGGGGGCTTGGATGCAGATGAGTTAATAAGATGAAAGACATAAAGATGAGACGAGGAAGGGACTTGTATGGTTGTGTGAAGGACGTTGTTCTTGCGACACTCAGTGAGCATTTAGCACTGCTCTTCAGTGAAGCCTGGATAGGTGCTCTGCCCTCAGCACTTTGTCTGCAGACATTATGATGTCTAATAGGCTTGATTGGTCTTAATTGGCCCTGATAAACATTGAGTGGCTGTTGACTGACTCTGATAGCATCCGCTGTGGATTGGTAATGAATTGACTGAATCACATGTGTTTTGGAGTTAGGATTGCTTGAATGTACACTCAACAAAAATATAAACGCAACACTTTTGTTTTTGCTCCCATTTTTCATGAGATGGACTTAAAGATCTAAAATTCATTCCAGATACACAATATTACCATTTCTCTCAAACATTGTTCACAAATCTGTCTAAATGTGTGATAGTGAGCACTTCTGCTTTGCTGAGATAATCCATCCCACCTCACAGGTGTGCCACATCAAGATGCTGATCTGACATCATGATTAGTGCACAGGTGTGCCTTAGACTGTCCACAATAAAAGGCCACCCTGAAATGTGCAGTTTTGTCTCACAGCAAAATGCCACAAGCATTGAGGGAGCATGCAATTGGCATGCTGACAGCAGGAATGTCAACCAATGTCTGTTGCTTGTGCATTGAATGTTCATTTCTCCACCATAAGCCGTCTCCAAAGGCGTTTCAGAGAATATGGCAGTACATCCAACCGGCCTCACAACCGCAGACCACGTGTAACCACACCAGCCCAGGACCTCCACATCCAGCAGGTTCACCTCCAAGATCGTCTGAGACCAGCCACTGAGACAGCTGCTGAAACAATTGGTTTGCATAACCAAACAATTTCTGCACAAACTGTCAGAAACCGTCTCAGGGAAGCTCAACTGCATGCTCGTCGTCCTCATCGGGGTCTTGACCTGACTCCAGCTCGTCGCCATAACAGACTTGAGTGGGCAAATGCTCACATTTGATGGCGTCTGGCACGTTGGAGAGGTGTTCTCTTCACGGATGAATCTCGGTTTACATTGTTGAGGGCAGATGGCAGACAGCGTGTGTGGCGTCGTGTGGGTGAGCGCTTTGCTGATGTCAATGTTGTGGATCGAGTGGCCCATGGTGGTGGTGGGGTTATGGTATGGGCAGGCATCTGTTATGGACGAAGAACACAGGTGCATTTTATTGATGGCATTTTGAATGCACAGAGATACCGTGATGAGATCCTGAGGCCCATTGTTGTGCCATACATCCATGAACATCACCTCACGTTTCAGCAAGATAATGCATGGCCCCATGGTGCAAGGACCTGTACACAATTCTTGGAAGCTGAAAATGTCCCAGTTCTTGCATGGCCAGCATACTCACCGGACATGTCACCCATTGAGCATGTTTGGGATGTGCTTGACCGGCGTATACGACAGCGTGCACCACTTCCCACTAATATCCAGCAACTTCGCACAGCCATTGAAGAGGAGTGGACCAACATTCCACAGGCCACAATTGACAATCTGATAAACTCTATGCGAAGAAGATGTGTTGCACTTCATGAGGCAAATGGTGGTCACACCAGATACTGACTGGTTCTGAGTCCCCAGACCCCCAATAAAGCAAAAAAATGCGCATTTCAGAGTGGCCTTTTATTGTGGACAGTCTAAGGCACACCTGTGCATTAATCATGATGTCAGATCAGCATCTTGATGTGGCACACCTGTGAGGTGGGATGGATTATCTCAGCAAAGCAGAAGTGCTCACTATCACACATTTAGACAGATTTGTGAACAATGTTTGAGAGAAATGGTAATATTGTGTATCTGGAATGAATTTTAGATCTTTAAGTCCATCTCGTGAAAAATGGGAGCAAAAACAAAAGTGTTGCGTCTATATTTTTGTTGAGTGTAAATTGCATGAAAATCATTGTTTAAGCCTCCATCTGTACCCAGTGTCATGACTAAACACAAAGTGATTACTCTTCCTATAGAGAAGCTTATGAAATAAACATAAACATAAAGTGGATCCATGCACACTGTGTCACACATGCAGACACGCACAACTAAACACTGGTGCAGTGAGTGCAAGCAATTTCTACTGTGCTGACGGTGTTCATACAGGATGATGCATGGTGTATTATGACGAGACATTAGCCTATGCACAGACACTCATAACAATGAAAGTGCCAAGCTAGGACATCACAATAGCTGCAATTCCTTTTCCAGGGTGCCTGGCCGGGGCGGAGGGGGGGCGTCTATCCAAACTACTGCATTAGCAGCTTAGTCCATCATTCTTTTGTAATGGATGCACTGGGCTGCACTGTATCTATGCCTCTGCATTATGTCTTTGCATGTGTGCAGTGCTTTGTGTGCAATGGTCTTTGTGTGAGCTTATGAGCTTGTTTGCTCACCTGTGTCACATACATGCCCTGACGGCATCTTCAAGTGTGTGTCTCTATACTATACAATTCAGGGTTTCTGAGCAATCTATTGATCTTCCACTGTTTGTTTACTGATACATCAAGCCACAGTGGGACAGCCAATAATACACAGCGTAGATCATACTATCCATCATGTGGGTCCTGCAGCATACATCAGCTTGCGTGCCTCCCTAATTGGCTTCTAAGCCTCTTAGTAGCTGCCACTGCTCAAGTGGTGTAGGCTGGCCTGGATAAACACCACACAACAGCACACAGTGTACAGAACATCACAGTGTCCAACATCACAAAGCATTACAGTGAAACAAACACACACACACACACACACACACACACACACACACACACACACACACACACACACACGCACACACACACACACACACACACACACACACACACACACACACAGAATGAGGTGTGGCTCCCCTGGCGCAAGGGAGATTCAGGTTACTACAGAGAGCAAAGAGACACAAATCAGAAAGGCACAACTACCACAACAGTAGCCTGAGTAGCTGACATGCATCGGCTGGATCGCTGACACACACAAACACAGAAATGACATTAGACAAGGAACAATATTCTGTTGTTAAAACAATCTGTTGTTTTTTATGTCCCATAAAATTTCATTAATGTAGAATTCTACGGAGCCCCTTAAGGGACATGGAGGAAAAAAAAAATATTTTGGTTGAGAAAGAGAAAAAAAAAAAAAAAAAAAAAAACCTGGAGGAAAAAAAAATGTTGGTTGAAAAAATAAATAAATTAAACTCGAGAATCTCGACTTTAAACTCGAGAATCTCGACTTTGCCTTCAAACCTCACTCACCGTCACCAATGGTCCATGCATCAAAGGCATATCAATTAATTTATGGGAAACCACACAACAGTGTCATGGAGGAGTACTTGGAGCATTCTCTCTCACACTAACACCAAACTACAACATATTAGGCCTAAATCTAACGTGTATTATGCACATTGGAGAGAAAAGTGACAATGCTTCACTTCATTTTGGCGCACCATGGACAGAGAGCGGAGGTCTAATTGTCAACACACACACACACACACACACACACACACACACACGGGCCATATGAAATTCAACCGGATTATGCGAACTTTCTATTTTTCCTCACTTGGAGAGAGAAATAGCGCTGTTCCTATACGCTCTGGCACTACACCAGCTGTGCCCGGCGTGAGCCTCAAACTGTGTCTTAATAGAAAAAATAACTGCAGGTCATATGACAAAACTAGCGATCGGACTAGGTTAGTAAAGCCTCATTCACACTTTCAGCCTTTCCCAGGAAGAGATCGTGTGTGAATAAAACACAGTCTGGACTACAATAATAATAATAATTAAATAAAAAAACTAATTTTTTTCACTTCCGTTCTGAGGGAAGCTTTCGTGCGTAAATGTGCCACACCGCTACATGCCTACATGTTTGTCTCTGTGTACAAATGAAACAATCGATCGCTGATTATAAAAACCAAATTAAACTAATAGTTTGAGGAGAGTCTGCACTGGTGAATTCTAATTATAGCAGAAATTCCTCTGCTGTGCGCTGGGGAGAAACAGCGCCTGATTTGTTTTGCCTCGCACACGGTCGAGAGAGATAAGAGGCTTCACCCGACGGCACATGTTATTAATCTATTGCACCCAAAAAATCACAAATTTTAACTAAATAGCAGCAAAACTGTCAGGATCGCGTGGCGCTGTCCAATGTGCAGATCTGGAGCAGAACAGTTACCAGCGTGTCTGTTTCTCCCAAAGGAAGTTCTGCTATATTAAAAATACGCCAGTCCAGACTCTGTGTTATATTCACACACGATCTCTTCCTGGGAAAGGCTGAAAGTGTGAATGAGGCTTTACTAACCTAGTCCGATCGCTAGTTTTGTCATATGACCTGCAGTTATCTTTTCTATTAAGACACAGTTTGAGGCTCACGCCGGGCACAGCTGGTGTAGTGCCAGAGCGCACAGGAACAGCGCTTTTTCTCTCTCCAAGTGAGGAAAAATAGAAAGTTCGCATAATCCGGTTGATTTTCATATGGCCTGTGTGTGTGTGTGTGTGTGTGTGTGTGTGTGTGTGTGTGTGTGTGTGTGTATTGACAATTAGACCTCCGCTCTCTGTCCATGGTGCGCCAAAATGAAGTGAAGCATTGTCACTTTTCTCTCCAATGTGCATAATCAACATTAGATTTAGGCCTAATAGGTTGTAGTTTGGTGTTAGTGTGAGAGAGAATGCTCCAAGTACTCCTCCATGACACTGTTGTGTGGTTTCCCATAAATTAATTGATATGCCTTTGATGCATGGACCATTGGTGACGGTGAGTGAGGTTTGAAGGCAAAGTCGAGATTCTCGAGTTTAAAGTCGAGAATCTCGAGTTTGATTTTTTTTTTTTCAACCAACATTTTTTTTCCTCAATGTTTTTTTTTCTCAACCAAAATTTTTTTTTTTCCTCCATGTCCCTTTAGGGGCTCCGTAGAATTCTGTTACAGCAGTTAAACCAATTATATTACAGTAACTGTTGGCACAGCAACACAAGGCATGTACTATTTAATCTGCACAATATTCTGCACTATATTACTGTATATATGTATATGTAAAGCAATAGGGGAAGTTGTTTTCTTAAATTTAGAACGTGAAACTTCAAAGTGAAATCTTCAAAGATAATTATCGTAAATCAGGTCTAAAAGACAAATTGGTTCTACTTTGTCTCTGGGCATGTCTGTTTGTGGGAGCGTGATAGAATGTGAGTGAGACAGGCTATGAGTGAGACAGGACGGCTCATGAAGGAGGGGCTGGCAGACAGTGAGACACCCAGCAGGGACACACTCTGCTCGGGCCTGATAAGAGCCACAGGGGCATTAGACTCATCTAGCAACATGAGCACCCAGACAGAGCAGACTGGCTGCAGATCATAAACACACACACACACACACACACACACACACACACACAGGATTCTTTGATCTATAATAATGTTAATTTTGAAAAAGGAGAAAGACATCATATCGGCCCATATCCCTTCTCTGTAGCGACAAAAATTGTTGAGCAAAATTTAAGCTTATAGACTAAATAAGCAAATTTCAACCATTACTTACCCAGACCAGGTGGGTTTTATCCCTAGGAGATTTTATTTTTTAATGTACGTAGACTATTGAATATTTTATACAGCAAACAGAATGGGCCACAGTATGAAGTCCTTGCACTTGATGCACACAAAGCGTTTGATCAGGTGGAGTGGAGGTTCATGCTGATAACAGTTCGACTTTGGCAAAAATGTCAGTGAGAATGTCAGAGATGCTCTGTGCTGATCCAACTGCTTCCGTTCTTACCAACTCACCAACTAGCAGAGTGCGTTTGGATGCGCACCGAGACTACCTCTTCAGCTGGGTCTCGATGCGCTTGTTTGGTCCGCCCCCGAGTGCGATTGCTGTATTCACACCTGCCTGAAAGATGCGCACCGAATGCGGAAGTGCACCTGAGTTCGTTTCAACCGAACTAAACACGGCAGGTGTGAATACACCCTAAGTCATTGGAAAGCTCTGTCGATCCAGTATGGGATGCTGATTGCAAAAAATAAAATGATTCTTAAGGTTTGGAACAAAGAGATAGCCCCCCCTTTTTTTTATACATCTGGCTCATAGAGTTCTCCAGTACTTTATATATGGAGAAAATGTGTTATGAGATTTCAGGGAAAGCAGAGAAATTTAAACGGATATGGCTGCCTTTCCTTTTAACAGTTATGAAAGGACCTACGTGACACCTCATTGACTTTTTATTTTCTGCTTAATATTTGCCTATGGTTGAATCAATGTTATCGGAAGTCCAAAGAAACCTATAAACTAGAGTAAGTTGCTTATTTTATTTTGTCTTTTGTTTTTGTGTTCCTTTTTTCCTTTTTTAATTGTTTTGTGTGTGTGTGTGTATGTTCTTAAAAAAACAAAAAAAATAAAAAAAATAAAGAAACAAAAAATATTATTTGATTTCTACATCAAATCTGCAATGATTGTTTTTGTACAAGAAACATATAATAGTACCTTAAGTTCTGCTCATGATCTGTAATTGGGTAATACTTAAAATAAACAAATCTATAGCTGTATTTTATGAATGTGCATTATGGATGTTGCTCCAATTCTTTGAAAACATCAGTGCTAATCAGAATACCAACAAATATAATATAACAGGCATTAAGGGAAGGACCTAGATATACATACTTTAAGTGATGCTTTTATTACAAGTCAAACATGTCCGTATCGCTTGCCATTACAGAAGGTGATATTAACTGTCTGATCTAGATTAGATTATAATCAAAAATGCAGCATAAGGAGGAAAAAAAGAGAGAAGAGGACAGACTGAAATGGATAACCTCTTCCTCCTCCTCGCTCCCTCTTTTCCACATGGCAGCTCCTGCCTGCCTGCAGAATGCAGGGCTTAATGGAGGGGAGCTAAGTCCTGGGCCACACAGCGGATAAATGATCTACCCTCTGCAGGAGATGCGTTGGAGTTGGTTAGTGTGTTGCTTTCGTGGGATTCGTTCAGGCAGAAAGCACAGAGCAAACACTGTGACGCTGGCCCGACTGTCACAGACAAAACCCACTCTGGTTCAACTCACCTAACCTTTGTGCTTTTTACTTGAACAATACCAGCAACACTGAACATGGACATTTAGAGCATCCAGAGGGAATGTCAACTATACAAAAACAAGTGTGACTAATAAATACTTCTGGAAGCTGACTATAAAGCACCGGCACTGGGAGGAACAAGCGCAGGGCCATGCTGCAGGAGGCTGTCACCCCACGTTCAGGTGGTCTTCCTCATCCGGACCCATCCTAAATCCTCATTTAGATCTACTTCCTCTAACATGTTTCAACCCGTTGTCATTTGCGCATTAACTCTTAATTGATCACCCTCAGAACGGCCACAAAAAAAGGTGCAAATTTCAGAATACTCACGCAGTTTAGCACTCTGTATTTCAGATCTTAGTAGATCAACCCCTCAGTGTCTTAACGCACATTCCAAGAAAAGTCTTGAATTAAGATTCTTAGGTTTTAGGCAGTGTTTTACCATGAGACTTACTTTTGACATTGAGATACATGGACTTGCTGACATCAGCACCGACGTCGTTGCTGACTCGACACAGGTAGAAGCCAGTGTCTTCTTCCAGCACGTGTTTGATGAATAGAGAGCCGTTGACCCGCACCTCGATACGGAAGCCTGAGTTGAGGGCGATGGGTTTGAACTGAGGGACCCCAGCACCTACACAGGGGACACAGTTGTTCAGGGTTTCACCAAAATAAATGCCTAGTTAATACTTTTATATTACATCAATATCTGAATGTTTCGAACCAGCCCTTTAAAAATGAATATGTAATATATCCTCTATCATGTAGAATAAAAATTAAAGAAACAGCTATTCATGTCAACACAGGTCATTTTTATTTTCAAGAAACATTGTTTTCAGCCATGATGGCAAAATGTAACTTTAGTAGGGACATGATATTTCACCTTTTTTCTACTTTGGCAGAAATAGCTCTTTTTGAGAACCACTCCATTTCTTATCTCAGTGCTGCTTTGGACTTGGTGTGTGTATTATCACACATTACACCTTAAGGCTGTGGACAGTATGTCTGTTGCGTTGGCATTCCTCAAACAGATCATTTACTAAGCTAAGAGAATAAGCTTGCCGGAGGACAGAACATATCGACATACAATTCAGCATAGTTGTCAAAAGAAAAGAGAGACAAACACTTTCACCAAAACTGGAAGGGATGGTTGTGTTATACGTGTGTAATATGTATATTAACATGTATGTAATGCTTAGCATTTACCTTTCGAGTACTCCCATTGGATGGTAGGAACAGGATTGCCTTGAGCTGAGCAGTTCAGTATCACTGCCTTTCCATAGATGCCGTCTTGGTCCTTAGGTTGCACCACGAATTTTGGAGGAACTGTAAGTCAAATCGACGTCAGATACTTATTTATCTCAAAAGCAAATATATATATATATCTGTAATCAAATCATTCCTCTACAATCCTCTGTCTGAGGATTAGACATGTTGCTTGAGAAAGATAAAGTTCAACATTACCTAAAGATAAAGAATTGTTAGGTGAACAACTTCTAGTCATGTAGATCTGGTATCAATCTTGGTATCAAATGGCTTAAGACATATTTGCTAATATCTTACAGCATGCTTTAGTAAAATCCCTAGCATTCTCCTATTGGTAGGGTTCTGCGTATGGGTAATCTGATGTTTTTAATTTCAAGTTGATTATAAAAAAATGATAACACTTTATAATAATGTTCATCTATAAGTGATTCATAAGTAATATATAAGTCATTTACAAAGCTTTTTGCATCCCCCTAATCTAAAGTGTAAACCATTCATCAGGTACTAATGTGTAGTAGGGGTGACCTCAACTAAAAATGTGCATAGTTTAATCCTATTGGTTGAATCTTGCCTATAGTCGACTAATCGTAGAATCAAGATATTTTTTTCATGCTTATTGATCCATATTCTCATTTCAAATATTGGCACATTTTCCCCCCACAACATACAAAGAATCAACTCTTCTTGAGTTGGCATAAGAATGTATGTCTACCATAGTGGTTGACTCACACTAAGGAGGTTTATTAAAAGCTTGAGTTGGTTTCATGTTTTTATTAACAGTATAATAGGCTGATATTTACCACAATAGGTGATGTATCATTATTAATTGGGAGAATATAAGCAATTCCATGTAAAATCAGACATTCATCCTCAACATATAGCCGGAAAAGAATAATCTTTGTTTCACATTTTACAACTATTCGACTGTGAGATTGGCAATCAAATCAGGCCCCTTCGATCGAAGTGTGAAAAGTTGACTATTCGAGGTCAACCTTAATGTTGAAATATGCTAAAAAGGAAACATAAAAGTATAACTTGAACTCCTCCTGATCATGTGAAAAGCTTTGTGAAGACCATAAGTTGCAAAACAATCCAAAGTAAAAAATATGAACCATTCTTGATAGCTGGGTTTGACATCTATTCTTTAACAGTGTCGAAATATGACTAAAGAATGTCTAAAAGTGACAGCAGGGAAGATACAATGTCAGTAGTGTCAGGGGGACAGACGAGCACAGAGCAGGTTGTCTGTTTCATTCAGAGTTCATGTGGGATTTAGGGTGACTACAAGAAGACATATGGCAAAATACTCCAAACAGAAACCAATGTCGCAAATGAGAATATCAACTCAAGCTTTTAATCAATCTCCTTAGTGTAAGTCATTGTAATGCCAACTCAAGAAGACAAACTATAATTAGGACTTTAATCCCCTTTGTGTGCTTTGAGAAAAAATGTACTAATGAGAATATGGATTAATAAGCAGGAAAGAAATTGCATGATTTGACAAGATTCAACTAAAAAGATTGGACTATGTACATACTAACATTTGTACCTGATGAATGGTTTACACTTTAGATTAGGGGATGCAGAAAGTTTTGTATATGACTTATTGATAATTTACTAATGATTTGTCAAAGACAATTTCATGATTTATTTAAATCTTTATGGATGACTTACAACACATTTGTGATATGTTAACATAGCACTTATTAATCATCTACAAATATATATTACTGTTTTGTAAATCATTAGTTCATCATTATCTAATGACTAACATATTACTTTTAAATCACTTATGAATCACTTATAAATTAACATTATTATAAAGTGTTCCCAAAAAAATATTATTTCGATTGTGGCAATTTTGCAAGATAGGCAAAAAAAAGAGAAAAAAGAATTGGTGTGATTTCTGGACACTCGAACCAATTTTTTTTTATAGATCCTTGCCTTCGATATATAAAAGTGAAAAAACAAACTTTCGAATGAATTTGAACAGAGTTTCCAGGCACATCACTATATTCTTCAGTGTGTTTGCTTCTCCTCACCTCGGACTATGAGCTGGCTCTGGTGCTCCACGGCGGCGGCCTGGTTGCGTGCGATACAGGTGTAGTTTCCGTTGTGCATGAGCGTGAGGTTGGAGATGCGGAGGGAGCTGGTGAAGTCTATGTTGTCTATGGTGACGCCCAGACTGGCTGGGATGGGTCGGCCGTCCTTCTGCCAGGTGATGAAGACGGGCTGATCTCCAGACATCACCACACAGGGGATGAAGACCCGCTGGCCGATGGAAAACCGAGGGAACTCAAACGGGTGGATGGTAGGTGGGACTGGGGAAGGAGACATGCAAATCAATGTTGACCTCGGCAGTTGTACTTTAGGCCTGTGTGTTACTTGCCTACTATGGTTGATGCATGTCGTGTAAGTGGTGAGAGAGGATTTTTATATTTTTTATTTTTTATTTTCAAAACGTGATGTTTGATGGAACGGTAGTTTGGGAGTCTGTTTCTGCCTGTGGGATATTCTTTGACACTAAAGTAAGATTGACCGTTAGCCTGGTTTGGATCAGGCTAGTTCAGAAGCATAAATTACCATGGTTACAAGGGTAGGATTCATATAAACCACTTTGATGGAACGCAACTAAATTAAAAATTCTAAATTAGGCTAATCCTGCTTGAAGGAATACTACTCTGATCTCTTCACACAGCTTCACATCTGTTTCTCTCACCCAGATCAGTCTGGACTTTCTCCTATCTCTGTGGGGAGGAGCCCAGCCCCGTCTGTTAGTGAAAGGCAGCCCCTGATTGGTTCATGTAGTGGTTGACGTCAACATGGATCAAACAATAAACTTGCGAGCAGTGTTGTGCCAGAACGCGTTCAATGAATATATTGGGGGCGAACGTGAACTGAACGTATGTATTTCTGCCTGATGAACGTTATTGTGAACGGGTTCATTCTGGCGTTTGTGAACGGCACTCTTACAGTCGTTCAATTGTTCATCGAGTTCCAGATTTCCATAGAAACCCCCCGCTAAAAGACAGCGTAAACAGCCCTTAATATGTAGCTGAAAAACACCCAATCTGGCAACACATGCCACCACAGCGTCGCACCGCCGCTGCGTCATCAAAATGCGAAACACCGCGGGAAAAAAACAAAAAACAAATGAATACAGCAGCACTTACTCAGACCATGGACCTAGCCTCAGGCTCTACCTCTTCTTTGTATGATTGTTACCTACCTCAGGTTGTGTTTGTCAACACATCTTCTGGACTTTGTTGTTAACAGTAGGCCCTATACTGCAGTTTAGAATGGTCTCCTTGAGGGTTTTACTATTTTAAGTTGTAATTTGTTTGTAGAACCTGCCTTGTATATTTTTCAAGTATTGCTTTCTTTGAATGAAATTTCATGTGAATTGTTTCCAGGTTTGGAAAATTATAAAAATGGAAAAACATTTGCACCTTAACCGTTTTTGTTTGAATAATTCCTCATTAAAAAGACCATTCAAACAGCAACTTTTTCCTCATGTTTTTTAGAATATACTGTGGGGGTAAAAGCTGCAGCTGGCTTCTAGTGTGGACTGAATAAATTGAAATAATTTATGACTGTGGTTCTATATGGAATGTGGCAATTATTTAGAAAAATAATAGCCTGCAGCAACATATTGAAAAAAAAAGAACTATGAACTAGTTCATTTTTTAACTATGAACTTAGTTCAGAATTTTGAATTATGAACTATGAACTGAACTAGTTCATTTTAAAGTGTGTGAACTGAACTTTGAACTAGTTCACGTAGAAAAAAAACTTTCCCAACACTGCTTGCGAGATATGGCTGGATTCACGAGGCTGGATTCACGACTATGTGAACCAATAAGCTGACTTCCAGTATAAGGGAATAACATTAGGTCAGAACGCAGCCATTTTCTGACTGGACTCCTAACCAAGGATATTGGAGAAAGTCCAGACTGATCTGCAGAGAGAGACACAAATGTCAGTAAGTAAGAAAGTACAACTTTATTTATATAGCACTTTTAAAGACTCAGTTTACAAAGTGCTTGTGAAGCTCACAAGATCAGGCTGGTCTCACTAGAATATGGTTGAGCTACTTTATAAAGCGCTTTAAAAGCAATTCATTAGTTGCAAATCTCTCTTTATCACCTTGTTTGCAATATTAAAATATAATGCTGTGTATTTTGCAGCAATGAGAGAATTGTTTATATTATCTCTCCCTATTTATAGAGGCTGAATTCCCTCTCAAAGAACATGCATATAACATTCTCTCTCACTCTCCTTTGCTCTCTGGGGACACTAAAGCCATCATGAGAAACAGATGCTTTGGAAAATTAATGATTTAAAATAACATCGGAATAAGCGGCACTTAAGCGCTTATTTAATTCACAACAAAATAGGCATAATAGGCTCCTGGGGATTCCCTCTCGGCAGCGGTGGAATGCTAAGCAGCCGAGAGGCGGAATGGTGGCGTAGCTTTGTCTACGCTGTGTGATTTCCCCACAGCGCACTCGTTAGCACGTCAAGATCTGCTGAAGAGGAGTGAGAGGGGGGAGGGGGGGGGGGTTTGAAATGATGCAGCGTCATTGAAAAAAGAGAGCCATCTGAGGTTATCATGATGTGGCTTGGCTCACTGCTGCTGCATATTCAGATGAGCCACAGATAAGATGGCCCCGGATGACGGAGATGGGGCTTTGCTATCAGTGATGACTGTGTTTCTTTACAGGTTGTCATATACAAATATACTTCTGCATATCTGTGTATTATGCGACAAGGAAATGTAGACACTAAGGTGATGCTTCAATGTATCTCTTATGTATGTATGCCAGATGAAATGACACAGGGTCAGTGAGCAGACTGATAAAGGGATCCTGTCTTAGTATCCACAGACTGAGAGATTAATGATGGACTTTCGATGAATGTCCTCAACAACCATTAGTGTATATATGATACAGTGTGCATGTATGTCTCAAATATATATATAATGTTTCCTCTAAATGTCAGATTGATGATAGTAAGCAATATTAGGTAAGGGTGTATGTATGATTACACACAACTTAATGTAGTGCATTACAGGCTAAGTATCCAGTGTTGACTCAGTTAACTTTAACTGAAGACAGAAAGGACTGCGGTTCATACCTTTCACAGTAACATAGACGCTCTGGTGTGTGGAGAGCTGAGGCTGCACCAACACATTACAGGTGTACTCTCCCTCGTCCACATCCTTCTGCACATCAAACAGCTTCAGGGTGCCGTTGTTCTCAAAGGCTCGCTGTCGGTGATTGTATGGCAGCAGATTGGAGTCCTTGTACCACTTGATGGAGTAATACGGGTAGCCAATGACACGGCAGTGGATGTACATGTCCCGGCCAGCGATGGCAGTGAGGTTTTTCATTGGTCTGATGCTGGCAGGCCCTTGAAGGACACATTGGAGAGACAACTCTCTTAAAATGGTTTTGAGGCAGGGGGGGTTGGTATAAAAGATAGCTGTGCTGTGTTGTATGTGTTTTCAAGACGTCACAAAGTTCACACGCCTTGATTCATTCTGATGGTAAGACATCCAAACATTACCAAGACTGCCTGACTGAGATACTCTTGTGAACACTATTTCAGAGAATTATGTTAAAGCAACTCAAAAAAGAAGACCATGGTTGATTATCATTAGCAGACGACTCATTCTGGTCCTTTTCCCTCATATCAAATGCTTTTGGCCTCATCAGAATCAGTGGCCCCTGTACCCTTCTTATGGAGACTGTTTTGAAGATTACATTTTTCTCCCACTGCGCTGACTGTGATTGCCTATGACAAGCATTAGAGTGGAATGTTTCCTTGTTCCACACAGACTTGTGAAAAACCAACAGAATACCAAATAGGCTTCCATAGCTCAGTGTCTATCAGGGAAACAGACTATTAGGCTTCTCTTCAAAGCACTGTAGAATACAGTTTAACTGGGCTCTGCAGTGTTCTATGAGCACAAGCATATCCTGGGTTGCTTCTCTCTTTAGCACGATCAAGGAGCCAACGATATGAGACGCACTCATTACATTTACTCTCCAATGGCACCTGTGGAGATTTATCTTCATTGCTTGGTTGCATCCTGCATACATGGACCCTCGCTTAAGGGCTAGAGGATTGCCCTATTTAGCTTTGCAACATGCAAGAATGAGCACAATCAAATTAAACCAATGACTGTACAGAAAGAACCCTTCCCTCTCTGCAACAGAGAAATGCTAATAGCCTTGCACCAAGCACAGAAAGCCTAAGCGCCCCAGTATAACTGTGCTACATGACAACGGTAATCCAGCCAACCTTGTCCCTGTAGAGTGAAGATAGCACTGCAGTCATACACTGGAGCTAACATTAAATCACCCTAATGATGTCCCAATATATAGCTATCAGCAGGTGTTTGGTAAGAACAGGGGTATTACAGAAGCTAATGCTGACAGCAGTGACTGAGGAGCTGCTACAGGATGTTGGAGAAGGATCTGTCCTAATCAGAGCACGAAGAAACAACTGAAGCTACAAAATCAGCTTTCTTAATATGAAAGAAACTAGCCACACATCTCATGACTAAAAATGAACATTTCTTCATACACTTAGTCAAGCATTCTTTCAACATCCGCAAATCCTTGAAAACGTAGCCATCAAAACATGCTAATGTGTGTATGTGATGGTGTGCTGGAAGAGTTGATCTGACAAGCACCTCTTACGTTTATTCGCGCCTGGTAGGAGACAGTCCCAGCTGAGTTGTTGCAGACACAGCGGTACACCCCTCCATCTGGGACCTGTGTGTGGCTGATGTTGAGGTGGCTGACCACATGGCCCTCAGTGTTGCTGTAGTGGGAGATGCGGTGGCGGCTGTCTCGTACCACGGCCTCGTCATCCAGAGTCCAGGTGACCCGGGGCTCCGGCGTGCCCTTCACCGTGCACGACAAAGACACAAACTCATTGATGTTGTAGACCTTCTCGCTGAAGGAAGCCAAGATCTTGGGGGTGCCATCTGGAAGGTGGAAGGAGACACTCACGGTGATGTACATACTTTTATTGAAAACTAATTATTATTCTAATGTCTGCTCCTTTTGCTGGCTCCACATCTATGTTCTGGCCCAGGATCAGAGCCAGCTTCTGCATGCACCCATGGGCTAAGCGGCCAAGCTTGGTATTGCAAGTCCTGGACCCAGAAGTAGATTTCAACGTTCACTCTAATACAAGCGGGGAAGAGGAGTCTGTCTTCGAAAAAAGTTTATGGATATCAATCAAAGGCTCTAAATGCTGTAGTGAAACAAAGCAGCTCTTAAAGGTCCCAGTGAACGGCTCGGTTAATGAAAAAGCTCTGCCTTTCAGAGAAGCTCCGACTTTTCGTGCAGTGTCCTCTTTTATAAACAGTCGATGGCTGTGTCCGAGGTCTATGGTCGTGTCAAAGGTTTTTATAACGTGCATCACGTTGATGTATTTAAGGTACGGACGCAATGTTTACCTGAATGATTATAGGAGTTGAATGTGGCTGGTAAGTAATTTCAACTAATATTGTGTATGCTCATACACGTATATTCTCAGGACAGGAAAATAAAACTAATACATTTATTAATGTTGAACATTAGTATGCTTGACTTCCACAGTTGATATTGTGATGTCAGCTAAACAATGTGATGTGTGGGATATATCATATTTTGACATCCGGTACAAGCACAAAACATGCATGAGGTACACGCGTGTTCAGGGGTTCCATAAGAAAAAAAACACTGCACATGCTCTATGGCTACCATAACCAGGAAGTATCCACTTCAAATGCAACTATGCACCACTGAGCAGATTTATTTAGAAATGAATGGGACACCATCTTTCAATCCGGTCCCACACACATCTCCAGTGAGATCTATATGAAATCTGACCTTCCAGTATGACTTGAACATAGTCCTGGGCAGACATCTTGCCGTGTCTGGCGAAACACTGATAGGCTCCTCCATCGCTCTTGGCCATCCCAGCCATGACCAGGTTCTCCCTGTGTTGTCCCGTCATGCGGACGCTGTTACTGGGGTAGATGAGCTCTCCGTTGCGGTACCAAGACAACTGGTACTCCTCAGAGCCTGTCACGCTGCAGGACAGTGAGACCTGGCTTCCAACACTGCCCTTCACCTTCCGGGGGCTCACTGCCACGTTCAGGGGCTCTGTAAGATAGGGAAGTAAGAATTCACTAGCTTATTTTAACACATTTTATAGTTTTCTGGAGTTCTGTATTATTAAACGCTCCATGCAGCAGCTTAAAAAATCTTCAGCTGCAACTATAGATTCCTAGCTTCCACAACTATTATGAAGAAATCAACCCCAATGAGCCATGGACACTGACCTTTGACCAGTAGTCTGCCAAGCACCTCAGCATTGCCATAGCCATTCCACACCTCACACACATATGCCCCTGTGTCGCTGGGCTGTGCTCGCTCTATCAGCAGGCCTGTCACACTCTGTCTGAAGCGCGTGTCGGGCTCCAGGGGCCGGTTGTCCTTCAGCCAGCGGTATTTGGGTGCTGGGTGACCGGAGGCCTTACAGGGCAACTCCACCCGGTGGGAGGACATCACCTCACGCTGCTCAAAGCTGTCCAGGATGTGGGGAGCTGAGTTGATGGGGTCTGGAAGGGGTCAAAGGTTGAAGTGAGAGTAACTCAAAGTCATTTCTGTCGTTTGATCACTTCTCAACAATGACCAAATTCTAAAGCATATACTGTAACGTATGTAATGTAGAATAATGTAATGTAGATATAGATCAATAATACTTGTCAAAATGGATCGATGAGTGTAACAAGAACCGTTATCTCATCAACCGTTTTAAATTCATATTTTTTTTCCTGTCACTCTCTATTGTATTAAAATTATTAGATTATTACAAAGCAGAAATTAATTTCCATTTGGTATTTTGCCCACACCATCTTTGTTCCTTTTTAATATACAGTATTTGTGTGTTTATTGGATACCTGAGACAATGAGGCGGGCGCTATTGCTCTGTCGGGTCTCTCCTGTGTAGCGATGGCGTGTCATACACCTGTAGTTGTACAGTCCGTCTTCCATTTGCACATCCAGGATATACAGGGCTCCGGTGGAGGTGATGAGAAACCGTGACACTAGAGATAGAGAAATAAAATATTAAGCTCTGCACATTATGAATGAATGGTGCAATTTTTAACAATTATAGTATAGGTACACAGTAAAACCGAAGTACCATTTTACAATGACATTTTCCAAGAACATTCCAATTGCCTGTGGGCCTGTCAGCCCCAATTATGTCACCTTAATGTAACTACAGTATATTGGCTCTGGTCAATCAGTAAAATAATGTTGAACATTAATTAAAAAAAACTATCTTTAGCTTGCAGATTTAACTCAACATATGTATTCCGGAACACAAATGGCCTGCGGACATAATTTCCTCTCATTTCAGTCAGTGCCCGTCTTAAAGAAATTGTTTTATAAGAGACAATTAAAATTTGTAGTATTTACTGATACATCAGAATTACCACGATACACATTATGAATAAAACAATGAGAGAACATATTTTCGTCTACTTATGAATGCAGACCCCATTTTTTAAAACCGTTAGAAACTAACGACTATGTAAGATGCAAAAATGGCCTCATTTTGGTTGCAAAAATTAATGCTGCTGCCTTCAAGTTGCAGTTACCAATAAAGAAATGTTTACCTGATTTGCCTATAAACAACAGAGGATTATATATGGCACAAAAAAATATTAAAGATAGACCGAAAGTGACGAGCGGATGCGACAGCCATTTCAATGACAGTATGACACTGCCTATGTGTAGGCTACATCTTTTTCTGTATCCCACTTTCATAGACGGGTTAAATTTAAGTTTGCATAAGTTAATACCTGCTTCCTACGGGCACTGCACTTGTGAGAATAAGGCAAACTAGTTGTATTCATTTGTATGCACTGGATTCACTAACATTAACATTTCAAAACAAGAAAAGAGAGAAAATCCAATTTTTAAGTCTCTTTGCAAATATTTGCATGTCAAGTGAGCTACGCAGCTCTGTGTTATTGTAGTCACCAAACATCTGCTGCAGCCCATTTAGCTGAGCAAAGCTGTGATAGAGCTGTGACAAGGCTGTGTTGTAGAACTGTAACACATCTAGTTAGCATGTAGCTCTCTCTCTCTCCAGACTAAACTGCAAAGTGGCAGGGATCACAGAGAGATTTGATGAGGCATGGTTGGACGTGCTAATATCATGCTGATGATATGCTGATTTGTGTGAACACATGAAAGTAAAGAGAGGTAGTCAGTGTTTATGAGGAGTAATGTGCAATGTAGCTGCTAGCTGATGGGGTTTTTTCTTCTGACCAATGATGGAGAAGCCTATCTGAGACAGGGATCCAATGGGGCTGCTGTATGGTGAGGAATTCTAGCAATATTAGATCAGTGATTCAGAATCAATCAATCTCAAGAATCTTGAGAACCGGGACAAAAGGCCGTCTTCCATATGTAACTGCTGTTATGTTTAAAACTAAAAATATTTAAAATTGTAGATGTTATTAGGGATTAAGAATAGAATGTCTGGAGCACAATTATCCCCTTAAATGTAATTTTATCATTATTATGTCAAATATATGACACTTGTTATCTTCTCACAACGTCCAAAACAGTGTGTCCACAGAGAAGGTTTGAATCTTTCATATGCAATAAAACCTATTAAAAATGTACTTTAATGATTAAAAAGAGCTTTTTTCCTCGAAAGCAACACTAAATAATCTCTCATATCAATAAAAACAGTTTTTCTTCAACACATTCATGTTTTATATGGTTTCAAAGCGGTGGGACACTTTTTGTCACCACCGTCAGACATTTCACTAAAATGTAATAAAATCAGGCGAAATAAGGGGCAGCTGTCACTTTGAAGGACCTCTTGTCAAATTCTACCTCTGCAGAGTACATTAGAGTCAGACAGGCTCTGATTAGTGTTGTAGTTTTCGAGTATTTTACATTTCGAATCTTGAAAGTCCTGTGTCACAACCATAATATGTCAACACCGA
The DNA here is from genome assembly GCA_949357725.1 of Hyperoplus immaculatus. NCBI lineage: Eukaryota > Metazoa > Chordata > Actinopteri > Uranoscopiformes > Ammodytidae > Hyperoplus > Hyperoplus immaculatus. The sequence continues at coordinate 29,196,510 of OX442362.1, forward strand.
CTTACAATTTCTGAAGAAGTTATTTGAAATTTTTTGATAATTTTATTTTCCTGAAGTAGTTCATACTAGCACCTAACATCAACAGGAAAACCAAATGGCTACGAGATAAATTCCATTTGTTATGTTTAAGAAACGTTAAATATGTCAACACCGTCAGACAGGAAATCTGACAGAGTTGACATCTGACGGTGTTGATAGGCCAATGATGGTAAAAAAAACTAAAGCTGTGTCAAAGCTTAGCTCAGTAGCTTAGTATATGTTGGATACAAACATGTAATTCAATTTGCCGAAACATAGGGTTTGTATTTTTTCAACATTCCACCCTGTTTTGTCTCTCAAGAATCACTGAAATATCATAATGCAGCCTTAATGGAGTTTTGATTTACAATAAATAATGAAAGCATAAAAGTGCAAATACTGTTAAAATGTTTACAACCTAACACTGCAAAAATCATCATAATTACATTTGGGTCCAGAGGCCTCTACTTTTATGTTATCAATATCATTAATAATCTGATCTAGCAGAATTATTAATTTTATAGTCGCAGACTGAAGATATGTTGAATGAGAAAACAAAAAAAAAAATTTGACTATGTTTACAGATTACAGCAATGGTGAGGAAAGGACAGAGCGAAGATGGGGGTAGCAGAGAAGGGAGGTGTGAATCTACAGAGGAGGGCAGTGGGGAAGCTACAGGGAGCAAGGGATGACCTAGTTAGAAATGAGAGACCATGGATTTGATATCCTGAAGGGCTTTTTCAGCTTGTGGTCGAGATGCTCTAGTGTGTGACGGACAACCAGTGGTAACAAGGAGGGGCAAGGGACGGGTAAAACACAGCCTAACGTGAGGAGTCCTCATATCAACAAAGACCAAGCCACAGAATATGATCAAATTTAGAATTATACTGGTTGAAAATGGAGTCCATTTTCAAAGAATGAAACATTTGAGAATTAAAAGATATAAAAGGAAGGGGGAGAGCAGGCTGGCGGCCTTTTCTTTCTCATTTTTCCATCTTCTCCCCCTTCCTTCCCTCTGAAAGTTGTCTGGCATCAAAGGTTGACAAGGCAGGCTCATGAATGAGAGCAGTCTTCATTAGTAAAGACTGGCTGTCACTGTGACAAAAGGCTGGGGTTGGGAGAGGAAGTCTGCCTGTGTTGAAAATGCATGTTAAAACAGACACATACACATACTACCACATACAGTATGTTTACATGTGTGTGTGTGTGTTGTGTGTGTGTGTGTGTGTGTGTGTGTGTGTGTGTGTGTGTGTGTGTGTGCGTGTGTGTGTGTGTGTGTACGTGTGTGGAAGCTTCTCTACCAGTGAGTTGAAATAGTTTTGGATTATTAGTGAGTGTTTCACTGTAGTACAATGGGGCCACAAATATACAGTATTGCTTGATATAGGAGACACCACTTATATAACTAGGTAATATGCTTTGAATGGTTTTCAGAAACTTGCTTTTTTTGCTGTATTTTGCTGTATGCTACTTATGAAAACAACAACCTCAGTTTTATTTCTATAGCCCAATATGACAAAGAGCAGAGTTTGCCTAAGTGGGCTTCACAGTCCGTACATCGATACGACTCTCTTAGGCCTTCACCTCGGCTGAGGAGCAATAGCCCCAACACGCTAAAAAATTTTTGAAAATCAACCTCTTGTTCACACTGTACAAGTAATCATCATCAAATGTTTGAACCCAAGCTGCTACTACTACTTTCTGATCTCAATCACATTTTAACAACTTAAACTGCAGTCCACTGTAGTGCCTGCATGTCCAGAAGTTAACTGAGGTCACTTAAGTTTGCAATCTTAACATCTGAAGTTAAGTGTTTTTATTTGTATCATTTAGAATGCCAGTAAGAACAGTTCTGATATTGGTAGATTCTGCACTTAACAGTTTGCACACAGAGCTGAGCATATTTTCATTTTCAGCAGGGGGTAAATTAACGTGGGTAAAATAAATTCTGATTGTGTATATTGAGACCGTAGCAATAAGAACAGTAGGTGGTAGTTGTAAGTCCTAATTTAAAATGAAAAGCAAATGTCCAGGGCCATTATAAGTCTAGGTTATATTCCATTTCTTTATTCATGAAGCAGCTAATGCTCACTAGCAACAAACAGAATTGATGGTCTCACACAGATCTGTACAGTACTGTATTATATGTGCATGTCCTTTTATGCTCAGGGCATTTCTGTGTATGCTTGTACCACTGCAGTTATCTCAAATCCCACTGGCTTCTGTGTCTGCATATTTAAGTATTTGTGTGCGTGAACGTATGTGTTTATATGTGTGTGCATGCAAGTGAGTGTGAATGTGTTTATGCAGCATACAGCTACATGGAGGAATGGTCAATAATAACGATCGGAGGCGCTCCGGCACGCTTTTCTCTGCTCCTCTCTGCACCACCTACTGCATACTAACAGCGCCTCAGAGACTGCCTCCTCTGTTCATGTTAAAGCACAACACATATGAGCCAGAGTGTGTGTCCACACCTGGTTGTATAAGTGTATATTTCTGAAACTATGGCTTGACTTCACAGCAGGTGGCTTGCAGGACTATCAGTCGTCTCCTCTTCCCTTCCTCGGTCCGCCCAGCTGCTTTGGCATCGCCGGTGCCACAGACACAAGTTCCTTTCTTTGGATCAACACTCAATAGCTTCAATTAATCCCCATATAAGCCAGACTGCAAGTACACTCTTTGTTCATTCAACATTCGGAGGCCTTGCAGTTTCACTAAAACCTTTATTTCTTGTGAGAAATAATAGAAATAGTGAGAAAAGGCTGAATGGTTTACATATTACTATACTGTTCTCATCATAGGACACACATGTCAGCCTGACAAAGACTAGGGATTCCCAATAAGGTAAACAAGTAAGCTGACATAGCTGAGCAATTTGACATAGCTATGCAGGGCCACCATCTTCCCCATAACATCTGAGAGAGTTGTTTCAATATGCTATAATTGAGACATGAGTGGAGGAAAGATGAGATGGTAAGAGAGAGAGAGGGGGATGGAAAGAGAGAAAGAAATAAAGGATCAAGAGGGAAAGATCACCTCTGGGATACAACCTCTCTCTGTCATCTAAAATGACTTACAAATTAGCTTACAGCTATGCGCTCCCAGTGAAGGGAAAAAAAGAGACATAACTTTCATATGCTAATTCAGATCACAGCAAGGCAGAGCAATTATCAAAAAAAGGTCTGACAGATCTGAACAGGAACCCAGTACCCCTCTCTGTGTTTCTAACACCTCCTGTCTGCATTCCTCTCATCAAACATGCTGAAGCAAAGTAAATGACTGTGCATAAGGCAATGTAAAGATCCTGTGGCAATGAATAAAGCACTGACTTGAGTATAGCTGTGTATGTCTTTGCATAATATTCAGTATATAGATCCCAGTTCCAAACCCCCAACTATTTTAAACAGAGAATAAAAAGAGAGACTGATTATGTTCTCCTATGACCTTGGACACCTCCACCTGCAATCCTCTGACTTCAAAGCACTTTGAATGGTCTGACCTATCAACAGCTAGAGTCTGGACACTTAAACAGGGATCCCATGGAGTCAGCTAACCAATGCAGATACAAAGTGCCTCCTCATCACTCTGCTGGCAGAGTCCCTACTGTGGAACTGTCTGGAGTGTATTAGCTAGTGGAGTGTGCTCCCTGGAGACAGTGTCACCGTAACCTTGGCCACTCAAAGTCGTAGAGCTAGACACACACACAAACACACACACACACACACGCACATGCAAAAACACACACAAACACAGATGCACGCACACATGCACAAACACACAAACACACAAAGATAATCCATGCTAAACGTCAGTCAACGTTAGTTGCACACTAACAAAGACAACACATAGATTTTTTTTTTCACTTAAAATATGTTGCTTTTTAAAATATGTCCTGCTCAGATCATTAACAATGAACACAAATATTAGGTATGTATTTTGGAGGACTATTATTAAGAAAGAAAAAACAACAGAGTCTGTATTTGGAGAATATCATACTGTTTTATTTATTAAGTAATACATTTTACTAAAAACTGTACATATATATATATATTATCTTTAAAACAACAACAAAAACATGCTAAGTGTTGACTTTCATATCAATTATATCTGTTTTAGTAATCACACAGTAGTACTATTTACTAATAAAATAATTTGGATTAAAAGTGATTTATTGTCTTTATGTAATGGGCTAGTTAAAAAAGTACCAAAATAATTCTTACATTTCTCTATCTATCTATGCTGCCAAATTCGATTTTCATTTCATAAAATCTAGGGAAATTTAGCAAGGGCCATCTTCTTTCCAGTCTGAAACTACAGACATAATACTTACATATGCAACTCCACATTGTTTCCCACTAGGAAAATGTCACACTGTGACTGGCACCAGAACTGCTGGTGTATTCTGTGAGTAATAATGAGTGTATGATGTGTTGTAATTAGGCCTGGGCAGAGTTATTGGCAGAGTGACTCCAGTGTGATCAGGCTGGGACAAGCCTCTCTATGGAGAGGGGGATCCCTCTAATAAAAAGCATTTGTCATTCTCACAGGAGGCATACTGACAGCTGCTGGGGTTACCATGGCAACACACTGGCCACTCGCTTAGCAAGCAATATTCCCAGTACTATAACACACACACACACACACACACACACACACACACACACACACACAGGCACACACACACACACACACACACACACACACACACACCACACACACACACACACACACACACACACACACACACACACACACACACACAGTATATACTGTCCAGTCTTTTTAAGCTAAATCTTTTATTAACCTACTCATCACTTTATGTTTCAACTTAGAAATTATGCTTTGATTTTAGTTGTCAATAAACATGATGATTCGTGCCAGATTATGTATTGTAGGAACTGTACTGATTGTCCAACCTTGCCTTCACATATGTTTGTAATTGACCTACTGTACATAATATGCTCATTCTGATTTGATCATGTATCATTATATTGTTCATTAATATTTAGATCTACTCCACCCGCATTGCATTGTCATTTCTTCTTGTTCAGGAAGAGATATTTCTCATTTGTTGTTCTTCCTTAGGTTTATCACCTTGTTTAAGTTGTTCCCTGTCCTAAGCATAGAGGGTGACATGCTTATTGTAAAGCTCTTCAAGGAAACTTTGGAATATTAAACTTTCTGAAGAAAATAGTTAACTTGTCTGTAGATGTAAAGGCATTGTGAAATGGTCTCCGTTCAGTTTTCTGAATCTCACATCAAAGAAAATACCAATTACATTTTTAACTCTCACAGTGTTAGTCTAGCATGAGAAACAATGTATTTTTATACTAAAATATCACAACTTCATTATAATTCACATAATAGAACATGTTTATGTGCAGATAAACAGTAGCAAATAGATCAGCAACAATTTTGATCAAGAAAATATCAGGCAGATTAACAATGATTAAAATATTTGTTACTGGCAGTGCCCATGATGTACCACACATTTGAACAGTTTTCACATGTAAAAAATGACACATAGTCTATTCTATCAATTCAGTTTTAGCATATTTTAAAGGCGTAGTTTTCTATTTTTGAGACAAGCTGTTACTGATCCCATGAACATCCAAGACATAGGCTAACCCTAAGTCAGGCTAGAATAAACATATTGTACCATGAAACTGCACACAAAAACTTATACACAAAGAATTATATTGGGCCCCCATTAGTACACAAATACAGGAACACACAAACAAAGCAAGCACCTGCGCTAATTTCTCACCACACCTGGACTACAAACTTTAAGCAGTCTGTCTGGGTCTTTCTGCTGGCTATGCCGTTGAGTGGGAGTGGAAGGCTCCGCTTTATTATTGCCTCTACTAATCAGCCGCGGCATCCCTCTGCTCATTAACTAGACACACGCTAGCCTCGGGCTAACGGCCTCATATGTCAACCACAGATAAAGATGTCATCTTCTGCTTGACTGAATAAACCGCTATTAAAACTAGATGCAAATGGACGTTGAACGATATTCAAATCAGGAGCCAACAGTGGAGCTTAAACCCTGAGGCGCATGGCCTCCACTTTGCCCCACATTCCTCTGTCGTGTTAAAAGGGAGATATCAGATACTGATGTTCTATTAGACATCCAAGATCACTTTTAAACAATCAAAGTATCAGTGAGTCAAATATCAGTTCTAATTCATTATGGATAAACCGTATGGTGACTTTTCACCTGAACAAGGTTTAAGGTCCAACATTTAAAGGGTTCATCTTAAACAGTATTAGTTCTTGTTACTTTCAGGTACATTTTGAACTCCTCAGCACCTGATAACTCAGATTCAAGTGACATTACCAACGGCAATTTATCAGATTTCCCACCAGTCCCTAGGGAGCCACAGAGGACAGTGTTTCCACTATGCAGTACTACTCAACACACCTGTAAACAGACAGCCAGTTGTACAAGCTTTGGAATTCACCAATAAAGTTTTGTCCATTATGAAGCACATATACTACGTTTTTCAGGCACAACTCAGACTGACCAATTACACTATCAAACAATGGAACGTGGAAGAGTGAAGTTTATTTTGTAGAGGAAAAAATACTACTATGACATACTATTTTCCACCAGTGCTCAGATGCAGCAGTGTGTACGTCAAACTATGGAGGGAGATCTTATAGATATGTGCCTGTGTGTTCCTATCTGCAGTGTGTGTGTACAGCTGAGTGTGTGCTGTAATTAGCCAGTAGTGGTGTCAACCTATTACAGTTTTTTTCGATCGCTAAACCACAGTGGGCACAACTGTAGCTCAATGTGCAAAATTCTAACTACAGTCTGCACTACCAACAGTCATTGGAGCTGAACAGTTCACTTCACCTGCAAAACAGGTTCAGTGCAGCAAACACTATGAACCAGCCTCATTGAGATAACACACACTGTCACTCAGAACCTGCTCAGAGTATAAACACTAGCATAAAACCCCAATACACAAATTACAAACTTTTAATCTTTACAGTTTGAATAATATGAGTTATTGCACACAAATTACGTAATATTTTCTTTGATGAAAGGGTGAAATTCTTTCACATGAAATTGTTTATTTTATAACATACCATTTTTTTTAGGAAAACAAAAAGAAATGAAAATCAGAAGTTTGCTTCAATAGATACACATTGTGCATACTTTATTGAAAACATTTCCAAATGTAGTATTTATCTGTGTAAATATTCTAAAATTGTAATACAGAAATCAATTCTTCTAATGTTGTCATTTACTGTAAGGATGCAACTCTAAGCTGTTTGTTTGCTGGAAAATTCGTATTACAGATGCAACTTTAGATTTTTGCAGATTGGGTTGCACTCTCAACCCTGCCTCTCTCAATGAGAGACCATGATTCACAACAGGGTCTATCAGTGTTGCCCTTACTGTATTTCATCAGACATTACAGCTCTATGTCTTCTAGGTCTTCCTCCACACATCCACACTCTCACTGCCACTCTTCTCCCTCCAACAACCTGTCTTCCTGGGTCCATTTCCAAAAAAATATATATTTTTGAGCTTTCCCTTTATACTGTATATATGTTCACTAACAAGTCTAAACAAGACATCTTAGTGTTTGAGTTGAAATTGCAATCCGCAGTGTTTGAAAGGGATTCATTCTGTTTTGAATGTGTGGTTTACAGTTGTGGCAGCAGTGTGTTAGCATTTGAAAAAAGTGCTGGAAATCCACAGTGTTGTGCAGGCTGTGGTTAAGCCATGAGATAGGTGTGTAGAGTTTTGAACGTTGTGTATAAGCAATGAAAAACGAGCTAAAACGAGCTACAGTTTGGTCCGAATGAACCGCTGCTCTGCATACTGTTGTTAGAGTTTTGCACTTGTCGTTCCAGTTGTGCCCACTGTGGTTTAGCAATCGTAAAAAACTGTAAAGCCCTGATGGTTGTGTATTTACAGTGCTATCACTGGCCTCTCTCTGGCCAACTCTAAATGAGCTAGTGTTGAGCCTCATCTGTATAATCATGAATATTCATCTCTCAGTCTGTGAGAATATCTGTGTGTGTGTGTGTGTGTGTGTGTGTGTGTGTGTGTGTGTGTGTGTGTGTGCGTGCACTGGCAGGCGTTAAGGAAGCTATTACTTTCTACTTTCTACTTTTCTACAATGACAGAATTTTATCTTATAAACCACAAAAACCTGGAGGACATTATACAACACCTGAACTCCTCATCCTGTTGCCTTGACATTCTGCCCACAGGCTTCTTTAAAACTGTTTTTAGCTGTATGGCCTCAGATGTTCTACAAATTGTCAACATGTCCCTTCAGACAGGTGTATTCCCACAGGCCCTGAAAACAGCAGTCATCAAGCCACTCCTAAAAAAGAACAATCTAGATACATCACTCATGAAAAATTATAGGCCCATATCTAACCTACCATTTTTAAGCAAAATCATTGAAAAAGCTGTTTATCAACAGCTAAATAACTACTTAGCAATGAATAACTGCTTTGATGTCTTCCAGTCAGGATTTCGACAACACCACAGCACTGAGACTGCTCTGGTTAAGGTCCTTAATGACATCCATTTAAACACAGACAGTGGCAAAAGTTCTGTCTTAGTTTTACTGGATCTCAGTGCCGCTTTTGACACAGTTGACCACAGCATATTACTAGATCGACTAGCAAACTGGGTTGGACTTTCTGGAACTGTACTAAGCTGGTTTGAATCCTACTTAAAGGATAGAGACTACTATGTGTCAATAGGCAATTTCACATCTGAGCGGACAAATATTGAATGTGGGGTCCCCCAAGGTTCCATTCTTGGCCCTCTTCTATTTAACATCTACATGCTCCCACTAGCTCAGATTATGAATAAGAACAAATTATGCTACCATAATTATGCAGATGACACACAAATTTACATAACCATATCACCAGGAGACTACAGTCCGATACAGGCACTGAGTAAGTGCATTGAACAAATCAATGATTGGATGTGCCAAAATTTCCTTCAATTAAACAACGATAAAACTGAAGTAATTGTCTTTGGTGCCAAAGATGAACAATTAAAAGTCAGCGCACAGCTTACATCCGTTATGTTAGAAACCACACCCCAAGCCAGAAATCTTGGTGTTGTTGTAGACTCCGACTTGAATTTCAAGAAACACATAAAATCAATTAATAAATCAGCCTACTACCACCTAAAAAACATATCAAGAATTAAAGGGCTTATGTCTCAGCAAGATTTAGAAAAACTTGTCCATGCATTTATCTTTAGTAGACTTGACTACTGTAACAGTGTCCTTGCAGGCCTTCCCAAAAAATCTATCAGACAGATTCAGCTAATTCAGAACGCTGCTGCTCGAGTCCTCACTAGGACCAAAAAAGTAGATCACATTACCCCAGTTCTGAGGTCTTTACACTGGCTTCCAGTCACTCAAAGAATTGATTTCAAAATACTGATGTTGGTTTATAAAGCACTAAATGGTTTAGGGCCAAAATACATTACTGATATGCTGATAACTTATGAACCGTCCAGAGCCCTTAGGTCGTCTGGGACAGGTCTGCTTACAGTCCCTAGAGTTAGGACTAAACAAGGAGAAGCAGCTTTTAGTTATTATGCACCAAAAATCTGGAACAAACTCCCAGAGAACTTGAAGTCTGCTGCAACTCTCAGCTCTTTTAAATCGAGTCTGAAGACTTTTTTGTTTCCATTTTAACCTGCAATTTTCATTTTATTTGCTTCTTTTATTTGCTTTTAAATGTTTTATAATGTGTTTTATGTATTCTAATCTTGCCCCTGTAAAGCACTTTGAGTGGCCTTGTGTCTGAATTGTGCTATATAAATAAACTTGCCTTGCCTTGCCTTACTCAATCACAGCCCTACACTTTGTCTGGATAATAATAATTTGATGGCCAAACCCAGACAAAGGAGGCTTTGTTTTGGGGCAGAGAGGAGCTCAGCCTGTGGGCCGTCCTGCAGCCTTTTATGTCCTAGAGCCATGTAGCAGAGATCAGGGATATCTGAGTGACTCTTATACAATCTTAGGCAAGGCAAGGCAAGTTTATTTATATAGCACAATTCAAACACAAGGCCACTCAAAGTGCTTTACAGGGGCAAGATTAAAATACATAAAACACATTAGAAGACATTTAAAAGCGAATGAAAAGAAGTAAAACATTTAAATAAAATAAAAAGTACAGGTTAAAATGGAAACAGAAAAGTCTTCAGACTCGATTTAAAAGAACTGAGGGTTGCAGCAGACCTCAAGTTTTCTGGGAGTTTGTTCCAGATATTTGGTGCATAAAAACTAAAAGCTGCTTCTCCTCGTTTAGTCCTAACTCTTGGGACTGTATGTAAACCTGTCCCAGACGACCTAAGGGCTCTGGACAGTTCATAACGTATGAGCAGATCAGTGATGTATTTTGGCCCTAAACCATTTAGTGCTTTATAAACCAACATCAGTATTTTGAAATCAATTATTTGAGTGACAGGAAGCCAGTGTAAAGACCTCAGAACTGGGGTAATGTGATCCACTTTTTTGGTCCTAGTGAGGACTCGAGCAGCAGCGTTCTGAATTAGCTGAAGCTGTCTGATAGATTTTTTTGGAAGGCCTGCAAGGACACTGTTACAGTAGTCAAGTCTACTAAAGATAAATGCATGGACAAGTTTTTCTAAATCTTGCTGAGACATAAATCCTTTAATTCTTGATATGTTTTTAAGGTGGTAGTATGCTAACTTATTAATTGATTTAATGTGTTTATTGAAATTCAAGTCGGAGTCTATGACAACACCAAGATTTCTGGCTTGGTGTGTGGTTTCTAGCATAACAGATGTAAGCTGTGCGCTGACTTTTAATTCTTCATCTTTGGCACCAAAGACAATTACTTCAATTTTGTCGCTGTTCAATTGAAGGAAATTTTGGCACATCCAATACATACCACATAAATACCTCCAACTCAGGAATGATGTCTGTGCATACACAAGGGCAAATCCCACTTAAGTATAATGTAGTTTACATGCAAATGTGCACATCTCAACCTGGTTGTGTATTACATTTCTTAAGTGAGAACAAGACAAACCCTTCAAGCCCTTGGTAAACTGTGAAAACCTGAGTGTAAAGGAGTGACTCCCAAAGTGCCATTCCCTGAAGACTTCATGGCACCACATTACGCTTATGGAGAATAACTTAAATACTGTGCCCGTTGGTGTTTCATGGTCATTTGTGGTGGCAAGTGGAGTGGGCGATGGCGCTCTGTGAGTAAAGCAGAGGGGGCAAGAGGAGGATTAGATAATCAAACAGTGTGCCACTTTAAATAATCTCTGGCTCCTCTGGGGGAGGTGAGACTTAAAGCCGGAGCCCTTCTGATTTAATTGTGTGATTTCCCCGTCATTACGGTTGAGGGCCCCAGTAATTCAGGCTCATTAAATATTCAGGAGCCACACTAAGGACGGCAGGGAAGGAGGGAGACAGATGAAGGTAGAGCGAGGATGTCCAGGCCACATGTGCACTGCTTAACAAAGACTCACACATACATATATATACTTTATTTACCATTGTGAGGCATTATGTATAATCTATGAGCAGTTTTGTAGATAATTATTGGATGTCCTCAAATCACAAGTACAGTAGATAGGTTTTGGTATGGATGGTAGGGACAAGCCTAACCAATGTCTGATTTAAAGATATATACAAATGTAAGTTTTAGACATGGTTTAAAAATAAGTTCATGTGTGCTGAGGATCTGTTGTGATCCACTATTTACTTAAGTTGGAAACTGGCGGGTGTTGCAGCCAGACAGAGTGTGTAGCTTTGAAAATGACTCAGACTGAAAGTAGCATGAAGTTCAGAGAAACAACCAAATGAACGGTTTCAAAAGTTGCGTCTTTATATTGTACATGTGTTGAGTGGAACTTTCCGTGGTGCTGAAATACGCTGCAGCAGGCAGAATGTAAAACTACAACCAGTGTGATAAAAGTTACACCTTAGAGACAAATTCATCAATGAGCGCTCAAAGAAAAGAAAGATACAGACTGTTCAAATGAAAAATTCAAAGTCTTTTCAGACTTTTTATTTCAAGAATTGAGAAAGAAACAAATATTGTATTGGACTGACACTACTGATCCATACATGGTTTACAGACTATTGGAACTCCAAAATGTGTTCTGACAGTTTACTACTATACCATAATGTACTCCAGTATTCAGTAAATACATATTTTTCATAAAATTATAGTGAGAGTCTGCCAATAGAGTGAGATACATTTCCTAATCTCTAGTTCAAATCAGTCCGATCCTCCTAATGTGTATGTATATGCTTGTTCGCAAACATTTCATTGAGGACGCAACATAACGTTCGCAAACGTTTGGTGTGGACGAAACATAAAACTGCCCGCTCAGCTTGGAGGGAGGTTTTCCGTGAGTAAACAATTTGTGTCAAGTTACCTCTGAAAATGCCAGGGGAAAAATGCAGAGCAAAACGAAAATATGAAGATGAACCGAGGACGTTTTTTTTTCTTTTTTTTTAAGATTTTTTTTTTGGCATTTTTATGCTTTATTGATAGTGTAGAGACAGAGTTGAAATGGGGCAGAGAGGGGAGTGACATGCAGAGAACGACCGCGGGCTGGAATCGAACCCGGGTCCACTGCTGGCCGAGGCCCATGGGGGGGACGCCCTACCAACTGAGCTAAGGGCGCCCCCAACCCAGGACGTTTTGAACAGAGTGGGAGAGTTTGTATTTTTTTGTTGAACGTAATGGCAAGCCATTCTGCCTTATATGCCAGGCGTCATTAGCGCATTTCAAGGCTTCAAAGTAAAAGTCCCACTAAGCAACATGCATTGTAAGAGAAAAACGCTATTGTAAATTGTTATATTTTTGTGTGTGGACTTGGTTGAACTGAGAGTGTAGCTGGATCCCAATACGCTGTCTATGAAGGCTATAGCCTGCGAAGGCCGATTCGAAGGCCGAACAAGCGTTGTTAAACGAAACGGTCTCTGCAGGTCTCCGTTTACGAGCATTGCCGGTTTGCGTAACAAGCCGTTACCTTGCGTGACGACTCGCCGCTCTTGTGCTGCCTAGCAACCCTGATTGCTGCCAACGGAAACAGCCTTGTCAACGGAGGAAAAAATAAAAAGAAGTTGCCTACCAGACGAAAAGAAAAAAAAGTACAAGAAAAAAATAAAGAAAGATAAAAGTTAAGAAGATGGAGCAACACGTTGCTGTTTTGTTATTTTTTATTTTATTTTATGCCATCTCTGGAAAAAAACGCAATATTGGGATATGTTGGGCCGCGAAGGATCCATCTGTTGCAGCCTTCAAAACCGTGAAACGAAGGCTGCATTTCTCGGCCGCATATGAAGGAGCCTTGCTAATGGAACAAGCCTTTGCACGCCGCTATGATGCTCGGTTGATCGGTTTTCTTTCAAAGGTTTTAGTTGCAAAGCAATTACAGATAAAGGATTATACATGTTTTCCCCTTTTTTTCCCCCCGAACATACGAGCTAATTTAGTTTCAGATATGTGGATACGATGTACTACTTTAAATTGCACAAGAGCATGTCGGGCGCACATGGAGGTAGAGTGTATCCGATCCAGGACTGAATCCCACATGTGATCTGTGAAGGCAGAACCTAGGTCCTGCTCCCACATGGTTCTTATAGCTGCTAATGAGGGGCTATGCAACTTCGAAATAAGGTTGAAAAACACAGAAATTGAGCCTTTTAATGTGGGGTTTACAGAAAGAAACAAATCGACATGATTGGCTGGCGGTTTTTTCCGTAACCGAGGTTGTTTACCATTCCAAATGTAGTTTATCATTAAAGAGTCAAGGGTCTGAAAAAAGGATTTGGGGAGAAAGATGGGGAGACATTGGAATAGATGTAGGAACTTTGGGAGTAATGTCATTTTAATTGAATTTATTCTACCTATGAGAGAGAAAGCCAGAGGAGACCACTTCGATAATATTTGCTTCGCCTGATCTAATAATTTGAGGAAGTTCGATTTAAATAGGTTTTTAAAATTTCTGGTAAAACATACCCCAAGGTAACTCAGCTGATCTGTCACCACTTTGAGTGGGAGAGCTGTATAATCAAGTTTAAGAATGGCAATCGCAAGTGGTTCGATTGCAATAGCAAAAAGGAGCGGGCTCAAAGGACAACCCTGCCGGGTCCCACGGTGCAGATCAAAACTACTTGAGTAACGGCTGTTTGTTAATACTGAGGCAGAAGGGCATGCATATAATAATTTAACCCAAGAAGTGAAAACAGGACCCAAACCGAATTTTTCAAGGGCAAAAAACAAATAATTCCATTCTACTCTATCAAATGCTTTTTCAGCATCCATAGAAGCGAGGCATTCTGATTCAATATTTCTGGGGGAATATAAAATGTTCATTAACCGGCGGATATTATAAAATGATTGGAGTCCCTTTATAAACCCAGTTTGGTCGGGGGATATGATAGAGGGGAGAACATCCTCCAATCTGTGGGCGAGAATTTTAGCAAGTATCTTCACAACCGTATTTAATAGTGAAATTGGTCGGTATGATGCACAATCCAGAGGATCTTTATCCTTTTTTAACAACAGGGAAATACAGGCCTGATAGAACGAAGGCGGGAGTTTACCTGAGTCAAATGAGTCTGAGAATACTGAACATAAAAAAGGCGACAATTCGGCTGAAAATTTCTTAAAAAAGTCAGATGGAAGTCCGTCTGGACCAGGAGATTTGCCTGATTGCATAGATGTTATTGCTGCAATAATTTCTTTCTGAGTAATAGGTGCCTCAAGGCTATGTCTCAGGTCTTGAGAAAGGGAAGGCATGTTTAGGTTACTGAAAAAGGTTTCCATCACCGTTACGTCTACTGTACAATCAGAACTATACAAATTTGAATAGAATGTTTTGAACTTTTCGTTTATCAATTTCTGATCTGATGTTGTACACTGTCCGTATTCCAGGGATGAGTTGCTTCGCTCTAAATCCGCGCAGTTGATTGGCCAGGAGTTTACCAATCTTGTCACCATGCTCGTAAAAAGTACTTCTGCTCCTAAGCAACTGGTCAGCAACCTGACGAGAGGAAAGAAGGTTGAATTCAGTCTGAAGTTTTAAACATTCTTTGTAAAGTTCAGATGAAGGTGAATTAGCATATTGTCTGTCTATGTTCAGAATCTGAGCAGCAATTTCAGTTTGTTTCTGTTTTATACACTTATTTTTGTATGCTGCAAATTATATAATTTCACCTGGCCTTAGCCCTGAAATTAGAATGAAAAAATTGTCCACTTCAGCATTTACTTAATCGCCCATGGTCAGAGTCATGTAAGTGGGTTTCTTGAAGGAAAACTATTCCAGCCCTGAGTCGTTTTAGGTGGGTTAAGACCTTACCCCTTTTCACTTGGTGATTTAGCCCCTTGACATTCCAACTAATTAAATTAAGATTGCCCTTCATCTAGCTCAGTTATAGTGAGAATAAAAAGAGTTGCTCCGATAAGAAAAAGAGTAGCAAAATACAGAGGGAAAGAAAAACACAAAAAAAAAAAGAAAAAAAAAAGGAAAACATAAATAACTGAAAACACAGCAGGTGATGGCTTATCAGCTAAACCCCCGGTTAACACCAACCCATCCCACCCAGAACCCACCCCATATATTGCTCTAAACAGCAAACCCCAAAAGACCCTTACTAGTCTCACAACAAACACTCCAAGCTTTAGCTTCCTGACCTGTGCTAGCTCCCCCCTAAGTCTTGTACAATTCACCCCATAACAGCTAGTAACACTATGAACAATCCAGCAAACTGTCAAAATGACAACACACTAAACAAAAATACCATGCTCACCCAGCAGATTCAAAATACAAAAAAAAGAAAAAGGTGTGAGTTAGACAAGCTGTCCAAATGGCAAAAAAAAACAGACACGCTTATCCAGCCATTTTAAAATAGAGCAGAGGTGGAAAGAGTACAACAATATTCTACTGAAGTAAAAGTATGATTACTTGGATGAAATTTTACTTAAGTAAAAGTAAAAGTAATAGTCTAAAAATCTACTGAAGTAAAAGTGAAAAAGTAGCTGATTTAAAATGTACTTAAAGTACAAGTTACTAGTTACGTTTTAACAGCGGGAGGGAGCAGGGGTCTCTTCTGTGTAGGGCATTCTATATACAAGGGGATATAAATCTCAAACTAGTTTTGTTTAATTAATGCAACACTTTTACAAATTAAAGTGCACAAATTAAACAAATCATGTCACCACACATGTATGGATGTACACTGTGTCATTATACTTTAGATAAGCAAATATGGAGCAAATAGTCTGTTAATGGGGGAATGGGAATGTAACCGGTCTACAGACCTAAACAGACTGCAGCTGCAGTTCTAATAATGTAATTGTGTATAAATGATCTAAACCATGGACATTGCAAGGTTAGGCTGCTCGATTTTGACAAAAATCATAATCATGATTATTTTGATTGACATTGTGTAATCACAATTATTAGACAATTATTCATTGATTTAAGAACTGCAACATGCACTTATTTAACATTTGAAACCATGACTTTTGACTTTAAACATATCCTAATTGAACTGAAAACAAGGAAAATGCAAATAGGTAATAATATAATAAGTAAAACATATTTTTTATAATTAAATAAAATAAGTGTCAAAATCAAAATAAACCGTTGCTGCCGAGCTGGCTGGATAAGCAAGTTGCATTGTAGGCTACAGTGTTCTTAATTGATGACTGTTGTGGTGGCAAGAGTCAAGGAGCTTTAAACTTCCAGTGTTTTTTATTCCTTTATTGCTTGGTCATAGACCACTTGGATTTGACTTAAAGTGAGTAAACTAATTGGTCGTGATGTTATGAGGTGCAGCTGGGACGCATATGACTTTTTTTCTCTCTCTCTCACGGTCGCACATGTCATCTGACTCGCGTGTCCGCGCATAACATATCTTGCACATTGTTTTAGTCTATTACGTTTACCTTTCTTCTCGAGCAAAGGCTGACTTTCTGCCGTCTTCTGGAAGTGTTTCAAAGCTCCCGGCAACACGCACCGTCTCCATCCTACTCTGCACTGTTAAACTGAAAGCTAGGTGAGGGAGGGGCCGATCGCACGGCTGGATGAAAGGTTTGCTGCATTTAAAAGCCTTCACGTCTTCACGTGCGGTACAATGACAGTTTAACTAGGATTATTTTCTTTTAATGATAGAGGGAAGCAATGTTTGTTGTTATCATTTAGTCGCAATGATCCTGTCGATCATTCTCTGTCTTAGTTTCCGGTATTGTGCCGTAAAAATAAAAGCCCCCCACGATATTTCTTTTCTTTTCTCTCCTATCTATTTTTTACTCAGTAACGCAGGTGATATAAAATGTAGCGAAGTACAATACTTCAAAATAAACATACTCAAAGTAAAAGTAAAAGTATAGGTTTTAAAAATCACTTTAAAAATTACAAGTACACGAAAAAACTACTCAATTACAGGAACGCGAGTACATGTAATTCGCTACTTTACACCCCTGAAATAGAGATACAAATAAAAAAGCGAGTGAATTAGACAATATGTCAAAATGACAAGCAACAAAAATGTCACGTTCACCCAGCTGATTTACTCATTTTAAAAAAGGGAGAAAAAATGCGTGTAGTACCATCAGTCTGAGAGTTTGGCTGGGGATATGAAAAGAGCATTTGTCCACATTTGTATACTCACAGCAGGCAATCGTATTTACTACGGACTCACACCCAATGTAGAGATGTAGTTAGATGCTTCAGAGACGGACCGCAACCACCTTTTCTCGCCGCTTTGGAGAGTAATGCGCAGCTTCTCAGGGAAGAGGAGAGAGGGACGGAGACCGCGCTGATAAAGTTCAGCCATGACCCCCTTGTATGCAGCCCGCTGCTTCACGACCTCCGCGCTGTAATCCTCGTAGAACCGGAGCTTGTGGCCATGGTATTCCAGCTCGCCTTGTTTACGTGCCTCTCTCATGATCAAGTCTTTAGTCTGGTATCGGTGGAAGCGGATGATGATGGGCCGCGGTCTCTCACGCGGGCCCGGTTTGGGTGCCAGAGTGCGATGAGCTCTGTCCAGTTCCGGGGAAGAAGGGAGAGCTTGATTACCAAAAACCTTGACGAGAAGCTCGGAGAAAAAGGCGGTGGGCGAGCGCCCTCAAGTGACTCTGGTAAGCCCACAATACGTACATTCTGTCTCCTGCTTCTCCCTTCCAAATCCGATAGTTTAGATTTCAGCAACATGTTGTCTTCCTGCAGTGAGGAGCACGTAGCCTCAAGTTGCTCCAAGTGTCCGCAAACAGTTTCTGCATTCTCCTCGAGATCAGTTATACGTTTCCCCTGGCCTGAGACCACGGCCTGGATGTTGTCTAGCTTAGTGTCCATGCTGGTGAACGATGATTTAAACCCAGTGGCTATGGCTGCTCTATGCTGCTCAAGCAGGTCCGGAATGGAAGCCATTGAGCTAGCATTAACATCAATGCTAACCACGCTGTCCGAGGACATATCTGACTCTGCCGAATCTCTTTTTGCGTTTGTCTTTCCTCTTGGCATTTTTCCGAATCAGTGTTAGTGTTACCGGCAATACAAGCACAAAAAAAATCGATGAAAATAGGGTTTAATCAGTTAAGTCTGAAATAGTCAGTGGGAGCTAGAAAGCGATCGCACCTACTCCATGCTCTGTAACCCGGAAGTCGCCGATGCAATCGGTTTTCAAATGCAGCCTTCCTAGGCTGCAACCCCTGGATTGAGATTCAGCTTGTGTGTGTGAGGCAGTGCACACAATGTTCATTGTTGAAAATGACTGGCCTGTGGTCTTAGTACTGTAAGAGTCCATTTCTGTCATTATCACATTAACAATCTGGGGGCCCGTTTCAAGATCTAGTGTGGGGCCCCCAACTTTTTCTTTTATTTATTCTTAAAGAGGACCTATGATGCTTTTTGACTTTTATGACCTATAAACGTTTGTTATGATGATTCATAGTCATGCTTAACCATACTAAATTATCAAATAATGACTTACATGCATTTCGACATATTCCCTGCTGACCGTCTGGGGTGTCTGTGCAGAGCACTAAACACTATTCTAGCCAGTCGAGAAGTCACGTGTTGAAAGCGGTCTACCCTTTCATAATTTGTGAAGTCGCATAAAACTTAGTGACGTCTCCACGCGGATGTTTCCATGTATGGTAATGCTGTCACTTCCCTGTTCGCGTCTGCCTCGCGCCCTTATAGGTCCATGCTCGCGCTTCCCGCCACTGAAAGTGTTCCGGAAGGAAGGTAACCAATCACAACGGAGTGGGGTTTGCAGGAGGGGGGGGGAGGGGAGCGGAGATGGCCGAAGCACAGGCGGAGGGAGCCGAAGCACACACACTCAAGTGTTGACAGGATGTGCTGGATCGCCAAAATAAGAGAAAGAGCTTCCCGAAAATCTACATAGTTTTTTGTGATGTGATTCGTGTCAGGTTGCTCTATAGCAGTGTAAAACAAGAAATTAAGACCAGAAAAGTAGCATAATAGGTCCTCTTTAATAAATAATGCGTGTGCAAAAAAAAAAAGACGGATAGACGGATTATGAGATAATGGGCCCCTTGTCCCAGACTCTTAAAACCCCTCCCACCCCACACACACACTCCTCCCTATCCAGTCAGGTACACTGACTTTTCAGCACAAATACATACAATTAATGGCAAATACATATCAATGAAGTCAATGTTTCCCGCAGGATTTTGGGATACTGTGGGAAGTTTATTCCTGTATGTTTGTGGGGGCCTTTAGGCCCCTCACGAAGCGCTTAAAAGTCCATTTCATTTGGAGCGAACATTTCATTGGGTGCTCAGGGTTACAAGGATCTAGATTATGTCCGTTATTTCATGTGGGTCCGATAGGATAGGAAAGTTTGCCCAACTGCTGGTGGCCATTTTGAAAAATGGTTACCACGGCTACCAGGATGGGTGTTGGTCATGGCCCGATATCGAATTGTGTTCCTTATGTATCTATCACAAAAGGAACAATTGATTTGTTGAGCTATGCTGTCCCACTGCAAGGGCTTCAAGCAAACACAGTCATGTAAGAACCTAATATTCAATTCACACTAAAATGAAACAAACTAAATGATATCAACAAGACGTTAACAAGAGCAAAACTGAACTCAGTGAGAAGTCTCAACCTGACTCCACATACATCATTTTTTCGCCTTAACACAGGAGAGCACACATACAGACACAGCCCTTAAGTTTACAGGACAACTCCACTAACATGTAATCCAATTCTCACAGCAGCCTCTTCACCTTTTCTGCCATGGCTCAAAATCACAATAGAAAGGATCCTCTTTCCCTTTATATCCTGGTGTGTCCCCTCCCCCTCCTCCCTCTGACAGCTGCTCCACCTGAAGAATATCAATCAATGTTGCCGTGGAGACTGATTCAGAGCTCTCCTTCTGTTCTTCCAGCGTTTTGCTCTGTTCCTGGCCCTAACATGATCCACTGTTTGTTTATTTCTCTAAAGTGTAAATTGATGATGAAGCTGTTTAGATAGAATCTGACCTGCTCTGTTACAGCAACATACTCTGGTCATTTGAGGTGTGACTAATTGAGTTGAGGATGCAAAGCCCTGGATGCCTCGGACTATCACTCCAGATGAGCCAGGCAGACAGGCGTGGGATGGAAGTGCCTATCACTGCTAACACGACACAAGAGTGAGCACTGTACAAATCAGGCTGCTCAATATAGTAGCACACTCAAAACGCAGCCACCATTAAGGACTCCTCTCTTCAATCATGCAGAAAACTTTCTTATGTGTTCCTCTCATATGGTGTTGTATATGCATCATTTGTAGACACTAAGTTATGTAAAATAAATAAATAATAATAATAAAAAAATCCTACTATATTAAAAATAGGTTGCGATCATATCACCTAGCAACAATTCCTCCTGGGTAGACAAACTGTCAGGAGACCAATCACACTCTTCTCCCTAATTGATCCAATCTAGCGTCCATACGGCACACACACCCTCCTGCTTGGAGCCTGTCCCCAAACATGGCCCCAGCCCTGCTGCTATGCATAACACTAAACAGTGAAATGACTCCCCACAGACCCATCGTCAGCGGCACTTGTGCCCGGCCCGCCAGCGGAGGGTTAAGTAAATATTGGGCGAAGCAGCTGCTCTCAGAGTGCCATCGTCTGCCTGTGTTCCTGCCTGCTCCCAGCCTGGGATAAATCACACACAGCAATTAGTGCCACGCTGTCCCCATGCCCTCGTTAAACAGCCCTGCCTGCTGAGGAGGCTCATAAACACAAGATACCAGCCTGCGTGGAGGCAGTAAGGACGGAAGGACTGATGGATGGACACTCCAGAGAAGTATCACTGTTTGAAATAATTATTGACTGATAGGACCAGTGCTTTTAACATTAACCAGCATGACTACAGCACATTATTCACTCTGTGCTGTATAGTTAGCATGCTACAATTAGCACAGAAACCTTCTCCAATAACAATCCTAATGTGCTAGTGTGGTTCAATCTTTACCAGGTTCATCAGCTACGTGTAATGTGCCAGTATACCATCATTCAATGAAATAATGTACAGCTGAGTCTGAGGGGATGTCTTTAGTTTGAGGTTCCCCCTTTTTAAGCACTTTGAGATTCTTGAATATAAAGTGAATTATCCTTTCATTTGTGTACAAATGTTTGTGTAAAACCATTGCAGAAATAAATAAATAAAACATCAGCAAAATCAGTTAAAGGCCTCAAATCAGATTGTGTGCCCTTTATTATATTCTTATTTAGCTATGGATAAACAGGATGAGCCCCTGATGGTCTCCTGTATGATGCATGGTCTAAAAAGTGCTCAACACTGATAAGTGAGCTGATTTTTATCATTCATCAACTGGGATGCCAGTGATCTCAAATAACCAATTAAGCCGTCAATGTAATCCAGCCGACAACAGCTCATGAAAGGACAAAAACAGCGTCTGGTGAGAGGAGAAATAGCCATCAGCTCCCCTATTACCATATTGCTCTAAATGACCACAATCACAGAGGGAACATTTAACATGCCACCACCCAGTGGGGGAAAGGAAAGCCCCACAAATAATATCACAACCAATGGAACTGACTTACATTCAGCTCCCTTTGAGATTGTGCTACCGGTTGCGGATGTGTCCAGGATAATTAGGAGGTAATGAAAGTGTAATTGGGCATTGGGCAAATTCACAGAGACAGACAGACAGACAGATACACATACATACAGACAGACAGACAGACAGACAGACAGACAGACAGAGCGCTCAGGTGCTGAATGAGCGACTTGGGCGCACTTACACTAGGCAAATTTGCCTGTTCCGTGCTCCAGCATGATTGCGGTCGCGGTGGACAGTCTCATATTTGTGCAGCACGCTGTTTATTATTAATATAACAGCCCGTCATCAGACCATACATACCGAATGGTTTTATACACATCGATCGCTCCATCAAGTAATTCAAGTCAGAACTTTTTGTTTGGGCAGAGATCGTTATTTTAAGTGTCTTTATAAAGTTTCTTGTTAAAACTTAGTGTAGGCTACTGTTTCCTTATCACCGGGCCAAGGAGTCCCGCCATGCGTATTGGCAGTATTATGACAGCTGACGGGAGGAAAAAGAAAAAAATCATCTGACAAACGTGAGTAAACATGAAAACCTTTTTGCTTTGCTTTCTGCGCTCATCTATTTAGCTCTCTCCCTCTTTTATTAGCATACATAGGCCTAAACACACGTTAATTCTCACACATTTTATGTACAAGTCCAAGTGGTAAGCAATTCTGGTGCCAAGGCAGCGGACGTTAACGGACTATGCATCCTTAATAAATTCACGTTAGGAACGCCGCCTGTGCGCTTGCTTGTGCGCGTGTCATCTCATTAGCATCTGTACTTTGGCCACGGCACACCTCTCCCAAGTGTGCCGTGGCCAAGGGGGTGTTCCGTGCTGGAATACGGATGGCGTGGTCACACTAGCCAAACGTTCTAGACTTTATTATGCAAATGAGCTCGGGCACGGAACAGCGGCCCTAGTGTGAGTGCGCCCTGAAGGACCATGCTGTATAGGCCTGACTGCCCCTCACAGTGACAGAGCAGAGGAGAGGCTGGATATGGAGGAGGGGGATGGGGCAATGCGGCTGGAGCAGGTGGAGAAAGTATGTTAGCAGTGGTGATACTGGTGCTCTAAACTGTAACAGCAAAAAAGGTTGTGTATTCCCTCATTCCATTGCCTAGCCTTGACTTTCCTGTTATGGCGCGTGCATCGATAAGAATAGTAAAAAGGAAGACAATTGTGCAACAGCAATCTTTCTGAGATATGCCTCCCTCCAATTTCCCTTCTCTGTGTCTCTGTCAGAGTGAGACGGATTGTCCTGTTTAGGTGCATTGTGTGCTTGTGTGTGTGTCTGAGAGAGAGAGAGAGAGAGAGAGAGAGAGAGAGAGAGAGAGAGAGAGAGAGAGAATGGTGAGCTGGTTACTGTGGCAACCAGGAGAGTGACTCTTAGGCAATGGCATATGCATAGGGAGGGAGAGAGAGAGGAGAGTGCTGGTGAAGGGAAGGCTGTAGTAGTGTGTGGGGGCTGGGGGGTGCAAAAGGCAGATCAGAGGGAGGTGTCAGTGGGTTACTGCGCACACAGAGATTCTCCCTGTTTTTTTTCTCCCCTCGCAGAAGAAAGGGAGGCAGAAACAAAAGGAGCTGTCTTTTGAATGGTGCTGGATTGGACTGTCAGCGCTTCCTCCTAACAACCTCACTTAGCTTGCTACTCCCTCTCCCAGACACTACCTTACTCTATATCTCTCTCTCTCTCTCTCTCTCTCTCTCTCTGGTTCTCTTCACATTATACTTGCAGCTTATTCTCAGATGTAACATTTTCCACTGAGAAATGTTTATTGTTGTGTTGTTGAGCTGCTGGATCTGAACATTTAAAGTGATCAAATATACTTAGGACCCGTATTACACCGACTGGAATTATACCACTATTGTGTTTTAAATAAAACATCAGAAAAACATGTTAAATACCTTTTTTATTTTTTTCAGAAGCCAAAATAGCATATATCAAATAGATAGTTAGATAGATACTTTATTTATCTCCAAAATGAGGTGTTGCAGCGGCAGCAATAATAGAACAAAAAAAAAATAGGTCTTGTCACACTGATCTCACAACTTAGAGGCAGGAACCATCACATCTTTAGTATGTTTTTGAAAGATATTTTTGGGTGTTTTTCACCTTTGTATTCTTGCAGAGTAGAAAATGGGAAGAGAGAGGGGGAAGACATAACGCAAAGGGTCAGGGCTAGTATTGAACCTACAAGGACTTACCCTTACCCCCACTCTACTCGCTGAGCCACCAGTGGGCCTAAAGTGCTTTTTCCTGATTAGTGACTGAAAACTGGATTTTTTAGCTATTCAAGTTACAACTAAGTCGGATTATTTACTCCTCCTTACTAGAGAAAATAAATCACAAATATCTACTTAAACTTAACCATCATGTGGCTCATATTAGCCGCAATATAAGCAAAGGTGTGTCTAATTGCTTGTGGACTCAACTATAATTTTTATGTATTTTTTCCCTCCTTTAAAAGTTACAAGCTTGTAGCTTTAAATTCAATAATCTCCCTGAATATTGCTGGGGCTGCACGTACTTCTTTATTATTAAAGATTTAGGAGTCATTTCTAGATTTGCCAGATTTCTAGATGCCATTTTTTTTTCTTTCGATGAGGCAAATAATTCCTTGAAGTCATTCCAGAAGCATTGTGACTTTGTGTTGTGAAGACAAGAGGAGGATGATGGTGTGTACCCTCTGCCCTTCTGACAGGAGCCCACAGAGAAACAGCCTGCCAGAGACAAACAGAGCCATGGGGTGTGTGTAATGAATATGCTGCCCCCTATGGTGGGGATGACCTTATAAACAACAACAAACTGTGGCTATGGCCAGGCCTGCTGGGAGCTGCCCTCTGTGCAAGGGCAAATAGCCTGGACTCCACTGGACAGCAAGGCCAGAGCGCACAGAAGAGAATGTTATTACATGCTAGAACACAGGACAACCTATTCTGCTGCCAGGGTATATTGTACACTTTTTTAACATTCAGTGGGTAAATTTAACATTTCAACAACCCTCAATCACCTGTTGAGAATGCTGCCCTGATAAACGTGCTACCACTGTGTAGTGTGATGCTAAGTGACTGCTTTTATTATACAAGACAAAAGAAGCTACGTCTGCTATGGCTTTGATCTGAGCCAGGCCTTCTGAATCAAACAGCACAGAGACGTGTTGGAAGGGAGACTTTCATGTCGCCATGAAGGAGGAGCAGCGCAGGGTTAGGAGTCAGAGCGCAGCATATGGCAGCTTGAATTTGGGCAATGAGAAGTGACAGGTTAACTGAACATTACGCAGGGGTGGGAGTGAGGGGTAGGGGGGCAGAGGGAGAAAAGGGGTACAGGAGAGGTGGAGAAGGTGGGTGGGTGTGTTTGTGTGTGTGTGTGTGTGTGTGTGTGTGTGTGTGTGTGTGTGTGTGTGGGTGGGTGGGTGCATGCGTGTGTGTGTGTGTGTTTTGGGTGGGAGGAGTGGGTGGATAAGGTTGCTAAACACTCCCATCTGTTCATATCCCGAGGCGCTACCAGGGCAGTTAGCTACTGTCTTATGCAGATGAGGTGTTGCTGTGCCGGCTCCTTCCACTAACACTGGATAAATAATGATATAAATATATCAATATATTTGAATAATAGGAATGGCAGGAAGAGGAAACAAAGAGCAGCAGGGTCAAGCTGTTATAGGGAAGGTTTGCTTTTTACCATTCAATGATCACAGCTCCTAACTATGTCCTAATTAGGCTTTACCTTCCTCTGGGCCCCGGCACAGTCCCATGAGAGGAATCTGCTTAACAGGGGTCTACTACACGGACACACATTAGATCAGCCAAGAAGATACGGTGGAATGCTCAACAATACTCAATCATTTCATTCTGTACTTTTATACTTTTACGATTACGACTTGTAAGGTTCTTTTTCAGTTAATATCAATGTTTCTAATGCGAGCATATGGGAGCTCAAGACAGCCAATTAACAAAACATTAATGTGTACACAATATAAAACCTCTTTTGATTCTCACCACTAAAACACTGTGTAAACCAGAGCTTTTTTTTCATTATAATAAACATATAACCATTATGTGAAATCATTAACATATATTATTCTATAAACCAGGTTCCTGAAACGTCTTCGTGAGGGGAACAATATTTGGTGAACAGGAAGTGAAGCAGTCTGGCCTTCTTTTCACAGTGGCTTCTGTCTGATCAATAGAATACAGTGAAGGACTCAATAATAACAGCTTCTGATCACCACTTTCCTTCATACCCTCTGCGCATAAAATATAGCAAATGTAATATATTTATTTGTATGAACATTCAGCATAGCAGCTTCCTATTCGTATATGTTCATGGATCTCCATTAGCATCTGTCATAGTACTCGTTGAGGGATTTCAAAAATAAGTTCATATCCCGTGACTTTTGAGTGAGGTTGTTGCATTTCCCACTTCCTTCTCAGATACACTTACGTCATGCGCTCACTCCCACTAAATAATCGCATATTCAAATAAGGATAAAGACCTTTGGATGGAAAGAGGGGGATAGAAGGAGATAAAAACGTTGAAGTCGTGGAGGAAGGAAAGCAAAGCCCGGACTGATTTGAAACTGGTAAACTGTTAGAGAGAGGGATTACCCTACAAAATCCCTGGCCAAAATAGAGGCCCACGTTATTTACTAGCCTTACAACCAGCTGCAAACCATCTGTACTTAATTGTAAGACACAAACTTTATGAAGATCAGCTGGGGATTTGGCCACAAAGCCTCTTACGCCGCTGAATTGGTGTCCCTTCTTCGAGGGAGAGTATGGGAGGCTGCTCCAGACATGTCACACGTGCTTTGGAGGACATGGACTTTGCTGCTCTCTCTAGGTTCTATCAGTGCCCTGTCCCGCTCAATGCATAGACACAACCTGTGTGTTACAGTTACACGGTGTGTAAGTCTTTTCAAAGCACACCATCATATAGCTCTGCTTGTATGGACAAGAACTACAAGACAGACACATGTCCACTCACATAAACGTACACATATGACTGGCATTAAAACAGTTCATTTGTTAGAACCATATTGCCTTAGTTTCCAACTAGGCCTAGTAGCCTTCACTTGAAATCAGCATTGAGAAGAGAATCCCAACAGCAACATTAGATATACAGCCGGCCCAGTACAAAAGCTCCATGTGGCATTGTTTAATGTAGGTCGCTATGCATTATCTTGTTCTTGGCAGCCATCTGAAGACAGGAGATAAGAGGTCCTGTCCAAAGCCACTGAATGGCAGGTAGCCAGCCTAATCCTATTTAACGAGATGGGGCTGAATCTGGGGTCACACGAGGAGCCCGGCGGGTTCAGCCTGCCTGGGGATTTTTGGGAAGTGTGGTCCCACACTTTTTTTTGAAAACAATGCACACCACCCTCTGCTGATCTGTTATCACCAAAAAGAAATGCATATTACGTTCTTGTGAAAAATACAATTGAACTAAGTGTGAATAACAGGCGAAATGTTGGTTTTGTGTTGTCACCGTATGACTCAATGATGGATAAAGAAGAAGAGGCTTTCCTCAATCAGTGCATCACTTCTAAGAAACTGACAGACTGCTCACCCAAGAACAAATATTGTGAGATCTAAGCTGCTGGCCGCCTTTACTCATTTATTTTCTTCAACTGCACTAATTCCTCCCATCTCCATATGTTAAAGGGTGGAGGAGGGGGGGGGGGGATTAGGCCATTTAGTCTGGACATACGCCTTGTGTAATCACTCTGGAAGGGCTGGTCATTGTGCATCTCTGTCCAGAATAGGTCTGTGGGCTCAAAGATATCCCGTCATAACCTCAATGACCACTCTGGCCCCCAGCCACATACACACATTGAATTTGAACACAGCAGCTGCTGTGAGCACCACCCTGTGAACAAACAATTAAATTCATATTGTGTAAAATGAACTTTCTAAAAGGTACACAAAGTTAAACAAGAAATCCAAATATTACTTGTGTCATGCAGCAAACATTCAGACTTATTTTTCTGTCTCTCAACAAAATGTGTTTCCATGTTGTTAATGGAAATTTAAAAAATATATTTTGAGATCTTTTGCTGCTAGTCAAAAGAGAAAAGTAATCCTTTCTCCTTCCACAAATATTCACAGCAAAGTGCCCTTCATCACAACAACTATAAACTGTTCAGTCAACAGACTGTAAATCAAATATGAACTCATACTCAGCAAAGATTAAAAAAAAATAAAAACAAGAACAAAAACAGAATTCATGTACTGTCAACCTAAGAACCAATAGAGTCTGATGAGTTGAGTAAAGGACCTGTAGATGTGTTCCACAGTGGGACACATCAAAAATCGTAATAAACCTTAAACCCATCCCCCACCCTCCCCAATCTTCCACCTCTCTTCATTAGCAGGTATAATCCCTGATGGCCCATCTGCCAGACGCCAAAGCCTGAAGACAGAGCAAACAAGGCTCAAAGAGACTGGCCATTATGGGGCCTCTTTGAATGGGCCCACTAATCACTTACATAGATGGTGTGTTTGCACTTGCCCAACACGGAAACTCTACAGAGTCCCTATTTTCACACAGATACATTTGAGCTTGTGTGTGTGTGTGTGTGTGTGTGTGCATGTGTGTGTGTGTGTGTGTGTGTGTGTGTGTGTGAGGGGACGGTGTACTCATAAGAACACCTCAAGCTGTAAATCCAGGCTTGAAACTGTAACTTGATAAACCTTTCAGTAAAACCTTGACCCCTTGGACGCATTGCTATTTTCCTTGTTTTATGCAAACTTTGGCATCGTGAACTGAGTACTATGCAGGCCCTCCACCACGATTGTGTGTCGGTGGGGAACGGTAGAGTGTAAATCAATGTAAATTAATGTTAATTGTGTTCATATTGTTTAACATTGTTATAGCGTTACTAATAACAGCCTGAGGAGCTGCCTCGGTCTCGGTTTGTCTGGGCCTGAGTACCGGTTGTCCTCCCACTGAAAAATTGTCCAGCAGACGCAAAACGCATAACTGATACCATTTCTCTAACATTTGTTCTCCTCTGTCTATCTTCCATGATTGGCTGAGCATTTCTCTCAGCCAAGGGGTTCCCTCTGTCTACCAAGCACTCTCCATGCTACT
The DNA here is from genome assembly GCA_949357725.1 of Hyperoplus immaculatus. Taxonomy (NCBI): domain Eukaryota; kingdom Metazoa; phylum Chordata; class Actinopteri; order Uranoscopiformes; family Ammodytidae; genus Hyperoplus; species Hyperoplus immaculatus. The sequence goes on from OX442362.1 coordinate 29,225,719, forward strand.
CGACTGACTCAGAGTTCTGTGCGGAATCAGCCGTCCTATGAACGGATGCTCCCCGCCTGCTATTGCCTCACATCAGCACGGATTCACCGTCCATCAGGATAGTACTCTTTCTACTCACCTGCTTGTTCAATCTGTAAATTCATTTTTGCATTACTGATTGGATGCCTGTCTATCATTTAGTATTACCATGTAAACATCTGGTCAATGATCAAATTCCTTTGTGATTTTCTCTACTTATGACATCTATTGCAGTATGTCCGTCCTGGGAGAGGGATCCCTTACTCTGTGGACTCTCTCTGAGATTTCTTCAATTTTTTTTAATCCCGGTAAAGGGTTTTTTACTGGGAGCTTTTTCTCAGCCGAGCTAAGGGTGTAAGGGCAGGGTGTCATATTGTATCATATTTTATCATAGTGTATGTCCAAAGCCACTGAGACAAATGTTATTTGTGATTTTGGGCTATACAAATAAAACTGATTTGATTTGATTAATAAGGCCTATCCTAACTAAATGTTCTCTTTCCTAAGAATAAAAAAAGAAAAGTGCATTGTTTTTCTGATCAGCTCGTCTTTTGAATGTGAACTGAAACCAGCACTGTTCTAGCAACACAGACTGGCTGACACAAAATGGCTGCCTCGGACTGAAAGAGGCAGTAAACCAGAGCAGCAGCAGCAGCAGCAGCCTAAACAGAGCAACCCCTTTACCGGTCTCCCTTTTCCCTCACTCTTATTGAGAAAAGATTAACAAATCACCATTAAACCAGCGCTTGATTGCTTTTCCCCCCCATCATTCAAGAGCACCACAGTATCGCCGTCACACCAAGACATTTAGGGTTAAAGTGTGACCCCCCGGCTTCCCAAGCAGGATTATATGGAGGAAATGTAATCCTGGTTTGGGGGCTATAGGGATCAAGGCACTAGAAGACACAATGTAATCAGGAATACTGTCTACCCCCCGAGAATCAGACCACAAGATAAACCCAAGCAGAGGTTTAGCCACGATGTCAATTACAACATATGTTGGGACACATTAATTGATGCATGACACAAGCCGAAGACATCACACATGCATTTTTTAAAAATGTATAGTTACATTTATATACTTAACAGATTTCCTCAGTCTCCTCCAATAACATAGTCACTATTTAACGAAGGAAATATGTCAGGATTTATTTTAATTCACCATATTTCACCGTTACATAAATAAATGTAATAATAATAATAATAATAATAATTATTATTATTATTATTATTATTTAAATATATGGAAGTTTCAAAGGCAAAATAAATTCACAGAGTATTCGATAATGAGATGTAGTTTATATACAAATTAGCTGAGGAACCAAGGAAAATGTGTGTGTGTGTTTGTTTTTGGGGGTCTTCTCCTGTGTGTGTAAATGGCTGCAGAAGGTCACATGATCTGGTCTCCATTTTGGAGTGCTGTGCATGTGAGCAGGTACAGCAGCATTTCAGACACACCTGGGAAATGCAGAGATAACACAAAAACACCCCCCCCACACACACACACATTCACACACACACATACACACACACACGCACACAAACACACACACACAGCTGTTGAGAGAGAGAGGAGCTTATCTTCCCACCACAGCTAATGTGAGCTTCTCAATTAGATGAAAGGCTCTCTCCCTTTCTCTATTTTTTTGTTCAATTTCTCCAGGCAATTTATTTAGGATGGGGAAAAAATAAAAAAGGAACGGAACCCGAGTAAATGGTATTGGCTTAACGGAAAACGAGTCACAGCTAGCTCCAGCCAATCAGGTGGGGCTGACAGCGTGGACTCAGGCCCTCAGCAACAACAGCACATACTGTATGCTAGAGAAAAATCTATTTGAGGCTTATCAGTGCTCTTCCAAACAAGACTCACACACACACACACACACACACACACACACACACACACACACACACACACACACACACACACAAAAAAAATTCAATTCAATTGTCTCTTATACATAATATGAACATAGATTTTTGGGATTTTAGTTGCTATTATTATTTTCTTATGCATTCTGATGATCAATTATTTTGGGACAATGCAATTTAGTAACAAAACATTTACTAGCAATACTATATTTGACGGCTGCAGAAAGAGCACCAGCACTGCTTCTAAACATGTTTCCTAAGCGGAGGCAGTCAGAGATAATTTTAGACAGCTCACTCTGTATTCTACATTATGGATTAACTCGGATTATGCAAAGGACTCTTCATGCGTTTACTTATCAGTTGAATTTCTTTGCCCTCAGAATTGTTTTTACACAGAGGCCCTTCGTATTGTATCTCTCTCTCTATAGTTGCCAAGTGGAACTAAAGGATTATGCAAGCATTTCGGAAAACAATAGGTTTTGTTACCATAAAAATAATGCAAAGTGTTGGTTAGAAAATGTTTTAAATGTTTTCAATACTAGTTTTAATTCATTTCGATTTAGCTTAAAAATATAAATATATCTTAAACGAAATGCTGCATAATTAATAAAAATGTTGGATTTGAATAACAAGAAGTCATTGGATATCATCACAATAAGGAGTCATACAATAGCTATAGATCTAACTGCTTTAGGTTGTATATTATAAAACAAAAAAAATAAGATTTATACATTAAAGCATTATTTTTTGAATAACTATACATGTAAAAAAAATCAAGTGAATTATTTAATCATAAACTGACAACAATATACAATTGAGGTATTTTCTTTGGGCTTGAATATGTAATGTTTTTTTTGTTAAAGAAAATATTTATTGTTACCTATTAATAATGAATCTTTAATTTGACCATATTTAAAATAATATAATTAACTTAAGAATACATGTTTAGTTTGTTGGTTAATTTAGTTTAGCTGAACATTTCACACTATAATTGTGTTACCATTTTATATAATACAACAACACAAATCTCCCTTCAAATCACCTTTAATAAACACATGACCTGTGTGTCCCCATGCTTCCCAGACCTGCTAGCCAAACACATTCTTAATCATCCTTTTCTCACCATCTGCTCCTCCACTCTTTCAGAGTCAAGGTTACATATCACAGCTTGAGAAATATGACAGTGCACCTGGGCAAAGCAGGGTGATGTGGGGGGAGATATGGCTCCCCTAGCTGCCTCAGACATCCATCTATCAAGGTGATTCCCCATGGTGGCTTGTCTTGGAAATACCTTTGCACAGGTCAGCTGCTCCCCACTCAATGTATTCACTTCATTAGTTTGGCTTTTGATAAGCATGGTTTAGCAGGGTGAACTATTTACTTTCTATTGTCCTCTGAGTGACTTGAGGAACAGCCTAGGTTGGTACCTCATCCTTTATACCTGTGCCCACTTTGCTTTGAATGATTTGGAATTAAATGCAATCAATTGTTTCTCATCCCACTTGCAATTAAAATGATTCTAAAAAAATAAATCGAATTAAAAGTAATGTTTACTTCTTTGCATGAGAGAAGATACATATCTGACTAACAGCAGCAGCCACAGTAAAGGCCTGCTGAACTTTAGCACGTAAACAAGCATGCTTTATTGAAATGTTCTAGTGTCAACAAAGAGGGACACCGGTGTGCAAACAGTCCCACTATAGTCGAAGCGATGTGGTGATGTCCAATGACAGTTCATTTCTAGCCTGTCTTTTGTTATTATGAGAATCAGCATACAGATGTGGAACTGAGGGCCTGCATGTCATGAGTCTGCAGTAAAGCTTTAGTTCGGATTTTCTCCCCTCTTTCCTTGTTACGCTCACTTCCTTTCTGTGAAATGCAGCACAGACAGGGACAGAGAGAGAGAGAGAGAGAGAGAGAGAGAGAGAGAGAGAGAGAGAGAGAGAGAGAGAGAGAGAGAGGGGCTGTGAATAGACAGAGTGAGTGGCATTCATGGACAGCCCCTCTGTAACTCAAAGACACTGCAGCAGCTGCATGCACGCGATAAGAGCAACCATTCACAGCCAACTCCCCCTTTTCCTCCTCCTACACATCAATACACACACACACACACACACACACACACACACACACACACACACACACACACATCAATACACACACACACACACACACACACACACACACACACACACACACACACACACACACACACACACACACACACACACACACAGACACACACACACACCCATATAGATCTTTGTATGCACATCATACTCTCTTCAAGTCAAGATCCTACACAGATGCTGCGATTTCTAGCAGTCAAAGGTCTTTCCAGAAAATGCTTTTGGTTTTTTTCCCCCCACATTTTTTCTTTGACATCAAAGTACAGCAGGGTTAAACATGGATGTGATGGAGATGTGTGGGCGTTTCAGTGCTTATGTTCATCAACTGTCCACCACATCCACAACTGATTCTGATGTCTGTCTTTTATCTGGCATTCTGTCATGTTCTTAGATACAAAAGAGAATTGCTCAAACGCCTGAACATCCCTGTCCCATAATGAAAGCAGGATGTAAATGACTTTCTATGCCGTGATTGAGCTCCTGTAATTCTTGTGTCATGTTTGTCATAATTTGCGATGTAAGATAATCGTCTCTGCACCAACTTTTAATATGTCACCTTCCATTCCAAAGATATTATGGCCGGGAGACTTGACCGATGTCATGTTCTCACATCCCACTCAGAAAGGAAGTGAATTTTCCCCTATAGAAAGAAACAAACTCACAACCTGGCCCAGCCCAGCCCTCTCAGCAGCTTAGTGTCCAGTGTTTGAATGGCTAACGATAATGCTTATCGTGCTGACCAAAGAAAGGTGGCGGTGTTGCTATTTATGTAAAATCAAACTTTTATGTAAAGGTCATTTTCTCAGAATCAGTCAGCACAAAATTGGAATTTCTGGCAGTGAATGTGGAATTAGTTAAGGGCCTCTGTATAACTGTTGTTGGGTGTCAAAGGCCTGGAAAATCTTTTTAACCTCACATTGATAAATAATAAAATTCCTAGGTTATGGAAATCTGCATTTATTCTCCCTTCATTAAAATGAGGTGACCGATCTACGTTAAGGAACTACAGACTAATATCTAATCTGTCTAGTACTGGCCGCAATTCCAGAATCTCTAGTGATGGATCAATTTAAAGACTTTCTCCACACCAATGCCATTTATCTGCATTTCAATCAGGTTCAATTGAGGACGTTCAAAGCAATCAGTCTCTTGGTTCCAACACTAACTCAGTGATAGGATTCAGAGCATAACACATGACGGTCTTTGCTCAAATAATCTACCCATCCTCAAAGGCTGTACCACAGGGTTCTATATTATGTCCACTTTCACCATTTACATAAATAATCTAGATCAAAACGTGTCACATGCTATTTCTATTTTTATGCTGATGATATGGTTATATATTGCTTTGCTCTTAAACAGGCCATTGAAAACTTGTAGAAAAAATAGATTTTTAATCTCAATGGGTTTTTCCTTGTTAAATAAAGTTTATAATCATTTTAGGCTTATGATTTGCCTTCATTTCCCAATATGTGACATGTGAATATATCTAACGTCCAGGCCAATCATACTGATCAACTGATTAAATCCAGCCCCACTTCCATACAGTCCACAGAATGTGTAAGTGCCAATTAATGGGCGGCACCTTCCATGATTAGCTCATGTTGCGCTTATAGCTAATCTGTGTCTTGGCAGGGAGCCACTCATGACCTGGCTTCCCTCCAGGTCTGAAGGCGCGGAGGCGAGCGGAGCGGCCTGGAGAAGATGTGCCAAACTGCAGTGGCACAAAGGAGACCTCACTGTTTATCAAAGATTAAGGAGTGTTTAGTATCTCTCCCTCCTCCTCCTGCTACTGCCTGCGCTCAAATATACACATCCGTATGCACACACACACACACACACACACACACACACACACACACACACACACACACACACACACACACACACACACACACACACACACACACACACACACACAACACCTCCAGCTCATACCGTAATTGTTCCCAGCCCGAGAGTTTAATAACGAACAAATTGCGGTTATTGGTGAGCAAACAGCACAGTATGGAGGTGGGAGTGTAATCATTGCAGTGCCAGAGCAGTACAGAGAGAGAGAAAGGACATCGGCCAATTTAATTAATATATCTGTCAGTCTCAGGCTCAGACTGGAGCAGCAGGATGTGTGGAGAGAGTTGGAGTGAGCACATCATTTAATGCTGATGTTTCACAGTGCTACTGGACACTCGAGACAAATTTGCCAACTCATGTATACAGTGATGTGTTTTACATGTAATGTTGTAATGAATCATTCATAACAATCCTTCCTGGCAATGTAAGGTGTGACACAATAGCTGGTAAGATTGCCATACAGAGGGCATTGAAGCTAAATAAATGTATCCATCCATCCATCCATCCATGTATGATTTTTGCATATACCATTTTAAGTTACATAATATAATAATATAGTAACACTTTACAATAGAGTACACACAATTGTAGTGACATAGTTATGCAGTAACTACTATGCCAATATTAAAACATCGTTTTTAGTAAATACTGCATAGTTATACATAAACAACTACATAGTTGTTGTTTTTTATCTAAATGTATTGTAACATAAAGTTATAGTAGTTATGCAACAACCACAATTTGTTGTTTATAAAACTCAGGCTGGGAACAATTTGGGTGTTTGTGTGTGTGTGTGTGTGTGTTTGTGTGTGTGTGTGTGTGTGTGTGTGTGTGTGTGTGTGTGTGTGTGTGTGTGTGCGTGTGTGTGTGTGTGCGCGTGTGTGCATGTGTGCTTATGCGTGTGCGTGTGTGTGTGTGCATAACTTTCTTTTCCCCTTATATACTATCATGCTGCCTTGCCCAGCCCTAGTCAATCGAGCCGTCATGTTCCCATAATGCTTTGTGGCAGCTGCGGCCCGATTCATACACACATGTATTGATTTTCTTCCCAGGTTTTTTTTCCTTCAACCCTTTATTTCTCTGGGTGTGAGGAGAGGAGCAGCTCCACCCCTGTGAAAGAACAAAGTCAATTCAACACGAAGGAGATCCTGGACGTATTCTCATGTATCTGTTATTCATCTGCCACCACTGCATTGCTACACAGTATAATCCTTATCTGTGTGGGATGCATGTGTAGGTATGAATGTGTGTGTTTGTGTTGCAGTCCACCCATCCATACAAACACTCCATTCTCCGCAGGCCACCTGACCCATTTTTCTGTGTGAATAACAATACTCCAGCCAATCATGCTGGAAAAACACTCTTCATCCAGCCTGTCACACGTCAGAGTCCCAAGCCTGCCTGTCGACAGAGAGAGAGTGAGAGAGAGAGAGAGAGAGAGATCCTCCCTCCCTCCTTACCTCACTTCCATCTCCACCACACAGGGACCAGTAAAACCATGGCCCACCATTCCAGCCCCCAGCTCAAGGTTGTGCTGCACCAATGGCTGTGCTTCTTACAAAGAAAAGGGCAAAACAGACAGTGAGCAAGCTGCAAGCCTGCTACTAACAAAAGACATTCATTATCCAACACTACTGTAGGCTACAACACACAGTATATGGCAAATGTTTAGCTCCTATCCTGGCCTACGGACAAATGTTTAGTATGGGAGCAGACATACCAGAACAACACTATCCTCCTAAAAATACACTGTAATGCAGGAAAGGCAAATAATTGAAATGTATTTGCATACATAACCCCCTTTTTTTGCATTTATGCTGTTATAACTTGTTAATGAAGCATGTATGTAAACATTTTAACACATGATAATACAGTGTAGCCCACACACACCTGCCTCAGGACAATGCAGGGTCCAATCAGTGCGTCCATAGTGACAAGGATGAGTTGAAAACAAAAAGGTCAGTTTAGTTTTACTTACATCAACTAGCTCATCAACCATGCGACCCTAAGCCCACAGACATTGTCCTGGCTCCATAGCAGCCCAGCATATAGAGGAGAAACAGTGGGCACTGTGGAAACACACGCTTACATCCAGCAGCCTTTTGATAGTAACTCTTGATATTTACTTCAAAGGCCCATTATACACAGCCAATTAAAGCCACACTGTGTGTCTGGCTCATCTCCCTCTCGTCTGCACGCAGGGATCCAGACTGGCAGCAGAAGAAACTCAAATACACATTGCAAATGTCAACAAACATGAAAGAAAGTGTGAAATGCACAAGATGGCTTGGCAAATGGCCAGACTGAGAGAGTCAGAGCAATCTGCCATATCTTTTAACAACTGTCTTTACATGCTATCAAAACCAGCAGCACTGACTAATGGTAAGTATGACATTTTAGGTAACCTGTAATCATTCGTGTTCATTCATCGTTATTGTGAAAGAAATAAGAACATGGCACAAGGCATGTTTACCCATGTAATAGTAAATATATGTATGTATATTAAAAAAGTGCACAAAAAACAGAGTGCACAAAAGGAGCATGAGCAAAAGAAAGAAGAAGATTGAAACAGAGAAGAGATGAGGGAAGGCTGAGCAGAGCTGTGTGATGGCTAACGGCCCTTGCGCTTAGCTCGTGTGCTGAATGAAAATAAGGCCCTGTGTGTGTGTGTGTGTGTGTGTGTGTGTGTGTGTGTGTGTGTGTGTGTGTGTGTGTGTGTGTGTGTGTGTGTGTGTGTGCGTGTGCGTGCGTGCGTGCGAGAGAGAGAGAGAGTCTCTGCAGCAGTGCTGGGAGGCCCTACTGCTGCGGAATGCAGAGCAGGCAGCATCAGGCCAAATGACTACAAGGCCTCTCCTCAGTGACACCTGGGGACTGGCTCTGCTTCTACACAGCCCATCACTACGCAGCCCAACAGGAAGCACACACACTTCCACCAGGCACTAAGTAAAAGCTTTCACATTGGCTTTTTCAGATGATTTTTTAAATATCTCCTGAATGAGCAATATTAATTTGTATCACTCAAAAGCTGGGACTTTTCATCTTATGTCATTTTGACGGTTCAACAAGACCAACTCTCCCTCACTGCTAACATTGCTGCAACAACCCGATCATGTAGATACACACTGTACAACATCAGAAGGATCCGTCCCCTTCTAACCCGGAAGGCGGTGCAGTTTCTGGTCCAGGCACTTGTCATCTCACGCCTAGACTACTGCAACTCTCTTCTGGCTGGTCTGCCTGCATGTGCTATCCGTCCACTGCAGCTCATTCAGAATTCAACTTACCAAAGTTCTCACACACTACACCGCTCCTCTGCTCCCTTCACTGGCTACCGGTAGCTGACCGCATTTGCTCCAAGGTACTGGTACTATGGTACCAGTACCTTGGCAACAACCACAGTCATGGCAGGGGGAAACCAGCTAACATGCTTACAGACTGAGTGATTGTTATTAGTAAACTAGGCTTAATTAAGTATTCTATAAGGTGTCAATTACATTGTTTTTATTTTCCTTTCTGGGAGGTTGAATTTAATTCTCACCATGGGCCTCATTTATAAAACTGTGCGTAGGTCGGATTCACGTGGAAAGCTGGCGTACAAAAGACACTCAGGAAGTGCTTGCGAACAAAAATATTCATATTTATAAAACAGTGCACGCTTACATCTTACGCCTGTTTCCCTTCATAAATCACAATCAGCTCCAAATGTGGCGCAGCCTTTGCGGGCTTCACATAACGCCCACAATTACACATAAATAGTCATTAAACGCCCCAAATTAATATTAATTAACTGTGTGCATGAAGGCGATCATGGCAAATGCAGACTGAAAGGGAAATAGAAAGAAATAGCGTGTGGCGATTGCTGTGAACGCTGCAGCCTCAGAATGTCGGACTGTGGCTGAAATAAAATTAAAAAACGATCCGACATACAAGTGAGACCCCCCATGATAAACTGATTTGAGTAATCCCTTCTAGGGTTAAAAATAACTTCATAGCCCCTTTCAAAACACAGTTATAACATGCTTAAGAATAAAGGAAAAAACACAAAGATAAAACGAACCAAAAGCAATAAAAAATTAACACAATAGGGCTTAGGCTATGTGATGTAAAGTAAGCCTATGATTAATACAACTGTGCACTCCTGTCTGCCTGACTGAGGAATCGACAACATCAAACGTAATATGTAATATTCTAATGCTGTGCACCTTAACCCTTATGTGGTGCTCGGGTCAAATTGACCCGTTTTATCTTTTTACTTTAGTCGTTTTTTTGTCCTTCCATGGAGTGAAATCAATCAATCAGGCGATTCTTTATACATTGTAAGAAGCGCCTTATCTATATTTGCAAAGGAACTCCGTATATAACACATGCCATGTAATATTTGGATTCAATTGGCACAAACAGAGTTTTTCGTTTTCATTCTTTTGCCATCGGCGTGGCCATTTCTCATTCCTCCAGTTTCTGTGCGTACGCCTGGGTCTGTGGAGGCGCGCACATTCTCCTGTCAGGGCATTACAGCAACTCCGCCTGTTGCAACAATTTATCACAAATATCAGCCAAATGTGATACAATTCTTTTTTTTTAAGATATTTTTTTGGCATTTTCTGAATGGAATCACACATCATTCTGTTGAGTTTACATAAATTACCAGCATTTTGGTGAACATAGATTAAATAACTGATTAAATAGAAAAAAAAATTAATACAGTACATATGTTAACAGAATACCGTCCGAATTTAACACAAGTAGACACAGATGATAACTACAACCTAGAGAAGGTCTGGGGGAAGTTTGGTTGCGGGGCCAATTTATTATTTAACAAACATATTTCGATTCATAGCAGCCATGTTTTTTGAACCCCATTGATGATTTATAATAGAAATGTAAAGCTTCATCCGTTGATTTCATATTGGGCCAAATTTCATGTTTCTAGCTCATTCTAGCTCTTTGTTCTTTGAGCTGCAGCATAAGCCAAATAATACCAAACCTGGGTAAACTGAGAAATGAATAAATGGAATCAGTTGAGCTGTATGGTCATGGCTAACAAGAGTTTACTTACTCAGACATTTGGATGGGCTGCGGCATAGAATGGAATACAAAACAATATCTGTTATTATAATGCATTCATAAATTTAGTTTAGTACTGTATTTTTTAAGTGGGTGTAAATTAGGGCTGTAACGATATGTGTATCAAGCCGAGAATCGCGATACACAGAGCCACAATCCCGCATCGCAGTCTGAAAAGGCAGTAATTATTATTATTAATTTTTTAGGCTTAAGTTTTGGATAAAAGGTTTGGTGAGGAAGCTGTAGCTGTTAGGTTTTTATCTGTTTTCTACTTGATTTTTGGTTTACAGCACATTTCAATATTTTTTTTTATAATTTTTCAACAGTACTGTATTATCTTGTTACAGAGAAGAGAGAAATGTTATATCTTTGGTTATTTATTTATTTATTCATGTTGCTTGTATTGTTCTTTCTGTTCAAATCGGTTCAGGTTATAAATGTTAAATTAGGTTAAATGTTATTATTAGGGCTGTCAAAATTATCGCGTTAACGCAGAGTGATTAATTTCTGGAATTAACGCGTTCATTTTTTTTATCGCAATTAACGCATGTGCAGAATGATCCGCCCCGTGCATCCCACCGGCTCTGTACTACAGTCACTCTAAGTTGTGGTTGACCCAGAATCAGTAGCTGCGCGCAGCCAAACATAACAGCACGCTAGCCCATGCCGTGTTTTAAACTGCTAACGGTCACGTCTGTGTCGGGGCCATAGATAGTTTATAAAATCAACTGCCGCGGGTGACAGTTGATGTCAGGAGCAACAGGCGGAGAAACATTGTCCGCTCTATTCAGAGCGCGCAAGGACACAAACATCTGCAGTTTTCAGAGGTGTGTGTGAGTAGACAACATAACGTCGGCTTCCTGGTACAAATGAACAGTCTGCTAGGACTGTACATACACACAGACACACACACACACACACACACACACACACACACACACACACCGCGGACTGTAATCAAGTTGTATTCAAGAATGCACAACCTATAGATTCACAAAATAAATGCCATTATATAGCCTATATTTGCCCAAAGACATAGTAAAGAGACAGACCAATTGAATTATGGTGTGGTAGGTATATATTTTAGTTTGATTTAAATTTATTTTCAGTATTAAAACCATCATTTGGATTTTTAATTAATAACAATACTAATTTTAAATGTACATAATATCCACCTTCTGTCCTTTATCTTTCCGTTCATACAACAATATATAGAGAAAATTTGAATTTTTCAAGCATATTTCGAATGGTAAAATTAATCGTGATTAATCCACAGAATCCTGTGATTAATCTGATTAAAAATTTTAATCGTTTGACAGCCCTAGTTATTATAAATGTTGTTTATTCAGATAAAATGCTTTTCAAATTTCTAAATTCATTGTATGTATCGAATCGTGGGTCAAAAATCGCCTCCGGTTGTGGGGGGGAAGACTCTGACTGTTGTCTGTGCGTACGCACCGAACAGCAGTTCGGAGTATTCGGCCTTCTTGGAGACCCTGAACGGAGTCCTGCATGGGGCTCCGGTAGGGGACTCCATAGTTCTGCTGGGAGACTTTAACGCGCACGTAGGCAATGATGGAGACACCTGGAGAGTCGGGATTGGGAGGAACGGCCTCCCCGATCTGAACCCGAGTGGTCGTTTGTTGTTAGACTTCTGTGCTGGTCATGGTTTGTCTATAACGAACACCATGTTCGAACATAAGGATGCTCATAAGTGTACATGGTACCAGAGCACTCTAGGCCGAAGGTCAATGATCGATTTTGTGATCGTATCATCTGATCTGAGGCCGCATGTTTTGGACACTCGGGTGAAGAGAGGGGCGGAGATGTCAACTAATCACCATCTGGTTGTGAGTTGGGTCAAAGGATGGGGGAAGACTCTGGAGAGACCTGGTAAGCCCAAACGAGTAGTGCGGGTGAACTGGGAAGGTCTGGCGGAGGCCCCTGTTCAAGAGATCTTTAATTCGCAACTCCGGCAGAGCTTTTCTAGCATCCCTGTGGAGGTTGGGGGCATTGAACCCGAGTGGTCGATATTCAAAACTTCCATTGCTGAAGCTGCGGCAGGCAGCTGTGGTCTCAAGGTCTTAGGTGCCTCAAGGGGCGGTAACCCTCGAACGCCGTGGTGGACCTCGGTGGTCAGGGAAGCCGTCCGACTGAAGAAGGAGTGCTTCCGGGATATGTTATCTCGGGGGACTCCTGAGGCAGTTGCAAGGTACCGACAGGCCCGAAGGGCTGCAGCCTCTGCCGTGTCAGAGGCAAAGCAGCGGGTGTGGGAGAAGTTCGGAGAAACCATGGAGAAGGACTTTCGGTCGGCACCCAAGTGTTTCTGGAAGACCGTCCGGCACCTCAGGAGGGGGAAGTGGGGAACCATCCAAGCTGTGTACAGTAAGGATGGGACGCTGTTGACCTCAACTGAGGAGGTAGTCGATCGGTGGAAGGAGCACTTTGAGGAACTACTGAATCCGACTAACACGCCCTCTATGTTGGAGGCAGAGCTGGAGGCTGATGGGGGATCATCGTCAATTTCCCTGGTGGAAGTCACTGAGGTAGTCAAACAACTCCACAGTGGCAAAGCCCCGGGGGTTGATGAGATCCGTCCAGAAATGCTGAAAGCAATGGGTGTGGAGGGGCTGTCTTGGATGACACGCCTCTTCAACATTGCGTGGAAGTCGGGTACAGTGCCGAAGGAGTGGCAGACCGGGGTGGTGGTTCCTATTTTCAAAAAGGGGGACCAGAGAGTGTGTGCCAACTACCGGGGTATCACACTTCTCAGCCTCCCCGGCAAAGTCTACTCCAAGGTGCTGGAAAGGAGGGTTCGGCCAATAGTCGAACCTCAGATTGAAGAGGAACAATGCGGATTCCGTCCTGGCCGTGGAACAACGGACCAGCTCTTCACTCTCGCAAGGATCCTAGAGGGAGCTTGGGAGTTTGCTCATCATGTGTTTTGTAGATCTGGAGAAGGCTTATGACCGGGTTCCCCGGGAGATACTGTGGGGGGTGCTGCGGGAGTATGGGGTGTACACTCAAAGCAAGAGCTGTGTCCGGGTTCTCGGTAGTAAGTCGGACCCGTTTCCGGTGGGGGTTGGCCTCCGCCAACTTTATCACCAATCCTGTTTGTAATATTCATGGACAGGATATCAAGGTGTAGTCGTGGTGGGGAGGGGTTGAAGTTTGGTGGGCTGAGGATCTCATCTCTGCTGTTTGCGGATGATGTGGTTCTGATGGCATCATCGGCCTGTGACCTTCAGCTCTCATTGGATCGGTTCGCAGCCGAGTGTGAAGCGGTTGGGATGAGGATCAGCACCTCTAAATCTGAGGCCAAGGTGCTCAGCAGGAAACCGATGGATTGTCTACTACAGGTAGGGAATGAGTCCTTACCCCAAGTGAAAGAGTTCAAGTACCTCAGGGTCTTGTTTGCGAGTGAGGGAACAATGGAACGTGAGATTGGCCGGAGAATCGGAGCAGCAGGGGCGGTTTTGCACTCGCTTTACCGCACTGTTGTGACGAAAAGAGAGCTGAGTCGTAAGGCAAAGTTTTCGATCTACCGGTCGATCTTTGTTCTTACCCTCACCTATGGTCATGAAGGCTGGGTAATGACCGAAAGAACGGTAAGGATGCCCCCAGGGCGCCTCCCTAGGGAGGTGTTCCAGGAGCGTCCAACTGGAAGGAGGCCTCGGGGAAGACCCAGGACTAGGTGGAGAGATTATGTCTGCACGCTGGCCTGGGAACGCCTCGGGATACCCCAGTCAGAGCTGGTTGATGTGGCCCGGGAAAGAGAAGTTTGGGGCTCCCTGCTCAAGCTGCTGCCCCCGCGACCCGAATTCGGATATTCAAGGGAAATAACGTTAGAAAAATTAAACTGTCAACTGGAAGATATTATCTCCAAGGGTCAATATTGGAGCATGAATTGGATATATTTTTTAGGTAGCATGTTAAAACCCCAGAGCATTATACATGCTATATCGCACAGCTTCTGCACTGTTACTTTATTTGGATGTCCTGACTAAATGCATTTTTCATCATCATTTTCCATTCTTTCCTAATGGACACCAGGGGTCTTAAAGTGGTGCTTTGTTCGTCTACTCAGAAACCATTAAAAAAGGTCCACGTCCAGTGAGACTTATAGAGGGCCTGAGGTCATCATGCTACACCTTCTAAACTTAAAGAGAAAATCAATTATTCACGTCAGAGACAAAAAAAGCTATATTTCACAACGTTTTTAGTTTCAAGTCCAAGTGTTGATATTATTTTTATTCATTAAAAATTTAAATGTTCAACCTCGGTCATCGAGACGAGGGGTTAATCTTGTGTTGCACTATCAGTTGATGTGCATATAGACTCATAGAGACACACACACAAAGTGCACTTAAAATGTGTGTAGATGAGGATGAGGGGAATGGACGGTGCGTCAGTAAGATGCGTGCACCGAGACGTGAATAAAGACCATTTGCTCATGGATTCATAGGCTTCCGTCATCCATTATTTAGCATGGAGAAAGCAGTGGATTGGTGGCTGGATGATTCTTCTGACAGCGTTTACATGGCTGACGGCTACAAACGTGATGATTTTTACTACTCAAGATAACCCTTTGTGTTGACAGTGCCAACACTTTTTTCTCTCAACGATTTGGCATTCCAAAACAAAGGAAAATCTTGCAGCCATTAACAATTGGTGAAAAGTTAAAAACACACAAACGTATTGAAAATGTGATATAGTATCAATTCCATCTGCCATTGGACATACCCATATCTGAAAACATGCTCGGGGCAAATCCATTTATGAACAATTAAAAGATTGCTATAGGATTCAACATGGCCGATTTCGCCTCAGCGGACAAATGTGAAACGTCAACAAAAAATAGCAGTCTCCAAATAGCAGTCGCCAGCCAGCATTCGCCCTCCATCCAAAAGCAAAATGACATTAGCGCTTGTCTATTGAGTTTGCTAAATGCCCCACATAAAATGAATTTGCCCCCCAGGGATGGGAAACAATTGCGCAGGCGAGTGTTCCATTTAAGTGATTTGAATGATCCGAGTGCTGCAGTGCTTCCTATCAAGCAGAGAAATGGGTCAATACACTGAGACTAAGTGACATGGCTGGCAGCCTGCGCTCTCATGGAAGAGGGGTGGGACCTCACTGTCATTGGGTCAGACACACGCACAGAATGGGCCTGGGCAGCTGGTAAAACTAGTTCTTGTGTAAGTGAATGTAAAAAAGTTTGTATGAAACTACACACACACCTCTGCTAAAACAATGCTCAATTTAAGCTATGAAAGCTGAGAATTAGGCTATGTTTCCTAAATATGCTCAGTCTCTACTCCATTGCTCAGCGTATTTTCTGTCTTTTTTATCCACCAACTTTTCCACTTATTTTGTTGTAATCATTATTGCAGGAAAGCTTAATCTAGCAGCCAATTTAGTAGCATAAAGAGTAAAACCATTCAGCAGATTTCAAACCACATCTGAGCTGATGGCTCACAATGATTTGTTCTAAGTTGTTTGTGGTCGGTAAAACAGTATGTAAATGAATGTGGTAAAAAATGTATAAATGTAAAATGCATCAATGAAAATCAGTCTTCCAGACTGGGTTAATTACTATGATCTTTCATAACATGAGAGATCCATAAGAATCTTACTAGAACAACTCATCAAATAGACTAATCAGTAACTAAATATTGATGCCAAAATTGACACTGCCCTATATGTTCAATAGGAATTTGACATTTGAGACATTAGTCAATAGATAATGTAGTAAAGAAAGATGCCATGACTTACTTTCAGCGTTGATTGACATTGTGTCCTTCTCCCAGGATACAACAGTGATGTAGGCCTCCACTGAGGCAGGGATAATGCACTTGAAGACGGCCACATTGCCTCTCATGGCTTTCTGGTCCTCCACCCGCACAGTGTAGGGCTCCCGTAGGACTGGGGACAGGAATAGAGAGGTGTGATGGGTATAAGACAGAAAACTGCTAATACTGAGCTAAGACAAGCTAATCCTCAGAATAGACTATGATAGTTTAGGATGCAAAATAAAGAACACGTGTTGATGAGCGAGAGAAACTGACCAGCCTTAATGTGGACATCTTGGCTCCTGATTCTCCCTGAGGGGTTTTCCGCTGTGCAATAGTAGGAGTTGTCGTGGATGAGTTTGCTGAAGCTGGAAGGGGGGATGTGGAAGATCTGAAGGGTGCCATTGGGGTGTACATGGCGGATCCCTGGCACATCATAGATCTCCTCACTGGTGGCCAGGTACCAGCGCAGTGAGACAGGGGGCACGCCTGTGGCGGGACAGGGCACCGATGTCCCTGTGGTGCTGGCAAACACTACCTCTTGCACAGATGCATTGACAAAATATAAGCTGGAACGTAGATCTTCACAGAAAACTGCAGGGGGAGGAAGAAGATTGCACAAACAAAAATATTAGACAAGTATATATGTTTGTATGCTTCCTCTCAAAACTTGAACATTGTGAGGCATGAGTCTTTAAATAATTCAACTGAGAGCTCTCCCCACTATTGTTTGACAGAATTGTGCTATCCTGCATATCCTCGGTGTGTCCCTGGTTGACCATTGTGTGTGTGCTCACTGCATTGGAGGGCGGATGCATGAGTGTGTCTGGTGTTATCTATTAAGAGACATTGCAGCGTGGTTCCAGGAGCCAGCAGACCTAAACAACATGCATGTATGAGGCCACACCCTTCCTCATGTACATCTATACATTCATGCACATCTATACATTCAACACATAACGCTAAAACTAACAAGACATATGTCAGCTCCCGTTCTTCCCACCTGAAAGGATTGACAATTATCTTGTTTCTTTTAAATTGTTAAATAAATATTTTGGTTTTGGACTGTCAGTTGAAATAAATAAGACATTTGATCATGTCACCTTGGGCTCTCATTTGTACAGTTGTTTTTTTACTGTCACAAATAATGTGTATCCATGCTTTCATCAGCATGAAAAGCTGTCATAGCTCCGGTTGCCTCCAAAAAAGTTTATTCTTGGATATAAACAATTATTTAAAGGGTAATGTATCATTGTTACAACCATATTGTTGCTGTGGTGTGGTTACTGAGAATCACTTTCCACAATCACAATTTGGATATTGGCATTCAATTTGTCATGTCCATCTACACAGTGTGCATCAGAGGATATGTCCAAGTCATTTTAACTAATGAAGTTAGTCCATGTAATGTGATGCACTTCCCCCTTAGTAAGTTACTGTGCTGGATAAAAAGTGACAATGCATCTCTTTGCTGTAATGGACAACCCACACTGTTGGCATGAAGCCAGGGTATGTACGTATACTGACTGGATCCCAAGGAGGAGTGGATGACGTGTTTAATACATCTGCTTTTTTAACATTGTTCCTGTTATTTGAGTTATGGAGAGAAACACAGTCATAAGGTGAGCTGCAGAACCATTGTTATACTGTATACACTTCTAAGATCCTGCAAGTTTGAATACTCTTCATGTAACATTTGTGTCACTTATTGTTATTGATATCTGTGTTTTCTGCACAATCCTGAGGAGATAGGAAGAGCCTTCCAGCTCCATTTCTCCTTGAGTTGCTACTTTTCTAATAGACAGGTTGTTTCCTTTCATCAACTCACTATAATAAAGCAGGAATATCCTGGTCTCCAAACTTTGGGAAGACCATGTGCTTACATTTTTGCAAAAACACGCAAATACGCGAAAACACAATCCAATGGAGAAAAACATTTCCATCCACTTGACAATGCAGCAAAACCAAATCAGTTGCAAATAATGGGGTGACAAATAACATCCAGAAACAAAACTAAGATATAAAACAAATGAAGCTGATGAACATGTTGTTCCCATGGCCAAGTGAGACAATCAACATTTTTATAACCCTTATGGCCGGTTAGTTTCAGTATGTTACAGTATTTAGTTTTCTGCTATTTTGTTATGCTGCGTGTTCGTTTCCCAATTTGCTGATGTTTCATTTATTTTACAGCAATTTTAATCTAAATGCTAGTTATTCATTTAGTGGTGTTTTCTTTATTCACATTTTGTAATGGGCCTTTATATAAAGCTTTGCCTACTGTAACATTGTCATCACTTAACAGAGACATATTTGCTATGACTTGAATTATGTTGTTCTGAAGCCATACAAAGATAATAACACTATATCATTAGTATTGCAATAAAAATGTGAGGAAGACTTTATTAGAAATAGATTTTAGTTTGATGCCTGCAGAAATAGTGCAAAGTATAGGTGCTCAGAGCTGAACATAGAAAAACAAAGGAAGAACTGTTAAGTAAATGCAGGCTTGTTTTATTGGAATAAATTACAAATGCAGTGGTATTCTGTCAGCAGCCACTGTCAATCATGGGTTACTACTCAAGCATCTCTACTGTATGTCTACAGTCTGAGCTCTGTGTGTAGTGGGCTGTCCCTGCCTGTCGCCAGCCTGCCTGTGCGACAGCTGCCAGTCCTCCCTCCCCGGAGACCAAACATTTTAGCGCTTCATAAATTCCTAATGAGCGCGCTCAAATCACCGGCCACTTCCAGCACACTGGTCTTTCAACCTGTTACACCAAACAAACACCATGGTGTACACATGTTTCCGCACATTTTTATCTGCAGTGACTTCACACATGCAATACTCTGAGGGCCAGGCCTGGAGGTGTTGAAAGGCAAACGCTTGTAGTTGTGGACAGCTACAGGACTGTGTTTTCTTATCTAAGAGATGGAGAGGAAAGGCAGAAGAGCCATGACACACTGCCATCTATATTGGCATACTTATTTAGGCTCAAAGTTTGGATGCATGAGCTATTCTTTTATGTGTAAGGTTACAGTCTATCATGTTTCGTATAGACTGTAGATAAATAATCTTCTGCTTTACTGTTTTGTTATCACATGATTCTATTATTTTTTCCTCTGTAAAATCAGGTAAACTAAAGCTGCATAATGCCTAAAATCAAGGGGGAGAACCAATCCATTTTAAATGGCCCACTACCCATTATGATACATGGAAAAGTATCAAGGGTTAATTTACTGCCGTGTAATCACAGAGAGTAACAGCTTGTCAGTGGTTTTCCTCAAGAAGGAAAATCTGCAATCAAGATGATCATAAAATCTCAGCATCTGTTTGAAGGAATGGTTTGCTAGGCGACTTCACCACAATTTAATTTGGCTCTCGAATGGCCCTCGTCATCTACACACACTATTATTATGACACTGTTTGACTGGTCATAAAACATCCATCCTGTTTGTGAGCTTCATTTATTGTGAGGAAGGGACAGTGGAGAACAATTTAAAGCTCCACTGTACCAATATCTAAATACTAGGCTTTAGACACAGGCAGCAGTATATACAGTCATATGAAAAAGTTTGGGAACCTCTCTCAGCCGGCATTATAATTGACTCTGCTTTCACAAAAAAAAGATAAAAGTGGTATGTCTTTCATTTACCAGGAACAGCTAACTACTGGGATGTTTTCCAAACAAAGATTTTTTGAAAAGCAGTATTCAGTTTTATAAAATTAAATAAAATGTGAAAAACTGGCTGTGCAAAAATATGGGAACCCTTGTGGTTTTGCTGATTTTAATGCATGTAACAGCATGTAAAACTGAGGACTTTAAACACAAAATTGGTTGGATTATGTTGTTAAGCCTTGAACCTCATAGAAATGTATGTTTAATTATGAGAAAAGGTATTTTAGGTGCCTAAATGCAAGTTGCACTTCTCTTTGACTCTCTGCTGAAGTGAGACAGAATGGGATCATCAAAGCAGCTCCCAAAAGATCTGAAAAACAAAGATTATTCATTGTCATGGTTTAGGGGAAGGCTACAAGAAGCTTTCCCAAAGGTTTACATTTTCAATTTCGACTGTAGGGAACGTTGTCAGGAAATGGAAGGACTCAGGCACAGTGGCAGTTAAACCCAGGCATGGCAGACCAAGAAAAAAAACAGGAGCGCATAGGCTGAGGATTGTGAGAATGGTTGCACACAACCCACAGATCACCCCCAAAGACCTGCAAAAACATCTGGCAGCAGATGGTGCATCTGTAAATCGTTCAACAATTCAGTGCAATTTGCACCAAAACATCTGTATGGCTGGGTGATGAGGAGGAAGCCCTTTCTGCGCCCACGCCACAGATACAGTGGCATGGAGTATGCAAAAGCTCATTTAGACAAGCCAGATTCATATTGGAAGAAAATGCTTTGGACTGATGAGACAAAAATTAATACATTTAGTCATTATAAAAAGCGCTTTGCATGGCGAAATAAGAAAACTGCATTCCAAGAAAAACACCTGCTTCCTACTGTCAAATTTGGTCATGCTGTGGCCACTTCAGGGACTGGGGCCCTGGTTAAAGTGGACAGTCGGATGAATTCAACCCAGTTTCAACAGATTATTCAGGATAATGTTCAAGCATCAGTCACAAAGTTGAAGTTGGCCAGGGGTTGGATATTCCAACAAGACAATGACCCTTAACACAGTTCAAATTCCTGCAGAGGGAAAAGTACAATGTTCTGATATGACCATTGCAGTCCAATGACTTGAATATCATCGAAAATCTATGGGATGATTTGAAGCGGGCTTTCCATGCTCGGCAGCCATCACATTTAACTGAACTGTATCGCTTTAGTATGTAAGAATGTTCAAAATACCTCCATCCAGGATCCAGACAGTCATCACAGGCCACCAGAGGCGTCTAGAGGCTGTTATTTTTGCAAAAGGAGGCTCAACTAAGTACTGATGTCATTTTTCTGTTGGGGTGCCCAAATTTATGCACCAGTCAAATTTTGTTGTGATGCCTATTGCATATTTTCTATTATTCCAATAAACAAAATGACACTGCTGAATTACTTCTGTTTCCCTAAGGTATGTCATATATGAAAAGGAATTTGCTTCTTTGAAATCCCAGCTAATGATGAACAAAAATCCCCAAAATTAGAAGGGGGTCCCAAACTTTTTCATATGACTGTATGTGTCCCAGTGGAACTCAGGTTTAGCATGCATCAATCAGTTGTTTACCTGCATGTGTTCAGGTATTTCATAGACAGTATGGTTTGATTGAACTTCTTTGCATCAGAGGATCCTTTAGCGGTGTTCAGATTATAATATCATTATCAATGACAGTATGTTCCACAAACAGGTCTTCTGTTTTAATTTAAAGTTAAAAAAAAGATACTGTGAAATTCAGTAATGTAAAGTACAGCAGAGCAGTTAATGCAAATGATAAACGATAAAGCATGATTTGTATTTTAAGCCCATCACACAAAGCAAAGTAAGTCTTGGAGGAGTCGAAAAAAGCTGTGTAACTGGCCATCAGAGCTCATTACAGAATGTTACTTGTTAAAACGCATGAAATGGGAGGTGGAGGTTCAAGTAAACATAATGTTTTAAAATAATAAGAAAGCTAAACTCTAAGGCGAGTCAGTTTTTTGTGGTAAAGTTACCAAAGCTCCAGGCTTCAATATCAGATCACTAGCTACAATAAAACAGCTGTTTAACAGTCAAGCTTCTTCTGTACTGAACTGCAAATATTGATGTTGTGACAACGCAGGTGTCAGTTCAGTAGAGGGGAACAAATGTTGAATACGGTTGTGTGTGTTGGGAGCTCATTATCTCATGTATTCATGTTGGTTTTGCATTCCTAGTAGAGTATTTTGCAGCATGTTGGATGAGGCCGGAGCAGGCACATTCTACATGAGGACAAACAGCCATCATGCAGCCTCTAGTCCCACTATGGTTGTAAGGTGACTGAGCCAAGAAGAGAGGCTGCTTCACAACTGCTTTTGTTTCCAACGCTTTGCACCAACTCATAAAAGATTGAGACTCCACCACCCATTTCTGGGTGGCTGATTCCTTAAGATGAGAAAGCCTGATGGACACAAAACCCTGCCATATCCCAATAGTTCACTAGATACAGTGGGAGTGCATTTATTTTTCAGTGCAGTGCCAAGGAAAACATTGAAGGTGGGGGTGGGTGGGGTTGAGTGGGGAGGCGGGTGAGCTGGAAAGCACTCCGCCAGTGACACGCAGGCCACTAAAGAATGTAAAGAGAAGGCTGAAGGAGAGACGTCAAGACAGAGGTCAAAGGCAGACTCCATCAGGGTGGTATGTATCATATCAACACTTTCTTTTGCCCTTTTCCCTTTTCTCTCCATTCTTTTGGATGCAGGCCTTCCCCAGCTCTAACCTTCATCTCTCCTTCACACTCCTCTGCCTTTCCCTCTGACTGGCTCCACCTCCACACCAGGTATATCTCACTGCACTGTGCTGCCTGCTCATCCACTTCACAGCCACTGTAAAGTAGTGCAGCCTAAATCTGCTCAGTCCTGGTTAGTCGTTTTGAACTACCTGTCCAATAATGCATTTAAATTAGCTTAATGGTAGCCTTGCAGTAGCCTATTTTTCTATTGTTTATGATAGAATGAGAATTGAGAATTATCTAGTGAAGCAGATATTACAGAAAAATAATTGTGTTTTTTAATATTAAGTTGTAAATTAATATCCCAAGACAAACCAAACCAATTCATCATAATGATTTCCTGCAAGCCAAGCATATAGTATGTGGGCTATTGGCTGTCAATTGTGTTTGTGTAAAGCTCTGTTAAATTATAATCTCATTAACGGCTGTCATAAAATAGTAAGGTGTAACACATTCAAATGCACATCTCAAAGACATGTTAACTCCTTGCATGTGCAGAGGGTAGCGGATGTATTGATCATACTAGGGTTATGGGAGTAAGATCAAAACAAGAGGAGGCTGATATTGTGAAGCAGGTGATGAAAGATGTATGTGGAATCTATCCATAGCAGATAAAGGCTGCAGTCTGGAACACTTTGGTCTAAATCTCAATGGACTTCTGTCTCTGTTGATTGTGCAGGTTTTCTGAGCCTTATTTTAAAACATTTAAAAAAACTCTTCTTAAGATCTTGCCAGTGCTTAATTAATATACATAAAACATATATTTAAAGTTCCTTCTTGTCTCCTGCCCCAAATTGCACACTAAATAGATTTTGGATATATATATATATACACTCAACGGCCACTTTATTAGGTACACCTGTTCAATGGCTTATAAAAACAAAAAGCTAAACAGCCAATCACATGGCAGCAATTTAATGCATTTAGGCATTTAACCCATTGATGACTATGGCAATCTAGGATGCATGTCCTTAATGCCTGAGGGTTTTCTGAAAAAATAGTACGAATTGTCAAGTCTACCAAAACCTTAATATCTAAGCCTGTGTAGCACATAGAAACATGAAATAAAATACATTTAAAAGTTAAGGTTCACAGGTTTTATTTAAACATGCTCCCTTAGCGCTTACACACCAACACATTTTTCTAAAAATCGTCAAAATTAGATGGGGGAGAAAAAAAAGAATAAATAATATAAAATATTTAGTGTGATTTTCGTCAGTAGCCTATAGTGGACCTTGATTCTGCGCACCAAACGCAACTAACTGTTGTGTAATACACTATCGCTGACACAGCCGGCTTATTTTTTTATTATTATTTTGTTTTATTTTTAATTTTTAATTTTTTTGATTGATGTGATTTTCGCCAAACCACACAACTTTTGGGTGATCACGTGGTCTTAAAAAATCAACAAAACCCACCTCATGTGAATTTGAACCAATGACAGTGCATTCTATGCTGCGCATGCCATGAAAATTAGATAAAGTAACAATGCTGCACGATGCAGCATCAGGCAGGAGAGGCAATGTGGCATCGCGCAGCAGCCGTCATCAATGGGTTAAAGTAGACGTGGTCAAGACAATCTACTGAAGTCAAACCGAGCATCAGAATGGGGAAGAAAGGGGGTTCAGGTGACTTTGAATGTGGCATGGTTGATAGTGCACGGCAGGATGGATCCATACTTTCATTTTGTTTACGCCAAATTCTGAACCTGCCATATGAATGTCGCAACTGAAATCCAGACTAATCAGACCAGGCATGATTTTTCAATCTTCTATTGTCCAATATCTGTGAGAATTGTAGCCTCATTTTCCTGTTTTTAGCTGACAGGAGTGGCACCCGGTGGGGTCTTCTGTTGCTGTAGCCCATCTGCTTCAAGGTCGGTCGTGTTTTGTGTTCAGAGATGGTATTCTGCATACCCTGGTTGTAACGAGAGGTTATTTGAGTTACTGTTGCCTTTCTATCACCTCGAACTAGTATGCCCATCCTCCACTGACCTCTGACTTCATTTTACGTCCACACAAATGCCGCTCACAGGATATTTTTTCTTTTTAGACCATTCTCTGTAAACCCTAGAGATGGTTTAGAGGGAAAATTCCAGGAGATCAGCAGTTTCTGAAATACTCATACCAGCCCTCCTGGCACCCTCAACATTGCCATGTTCAAAGTCACTTAAAACCCCTTTCTTCCCCATTCTGTTGCTCGGTTTCAACCTCAATAAGTTGTCCCGTCCAGGTCTACATGCCTAAATGCATTGAGTTGCTAACATGTGATTGGCTGATTAGTTATGTGTTAACAAGAAAATGAACCACTGTACCTAATAAAGTGGCCGGTGAGTGTACTGTATATACACAGCTCTGAAACAAATTAAGAGACCGTTCTGGATTTTTCTTAAATATTCATCTCTACATGCATGACTTATTGAAAATGCTCTTATGTCAAAAAATGTATGCATATGTGTATATATATATATATATATATATATATATATATATATATATATATATATATATATATATATATATATATATATATATATATACGTATCAATATATGTGTTCCCAAAGAATAAACAAGCCATGTCATGTGTGTTCAGTAGGACCTGTGAACCTCCTTTCTGATAATGTCCATCAGTGATTGCTTGCTATTCACTCAAGCAATCTATTTGAGTAAATGTCTGATCAATACAGGTCCCACTAACACTCAACATAAATATGCCTATGCATTAGCATGTGCATTAGCCCACTGATGTGTCAGGGGCTTTTTGCTCTGCCTATGTTTACCTCAAATACCACTAATCAAGCTAAGATGCATGTGGTTGCGTCTTGTTTTCTTGTTTTAAATGATAAGAACTCATGGAAGCTTAACATTATTTGATGATGTCCTGGTTGAATGTTTGGTTTTCTGCAACAACTGCCTGATATTTACCCTTTCTCCTTTGATTTGAAATTGAAATATTAGCCACAACATGTCTGTCCTGCCCAAGGCCACAATGTATTTAAATATTAAAGTCCAGTTGGTTCTAAGCCACAGTGTGGCCCTCACCAGGTCAGATATGTATGTGGTGTTACAGTGGCCATCAACCCATTAGAGCAACTGCACTGGGCCAAACAACATGTGAGCCACACTGACAGCTCATGGCAGGCTGTGCAGGTAATTAAGGCAGAGCTGCCTAGGGAGGGGAGAGGGGTGGGGTGTTGGGGGGAAGATGGGGGAGAGGGAGGCCTGGAGATGGGGTGGAGGACAGGACGGCATCATGATGATAGTGAGTAAGTATCCAAGTCCCCCCCCCCTGCCCTAGGGGCTTACACAATGAGCAGTTAAGAGAAGTGCTGTGCTGATTCCAGATGCAGATCAGAGAACAGGGTCTCCTCACTCTCCCCAATCACCGGCTCCCATTTTGCCCTCATGAATAATGTTGAGGGTTGCGCTCAGTGCCATGCAGCCGTATGTAAAAGCAATGATACCCTCCTCTGATGTCATCTCTCTGAGGGCCAGGCAGGAGTCACTGTGGAGTGGGTTAGTTGATGCATATGAACGTTCATTTACATGAGTAGAGGAGGGAGTTCCCATGTACTGGCTACATTGAAGACCTTAATCACTTATATCACCAAGGTGGAAATCGACAAATACTGCAAATCCACTGAGACAGTGAGAAATAAAAGAGTGAGTTGGCTGAGGAGGGAAGAGGAGATAATCCTGCCTGCAAGTAAACAAACTCTAGCTGCTGCCACTGAAGCTAATGTGTGACAGCACATCAAGAGAAAGAAGAGAAAGAGGTAAAACAACAGCGTCATAACACTCGTATGTGACTAAGGGCGCACTCACACTAGGCAAGTTTGCCTGTTCCGTGCTGCAGGAAGATCCACCCTCCCCTCCCCACTCCCCCGCTGGCCCGTGGTCACACTGCTCCCAAAGGCCGCGGCCCGGGCACGATTGCTCCATCATACATATGTCATCACGTCGTAATACGATACATACGTCATCATCAAGCGTACTCGCTGCTGGAATCAGTAGAACAACAATGGAGAACACAGTAGTCGCGGATTGCCCTAAACACCTTCGAAATTTTGTGGGTCTTATCCAGCTGCGACCATGGCTGCGACTGAATACTGTCGCCAGTCCAAATTTCTAGCAAACTCTCCACTTCGCGATCGCATCGGAACCCACTCGTGAAACTCTTGCCGCCATTGTTTACAATTATTGTGGGGAAGAAAGGTCACGAATGGACTACGTCAGCAAGCTCAGTTTGCGTATCCGTGTGTGTGCGCGTGTCATCTCATTAGCATCTGTACTTTGGCCACGGCACACCTCTCCCAAGTGTGCCGTGGCCAAGGGGCTGTTCCGTGCTGGAATACGGATGGCGTGGTCACACTAGCCAAACGTTCTAGACTTTAGTATGCAAATGAGCTCTGGCACGGGGCCGCGGCCCTAGTGTGAGTGGCCCCTAAGCATTGAAAAGACAGGATGTACCCAATGTTACAACTTCTGATATTTTTCAACATGATTATCAAAGTGTGATTTAGAGCTTGATGTACATGCAGGTTAAATTACAGAGCTCAGAAGCCACAGAAGTTAGCTCGCATATGGCCCAATGCAGAAAAGAAATGCACTTCTTCTGTGGTCGCTAAACCTGTGCAAATGGGAGACAAAAGCGTGAAATGCAAGCAAACTGCCCTGCCAAGCAGAAATGCTCTGGGTGCACCTTTCCCATTTGCATGTCTGTAAATTAGGCAAAATCAATCCACCAAAATTGCTAATTGCCACAGTCAGTTATGGTGGTGCTATTTACCGTGAAACAGACCCTTGTATTATCTTGACGCAATTTCTCTCTCTCTCTCTCTCTCTCTCTCTATGTCTCTCTCTCTCTCTTCAAGGCTCCTTAGCTTTAAATTATGTTGAATTAAAGGTCCCATATTATGCAAAATGCCCTTTTTCGATGTTTTTGAACATAAATGGGTCCACGGTGTGCCCAGAGACTGCCAAGTATTAAAGAAAATAAAACTCTCTCCTTTTCTCACTCCCCCCCTTTCTGAAAACCTCCACCCCTCCCCCCAATATACTTCAGTCAGAATTCTCTCAGTTTCTGACGTCAAAAACGGGAAAGCCACCTCCCCCCACATTATTAACCAGAAACGTCCACCGTGGAGTAGTCTATGATAACCCCACCCCCCTATTTCTAATTGGTCCATGGCCCCAAGATCCTCTGGAAAAATATTCCTTCACCGCGATGTTGTTTTCCCCGCTAAGCGACAAGATGCCTGTAGTACAGCAAAGCATGCTGAATGTTACATACTCCAACAAAGAAGCCTTGTGCTCATAATCCACAAATGTATCTTAACCCAGTCTAGCAATGCCTCGTTTTTAGCAAGACAAAGCATTGGAAGGTAATAGAGTCGAAGTCAAACTTTGAAACTAATGTTTTAACTGATTAAAGTGTTATTTTTAGCCGTTAGCCACCGAGTTTCCACCGTTTCCATTAGCTTGTGGCTGTCAGTGCATCTGTATGACCATAGTCTTTCATGTAGACAAGGATCGGTCATGTCAAACTGTTCAAAGTGCGGCTGAGCTCCTGCGTTACTAGCACTAGACATGATTCTTCTCATGGATAAACCTAAGCGTGGTAACAGGCACCGCAAGCTATGGACCTATGGACAGAGGCCAATGGCTTCGCTTCCGGACAGGGGCGGGGGGAGCTCATAGATTGTATATAAAACGAGGGGAGCTGCAGCTCGGTTTCAAAAATAGGCCATCCTGAGATTAGCTGAAAATCAAGGTATAGAGGCATACTACAATAAATGATCTGAACGTTTTTTTTCAGCAAACAACTAAAGAAAAACGTATTGGGGACCTCTAAGACCATATAATATTGACAGAAAAGTGTATAATATGTGACCTTTAATATTGAGTTATGGAAATCTACAGGCAGGGGGAGTGGGTGGTATGCTTATATAGGATTTTGAAATTAAACAGTTACAGTCATATGAAAAAGTTTGGGAACCCCTCTCAGCCGGCATTATAATTGACTCTGCTTTCACAAAAAAAAGATAAAAGTGATATGTCTTTCATTTACCAGGAACAGCTAACTACTGGGATGTTTTCCAAACAAAGATTTTTTGAAAAGCAGTATTTGGTTTTATGAAATAAAATAAAATGTGAAAAACTGGCTGTGCAAAAATATAGGAACCCTTGTGGTTTTGTTGATTTTAATGCCTGTAACAGCATGTAAAACTGATGACTTTAAACACAAAATTGGTTGGATTATGTTGTTAAGCCTTGAACCTCATAGCAATGACTTTTAATCATGAGAAAAGGTATTTTAGGTGCCTAAATGCAAGTTGCACTTCTCTTTGACTCTCTGCTGAAGTGAGACAGAATGGGATCATCAAAGCAGCTCCCAAAAGATCTGAAAAACAAAGATTATTCATTGTCATGGTTTAGGGGAAGGCTACAAGAAGCTTTCCCAAAGGTTTACATTTTCAATTTCGACTGTTGGGAACGTTGTCAGGAAATGGAAGGACACAGGCACAGTGGCAGTTAAACCCAGGCATGGCAGACCAAGAAAAAAACAGGAGCGCATAGGCTGAGGATTGTGAGAATGGTTGCACACAACCCACAGATCACCCCCAAAGACCTGCAAGAACATCTGGCTGCAGATGGTGCATCTGTACATCGTTCAACAATTCAGTGCAATTTGCACCAAAACATCTGTATGGCCGGGTGATGAGGAGGAAGCCCTTTCTGCGCCCACGCCACAGATACAGTGGCATGGAGTATGCAAAAGCTCATTTAGACAAGCCAGATTCATATTGGAAGAAAATGCTTTGGACTGATGAGACAAAAATTAATACATTTAGTCATTATAAAAAGCGCTTTGCATGGCGAAAGAAGAAAACTGCATTCCAAGAAAAACACCTGCTACCTCCTGTCAAATTTGGTCATGCTGTGGCCACTTCAGGGACTGCGGCCCTGGTTAAAGTCGATAGTCGGATGAATTCAACCCAGTTTCAACAGATTATTCAGGATAATGTTCAAGCATCAGTCACAAAGTTGAAGTTGCGCAGGGGTTGGATATTCCAACAAGACAATGACCCTTAACCCAGTTCAAATTCCTGCAGAGGGAAAAGTACAATGTTCTGATATGGCCTTTGCAGTCCAATGACTTGAGTATCATCGAAAATCTATGGGATGATTTGAAGCGGGCTTTCCATGCTCGGCAGCCATCACATTTAACTGAACTGTATCGCTTTAGTATGTAAGAATGTTCAAAATACCTCCATCCAGGATCCAGACACTCATCACAGGCCACCAGAGGCGTCTAGAGGCTGTTATTTTTGCAAAAGGAGGCTCAACTAAGTACTGATGTAATTTTTCTTTTGGGGTGCCCAAATTTATGCACCAGTCAAATTTTGTTATGATGCCTATTGCATATCTTCTATTATTCCAATAAACAAAATGACACTGCTGAATTGCTTCTGTTTCCCTAAGGTATGTCATATATGAAAAGGAATGTGCTTCTTTGAAATCCCAGCTAATGATGAACAAAAATCCCCAAAATTAGAAGGGGGTCCCAAACTTTTTCATATGACTGTATGATGCAGCTCAGGTTTATTTAACACAGTAAAAACCTGTGATCTGTGTAACAGATCATACATGTGCATACTTTGTGGATGTGAAGCAGATTATAGAACATTCATCACCATCAAATACTGGCCCATCGTCTTAATGAAGCATCTGCTGCACAGTGCGTATAAGAGTAAAAGCGTACGGTGCCGCCTGAAACACTGGTAAGAGATCTGCTTACTCCTACGTTACTTTACTCAAAATGTGTACCATATGTAATATATCCAAGCACAATACGCACTGTGCATGTTATTAGAGAGTGAAAGAGAGGCATTATTTCTGTTTCAGTTAAAAATCCTCCCACCTCTGCTTGCTCTACCGTCAGGGTAAACTGTGAGTGAGTGAGCTGACAGAGAGGGGGAGGGGTGGATCTCAGGTGAGCTGAGTGAGAGAGAGGACGGATCAACTAGGAGATTAGTTGAAGGAGGAAGGCTGACAGCTTGAAGATCATCTACGTATTACAGCACAGGAGCCTAAGGCCTGTTGACACGACAACAGTCTCGCTGAAAACGGTTTCAAAAACGTCTGTGTTCAGACACAATTGTTTTGAAAACTTTCATCATGCAAACGGTTTCGGAAAAACGGGCCGAAATCGCTGTAGTACGCATGCCAAGCCAGTATTTGGCGGTGACATGTAGCCTAGTATAGGCCTTTCACACCAAAAAGAACCTGGGGCCAGTTCAAAACTGGTTACAGCCTTATACCTGTTATGAACCTTGGTTTCACACCAATCAGAGCCAGCCATGGAGCCGGCAAGAGAGCAACGTCATGACGTCACTGTAAACGTGTGTGTAAGTCGCCCGACGCCGCTGCTCTCGTGGCTAACGCTAAAGCTAGCGCTAGCTTTAAGCACAACAACAGCGGCGAATACGTCTTATTTTTACAGTTGTTGGCTCTCGCTTTGCAAACAGGACCCATACAGCATATTTTCGCCTGTCAATTTGATCGCTACGTTCGGTAATTATGTTATGTTTACGTCTCGTAGTAGCGGTGTTTTTAAATATGGCGGGCATGAGGTTTGAGTTGGTGTGGTTGGTCAGGATAATCCCTCCCCCGGCCGCTGGCGCAGGCAGTTCTCACTGCAAACCCAGCTCAATCCTGGGGTTGGGGTTGAACCAGTTTTAACAGCCCGGAGCCGGCTCTCTGGCGGTGTGAAACCAAAAAACTGGCTGTAGCTCCGAACTAGCTCGGAACTAGCTCCGATTTTGCGGCGGTGTGAAAGGCCTAATAGATAGCTCTTCTGGTGCACATGTAAACAATCCGTTCACTGTAACCGAGAATGAATGCCACTAACGTTTATTAAGGTTTTGGTGTGAGCGCAGGGTTACTAGTATTTCAAATGACAAGCTTTCTGTCCTCTTTTTTCACCGCGTAGAACTCGTGAAAACAGCTGTGAACATGAAGGTGCGCTACCTACCTGTCCCTTTCTGCTTCAAAATAAGTCAACTCACGTTTGTGCGGCTTCACATTTCACAGTGAAATGCTTTTAATGGAACATGGTTTCCAGTTTACGTTTTAAAGACTGCAATGCTGTTAGCATGTAAATGATAGCCCTTAAAGCATACACACACACACACACACACACACACACACACACACAACCCCCCCCCCCCCCACACACACACACACACAATACAGGTAATATAAAGTGAGCAAGCCACAGGCCAAAAGTGTGACTGGGAATTGTTTGCTTAAATTCAGATGGCTTTGAAATGTTCATATCAACTCTGCCATTATTTGACTTGACCTGTTTTTTAAATGTAGTGTCCATTTAACACATGCTGCTGCTTCAATGTGTGCCTATTAAGAGAGACATTTTAGAAAGGATAAACTGGGAAACAAAGCTAGCCAATAGAAATGTCTTTCATCCAAAGAAGTCCAAAACAAACCAAGGGAGAGCAATGCCCTAACTCATACTGTATATCTATCCGATCAGTGCAGCTGCACCATTCGGTATCCAAATTTAGGCAAGGCTTCGCTCCAATAACACAAGTGATTGGGATATGAAAATTCTGTTTATATAACAAACACACATGAGATTATGAATTTGTAATCCAGACCGGGGAAGAAGTGAGATGAAGACTATGTACATTTTCAATACATGCAAATACAAAGAAGGTGTTAGGTGACTAATTCTTCTCAGTAATGCAATAGTGCAAGTTAAAGGGCATTATCGTCGCAAAAAAACAATGCCATTATCATTTATATTATTACATTGATTAACAGGCAAATGGACATATAACACGTTTGATTCCATCTAAATAATGGTGGTGTTTGATACAGAATGTATTAGACAGAAATCTGGTATGGTTTAATTGCAACACAATGGATAAACAAAATCATCAAGCACACAATACAAGCTTAGGTATTGGTTTATGCCCCTCTTTGTTAGCTGTAATATCTTACAACAGGAAGGAACTTACCTTTACTCCCACGTTATTGTCTTTTTCAGGGTGGTGAAAACAAAAGCCATTTGCAGGAGTGGCATATGATGCTGGCAGTTGCCAGTGGGGGTAAATCAGAGTCCTGGGGTTAAATGGGATTGTGGGTCAGTTGACTAGACGTCATTGCCTCTCCGCTCGCAGCCATACTATGCCTCAGAAAAATATCACTGTTTGCCCCCCCAACACACTCCCTGCCTCCCCGCCCCTCAACATCCC
Source organism: Hyperoplus immaculatus (assembly GCA_949357725.1). NCBI lineage: Eukaryota > Metazoa > Chordata > Actinopteri > Uranoscopiformes > Ammodytidae > Hyperoplus > Hyperoplus immaculatus. Next base: position 29,259,128 of record OX442362.1, read on the forward strand.
TCCATCTGCCTCAAAGGCAAAAAAAAAGAATCTTCAGTGACCCTACTACACTAGACGGTTATTGCTTATTGCGTCTATGCAAACACAGTCAGCTAAATGATGTGGATCAAATAGCGTATTACAAATATGCCAATGCCTTGAATCTTGAAGCATAACAAGACTTAAATCACAGGACAATCACACCAAAAATACACATTGCATGCACAAATCTGCATTGAATCCTTTACTGAGCATATAATATAGGACTCTCATTATTTAGTCCAAGTCCTATGTCTATACAGCACTATTATAAATCACCCTGATGGATACACAGTCAATTGAGAGTAACAATGACAGGCAATGGCTGAGAAAATGGCAGCAATTTGCATTAGAGCTGCACTCCATCTGCACATAGAAGAGCGTGGCCCTTTATTAATCATCATGTTTTCTGTGATTACTAGACCACCACAGGACATCAAAAGCAGAGTCATATGCACCTTCCCATGCAGCCTTACATACATCTCTCCCCATCCTATACAGTGTATCAGACAACCTGCCTGCTGACAAGGGGCTCTGCAAACACTGACAGGCAACAAAATACATAGCAACATATTCAGAGCGTTTAGTGCCTGGGATAAATCAAATTATAATTTAATCATCTGATCAAACAGCAATTAGCATAATCACTTGAGGGGAAGGCCAGATAGAGTGGAGACTGGAGCGGAATGGAGCTTGGGGCTAGCAACACTGTAATGAAACATTTGCCAGAATGTTTGAAAATTTTACACATTTGAGGCTGCAGGAGCTGAGCTGGATGTTTGAATGTTGATCAGCCAGCGAGGTCCTGACTTTATATTTCATGATTTGATGTTTAGTTTTTGTACAAAAAAATAGAAAACTGTATGCATTCTTATCCTTACTATCATTATTATGATTATTCCCATTTTCTCTATTCCATGATGAATCCCCACCCAGTACTATATTTACAGCATTTCAGCAATGTTTGGTTACTAAAAGTAGTCTCAACTCACCTTTACCTATTTGGTTAAAAAGACTGTAGCAGAGGGATGTGACCACTTTACAGTTTTGCAAGAAATAAACATAAACACATTACCTCATCGTGATCCATACTAACTGCCGTCTCTCGTTCATTCGCTTTGTGTGAGGACACATAATCTTTCAGCTCTGTGAGAGAGAGTAGTTAGGTGACACTACATCAACTCATTGCAATCAGGTGTGTGTAGCACTGACTGGCATTAGTTGATGCTGTGTCACTAACCACTCTCATGGAGCCGAAAAGAGTCCGGTGCCCTCACACTTTCAACACACGGACATGCACTATATTGCTTCCTGATCATTTGAATCTCGCACGCCCGGCACGAGCTAGAAAACAGATTCACGACAGCTGGCGTCGTAAAAATACTATCGCTTTTGTCCAAAGGGGACGCCAACGTGCTACGTTACTACGTGTTACTCGTAGTGGCTTTAAGTTTCATTGTTAGCTAATTGGATATCCACATTTAGCATTTAACAAATCCCATTCTATGAATCGAACAAGGTCAGTGTATTGAAAACAGGGAGAACAGAGAATAAATAAGTCTGTTTCAATAGTCGTGTTTGTTATTATTAGCCTATTAACATGCTTTATGTTTTTTTTTTAAATGAATTGAAGTATAAAATGTAATAATCATGGCCGTGCAAGACAACCTTTGATTGAGTTCATCTCAGAGGGACGTCAGAATGATGTCAAAGTGTAGGATCTTACTTGCAACAAAGGTATAGAAAGTTCAACAGACACTGATACATAGAGTTAACATAGCGGAGATGAGGAGCAACACTGAGATATCGTTAGGCTTCACATTTTTCTGTTTATTACTTAGTTATCAGTGTGGAATTTTAAAAGGCTTCTGTTGGACTTACACAGGGTTATATAAGGATAATTGGCACATACAGTGCACATACTCACTTTCCTCTCTTCAAATCATAGATACATTAAGAGTAAAACATTAGGCATAAATTAGTTTGATCTTTCTGTGGATGCAGACAGGTATGTATATCCATGAAGGTCCCAACAGGCGAGTCTCTGTAGTTTGGCATTACTCTAACCACAACACTACCAAAGTTTTCTCCAATTATAATACTTTGCATTAGAATTCTCTTTTGTTCAACAATTTATCCACCATATTCACATTTAACTTGCACAAGATCATCATTTGCAAATGAACCACTTTTTTCACATTTTGATTCCAGGTTTGATTCCAGGTGTGAGTTTATATTGAGGTTCTTAATTCTTAAGCTTGCTGACTTACACTAAATGTATATGATCTCTGGAATACGGTCAAGTGCTGTGTTTGCCGATTTTGCATATGTCCCCCTGCTACAGACTTGACGTTTCCACTTAACATAAATAAAACAGTAAATGAGTTGTGTATGAACATAATACATAATGTCCAGAACACTTTAGAGACACAGCAACAATAGCTTAGCATATTGCTGATCCAAGTTGTCTGAAGACAACAAAGCTCTAAACACTTGTTTGTTATTAGGAATGCATGTGTCACCATCTCAGGTCACGGTCACAATAGGGACATTTGTAAAGGGTCTATAATGATAATGGCTTTACAGTAGATATGACATTGCTGGTACATCTTTAAGGTGTTGGACATCATGTACAGTATGAGTTAGACATTGAACAAATAGGAAAGCCTTGGCCTTATAGAGTAGCCTCAGCTCATATTAGCTTAAGGCTTGCTGTACCTGCGTGGCCAAAGCATTAACCTACTGCCCTATTTTAGAATGAAAGCCTACGGACACAAACAAAAAAACTAATTGCCATCTTGTCACAAGTCCAGTTAATAACTGTCTTATTGTACGCTGGCAGCGTTCATACAATGCCATTTTGCAAGAAAATCTGTAATTCATGTTGCATAAAACAACAAGAGAATTCTGAATGAGCTATTTGATCTGCCTCAAAGTGGGTTTATGAACAAATAAAAAAACAGTCACCTGTGATTGTGGGATTCATGTGAAGGGGCAGGTGTATATCAATGCCAGATTTTTGTAAGCATCTTTAATAATGTTCGATCTATCTATAAAATCATTCACACGCTCGGGAATTGGCTTTTTCTAATGATTGCAGAGCATTTCTCTACCACATTTGATATGTTCATTTCCTCTTCATATTTTGCTGACATTTAATAAATCATCACACAGTTCTAGTGTCATTCGCATAATGGATTATAACTAGCAAAGAGCCTTATAAAAGTAGTTCAGACTGTGTCCTATTGAATATACAAGAGAGAAAGAGAGAGAGAGAGAGAGAGAGAGAGAGAGAGAGAAAGAGAGAGAGAGAGAGAGAGAGAGAGAGAGAGAGAGAGAGAGAGAGAGAGAGAGTTTAGTCTTAATCAGTGTCCAACAGTGTTACTGTGTGATGTATTGGACAGTGCCTAAAATAGCAGCGTGGAAACCCATGCTGATTTGATATGATTCTTTGGGCTTTAGAAACCACATAACGCAAGCTGACTGTATGTCCCTCTTCCCCCTCTCTTTCTGCCTCACTAGACACTATCATCTCCTTAAGCATTCTGGTCTGGGTTAAATGAAACCTTTAACAGTTCAATGTGCATCCATTAACATATGCTTCAGTCTACACTCGTCTGCACAGCCAAGCTAAGGCGCAAGCACACACAACGGAGCAACACTGAAATATTGACCCGCTGGCACTGACAAATCCTGGTGTGATTATCCATGAATGCAGAATGTCGCTAACACTTTCTAATATTACAGTTTTTTTTCGATCGCTAAACGACAGTGGGCACAACCGAGGACACATGTGCAAAACTCTTAACACAGTGTGCAATACAGAAGTCCATATGGTGGTCAGTGACAACATTTACCAAAACTAAAAGCTCAAAACGTTTGCCTACTGGCAAACTTGCCCTTCGATAGAGATCGAAGGGCAAGAAACTCCTGTTTTGTAGTTGTGTGCAAATGCTAAAGATAGGGAGGCACCTCACAGTACTCACCCTTACACTCTATGAGAGATAAGACTCTCTTCTTTTCTTATTTTGTGTAATTATGTACTATGCTACTTTCCTCTGTCAGCCCACGTTACAATAGCAGCAGACTGCAGCAGGCGGAGCATAGGGGTGTATGCTCTGACAACAAGCGATACATAACTTAATAACACGTGTATTTAATGAAAGACATTATTCAAAAGACGGCAAAATGAGGCGAATACTACTCTTTCTGTGATATGTGCGGATGAGGTTCACACCAGAGATGATCCTCTCCAAAGTTAATTTACAAACGGCCCCAGACAGAGCAGAGTCCGGTTGTTTAGTGCTCACCAGAGTCTGTGACTGTGTTCAAACCAACCCAAATGAACCGCACCAAGGGCTTAAACGCTCAAGGGTTCCTTTCAACCGCAATAAGGAAGGCTGGTGTGAACACGCCCTTAGTAATTCAGACTGTGGTAAGAGTTTTGAACATGTGGCTTCAATTGTGCCCACTGTCATTTAGCAGTCAAAAAAACTGTCAAACTCAACCTGCCTTGTACAACTTTAAGTACCTAAAAATACTGTACTCTTTTCAGTATCTTCGGGGCATTTATCGTTTCAGTTTGAGTGTTCATTCTTGTAAGCAACAGGTCTTGCACAAAATCTGAAAAAGCATGTATAAACTATAATAATGGTTAATTTTCGAGTTTTAAAAGTCTGTTTGCATTACCACGCTGTATTATAGTGAAGAAATAAATTGCTCTAGTGAGGGGACCACAAATGATCATTTCATGCAATGCGGGTTAAATAAAGATATAAATATTTTACAACTGTCCGTAAATCCTCATACTCTGTAGGATCAGCAAATACTCAAGACATAATAACTACTTCTCACTTAAAAAGAATCATCCACAAGCATTTCCACTGGCCTACATTATGTTGACTGGTGTGCTGTTCAGCTCACTTGTTGTTTGCTTGTGTGACTCTGTCAAGCCGTCCTGGCTCTATGTGAAGTGACACATGTAAAGTCTGCTCAGACCTACATCCCCACTGGCCTTAATGTGACCTCTGAAGAAATGCTGTTTTGTTTGCTGATTAGTGGTCAAAAAATATAATAAAACAGTATCAAATGTGGTACAGTGCACAACATGTTTAAGCTCCTCCGAAAGACTCGACAAATGTTTCACTTTTAGCACCAACAAAGATAAAATAAATACATACAGTATCTCACAAAAGTGAGTACACCCCTCACATTTCTTCACATTTTTCTTTATATCTTTCCATGGGACAACACTGAATAAATGACACTTTAATACAATGTAAAGTAGTCAGTGTACAGCTTGTATAACAGTGAAAATTTACTGTCCCCTCAAAATAACTCGACACACAACCATTAATGTCTAAACTGCTGGCAACAAAAGTGAGTACACCCCTTAGAAAAAATTTACAAATTGGGCCCAAAGTGTAAATATTTTGTGTGGCCACCATTATTTTCCAGCACTGCCTTAACCTTCTTGGGCATGTAGTTCACTAGAGCTTCACAGGTTGCAACTGGAACCCTCTTCCACCCATTTATGACAGCATCACAGAGCTGGTGGATATTAAAGACCTTGCGTTCCTCCACCTTCCATTTGAGGATGCCCCAAAGATGCTCAATAGGGTTTAGGTCTGGAGACATGCTTGGCCAGGCCATAACCTTTACCCTCAGCTTTTTTAGCAAGCCACTGGTCGTCTTGGAGGTGTGTTTGGGGTCGTTATCATGTTGCAATACCACCCTGCGGCCCAGTTTACGAAGGTTGAGTGCACATGGTCAGCGTCGTACACAGACGTTGGCTTTGGAAAATAGACGTATGAGTGCTGCCAGCATTGCTGAAGGGCTTGAAGGGGTGGGGGGTCAACCTGTCAGTGCTCAGACCATACGCCGCACTCTGCATCATACTGGTCTGCATGGTTGTCATCCCAGAAGGAAGCCTATTCTAAAGATGATGCACAAGAAACCCCACAAAAAGTTTGCTGAAGACAAACAGACTACGGACATGGATTACTGCAACCATGTCCTGTGGTCTGATGAGACCAAAATACATTTATTTGGTTCAGATGGTGTTAAGAGTGTGGAGCGGCAACCAGGTGAGGAGTACAAAGACAAGTGTGTCTTGCCTAGAGTCAAGCATGGTGGTTGGAGTGTCATGGTCTGGGGCTGCATGAGTGCTGCCAGCACTGGGGATCTACAGTTCATTGAATTCTAACATGTACTGTGACATACTGAAGCAGAGCATGATCCCCTCCCTTCATAAACTGGGCCGCAGGGCAGTACTGCAACATGATAACGACCCCAAACACCCCTCCGAACGACCACTGGCTTGTTAAAGAAGCTGAGGGTAAAGGTTATGGACTGGCCAAGCATGTCTCCAGTCTTAAACCCTATTGAGCATCTTTGGGGCATCCTAAAACGGGAGATGGAGGAGCGCAAGGACTCTAATATCCACCAGCTCCTTGATGTCGTCATGAATGGGTAGAAGAGGGTTCCAGTTGCAACCTGTGAAGCTCTAGTGAACTACATGCCCAAGAGGGTTAAGGCAGTGCTAGAAAATAATGATGGCAAAACAAAATATTGACACTTTGGGCCCAATTTGGACATTTTTTCTTAGGGGTGTACTCACTTTTGTTGCCAGCAGTTTAGACATTAATGGCTGTGTGTCGAGTTATTTTGAGGGGACAGTAAATTTACACTGTTATACAAGCTGTACACTGACTACTTGACATTGTATCAAAGTGTCATTTATTCAGTGTTGTCGCATGGAAAGATATAATGAAATATTTGAAGAAATGTTAGGGGTGTACTCACTTTTGTGAGATACTGTATGTTGTGGTCATAGATAGTAAATAATATGGATGTAGCGTCCGGGCTGACCTCAGTTATTCACACGGCATCCAATAATCCTGGTTTGTGCGCGTCGCCATTTTGTGACGGGGAGGGAGATAGCTGACGTATACCTCCGAGGCAAAGTGAGGGACAACGGGAGGAGAGCTGTCACTCAAGAGATCGCGCCAATACATTATAACCTCCAAAAGAATAAAAACTAGCGTGGTCCGAAAATATTCACCCCCCTCAGTGTTGTCATGGAGATATGACCTAAACATACAGACTAAAATGGTTTCGTGGCCCAGGCTGTAAATAGGTTTAATAATGCTGTGAACACGGCATGTTTAATATTGGAGTCAATGAGAGATGGCTGTCTTCTGACTCCAGCCCCCAGTGGCACTTCCTGGTTACTACAGTTGTGGTCACTTCCTTATTGGATGCTGGTCAAAATCGCTGACGTTGGGGCTTGGTTGTGGTGTGCAGATGTAAATGCAATGCAACATCTTGATGAACAAAGTGAACTCTGGGGACCAGGGTTTGCAAGAGAAAATATTGAAGGAAAGGAAATGAAATACCTCAACAGAGATGGTTTAGCAGATACATTCAGAATAAACATCCTGCAACTTGGCAGATACATTAATAAAAAAAAAATCATTATACTTATTTTGATTTTAAACAATTAGCGGTACATAAATATAATTCTTAGGGGACAGGGCTGTGTTACCCATTTCCTGAAACTATCAGAACTGACAACACAAGAGAGTTCTCCCTCTCAATGACTCACAGACAAATAATAAAGTATATGGATAAATAAATATGCACACACACTAATGAATTGTCTTTATTGGTGTTATCTTTATTGCAAAAGCAACTCTCCCCTGTCACAGTGATGACAGGTATTCATACGCTCAGGCATTTTCTATGTTTAATCTTTAAAATCTTTGTTCAGCATAAAGTAGCAAGGAAACAGTTTTCAATGTTCAGTCTGTTGCCATAAGGATCAAACTAAATAGTGCTTGTTCATTAGTCATTCACACAATGTTGATAAAGTCAAACAGAAAATGCTTGTGCTTTAATAAGCTGATGTACTGTTTCTCCATCAACCCCTTACCATCCTCAACTGAAAGCTAAAAATACACATCCACAGAGGGATACTAAGAGCCTATTGAGGAGCTTGTATATTTACACAGCTTATTAGTGTCCAATTGAGCATGTGTCAGATCCCCCATTATGTTATTTCCCCAATTTTACCTCTTCATAACTCGAATATATGGTTCCCATTCCCTTTACGTTTTAATTGACACTCCTGCAAGAGCACTTTACAAGCTTGAGCACTACTGAAGTGAATTCTTCAACAGATTTTACTCTCTACAGCTGTGCATTGTTTATATCCACTGTAGATGAGCTTGGAAATCCTCAGATTGGCAAATGATAATTCACAGTAAAATGGAGTTTGTAAATACCACTGCAACGCTAGAGCTGTGTTTATAATGTTTAAAAGATACATTCTAGTAACAGCCAATGCAAATATTTATCTCATAAATAGCAATGAAAGAATACGCTAAACAGACAAAAATCAGTTTAGGCGCCTGAGCAATCAAACATTTAAGTCAGATACAATGTTAAACGGGATAACTATTATCAGGAAAGACTCTATCAGGAAGCATTGCCAGGGTCATCTAAACAGAGTGCAGTGTTGCTCAAGCCCAAAGCCCACACTGCAGCAACACTCATTACCCAGGTCTCCATAGAGACAACCTCAGCAGCATACCAGACCCCAGCCCTAAAAGCCTTTATTTTCATCCAGAAGAGTTGCAAAATGTACAAATCTGATGCTAGCTGCTCATTAAGGCTAATCGGTGCAGGTCTGTTCAGAGGGGGGATTGTGCAGCAGAAAGAATACAATCTAAGATCACCAATCATAGCCCCATAGTCAATATAGCGTGGTACAGAAAGAAGCAAAATACATAGAGAGTATTGTCATAATGCACTCTGGGTAATTCTCATGCCACAAACAGCATTTTATTCTTTGAATCAATAGAAAAGGTCAGTGTCAAATGAACCGAATCTGTCGATATGAACGGCACTGCATCAGCAGTGACCACAAATGTATAATTCATTACAATTACAAGTGCTGCGCTGCCATTCAAAGTTTCCATGTAGATGTATCCAGCAGCAGCCATTTTGCAACGCTGTTGCCTGGACTAAAGAGACTGAAAAGCCATTCAAAAGCAAAGCAATAGAGCGTGCTCAGCAAACAGACATTTCAGCACAGCACTGAGTGAGATTTGAAATGGACATCAGTGTCCTACATTTTTAAAACTGCTTTGCCTCAGTTACAAAAAGGAATTTATTTAACACCACCGTCACTGCTTTTACTCCATTATCGCCTATAAATAACCACTGCCTTCATTGAACCCTTCAGCATGGCCACAAAATGGTTTTCCTGTCATCTTTGACGCATCGCCCCCTACTCTGTTTACCTTGTGTCCACTTTGAAAAAATGAAACCCCTTTCCCTGCATCTACCTTTCAAAATATCTTGTAAATACCCCTGTTACATCCCAGCCCTTACCCCACAGCCCCTAGTCCTCGTCATTGCCCCCCTTCATCACACACCCTTCTTGTATTCAATGTATGAATCAGTCGACTTTAGTATAAAACCAAACACAAAAGGCATTTATCAAATCTATCTTTCGAGGAAATCACTATCAACAAATGAAACAGGAGCTGGATGCATTTTGCAAGACGTGTACTTGGACAAGGGTGATAAGGGCTCGTCTCTTTTTTTTCAATCCAAAATGACTCCATGTCTGTGCTTCTAATATGGCGGGTGCAATGCCAGAAAAAAAGCACAGCCAAACGATTTAATCCTTTTCCGAGAAGATACTCAATAGTTCTAACAGAACGCATACAAACTTGCATTCATATGTGCAAGTGAATTAATTTATGGTAACACTTAAATTAATGTAATATATTTACTTATATCATAGCATGCAAGTAAGTATGCTACATTCCTCATTGACATTCTTCTTAGTTTAGGAGTAGAGTTCTAAATGAAACATTTATTTTTAAGTCCATAAAGAAATTATTTTAGTTACTTTCAATAAGTGAATAATTGTTCAGTTTGAATGCAATTCACAAAGAGGCTTTGAGATTCAAACAACCATAAGGTGAATAAATCATGTAAACGTGCAAATGTTTTACAGCAAAATTATTCACCAAGAGATCAATTTTTTATAAGCCATATATGTGCAAATAGAGAGTGAAATCTAATATCCACATTAGGCATCTGAAAATGCAACCAGACTTAGGCCCAATGCAGTTTGATGAGAGACAATAAAAATAGTCTCATTGTACACCCTGAGAATGAAACCAAATAATTAATAGATTTTATTTTAAGCCTTTATTTACCTACAAATTCAGTCAACAGAAGCTGAAGTAATAAATACATTAAAAAAGCCTGGTTTCTCATGCAGTACAGGCTGCACCTATCACTCAACCTACACCTCTCTCTCCCTCTGCATGTCTCTCTCCCTCTATATGATACAAGGGTAACCTTAAATATTGAAACATGCATGAGTGTGTTTGATTGTTATCCACTTTCTCTTTATAAAGGTTAATTTGGATGTAACTATCAAACCACCAAAAATCCCTGTGTGAGTGAGGGCATAGCAAGAGCCTGTTCTTTCGTTCAATTATCGAGGACAAAAAAATATGTAATCATCTTCATTGCGGAAATGCTTGCAGATTATTAATAATATTATTTGTAAACTCAGTCTGTTGGGATAATTAACATAAACTTGAGGTTAACAAATGAATCACCTACCATTCAAGATGCACTGGGAAAAGATGAGAGCCAATATCCACATGCCCCGCTCCGTTCAATATCCAAGCTTATGCTTTTTCTTCTTCTCTCCCCGCACTCGTTCTTCTTATTTCTTCCTTGTGTTTCTTCAACAAGTCAATTTCAATGAAAGAAAAGGGAGTTTGTTAATCTATATATCTCCCTCTCTCTCTCTGTCTGCCTGTCTGTCTGTCTGTCTGTCTCTCTCTCTCTCTTTCTCTCTCTCTCAATCCTTTCCGTTTGGAAGAAGAAGAATAGGAGGAGGTTTGAGCTCCTTCCTGCTGCTGATTGTCTCCTGGTATGGGGGGAGTTAGTAGGCTATGTGTCTCCCCTTCTTTGGACTGACCGCACCGCAGCGGGCCTCAGCGCAGCCGTCCCCCCGTGTCGGAGCGCTGCTCTATGTGGAACATGAGGGAGCTCGGCTCGGTGTGCTCCGGTCCAGGTGAGCTGTGCTGCTGCTGCTGAGTCAGAGGCTGGAGACGCATAGGTCAAACTGCCTGTGCGCACACCCAACTCCACGGTTAAACAATAAATCAACAAAATAAAAAAACAAAAGGCTCTAAAATCCGAATCAAGAAATAATCGATAATAAGTAAATTAATAAAATGACAAGTCTATGCACTGAAAACGGCCAAACCAGTCACTCAGGTGTATGAAAAAAAATCGTAAAAGTTAGATTTTATCCCCCTCCGAGGATTACAGAATGCATGGAGTTGATTGTTAGCAGCTCTGAAAACTCATTCTCTCTTCGCCGCCTCTCTCCGTCCGGCGAGCAACAAGCACACGCATCTTCTCCCAGCAGCCGCACACACAAACTGCGCACACTAGTCCCTGCGCTTAAACGCTGCCCTGCCTTACAGCACTGTGGAATAAACCTGCGCCTCCTTCTCCGCAGCCGCTCTTCGCCCTCCTCTACATTGCCTTAAAGGTGCAGGGTGAGGGGGGGGGGGGGATGAACCTCTGGTGGAGCAGGAGAAAAAAAACCTTTTTCAATGTCCCCTCAAAGGGAAACTGTATATTAACATAACCAAGAGGGAATTAGCCCGTTCAGGACATCCCTGCTGCTGGTGTGTTGAAGCAGGCTGGAGGAGGGATGCTGAGAGAGAGAGGGATGGATGTATGTAGGCTACACCTGACTGGATAGTAGGCGTTTGGTGAGGGGAAACATGCTAAATTATCTTAATTGGAGGAGATCAGATCCTGTCTTTTAATGTGTTTTCTGGATAATTTATGAGAGCCACGGGCAGTTTGGGGATCCTGCCAGCAGAACCCCGCATTCATTAATTGACCTTGACAAATATAAGCAGCGACCCCCCAATGCACCAGGGGGCATCAAACAGCAGCCATGTCAGGCAGCCACAGCCCCATTCAAGCCACACACGAGGATTCATACATGATTATAGATACTCCTTGCTGAATCAGTGCAGGTGTAAATATGGTTGATACAAATTGATTAACAACCTCCATATTGATATATAACGATGAACAATGGACCTGAAATTTGTCAACTGTAGACATCATTAATTTTTTTGAAATGATTATTTGGACAATGTTAAGAGACGTGAAGGGAACAGGCAGCAGATAAATGTTTCCGTTTAAATCTTCAGCAAGCAAACAACCATGTGATGTTCTTCAGGCATGCTGATGTGATAAGAGAGTCACATTTGTATTATACACTCAACAAAAATATAAACGCAACACTTTTGTTTTTGCTCCCATTTTTCATGAGATGGACTTAAAGATCTAAAATTCATTCCAGATACACAATATTACCATTTCTCTCAAACATTGTTCACAAATCTGTCTAAATGTGTGATAGTGAGCACTCCTGCTTTGCTGAGATAATCCATCCCACCTCACAGGTGTGCCACATCAAGATGCTGATCTGACATCATGATTAGTGCACCGGTGTGCCTTAGACTGTCCACAATAAAAGGCCACCCTGAAATGTGCAGTTTTGTCTCACAGCAAAATGCCACAGATGCCACAAGCATTGAGGGAGCGTGCAATTGGCATGCTGACAGCAGGAATGTCAACCAGATCTGTTGCTCGTGCATTGAATGTTCATTTCTCCACCATAAGCCGTCTCCAAAGGCGTTTCAGAGAATATGGCAGTACATCCAACCGGCCTCACAACCGCAGACCACGTGTAACCACACCAGCCCAGGACCTCCACATCCAGCAGGTTCACCTCCAAGATCGTCTGAGACCAGCCACTGAGACAGCTGCTGAAACAATTGGTTTGCATAACCAAACAATTTCTGCACAAACTGTCAGAAACCGTCTCAGGGAAGCTCAACTGCATGCTCGTTGTCCTCATCGGGGTCTTGACCTGACTCCAGCTCGTCGCCGTAACAGACTTGAGTGGGCAAATGCTCACATTCGATGGTGTCTGGCACGTTGGAGAGGTGTTCTCTTCACGGATGATTCTCGGTTTACATTGTTCAGGGCAGATGGCAGACAGTGTGTGTTGTGTGGGTGAGCGCTTTGCTGATGTCAATGTTGTGGATCGAGTGGCCCATGGTGGTGGTGGGGTTATGGTATGGGCAGGCATCTGTTATGGACGAAGAACACAGGTGCATTTTATTGATGGCATTTTGAATGCACAGAGATACCGTGATGAGATCCTGAGGCCCATTGTTGTGCCATACATCCATGAACATCACCTCACGTTTCAGCAAGATAATGCACGGCCCCATGTTGCAAGGATCTGTACACAATTCTTGGAAGCTGAAAATGTCCCAGTTCTTGCATGGCCAGCATGCTCACCGGACATGTCACCCATTGAGCATGTTTGGGATGTGCTTGACCGGCGTATACGACAGCGTGCACCACTTCCCACTAATATCCAGCAACTTCGCACAGCCATTGAAGAGGAGTGGACCAACATTCCACAGGCCACAATTGACAATCTGATAAACTCTATGCGAAGAAGATGTGTTGCACTGCATGAGGCAAATGGTGGTCACACCAGAGACTGACTGGTTCTGAGTCCCCAGACCCCCAATAAAGTAAAAAAATGCACATTTCAGAGAGGCCTTTTATTGTGGACAGTCTAAGGCACACCTGTGCACTAATCATGATGTCAGATCAGCATCTTGATGTGGCACACCTGTGAGGTGGGATGGATTATCTCAGCAAAGCAGAAGTGCTCACTATCACACATTTAGACAGATTTGTGAACAATGTTTGAGAGAAATGGTAATATTGTGTATCTGGAATGAATTTTAGATCTTTAAGTCCATCTCATGAAAAATGGGAGCAAAAACAAAAGTGTTGCGTTTCTATTTTTGTTGAGTGTATGGTGAACATGAAATGATTTTGAAGGCAGTGACACAATGGCAACTGCGGTGACATCCGCTGCCTTGCGCCTGTTTGAATTGAGAGTAGCCCATTTATGTTCAAATACATTGCAGGCGAGCCATGCTTAAGCTCTCTGCCCAAATACAGTGTGTCTCTTAAATTTAGCATCTAAGAACAGGCTCTGCAGTAGGAGTGTAGGACCTGTCACTGTCTGTCTGGCACCTGCATGTGCTTCCAGCCAGGCATCCCTGAAATAAAACACACCATTATCACTGACATCAACCATCCCAACCAAGATGACAGGGAGCAAAACATGGGTTTTTCCCCATGCAATGAATAAAGTCTTCTTTTTTTTGTGTGTGTTGGATTTGCCTAATCCTCCTGTATGTCAGTCTCATTGGCTCCCAGCAGTGAGGGGGTTTGTTCTGCAAGCAGTTCTAGTGTTGTATTCATTGCATGCAGGCCTCCTCTTCCTACTAAGCACTGGGGTGCAGCCAGGCACTCTCAACATCCAACTACCCTTACAAATAGTTTATTATTAGAAAACATATTTGCTCCAGTTGCAGGCAGACAGTGCATATGTAACACAATGAAAACGAGTAGTCATGAGCAGTATGGATGATGGTTAACTTTATTCTATGCATTTGAATATTATTGTTTGCTGTGATTTCCCTTAATGTAATACTTTTGATTGCTGTGGTTTTGTATTGTTTGATGTTGTGGATTTTCATCATTTTGTTCACCTCTCCCATGAACTGCCTGCTACACACAAGTCATGCCACTAATTGACACACCTGAACCTCGTTTAACAATCAGCAATCCGATTTGCTAGTTGAGCAGATCCTCCCTTTAAAAGACATGGAGGAGGAACTAGACAAGAGGAGCGAAAGAACAGAAACTAGAAGAGAGGAACTGGGGCGGAAGGGACAGGGAGATAGGTCTCCCTGAAACAGGGGAATGGGCTCCTGGGAAAGGGGCGCCCAGTAAGAATAGGAACTCAGAGAGAGAGAACTCCCTGAGGAGGTCTCCCTGAAGGAGGGGAATGGCCTCCCGGAAAAACTCTTTAGTGAAGGACTCTCTGGTGGTGAGGAACTCTCTGGTCGGACGAACGTGCTGCCTGCTGTCGCAGACTGGATCTCCTCCCCCAGTGTTGCTGCTGGCTGGATCTCCTGTGTCTCGGGGAAATCGTCTCCCAGACTCTGCAGTGTCAACGCTCGCAACACTCCAACTAAAGGAAAGTGGCCTTTTCCTCCATTGGTGTGTGTGCTTTTTATATTAAGACACGAGAAGCTGTTGATTCCTGTTTGATTTAGTGAGGTGCCAGATCCAGAGGCGACGGTGGAGCGGTGGTGACGACTGCACTTGTTGTTGGGCTCGTATACATTCACGTTAAGGAAAGTTGTCACGCTAACCCACAGAGAGTGAATGTTTTTAAATGTACAGCGCAGCAAGGCACCCTTTGATCCCCCTTCCTGTCTGTCTCTGACAGCGGCGAGCGGCCCCTAGGAATCCCTGGCGCTGGACCTCCGGATTGGAGCAAAGCTGTTCCACTCGTAAGGCCCAGGACACACTCCCCTTGCGAACGCAAAGGGGAGACAAGGAGCCAACTCGAGACTAGACTGAACTTGGTATTTCCCCCTGGCATAGAATATTGAACAATCGAAAAGACTGTTTTTAAATAATTCTGTCCTCGTTTAAGAGGCTATTGACTAAACAAGCTTGTGTTTTAAAATAGAGAAATAAAGGTTATATTTTTATAAGAACTCTTCTGTCATTTTTGGCTGGGAATCCGACTCTAAAAATATACTGTAACCCTCTGTTACACATACATAGGTTGCTTGCCGACATGAAGGAAGCCATTAGATAAACTGGTCTACACAATTACCCCATGATGAGGTTCACTTGGGCGGGGTTGGAACACAGCATTCACACCTGGGATTAGACCAAATCATGCAAGCAAACTATAGGTAAATGCCATATGGTTAACGATTACCTCCAATGTTCATCCCAGTGGAATGTTTGGTTAAAGAGATTGGATTCAAATCACTGGCTGCATGGTCATAAAGAGCCCAATCCCTATTTATCTAATCCCAGATTTAATTCCATGAAATGTTGTGACGTTATGACCAATTCAAAAGGTAAAATCCACTTTAAACCCTTTTGTTATTTAAACCTCCTATGAGGAACTTTTGAATATGAAATAGTAAAAATTTTCCTCTGATTATATATACCTGTAACAGCAAAAAAATACATATTTTTTCAGTTATTACTTATAACATTACATTTTATTTAGCTGACGCTCTTATCCAAGGGGCGACTGTGGCTCAGTTGGTAGAGCGGGTTGGCCGATGATCAAAGGGTTGGAGGTTCGATCCCCGCCCTGCCACCTGTGTCATAGTTGTTGTGTCCTTGGGCAAGACACTTCACCCACCTTGCCTCGTGTGAATGTCGATAGTTAGCCTGCTATCGGTGTGTGAATGGTAACGTGGGAATGGGAACAGGTCTCCCTTGAAAAAGAGTCTTCGGACTCAATGGGATATACCTGTATAAATAAAAAAAAATCCAAAGCGACTTCAATTAAGTGCATTCAAACATGATGGTTCCAACTCAGAACAAGAATCTCGTAAGTACTATAGCTTCAAATAAACCAAACTACAAAGTGACACACGTAAGTGCTTCATGGAAATGTAACAAGTGCAAATTTTTATTTATTTTATTTTATTTATTTATTTTAGTCGAAGTGCAGTCTGAAGAGATGTGTTTTAAGGCTGCTATGGAAGATGTGTAAACTTTCAGCTGATCTGATGTTAATGGGGAGCTCGTTCCACCATTTTGGAGCCAAGACAGCAAACAGTCGTGATTATAGTCGAGTGACTAGGTGACCCTCGGAGTGAGGGAGCAGCCAGCAGATTGGCAGATGCAGAGCACAGTGGACGAGCTGGGTGTAAGGTTTGACCATGTCCTGGATGTAAGCTGGGCCTGATCTGTTCACAGCACGGTACCATAGTACCAGTACCTTGGAGCAAATGCGGTCAGCTACTGGTAGCCAGTGAAGGGAGCAGAGGAGCGGTGTAGTGTGTGAGAACTTTGGTAAGTTGAAAACTAGTCTAGCTGTTGCATTCTGAATGAGTTGCAGTGGACGGATAGCACATGCAGCCAGAAGAGAGTTGTAGCCTGGCACAGCTGAATAGTGTTTGACTTTTCTCTCCTCCATGAGATGGTGATATTCACCATTCTTCTATATTAAAGTCAAGATTGTATGAACATAAAACTGTCTGTTTTTTTTGCCGCTTTCTCGACATGAATAGAAATCTAATGAGATGAAACAGCTGGAGCATCACAGTTCGCCCCGTTCCACCAAACACTAAAGTTAAACCTAGACCTAATTCACAAAGTAGACATTTAATAACTAATCCACTTATTAACTTAACAAATGTTAACAATATGAGTAGATATTTAACAGCAGCGATACACGGTTGTAAACAAAAGTTGTTTCCATGGTTACCGCACAAAGCCTTCTATCTGTCTGTGTGTGTGTTTGGTATGTTCTGTCAAATTTCCCTCCTGTGTGATTACTGGCCCCGCCCTAATGTATTCCACCTGTTCCTCGTTGCCTACCCTGTCTTGTGTATTTAAGTCCTTGTGTTTCATTGTTCATTGTTCTTTGTCTTAGCATTTTGGTTCATTGGTGAGTCCTATCCTGTGTGTTACCTGTGTCTATGTATTCCTTGCTTTTTAGCCTTTTGGCTTTTTTGTCATTTTTGAAAAGAATAAATGATCCTTTACCTGAAATTGTCTGCATTTGGGTCCTACCTGCCTGTCTGCCATCGCTAACCATAACCATAACCATTTGGGCGACTGTGGCTCAGGTGGTTAAGCGGGTTGGCCAATGATCAAAGGGTTGGAGGTTCGATTCCCGCCCGGCCACCTGTGTCATGGTTGTTGTGTCCTTGGGCAAGACACTTCACCCACCCTGCCTTGTGTGAATGTGTATGATTGCTGTGTGTTTGAGGTGGTGGTCGGAGGGGCCGATGGCGCGGAATGGCAGCCTCGCTTCCGTCAGTCTGCCCCAGGGCAGCTGTGGCTACTATCGTAGTTTACCACCACCGGTATGACTGTGTGTGAACGAATTGAACCTGGAACCCTGTAAAGCGCTTTGAGTCAACAACATCGAAATAAAGCGCTATATAAATCCAATCAATTATTATTATTATAACACCTATCTCCGCCAGTCCATGCGAGTGCACATACAGAATGTCTCCTCCCGTCTGAAAACACCTTTAAATGACTTTTATTTTATTTGCCCTTAGTTTTTCTAGAGCTTGCATCCAGTCTGCCCTGCGCATTTGAGGCTATAACGTGCCCAATAAACCACTCGGCCGAGTACGTGGACACAAAATAAAGTATTAAAAAGGCTCTTCCGGTTTTAACAGGAATTCCTGGGATTTCCCCGGAGGTGGCTCTTTTATCCCGGGATTTAAAAAAAGGTAAATTTTGGGAATTTTCAGCAAGCCTAGTGTACAGAGAAAAGAGGAGGGGACCCAGGACGGAACCTTGAGGGACCCCAGTGGACAAGGTTCAGACACTGATTCAAGTACCCCTGACTGCAGCTCGCAGATCGAGGAGGGGCTCAATGTGGGTGGGTCTAAACGTTTAACCCTCTGAGGTCGACTCACGCGGCCTCGCGCGTGCGCGCATATTTTTATTAATATCTCTGTGAATAAACGGCTGAGAAATGAAATGAAAACATCGTCTGAAACTAGACATTCTCCTATTTCCGGGGTATGTTCTCACGTTGCTCTCCGTCCACTACAGGCTTAGAAAACAACGCGAGAAGTGAGCCTCCTTCTCCAGCACATTGTGCGTCACTCCATGTGCTATTGGTTGGACCTGCTTGTCTCGTTGCGCTATTGGTTAGAGGTGCTTGTCTATCAATGTTTCTGAAACGAAACCCACCTATCAGCACTAAGTAAAACACTAAGGACATACCTTATTACCGTAGTACCTGGGGTTTTTCTTACTGAAGGGAATAGGACAGGTATTCAGTTGAAACGATGGCGAGAAAGATGATGCCCGAGAAGGTTGCTCTTGCAATGATTCTGAGAAGCAGCGATGAGGAAGATGGAAATTCGGACATCGAAGGGTTTGACTCAGGCGACGAATGGGACTATAGTGAACACATCAACCCATTTGAAGACAGGTAAGAGAATATATATTTTTACTAAATCTCTTGTACTATAAAACTTGCGCCCACTGTATGCACGCTTAGTAAATTGTCGCGCAATGGTTCTTATTTCTAAGACTTGACTTCTATCACAAAAATGCAACGTTTGAGTGAGTTTATTGGCCCACACTTATCATATAATAAACAAATAAATAAAAAACGATAACATGGCATGTCAAATATAGCGTTGTATGTTGTGTAAAAGTGCTTCCCTTGTAAAAGTAAAATAGTCTAGTTTGGAAACGGTTTTGCATAAACTATTGTTTGCATACATAATCTGTGTGGTTTACACTTTTTTATTAGTATTATTATGTAGCAAGGGTTACTTGTTGTCGCTTTTTACAATGAAAATAAAAATAAATGGCAGTTGTTTACCCTCTCCCCTCCCCTCACACAAACACCATAGTTGGTAAAAACTGTGTCCCTACCCCCACACACTAGAAGGTGTGAACTGTTTGGGGGAGGGGAGCAGGTACACAGCAGTTGGGGTTATCAGTTACAAATTAGGAGACTGAGGGCCCACTCACACTAGTGCCGTTGGCCTGTTCCGTGCTGCAGGAAGATTCAGCACGATTCCCCCCCTCCCCACTCCTCCCCGCAGGCCCGTGCTCACACTGCTTGTGGCCTGAGCACGATTGCACCTTGCCAATGTCACCGTGCGCGTTTAGGATTTGGAGCGTAGTCTACTTGTAGGCTATACGACTGTTTGTGAATATTTTCATCCGGCAAAATTTGCATCATATATTCCACTTCCACATTAGAGCAACGAGAATCCTTAAGCTATTGTTTTTTTTTAAATGTAGCCTTGACGTAATAGGTCGCGGTGGACAGTCTCATATTTGTGCAGCACGTGTGTATGTATACGTACCGGATGGTTTTATACACATCGATCGCTCCATCAAATCCAAGTCAGAACTTTTTGTATGGGCAGAGATCGTTTTTTTAAGTGTCTTTATAAAGTTTCTTGTTAAACCTTAGTGTAGGCTACTGTTTCCTTATCACCGGGCCGCGGAGTCCCGTTTTGTGTTCGTCTCCACCGCCATGCGTAAAGGCAGTATTATGACGGCTGACGGGAGGAAAAAGAAAAAAATCATCTGACGAACGTGAGTAAACACGAAAACCTTTTTGCTTTGCTTTCTGCGCTCACCCATTTAGCTCTCTCCCTCTTTTATTAGCCCACACCTAGGCCTACACACACGTTAATTCTCACACATTTTATGTAGCTACAAGTCCAAGTGGTGGGCAATTCTGGTGCCGACTAGTAAGGCAGCGGGCGTTAAAGGACTATGCGCATCCTTAATAAATTCACGTCAGGAACTCCGCCTGTGCGCTTGCTTGTGCGCTTGCTTGTGCGCGTGTCATCTCATTAGCATCTGTACTTTGGCCACGGCACACCTCTCCCAGGTGTGCCATGGCCAAGGGGCTGTTCCGTGCTGGAATACGGATGGCGTGGTCACACTAGCCAAACGTTCTAGACTTTAGTATGCTAATGAGCTTTGGCACGGGGCCGCGGCCCTAGTGTGAGTGGCCCCTGAGTCTTTATTGTCCCTTTTCCCTGTTTTCACAGACAGGGCTCAGAGTGGCCTGAGTCCAGCCCAGCACTGCCTGCACCATCAGCACTGCCTGCACCATCAGCCAGGTGGCATGGCATTGATGCTTAGGTTGTAAATAGAGTGTACATAGTGTGTAAATAGTTTGAAAATATTGTTTTTCCTGTGTGTTTTTATATTTAGTAAATTGTTTGTTTGAAAAAAATGTGTTATGCTTCCTTTTTTATTAGTATATATCCCATGAATCTTTATATGTGGTACAAAGTCTTCATTCAATCTAATTCCCTCATGTTTTGTGAAAGTACAGTTGGAGACAACATTTCTACCAAAAAGCGTTTGGACCAAATTTCTTATTAGTCATGTTTTGTGCACTTACCTACTGTTTTTTGGAAAATGTCTACTGCATTTTTTAAGCTAAGGCTTGGAAGAAGCAATTTCAAGAGCCAAAACAACTCCTCAGAATGACTAAAGGTTATTATTTCACACAAATTTCCAGGTTTTTCAAAAATCGCACTGCATTTTTTCAGCATTCAAGCCAATTATTTATTTACACAGTGGTCTAGGACATAAATAGACCTCATAAAACTAAGGGCTAATGGGTTCTGAACATTTCCATATAAAACACTTTGGTATTGTTTATTTTCTTGCACATTTAAAATAGATATTTACAGAAGCATGTAAAATCGGAGAAAATACCTTTAGACCTCAGAGGGTTAAATCCACCCAACTTTAGATCTGTGGGCAGAGCTAAACGTTTGACTCCGTGCGGGTGCCATCTGGTGGCGGAGATCCGGCATCACATTCTCAAACGTCAATGCAGCACGGACATAGTGGCGTAAAACCCACATTGTAGAACATAACGATAATATTATATAGATTATATTATAATGTAGGTTTTAATATAACTATATAATATATAGGCTAAAGTTTATAATATATGCTTATTTCATAGTTAAATGTATGTTTTTCAAGGGGACACTGTTGGGCCCACAGCCCCTCTTTCACTCACTCTAACTCGGCCACATCCAGAACGCGCCGCTGTTTCACCACCTCCATGCCGGCCCCCTGCTGTGTGCCTCAACCCATTCCCGCCAACAGTGACTATTGGTTGGCCACACTTCATCAAGAACGCCCCGCTGTTTCACCACCTCCATGCCCACCCTGCCAACAGTGACTCTTGGTCGGTGTTCGTCGGGTCCCAGCCATGTGCCTCGGGGTCATCAATATGTTCCCACAGCCTGTTGGTCCCACAACCCTATGTTTTCCTGAAATTGCCGATTATGTTCAGGCATCACAACTGGGTGGTTAAGGTTAAGGTAAGGTGACGGGTGACAGGGAGAGGTTAGAGACACACACCCAATCTCACACACAGAAATACTATGCCTTTTTGCCTGAAATACTATTCTCTATTGTAGTGTTGGATTACTTAGAAATGTGGGGCCAACGGGCTGTGGAAATATAGACACACTCCCTATGCCTCAACCCAAGCCCGACAACAGTGACTGGGTTGGCCACTCTTCATTCAGAACGGCCCGCTGGTTCACAACCTACAGTCATGGGCTATGTGCCTCGCACAGTCTTCGGGCGGAGTCAAACGTTTAACTCGACCCATATTGAGCCCCTCCTCGATGCGTGCTGTAGTCAGGACTTACTCCACTGATCCTCGCCAGGTTACTCAGTAGGTGCAGCCATTGAGGTAGGAAGTGAGCAGGGAAAGTGCAGAGCCTGAGACACCCAGGCTATGATGTGAGGAAATGAGGATTATGTGATTTACCCTGTCAAGCGCAGCAGAAAGGTCCAGAAGGATGACCACAGAGGAGGGAGAGGCTGCTCTATCGGTGTGAAGTCGTTCAGAGACAGAAAGGAGGGCAGTCTCAAGGCCTAATTCCACCGGCTGCCTGTCCGGTCCTTATCCGCTCCAGCACGGCAGCGGGGCTGTCAGGTTTTTACTTTAGTCAGTGCGTGAGTCTCTCTGCTACGCACTGCTTCTGTTTTTGCTGGATGCACAGAACACATCGAGATAGACAGGAACACAGACGCCGACAAAAAAATAAAACCTCCGGTTAATTTTCAAAATAAGACACTCGGTGTTCACTGCAGGTAACAATCTCAAAACAGAGACACATACAAGCATGTCCACTGTTCTTTTACTCGTTCGGATGGGAACAATAACTTTCCGTGCGTTCGTTGTTGTGTAAATACCATATAGGAGAATCATATTATCAAGAGCGATCGCCCGTCACTTTTATTACCGCGGGAACTCCTCGGTCTCGCGACTCCAGCTGTTCAGCGGAGCTGGCCGTGCCTGTTTTGAAAACGGAGCCGGTGGGTGTTGACAGAGGTGGGCGCACGGAGCAAAACCATTGGAGACCGCACGCGCAGCCAGTGGAATTCCGGGATCAGTTGAGTGGCCTGCCTTGAAACCAGACTGGTGGGGATCAAGAAGGTTGTGCTTGTGTAGAAAGGAAATGAGCTGATTAAAAATAGCACGCTCCAGTGTTTTGGAGAGAAATGGAAAAAGAGAGACTGGTCTGTAGTTGTTCACTTCAGACGGGTTGAGGGTGGGTTTCTTAAGGAGAGGAGTTACTCTTGCCTCTTTTTTTTTGATCAAGGTCTTTTTATTGGTTTTTACATTTTACAGAGAAACAAACTCAAACAACCCCCCCACCCTCCAGATACCAGACATATGCATACAAATATTACGTAACCAGACATCCGTACAGAAAAATACAAACATGAAACTGAATAAAGTAAATAGAAATTATACAAATGAAATTGTTTACATTGTCATATTGTCAGCTTCCATTCCCTCAACAAAAGTAAAAAAGGCTGCCAGATATTATAAAATGTCTCAGTAGACCCTCTAACTGTATATCTGATTTTCTCCAATTTTAGATGGCACATGACCTCCCTGATCCAATGACTATGTGTCGGTGGAATAGGGTCTTTCCATTTAAACAGTATCAGCCTCCTAGCTAGAAGCGAACAGAAGGCCAACATGTTGACTTCCCTTTTACTAAGAGAGGCGTCTTCGGGGGCTACACCGAACAATGCAATTAGTGGGGATGGCTCGAGTACCTTTCCAAGTATCCCAGAGAAGGTCTCAAAAATATTAAGCCAGAACATGTAAAGTCTTGGACATGTCCAGAACATATGCAGCAGAGTGGCGGGATCCTGCCTACATCGATCACATGTGGGGTCTATATCAGTAATCTTAGAGAGTCTGACTTCAGACCAGTGCAGACGATGAACAATTTTAAATTGTATAACAGCATGTCTAAGACATATGGATGATGAGAAAATTCTCTGTATTATTTTGTGCCACATTTCTTCTGTCGGGAACCCCCGCAGTCGACGCATATTCTTAAAGTCGAACCATCGTTTTTTTTCAGTCAGTTTACATTATACTAAAAGAGAAAATAAGAGCAAAACATTGACGTTATCATGCCAGGGCAATAGGTGGCAGTAATGTGTCACGTCAAACGCCATAGAAGAAGAGTGGTGAAAACTAAAGAGGAAATGGCAAAAGAAAAAACCAAAGTAGATGTATACGTTTGCACTGTGTAAATTACGCTCCATATATGCCTATTGATTCTGCTCTGCTATGTGCTGTAATAAAGATGGGTCGCCTTGGAAACAATTAAGCCCCTGTAGACCGCGAGCATCTCGTCTTTTTTACTCACGCGAATCACCATTCTCTGCAGCCGTCACAGGCTCTGTGTTGTTTCTCTCTCACCGGCTCGCCGAGGCTCGGGCACGCTCGCGCTTCAGCTGCGCTTCAACTCCCCGGTTCACTCGTAAACTGATTTTTTAAATATATCCAACCTGGAGGTTGTTTATTTTAAGCTCTGTTTTCGGTGGTCTTAAAGTCTGTTTTCGGGTTGACGGTTGGTCAAATATCTCACTCCAATGCACTTTTCTGATTGACAAATATAGTATCACGAATAGTCGAATCTCTGGTTTGAACAGGCAGATCCGATTCGACTGAGAAAATTCCGAGTCAGGGACAGCCCTAGAAATAGGTTCATATAAGTCCGTCTCCCACTTATTTTTAAGTATGTCCAATGATGTCAGGTCTTATATATTGAGTTGTTCGTAGATTCTGCTCATAGCCCTTTTTTTTACAGATTTACATTTGAAAATTAAGTGTAACAGCGAACTGGGAGGGCACGATGGGAAGCAATCTGAATTCAAGACTACAAAGTTCCGAAGTTGCAGATACCTAAAAAAATTTGATTTGGGAATGTTATATTTCTGTACCAGCTGTTCAAAGGAGGCAAAATTACCATCGATATAGAGATCAGACAGTGAGACCACGCCCTTCCTAGACCAAGCATCAAAGGCTTCATCCATCATTGATGGAATAAACATGTGATTTTTAGCAATTGGTGCAGCCATTGATAAATCTTTAAGGGAAAAAGATCTTCTAACCTGATTCCAGATTTTAATAGAATGTGTTATAATTGGATTAGAAGTGAAGCTAGAAATAGGCTGCTAGTGAGGTGGACTCAACTGAAGCCCTCTCGAGAATTGTCCACGCAGGGGCAGTAGTGTCGCTCCTCAACCAATATAGCAATGCTCTTATGTTGGCCACCCAATAGTAATACATGAAATTTGGGAGTGCCATCCCTCCCATTGTACGAGGTCTCTGGAATATAGTTCTTTTAATTCTTGGTGGTTTTTTGTTCCAGATAAAAGTTGAGATCTGATTATTCAGTTTGGAAAAGAAAGATTTTGTTAAAAAAAACGGAAGACATTGAAAAATATACAAAAGCTTAGGCAGCACATTCATCTTTACCACATTGATTCTTCCACCCAAAGAGAGAGGCAGATGGTCCCAGCGCTCAAAGTCTTGTTTTAGATTAGCTAATAAAGGTTGATAATTAGCCACATATAGATCTTTATGGTTATGTGTGACCCATACCCCAAGGTACTTAAATTTTTTAGGGCTTATTTTAAAGGGAATTGAGCCGAGAGACATCCGACTAGCTCCATCACCAATAGGCATGAGTTCACTTTTCTGAAAATTGACTTTATAGCCAGAAATTCTTCCAAATTCTTTAAGTAAAGTCATTAGTTTTGGGAGACTTGAGAGGGGTTGGGACATGTACAATAACATGTCGTCAGCATAAAGTGAAACTTTGTGTTCAAGCCCTGCCCGCTGGATTCCTTTAATGTCTACATTTTGTCTGAGAGCTAAAGCAAGTGGTTCCATTGCAACTGCAAATAGCAATGGGGACAAAGGGCATCCCTGTCTTGTGCCGCGTTGTAGCTTAAAGTAAGTGGATACATTATTGTTAGTGCGCACAGCCGCCAACGGAGACGTATATAAAAGTCTGACCCATGATATAAGCTTATGGCCAAATCCAAATCTCTTTAATGTGCTAAACAGATAGTCCCACTCCACCCGGTCGAAAGCCTTTTCAGCAGCTAATGAAAGCACTACCTCTAGCTCACCGGGTGGAGAAGGGCTATAAAGAATATTCATAAGTCGTCTGATGTTAGAGAAAGAATAGCGATTTTTTAATAAAGCCTGTTTGGTCAGGTGATATGACAGAGGGCAGAACTTCCTCCAAACGACGCGCGAGGACCTTAGCAAGAACTTTGGCATCAGTGTTAAGAAGGGAGATTGGACGGAATGAGCCGCACTCGAGAGGGTTCTTGTCTGTTTTAAGGATTAAAGAGATAACTGCCTGTCGCATGGTTGGTGGTAGGGATTTCAATGAAAGAGATTCTTAAAATAATTTTAACAATAAAGGGGAGAGCTGTTTTGAGAATTTTTAAAGAAGTCTGTAGGGAAACCGTCCAGCCCCGGTGATTTGCCACCTTGCATTGATCTAATTGCGAATGTTATCTCCTCAGTTGAGAGGTCCTCCTCCAATTGATCAGCCACCTCAGGGTTAATGGAGGGGACATGTACATTTTCAAAAAAATCTTCCAACGAGGAACGCTCTGCACTAGAGTCGGAGGTGTACAATGACTGGTAAAAAGTTCGAAAACAAGAATTACTTTTTTGGCAATCAGTATTTTTTAAAAGCCCTGCTCATCATTAATAGAAGGAATGGTCTGATTGGCAGTTCTTTGCCTCAACTGATGAGCAAGTATTCTCCCAGCCTTTTCCCCATGCTCATAGGAACCATGCCGCGATTAAGAGATGAGGTATTCGGCCTGCCGTGTTGACAGGAGATCAAACTCGGTCTGCAAAAATATACGTTTTTTCATTGTCTCTTGATTGCGCAAAATGAGATTATCTGGCCCCGTAAATATGCTTTTAGTGACTCCCAAACAGTTAAAGAAGACATTCCTGGTGTTTGGTTAATCTCCAGGAATGATGCAATCTCAGAGGATATGAATTTAGTAAAAGCTTCTTCTGATAACAGCAGAGAATTAAGTCTCCGGGGACGGTAAATGGACTGTGTATTAGGGATACGTATTTCCATAGCTAGAGGACCATGATCTGAAATAACTATTGTTTTGTAATCACACTTGGTTACAAGAGGAAGAAGTCTTGTATCAAGGAAAAAAATATCTATACGGGAGTAACTCTTATGAACGGGGGAGAAAAAAGAGTATTCTCTGGAGGTAGGATTGCGAAATCGCCACATGTCAGCAATGCCATATGATTTAAGAAATACTTTAATTGAACGTGCTGATTTAGACAGGGATGCCCTTTTCGATGGACTACGATCTAATACCGGGGAAAGTATACAATTTGTGTCACCACCAAGAATAAGATGGTGCGATGACATATTTGGTACGTGAAAACATTTTGAAAAAAACCCAGGGTTGTCCCAGTTTGGCGCATATATATTGGCCAAGATAACTGGTAAAGTTGTCCCACTACAATAACATATCGCCCCAAGGGGTCAGCCTCTACACTAGTCATAGTAAATGGTGTGTTTCTATTAATAAGTATGGCTGCCCCTCTAGCTTTGGAATGGAAATTGGAGTGATACAATTGTCCTGCCCAACTACCTTTCAGCCGAAAATGATCCACTGTAAGTAAATGTGTCTCCTGAAGGAATGCGATATCAACATTGAGCTGTTTCAAATGTGAAAGTACTTTTTTACGTTTCACTGGATGGTTGAGTGATTTAACATTCCAACTCACAAAGTTGACTGAGCAGCCATCCAACCCTCTGGAATTATAGTTGTCAGTCATATTTAGGGGAAAAAGTCATACATCTGAAACCTATGCATGTCACAACTTCAGCCAGTATTTAGTTTGTTTTCATATGTCTGTTTTCCTGGTTTCCTTTCTAACTCTCGTGTCATTTCAGACCCGGCCACTCCCTCCTGCTCTGCACTCCCTGTTAATTACATTCACCTGGTCTGCCCCACACTCACCTGCTCCTCATCAGTTAATCAGCCCCAGTATATATCTTTGTTCAGTTCCCTCAGTCAGTTGCCAGATTGTCTGATGTCCTAGTGTGTTCACCCAGCTTTCCAGCATTCGGATTTCATCCTGTGTTCCGATCCTGCTTGCCTGTTCGTGTTTCGACTTGTCTTTGGACTTTCTGCCTGCCCCAACTGGACTTGTTTGCCACGCTGTCTTACTACCTGGTTTGTCATCCACTTCATTAAAATCTATTTTTGAATCTGAACTGTTTCCTGTGTCCTGCAATTGGGTTCTTGTCTGTCTTTCCCTGAAACCTTGACTGTACAATCTGGCCAAAAATGAACCCAGCAGACACACACTTTGCACTGGAGTTGAGGGAGGTGACGTATATTCTCACTTGCCTGAAAAATGACTTTAAGTATGCGGTGGACTGTGTGGAGAGAGCGGAGGTCCTTTCGTCAGCCCGCAAGGAGGTTGGTTCTAGACCTTGGCTGCGTAAATTGCTGCCTGACTGGGCAGTGGAATTTATTAGCACACCATCCCAAACCTCCAGCAACAAGCTCCAGTTCCAGTCTCCGACCTCCAGCAACAAGCTCCGGTGTCCTGCTTCCAGCAACAAGCTCCAGCCTCCAGCAGCAAGTTCCAGTCTCCGGCTTCTAGCAGTAAGTTCCAGTCACCGGCCTCCAGCAGCAAGCTCCAGCCTCCAGCCTCCAGCAGCAAGCTCCAGCCCCAGGCTTCCAGCAGCAAGCTCCAGCCCCAGGCTTCCAGCAGCAAGCTCCAGCCCCAGGCTTCCAGCAGCAAGCTCCAGTCCCAGGCTTCTAGCAGCAAGCTCCAGCCCCAGGCTTCCAGCAGCAAGCTCCAGCCCCAGGCTTCCAGCAACAAGCTCCAGCCCCAGGCTTCCAGCAACAAGCTTCAGGTCCCGGGCACCAGCAACCAGCACGCTAGCCACCAGCCCCAGCACGCTAGCTACCAGCGCCGGCGCTTATCCAGTAGCTCCGTGCGTGTCGTGTTGTTTTCAGTAATTTAGGTGTGTTTTTGTAAACTTTTAAGTCTTTACGTAACACTACCTGTGTAAAACTATATATATCCTATGGATACACTGACTTTTCACGGACAGCATAGCGGTGGAAACCTTGTTTATTCAAGGGAGAAGCTGCTTTCACTCCAAACAATGGGACGTGCCGGCATTTTCCACCCCATACCTGAGGAGCTGAAGAGGAGGCGCCGCGGCCGCAGAGCCGGAGCGAAGGTGAAGGCTAGGCTAACGGCTAAGTGGAAGTACAAGCCCTCGGTTCCGTCGATAGTAATGGGGAATGTGAACTGTTTGACCAACAAAACGGACGAGCTGGCTGCCCTTGTGAGGACGGACAAGACGTTCAGGGAGTGCAGCTTACTTTGCCTCTCTGAAACCTGGCTAACCCAGAACACCCCGGACGCTAATGTAGATCTACCTGGATTCACTACAGTGAGAGCGGATCGGGACTGTGGGCGCAGCGGCAAAAGCAAAGGAGGGGGCCTCACGCTGTTTATAAACAACAGATGGTGCAACCAGGGGCATGTTACGGTGAAGGAGATTGTGTGCGACAAAGACATCGAGTTGCTAGCGGTAGGTCTCAGACCGTACTTCATGCCTAGAGAGTTCTCCCACGCCATTGCTGTTGTTGTTTACGTCCCTCCGCGTGCGCACGGAGAGACCGCGTGTGACGTCATACACTCAACCATCGCGAGACTGCAAACACAACACCCAGACGCATTCATCGCTGTCTCCGGGGATTTCAACCACGTTACACTAGACTCTACACAACCAGACTTTCACCAGTTTGTAAGCTGCCCCACCAGGAAGAACAGGACATTAGACCTCCTGTACGCCAACGTGAGGGAAGCTTACACTGCCACTCCTCTGCCCCCACTGGGAAAGTCTGACCATAACCTGGTCCTGCTCTCGCCACAGTACAAACCACAGATCCAGAGACAGTCTACGACCAAACGCTCCTTCAGGAAATGGTCTCCTGAGGCAGCAGAGGCTCTGAGGGACTGCTTTGAATGTACTGACTGGAGTGTCCTGCAGGAAGCACATGGTGAGGACATAGAGGGGGTCACACACTGCACTACTGACTACCTGAACTTCTGTATGGACGTTGTGGTCCCTATCAAAACTGTACGCTGCTTCCCCAACAACAAGCCCTGGATCACCAGTAATGCCAAGGACATCCTGAACAGGAAGAAGAGGGCATTCAAGGATGGTGACAGAGACGAGCTGAAGCGCGTACAGAGGGAACTCAAGGTCCACCTGAGAGAGGCGAAGGAGGACTACAGAAGGAAGGTAGAACAGAAGCTGCAGCAAAACAACCTGAGGGAGGTCTGGGATGGCATGAAAACCATCATAGGCTGCAAGAAGAAGGGCCGCACCACAGGAGAGGGGGATGCAGGAAGAGCAAACCAGCTAAACCTGTTTTTTAACAGGTTTGATACTGCAGCTCCCACAACCAGCGATGGCCCACTTCACACCTCCACCATGTCCATCACCTCCCCCAATTCCACCACCTCAGACTGCAGACCACCCCCACCCTCCACCCCCATGGACAGTCCAACCCCCCTCCCCACCACCATCACCAAGGATCAGGTGAGCAGAGAGCTGAGGAGGCTTCGTCCAAGAGAAGCAGCAGGCCCAGACAGAGTGTGTCCAAGAATGCTTAAAGCCTGTTCTGCTGAACTGGGGGAGCCACTCCAGCATGTCTTCAACCTGAGCCTGCAGCTGGGGAGGGTCCCAGTGCTCTGGAAGACTTCATGTCTCATCCCGGTCCCTAAGAAAAAACACCCCAGGGAGCCGGGTGACTTCAGACCAGTAGCACTGACATCACACATTATGAAGACTTTTGAACGGCTGTTGCTCCATGTCCTCAGACCCCAGGTCCACCATGCACAAGATCCACTGCAGTTTGGATACCAGGAGAAGGTGGGCGTGGAGGATGCCATCCTCTATCTGCTCCATAGGGCCCACTCTCATCTGGACAAGGAGAGCGGTGCTGTGAGGATCGCGTTTTTTGACTTCTCCAGTGCCTTCAACACCATCCAGCCGCTCCTGGTGAGAGACAAGCTGACAGAGATGAGAGTGGACCCACTCCTGGTTACATGGATTACGGACTACCTCACGGAGAGACCACAGTACGTCAGACTGAAGGGCTGCATATCAGACACTGTGGTCAGCAGCACAGGAGCACCACAAGGGACAGTGCTCTCTCCCGTCCTCTTCACCTTGTACACATCTGACTTCCAGCATAACTCTGGGCTCTGCCACGTGCAGAAGTACTCAGACGACACTGCGATAGTTGGCTGTATCAAGGATGGAATGGAGGGGGAGTACAGGAGCCTGGTCGAGGACTTCGTGAGGTGGTGCAGGTCCAACCATCTGCAGCTGAACACCTCCAAGACCAAGGAGATGGTGGTGGACTTCAGAAGGAAGAAACCACATCTCCAACCCGTGTCCATCGAGGGGGTCAATGTGGACGTGGTCAGGACCTACAAGTATCTGGGGCTGCAGCTGGACGACAAGCTGGACTGGACAGCAAATATGGACGCTTTACACAGGAAAGGGCAGAGCCGTCTGTACTTCCTGAGAAGGCTGGGGTCCTTCAACATCTGCCAAAAACTACTGCAGATGTTTTACCAGTCTGTGGTGGCCAGCGTGCTCTTTTATGCTGTGGTTTGCTGGGGAGGAAGCAGCAGGAGGAGAGACGCCGGTCGACTGGACAGACTGGTGAGGAGAGCTGGCTCAGTAGTGGGCACAGAGCTGGACTCTCTGGTGACAGTGGCAGAGAGAAGGACCCTAGACAAACTGCTATCCATCCTGGACAACACCCACCACCCTCTGCACGACACCTTCACCAGGCAGAGGAGTGTGTTCAGTGGCCGAATGCTGTCCCAGTCAAGCTCCACAAACAGATTCAAAAACTCTTTCGCCCCCCTGGCCATCAGACTGTACAACAGTTCCCAGTAAAGGCAGGGAGGACAACGACAATAGACAATGGACACTTTATTTATATCTGTATTTTGCACACACATTTGCACTGTTCTTACCTTACTTTACTTACATCTGCACTGATTTACTTTCATTTGCACTGTTTACTGTCTGCACCGTTACTGTAGCTACTGTTCATTATATCTTATATTTTAATTTAGGTTAAAGTTTATTGTAGCTACTGTTAATTTTATTTTATATCTTAATTTAGGTTAAAGTTTATTGTAGCTACTGTTAGTTTTTATATTTTAATTTAGATATATATCTTAATTTTAGCCTAATGTATGTTTAATGTATGTCTTGTTTTATGCTACTGGATACCTAAATTTCCCTCGGGATAAATAAAGTATCTATCTATCTATCTATCTATCTATCTATCTATCTATCTATCTATCTATCTATCTATCTATCTTATCTACCAGCTCCAGAAGGCGTCCAACCAACCGCAGGAGCCCCAGCATGCTAGCTACCTGCCCCAGAAGGTGCCCCAGCAACCTCAAGCACCCCAGCATGCTAGCTACCAGCCCCAGCATGTTAGCTACCAGCCCCAGCATGCTAGCTACCAGCTCCAGAAGGCGCCCAACCAACCACAAGAGCCCCAGCATTCCAGCTACCAGCCTCCTCCTGCCTCGCGGACTATTAGAGTGGGGGTGTGGAGTTTGGAGTGCCATCCGTCTCCTCAGAACTCTCCAGCTTCGGAGCTGACTCCGGTCCCCGAACCTGTGACAGAGAAAGAACCAGAACCAACTCCAGAACCTGAGGTCCTTCCTGAACTAGAGCCTGAGTCGGTACCTGAAGTAGTTCCAGAACCTGAACCTGTCCCTGAAGTCGATGAGGTGATTCCCAAGCCCCTGGTAGAGCCCGTGGTTGAACCTGTAGGTCACTCTGAGCCCGAGATGGATGCTGTGGCTGAGGAGGGGTGTTTACCTGAGCTGATCTCTGGGCCCTCAGTTGAGTCCTCTCCACGTCGTCATGAGAGGGTCCGGTCTCCACATCTTGATGGGGGGGGTCCGCCCTCCAGGCCTGCCAGGGGAGGCCTGTCTTCTTCGTCTTCCCGAGGGGCCTCCTCCTCTGTTCCTGTCCGAGGGGCCTCCTCATCCGTTCCTGTCCGGAAGCGAAGCCAGATACGCCTCGCCCTCTGTCTGTCAGGGCCGTGGACCAATAAGAAATAGGGGTGTGGGCTGCACAGTGGAAGCTTCTGGCTTTCCAGTTTGTGAGGTCAGAAACGAGGAGAATTCTGACTGGAGTATATGGGGTGGGGGGGGTTTCAGAAAGGGGGAGAGTGAGAAAAGGAGCGATTGTTATTTTTTTAATATTTTGGCAGTCTCTAGGCTCACCGTGGACCCATGGATATGTTAGAACACATTTAAAAAGCGCATTTAGTATAATATGTGACCTTTAAGTCCTTTCGAAAAGTCCTCCAACAAGGTTTGGACAGTACCATACACCTTTTCCTTGACGGTCAAGTGGGCTGTGAATTTTTCTTTTGTTCCATCTTTCTTGGTCTTCTCTCTCTCTTCTGCTTTGGCCTTCCACTCATACCAGTTGGTTTTGGCTCCAGGATCGAAGTTTGTGGTTTCTAGCTCTTTTGCGTCACAAATGGTGCACTCTCTATACATGCATTCTTTGTGTATTTTTCACAACACAGAGACACGACCAAATCCTCAATTTTGCTGCTTTTTATTACTTTGTGAAATTGCAGCTTGTCTGCCATGAACTGAAGATTTGCATGTGTCTTGCAGAGACATGTGTCTCTGTCTTTTACTGTGGGCTTTACAATCCAGAATGGCCGCCTTTTACAGAACTCACTATATGATATGAGGATCTGTGGATACTCCTTACTAAACTTCTCATGAAGTATTGCCATGGTCTCAATCAGGAATCTTACAGTTTCCTTTTTTCCTGTTGTCGCTCTGCTGTTCTCATCTTGTTCAAGGAACTGTTTGATTTTTTTCGTCTGTGGCTTTACCAATACTGTTCTTTTGCTTCTTTCTGGTATACTATAGAGCTGTTGACTTTTTTTCATTACTTCTCCTTCTATTTGGTGAAAATCCAAATTCAGATCGTGCCATTTGGAGTAGTTTGTACTTTTTAAAGATTGTTCCTGCTAATAGCTTTGAAAGCAGTTGTTGGTCTCTCTCTGAGCTGTATGTAGCATATCTTCCTCTCAGCTCTGCATCAGTGCATTGTGGAACACTGAGGTTCTTCGTAGAGTTTTGTGATTTGATGCCATTTGATTTAGTTGTTGGAGAGTCTGCCAGTTTCATTGTTTTCACCAACCGTTCATAGCGTTTGCGGTACTTCACCACCTTCCGCAAAGCACTTTCAAGTTTGGCATTGCTTTCATAAAGAGCAAGATATGTTTTTGATTTTGGTACCCTTTAGCGTCCTCTATTTTTTTGAGGTTGGGCAGTAGGAGGCATGGCAGGTTGTAATGTTTCTGGGAAGTGTGGTGGTGTCGTGGTGGAAAGGTGGGTCTGCATTGCAACTGTTTTTTTTTTACATTCTCTCGCCTATTTCTTTGAGGAACCTTCCACTGTCTCCTTTTCTTCCTCTGTTCTCGCTTTGACAATTTTGTTATTGACTTCACAACGCCTCTTTCTTTCTTCATTTGGTATCTCTCCCTGTCTTTTTTTTAGCCACTCTCCATACTTTACCGGGTCAGCCTTTATTTTGTCCCTATAGGCCTGACACCTTTAAGCTGCTGTCTTTGGTGGCATCTTAAAAACATACAAATATGTGTTTTAATTCATAATCAAACATAGAATTACAAATGCATTGTTTAAATCCATAACAATAGACCCTATATGTAGAAATGTCTTTTCCAACACAGAGGGAGTGTTACGGCCGGGCCCCAGGCTCGTTGGCCGGCCAGTAGACATGCAAATAAACCAGATGAAACAAAGCAATCAAAGTAGTAACGTGATTTATTCAAAATAATCCCACAACACAACTCAACACAGGAGGCTGCAAATAAAAAGGGAAACGGGAGGAAGCCTGGGGCAGCACAGTTGGTCTGCAATATTGCCCAGGTCTTCCTCCAGCTAAACTATAACCCCTGCCCCTCTAAACTACGATAAACAAAAAGAACACAACCTAGCAGCCCCCCATAAGTAAGCCAACCAAAACTAAGGCGACAACCGGCAGCCGCAGCAGGTCAGCCGCACACCGTCCTACAGTCAGGCAGGGAGAGAGACCGAGCCAGCCGCCCAGGCCACGCCTTTAAACTCCACAGGATTGGAAGCACCTGGCCCCAATCAGGCCCCAGAACACCTGAGAGAGAGAGAGAAAAAAAGGAGGCAAGAGGAGGGAGGAGGAGAAAGGTGGGAGCGCGTAACAGGGAGGTGTGTTGGAAATGACTGTGTTGGAAATGACATTTCTACAGTATTTTATGAAAAACTTTACAATAGCTTTACATATTAGCTTTGATTTGACTGCTAGCATAATATGCAAGCACAATACATGTATTTAACTTAAAAATGATTTCCTCTAACAAACTTCCATGGAGTAACAGCATGTTTGGAAATGACCTACAATTAATACATATCCTGATTAAACGATATTTACCTTGATTTTTCTTCAAAAGTTGTAAGTGAAAATGCACATGTACTTCATATTTCAAATGAACACCATTGCCACTGTTCACTTCCTGAAAAACAATCATATCTGAATCTAAATACTCTTAGGCGGGAAAATACATTGTTGTGTTGGAAATGACAATGAAACTGTGTGACAGCTATAGTTTGTCCAAAAAATAATGTTGGCAACTGTCAGACAATAAATACAAAAACAGTTTTGGATTATTTGAGTATTTCTTTAGTAAAGTAAATTAAAAGTTTTCAGATAAGTCATGTTTCTAAACTTTAATTTCATTGTCGAAGTTGGTAAATCTGGGTGTGGGACAAGGGCAAACAGTGATATAAGGATGTTAAAAAGTAAGAGAAAATAATAATGGGCCAATGATAAAAAAAATGTTAAGATGGTATTATTGTTAATTTAACAAAGAGATAAACAAATACACAAATATATATGTATTTAAAAAAATATGGCCAAAGGATATCAAAGTGGATGTAGTCTAAGAATTGCCCATGTAGTGAAGTCGGAAATTTCCGAGTTCCCTGTACAACTGGAACGCACCGTCAGAAGCCGGCTCATGACATACGTCACGACCAAACGTTATGCGATTGGTTGGCTGATCCAGAGTGGCACTGGGCAGATCCAATAGTTTTAAATTTCAACAGACACCCGCCTCCAAGTGAGTGAACGTTTGCCAATAGGGCAGTTCCAGACCTTCTGTACAAATTAAATTAAATATGATGGTCTGGTTGGACCAGGCTACAGCAGGCCTGGAGTGGCCAGAGAGTATTCAGTATACCCTTCAATCATCTGTCAGATTTCGTCACTTGTCAGATTTTGTGATGTCCCGCCCCCGGAAGTCCCGCCTCCGGAAGTCCCGCCTCTTATAAACTTTTCATCAGCTGTCAGAATTTGTGATGTCCCGCCCCCGGAAGTCCCGCCTCTTGTAAACTTTTCATCAGCTGTCAGAATTTGTGACGTGATGATAGCCCCTCCCCCGGAAGTCCCACCTCTTATAAACTTGTCATCAGCTGTCAGAATTTGTGACGTGATGATAGACCCTCCCCACCATAGCCCCTCCCCTTATAAACTTGTCATCAGCTGTCAGAATATGACCGGTAATGACCTTTGTGACGTGATGATAGCCCCTCCGGTTTTAAACTTGTCATAAAATTGTTCATAAATGAGTCCATTATGTGACCAGACCACCTCTCACCGAGATAGAACGCAAGATGGGTTGAGAGGATACAATCCTGCTCACTGTTTGGCCAAACAGTGATCTTCGAAAGTAAATTGTAAAATGCATGACACTATTTGTTTGAAGAGAAAAAAAAACAACCAATCCCAGAATTGAACTCGGTTCCCACAACAAATGAGTGGAGGGGAAGGGGAGTCGCTATCACGCTTTCAATTAACAATAAAAGAAATGCCGGTACATTTTGTACCGCTATAAAGATACTTACAAAGCATGCAGATCAGGATTGTATTGGGATATTTTAAAAACAAAATATTCTTTCACCTGTTGTAAGACTGTTGAAAGAATGGTGAAACGGTTGCTTTCCGGTCTTATGCTCTCACTCATGTAAATGTTATTTATTTATTTATTTGCACACACTCAACACACTCAACAAATACATTAACAAATGTAAAGATTAAAAGAGTATGTGCTGGAGTGGTCAGAAACCTGAATGGGCTTATCGAGTGACCTCTCCAGGTTACATATAAACAAAAAAAATATATAAAATATATAAAATATATATATATATATATATATATATATATATATATATAAAAGGAAAACAATTACCAAAATCAAGCAAACAAAACAAAAACAAAAATAATATAATGTTAATAAACAGGATCTATTTAGAAATTGGCTGATGTTTCTGATGATTCCCACTGATTTTGAGATGTTTTTGGACACATATTCAATTTGTTCTTTTCAACAACATTTTTCATTGACAATTACCCCCAAGAAACGAGTAGAACAAACTCTTTTGACGAAATTGCCTTCAATGGCAAGCTTGGCTTCATTTATATCATAATTTTTCCTTCCAGAAAAAAACATGAAATTATTTTTTTTTATATTTAATGATAGTTTGTTCAATTTAAACCATTTTGAGTAGGCAAGAAGTCCATTATTAGCTTCATCAATGAGGGTCTTAAAGTGTTTGTGAGAAAGAATTAGATTGGTGTCATCTGCAAATAAAATTGGAAATAAGGAGCTCGGTACAGAAGCAAGATCGTTAATATAAATCAAAAATAAAAGTGGACCAAGAATAGAACCTTGTGCCACTCCACAAGATAATACTGCTCTTTCAGAATCATAGTTGTTCACATGGACAAATTGCTGTCTGCCAACAATATAACTTTTTAGCCAGTTGAAGACATTTCCTTGCAGACCATATCTAGACAGTTTGGACAGTAATATATTATGGTCTACTGTATCGAACGCTTTCGAAAGATCAAGAAAGATTCCTACAGCAAAGTCGTTATTGTCTAATGCAGTGACGATTTTGTCAAAAAGTTCAATCAAAGCCATGAATGCAGAGTGATTTTTTCTGAATCCATATTGATGTTTGTGTAATATTTTATTGGAATTGACATGTTTCAAAATTCTTGTATAGACCAGTTTCTCAAGAATCTTTGAGAAACATGGTAAAATTGAGATAGTAGTTAGTAAAAGCACTTGGATCATCTGATTTGTAGATTGGAATGACTTTAGCAACCTTTAGGTCACTGGGAACAACACCGGATTCTAGAGAAATTGAAAATATATAAGTTAATGGGTCAATGACAGAGGATTTTGCTTCTTTTACAAGAGTAGCTCTAATCTCATCATGACCTGCCGCTGTTGGCCTGAGCTGGTCTATGATTTTCAGTATCTCATTGGAATCTGGAAGATCAAAGGTGTTAAAAGAGGGAAAACAACCATCAATATAATCCAGAGGACTTCCAACAAGCTAACAATTTTACCCCCAATGGAGGGACCCACATTGACAAAGAAATTGTTGAACTCACATGCAATCTCATGCGGATTAGTGATGGATCTCCCTGCTTCGGAGAAGTGACATGGAATTTTCACAGATTTCCCTCCTCTATTTAATAAGTGATTTATAGTTGACCAAGTTTCTTTAATATTAGTAGAGGATTCTTTGAACTTTTCACTGAAATATTATTTCTTTGCTATTCTAAGGAGGTGGTTAAATTTGTTTCTATATATTTTATAATTCAAATGGTTCACAGGTGTAGGATTGGTTAGATATTTTTTATAGAGTCTATTTTTTTTCTTTGAGGACTTCTGGATCTCTTTGGTGAACCAGGGGTTAGAATATACCTGTTTTTTGAATGTATTTGCTGTAACTAAAGGAAAGCATTGAGTAAATACAGAGTTAAAGGATTCAATAAAGACTTGATAAGCCAAGTTTGCATTAGTCTGTGAATACACTTTCTCCCATGATAGACCATCCAGTAGATTCTTAAATTTATCCATGTTTTTTACATTAAATTTCCGATGTCTTGCTTTACCATCATATTGAATTTTCTTTTTTTCGCCAAGCAAGGTGAATTGGAAGATTGGGAAATGGTCTGAGATATCAGCATAAAGTGTACCCGAACTAATCACTTTATTTAATTAATTAGTCAGAATATTATCTATCAATGTAGCAGATTTTTCAGTTACTCTAGTTGGTTTATGAATAATAGGATAGAAATAGCTTGAGTATAAATTGTTTAGAAAGTCCAGGGTTGACGAGTGCGTTTCACTTTTAAAGAGATCTATATTATAGTCTCCGAGAATATATGCCATTTTACCTTCATTGTTTATTAGGTCCAATGTGTTAGTCATACTTTCATTGAAATGATCAATGTCAGTATCTGGGGGTCGATAGACACAGCCAATGATGATTTTTCTACCAGTTCTAGACAGTGTTATTTCAGTGAATATGGACTCTATATTGACACCATCAGATTTAAGTTTAAGGTCCTCTCTGATGATGAACTGGATATCTTTGTAGAGGAACAGGGATGCACCACCTCCCTTCCGGTCCCTTCTAATACTGTGAATAGCTGTGTAATTTGGAAGATCATATAGAGATTCTACATCATGTGTGAGCCAAGTCTCAGTTAGGGCAATCACCGAAAACTCATATTTCAAGCAAGATAAGTAGTGAGTGAAAATATCATAATTTTTGGGGATGCTACGTATATTCATATGAAAAGTGGAAAATATAGTAGAATCATCAGGGAGACTATTGCACAAAGAGTTAAACTGATTTTCGTTGTAAGAATCACATTTAGTAGATTCCTTCATTAACGGGATTACAAGATTTAGGTCAGGATCAAAACAGCCATTATACAAAAAGTCAGTTCCATCCTCATACCCTTCAACAGGATTGAAGACTAAGTGTTCAGGGAATTCCTGGGTTGATCCAAATATGTTATCAGACATGATTCCATAAAGAAATACAAACAAATAATTAAATAATTAAAAGGTCCAATGGACCTATCCAGATTAAGGAGAGTCAAACTTGTTGAGCTGTGCGATGTCGCTAATGCACAGAACTTTGGCTCGGTCTGGTGGGCCATTTGTTTTAATGTACACTTTACAGCTGGCGGTCCAAGTAGATTGGACTTTCTCCTGTTTCTTAAGGAACCTTGCTTTCCTTGCAATCTCTGCATTTTTTTGGGTCAGGTGCTCATTAATGTAAACGTTGGAGCCTCTCAGACTTTTAGCCTGCTTAAGCAGCTCAATTTTGTGCTTTCTATTAACAAAGCGGACAATTATGACAGGTTTGTCTGTCTTGTTCTTTGTTGTTAAAGTGTGGCAGGCTTCAATATTATTTGTATCTATAGATATGTTTTTGTTATACAGAAAAGTAGCTACCTGAGCCTCTGTTGTCTCATCATGGTCAGTTGTGCCAGTGTCCTGTTGTCTGGGTCCATTTAGGGCTTGGGCGTATGATCGAGGTTTAATCACCAGCCCTGTTATGATCACATTATTCATACGACTATACTGTTCCATGTCGGACACTCGATTCTCCAGAAAGTCAATCTTCTTCTCTTGGTCCTCATTCTTTTTTTTTAAGTCCTTAATTTCACCCATCAAATTCATTATAGTGCGCTGGCCATTGGAAATGTTTGTCAACTCCTCAGACATCATGTTTATTGCAGCTTTCAGTTCTTCAATGTCCTTTTTAATTTCTTTTGTACTCATACCTGCAGCTGCTGCCTGGGCCTGTGGATGGTGGCTGCTGCTTAGCAGTGATTAAGCTGTACTTAGGCAGCTGCTAGAGCCTGGGCCTGGTGGTAGCTGGTTGCTACTGGAGCCTGGTGGTAGCTGGATGCTACTGGAGCCTGGTGGTAGCTGGTTGCCAGATAGTCTGTAAAATCTGCATGGAGCCTACATGGCACGGCCATGGACACAACATCGGTGCGGAACCGGTGTGAGGACCCCGAGCCGATCTGGCAGCCGAGCACATCTGGTACTCACACCGGAGCTCTGTACTGGAGCCTGGTGGTAGCTGGTTGCTACTGGTTGCTACTGGAGCCTGGTGGTAGCTGGTTGCTACTGGAGCCTGGTGGTAGCTGGATGCTACTGGAGCCTGGTGGTAGCTGGATGCTGCTAGAGCCTGGGCCTGGTAGTAGCTGGTTGCTACTGAAGCCTGGTGCTTGGGTTATGCTTGGGCTGCTTGGGCCTGTTGATATCTGGCTGTTGTTGGAGCCTGA
Source organism: Hyperoplus immaculatus (assembly GCA_949357725.1). Classification (NCBI taxonomy): domain Eukaryota; kingdom Metazoa; phylum Chordata; class Actinopteri; order Uranoscopiformes; family Ammodytidae; genus Hyperoplus; species Hyperoplus immaculatus. The sequence continues at coordinate 29,300,551 of OX442362.1, forward strand.
GCCCGGTGGTTGCTGGCTACTGCCTGGGCTTGCTGCTTAGTTTGGTAGAAAGTCGTCGTTGTCCAGCTTAGTATATGGAGACTGCTGCCTGGACAAGCTGTGTAGCCCGATGGATAATAGTTGCTGCCTGGGCCTTCTGCCCAGCCTGGTAGAAAGTGGCTCCTGCCTAGCTTGCAGCAAACAGTCAAACCAACTAGGCTTGTAGAGGACAGCAGAGGAGTAGGCCGGAAAGAAACTCAATCCGGTGGAAATTAGTTGTTGCAAAAACCATCCAAAATATTTGATTTAGTTTTAGACATTGCATACAAGAATAGTCTACAAATCTACAAAACTACAGGAAAAAAAAAATACACTATAAATACACTTTATTTCTAGAGTCTAGTTGTCTGCTGCTGGAGCTACCTGCCTGTCTGTCTGCTTGAAACAGGAAGTGTGTCAATGTGTTGCTCAACTTCCCCTTGGGGCCAGCTGCTCGAGCATGCTCTATTCGCCATGTTCCTCGCCTGACATTTTCAAATCCAGCAGTGAAGGAGAGAAGCATGTCAAAGAATCTTTTGCGATATCCCTCCTTTGAATTGAGCAATGGTTGATTTTTGCAAGTGCGAATGACTAGTTGATATATCATATTTTGAGCAGACATCACATGTTTTTTTTTTTTTTTGTATTTTGGTGCTCACAAGACAAAAGGGCCCATAGATCTAAATATTCTGAAAAGACTGAGAAACCAAATGGAAAAGAATTATGAAAACATATGAAAAAAACTGTCAATCTAATCGTGGCTATAGAGCAAAAAGTCAGTGGATCACCAAAGTCAGTATACCTCATCCTCTGGGCTACATAAATGTTCATACCAATTTAATGGTGATCCATTAAACATTTGTAAAATATGTCAGTGTGGACCAAAGTAGTGGAGCAACTCAAACACTAGTGTAAATACATTACTAGTGGCTAACTTAATAATTAACTTCATGGATGTCACTGAAGGTGGTGAAGTGTTTGTGGTGAACGTGGCCTAAAAAAAAGAAAAGAAAAAAACGCTTTTGAATGGTTCAGGTGATCCAGCGGTGTGTTTCAGACATGTCTACGCGTACATCTTTCGGTATGGCTGAAAATGATGGCTGAGAATACGATCAAACTTACGGATAACTTTACCAGGAGCCAGACGTCCAAGGACATTGTGTTGGTCAAGAAAATTCTAAATTTTGGAGATACCCCCGCCCCTCCTAAACCTGTTTAACCCATTTGCTGTTATGGTTACGATGCTGGACCCAAGAGCAGACAGAGACGAAGTATGATTTATATAAAAAAGGTTTATTTTATATATGGTGTGGGGAAGCAGGTAGTGGGTGAGGGAGCCAGGGGAAGACCAAAGCCGGGAAGCTGGAGAGAGTGATCCGGATACTGCAGGCAGAGGAAAAACAAAAGTTAGGTTGTGGTCAACAGCTACAGGCAACGAGAAACAAGAGACGAGTAAGCGAGAGCAAGGGAACAGTAAACTGGAGCCAGGTACGTAATAGTTACCACGGTAGCGCTTAGGACGATCTGGCGCCAACAGCAAGGAATCCACGGGTTATGAAGGGGAGTTGATTGGAGATGAAGACCAGGTGAGCGTGATTGCAGATGAGGACCAGGTGCGAAGTGAGACAGACAGGGGGAGTGGCAGATACAGACGAGGAAAACACAGCGGGCTGCTGTGACCACAACAGTACCCTCCCCTCAATGGACGCCTCCAGGCGGCCTAAGCTTCTCTGGATGAGCCCGATGGAAATCCCGGATGAGGGAGGGGTCGAGAATGAGACCCCGCGAAACCCAGCTCCTTTCCTCAGGACCGTAACCCTCCCAATCCACGAGGTACTGATGCCCTCTGCCCCGACGCCGAATGTCCAGCAACCGCCAGACGGTGTATGCTGGGTGGTTGTCAATCACCCGGGGAGGAGGGGGGGCAACGGCCGGGGAGGAAAGAGGGCTGGTGGAGACTGGCTTTAGACGAGAGACATGGAAGGTTGGGTGGACGTGCATGGCTGGGGGCAGCTTGAGTGTGACCGCAGAGGGGTTGATGACAGAGACAATAGGGAAGGGCCCCACAAAACGAGGGGTTAACTTCTTAGAGCCAGTCTGTAAGGGAAGGTCCTTGGAGGACAACCACACCTGCTGACCCACCCGATAGGCAGGAGCGGGAGCCCGGTGGCGATCAGCCGTGCGCCGGTTCTGCTCAGCGGAGCGCAGCAGAGCGGTGCGCGCGCCCTTCCACACCCTGCGGCAGCGGCGGAGATGGTGCTGTACTGAGGGAACGGAGATGTCGTCCTCCTGAGCCGGAAACAAGGGCGGTTGGTACCCCAGGGAACATTCAAACGGGGACATGCCGGTGGCTGCACAGGACATGGAGTTGTGGGCATACTCGATCCAAGAGAGATGGTCGCTCCAGGCAGAGGGGTTGCGGGCAGCCACACAACGCAGCGCGGTTCCAAGGTCCTGATTCGCTCTCTCCGCCTGCCCATTAGTCTGCGGCTGGTACCCTGATGACAGGCTGACAGAGGCCCCCAGCGCACGGCAGAAGGCTTTCCACACCTGGGAGATGAATTGGGGGCCGCGGTCGGAGACGAGGTCCGCGGGAATCCCGTGGAGGCGGAACACATGCTGCACGAGCAGCTGGGCAGTCTCGGTGGCAGAGGGGAGCTTAGGGAGGGCAATGAAATGAACAGCCTTAGAGAACCTATCCACAACTGTGAGGATGACTGTATGGCAATTAGAGGGGGGAAGACCAGTGACGAAATCCAGGCCAATGTGAGACCAGGGCCGACCAGGAACAGGAAGCGGGCGAAGCAGGCCAGCAGGGGGTTGATGGGAGGACTTGGCCCGAGCACAAACCGTGCAGGCCAGCACGAAAGCCCGGGTGTCAGCGTCCATCGCTGGCCACCAAAAGTACCTCTTCAGGAGTGACAGGGTGCGACCCACGCCAGGGTGACAGGCAAAACGCGATGTGTGACCCCACACCAGAACCTGGGAGCGCACCGAACTGGGGACAAAGAGGCGGTTAGGAGGGCCGTTGCCCGGGTCTGGTTCAGTGATTTGGGCCTCCCGGATGAGGGACTCTATCTCCCAGGTAACAGCAGCCACCCTGAGACAGGAAGGAGAGAGGATGGTGTCAGGGGGGCCCGGTGTGTTCACAGTGCCAAACTGGCGGGAGAGGGCGTCTGGTTTGACGTTACGGGAACCGGGCCGGTAGGTGAGGGAGAAATTGAAACGCCCAAAAAACAGGGACCACCGGGCTTGGCGGGAATTCAATCGCTTGGCTGTCTGGATGTAAGACAAATTCTTGTGGTCAGTCCATACCACGAACGGCTGTTCTGACCCCTCAAGCCAGTGCCGCCATTCCTCCAACGCCAGTTTCACAGCCAGCAGCTCTCTGTTACCCACATCATAATTCCGCTCAGCAGGAACCAGCCGGCGAGAGAAAAAAGCGCAGGGGTGAATCTTCTCATCAGAGGCCGAGCGCTGGGACATGACCGCCCCCACCCCAGTGTCAGATGCATCAACCTCCACAATGAACTGCCTGGAGGGATCCGGTTGGATGAGAATGGGGGCAGACGAAAAAAGCTCCTTAAGCCTAGAGAAGGCAGCCTCCGCTTCAGGCGTCCAGGCAAAAGGGCGGGCAAGGGAGGTGAGATGAGTGAGAGGGGCTGCCACCCTGCTGTAGTCACGGATGAACCTCCGGTAAAAATTGGCAAACCCCAGGAACTGCTGCAGTTTCTTGCGGGAATCGGGGATGGGCCATTCAGTCACTGCAATGACCTTCTCGGGGCAGGTCCTCACTTGCCCGCTCTCAATGATGAACCCCAGGAAGGATACAGAGGTGACACTGAACTCACACTTCTCGGCTTTCACATAAAGCTTGTTCTCCAACAGCCGTTGAAGAACTTGCCGGACATGCTGGGCGTGTTCCTTCTGATTGCGGGAAAAAATCAGGATGTCGTCTAAATAGACAAACACTGAGCGGTTGAGAAAGTCCCGGAGGACGTCGTTAATCAGGTTCTGGAACACAGCAGGGGCATTAGTTAGGCCGAAAGGCATGACGAGATACTCAAAATGGCCGAGGGGGGTGTTAAAGGCCGTCTTCCACTCATCGCCTTCACGGATGCGCACCAGATGATAGGCATTACGTAGGTCCAATTTGGAGAAGACTGTGGCGCCCTGCAGTGGCTCGAATGCGGAACTGATGAGGGGCAACGCATACTTGTTCTTCACAGTAATGTTATTAAGACCCCTGAAATCAATGCATGGGCGAAGTGACTTGTCCTTTTTGGCCACAAAAAAAAAACCTGCACCAACAGGAGAAGAGGAGGGTCTCATGAGGCCAGCCGAAAGAGAATCCTTAATGTACTTCTCCATGGCCTCCCTCTCAGGACGGGACAAGTTATAAAGGCGACTACTGGGCAAAGGGGCGCCGGGGAGGAGATCAATGGCACAGTCATAGGGGCGATGAGGAGGCAGGGTGAGCGCACGACACTTACTAAATACCTCTCCCAGGTCATGATAAATTTGGGGAACCAAGGAGAGGTCGGGAGGTTCCTTGGGCAAGGGAACATCTCCCACTGCCGGAGACAGGGCAGACTGTAAGCAGGTGGAATGACAAAACGTGCTCCAACTCACCACCTTGCCAGAAGACCAGTCAAATTGGGGATTGTGAAGCTTGAGCCAGGGGTACCCCAGCACCAGGGGAGTGAGGGGAGACAGGATGACATGAAACTGAAGTATCTCGTGGTGATTACCAGAAACAATTAACTCAAGGGGTTTAGTACGGTGGGTAATAAGGGCCAGGTGACGGCCGTCTAAGGCGTTAGCATTTAAGGGAGAGGGTAATTGTTCCAATTTAATGCCAACCTGAGACGCGAAGCCCGCATCAATGAAGTTCTCATCCGCTCCCGAATCCACCAGGGCTGACACAGGAAAGGAATGCCCGAGGGACAGGAGAGTGGCATCCAGCAGTGAGCGAGAACAGTGAGAATCGGGGACGGAGGGGGCGTGGCTCAGCAGGGCCCCGAGCCTCACTGCCGAGCCCTGTCTTTTGGCAGTGACGGACAGGTGGAGATGAGATGCCCGGGCAGCGCACAGTACAGACACACTCCGGTCTTAATCCGATGAAGCCGCTCTGCCTGGGTGAGACGTGTGCGACCCAGCTGCATGGGCTCCTCTTCAGTGACAGCACGCGTCACGGGGGCAGAGAGGGCAGTCTTAGGGAAGAGTGGGGAACAGGAAGCAGCGAAAACCGGAGGCACGGAGCTGCCCGCCTTCTCCCTACGCCGCTCGCGTAGGCGATTATCCAGCCGGATAGAGAGGGAAATTATTTCATCGAGAGTGACAGCTTCCTCCCTAGTAGCCAGCTCATCCTTGATTGTCTCACTGAGACCGGAAAGAAAAAGCCCACGTCGTTCCAGCCTGACCTGGCTGCATAGGTCCTGAACTCAACGGAGAACTCAGCAACACTGCGGGAGCCCTGACGTAAAGAAATAAGCCGCTTGGCGGCGTCCCCTCCCTCTACTGGATGGTCAAACACTTTCCTCATCTCTGCTACAAAAAGGTCAAAATTGTCATTAGCTGGGGAATCACTGTCCCATAACGCTGAAGCCCACGCTAGTGCATTACCCTTAAGTGACCCCATAATGTAAGCGATCTTAGCCTTTTCTGTGGGATAGGTGAGAGGCTGCTGACTGAACACTAGAAAACACTGAATCAAAAAGTCTCTGCACGTACCCATGTCCCCAGCATAGCGCTCTGGCGCAGGAATAAATGGCTCACGAGCTCGTGGCAGGTGTAACGGGGAAGTGAGAGCAGGCGGGGGTGCCGCTGGTAGTGGAGGCGCTGTGGTGGGAGGTACCAGTAAGTCCAATTGGTCACCCATCTGTGTGACTCGGGTAGCGAGATTCTTAAAAGCCTCCATAGCGTCCCGGAGAGCTTGGCTGTGCTCCGCCACCTGAGTGCCTTGGGCGGCGAGAGCTCCACGAATGTTTCCGATGTCCGCTGGGTCCATCTTGGCCAGATCGTTCTGTTATGGTTACGATGCTGGACCCAAGAGCAGACAGAGACGAAGTATGATTTATATAAAAAAGGTTTATTTTATATATGGTGTGGGGAAGCAGGTAGTGGGTGAGGGAGCCAGGGGAAGACCAAAGCCGGGAAGCTGGAGAGAGTGATCCGGATACTGCAGGCAGAGGAAAAACAAAAGTTAGGTTGTGGTCAACAGCTACAGGCAACGAGAAACAAGAGACGAGTAAGCGAGAGCGAGGGAACAGTAAACTGGAGCCAGGTACGTAATAGTTACCACGGTAGCGCTTAGGACGATCTGGCGCCAACAGCAAGGAATCCACGGGTTATGAAGGGGAGTTGATTGGAGATGAAGACCAGGTGAGCGTGATTGCAGATGAGGACCAGGTGCGAAGTGAGACAGACAGGGGGAGTGGCAGATACAGACGAGGAAAACACAGCGGGCTGCTGTGACCACAACATTTGCGAGATACCCCCGCCCCTTTGCTGATCATCTTTAAAAAGAAAAAAACCTCCAAGCCATCACAAATGACTGTGAGCGCCTCCAAACGACCCTCTATGAGGAAGATCGAGATCCCTGAAAACAGACGACCGAGGGAGTTCACTGAAGCCTGTATTCCTTTGATACATTATATTTTCAATCTTAAAATGGCGAGAGAAGACGCCAACTACCGCAAGCGTCTGCGAGCGAATATCCAATTCGTACTGAACCATCAAAGGGAATCGGATCTGAAAAACAGAGGGATTCAACTCATGGCGCAACTGGAAGATGGATCCCCACCCCCTCCTAAACCTGTTTAACCCCACCCGTTTGCGGAGCATCTTTAAAAAGAAAAGAAAACATACAACCCATCACAAATGACTGTGAGCGCCTCCAAACGACCCTCTACGAGAAAGACTGAGCTCCCTGAAAACAGACGACCCTGTACAAGGGAGATCACTGAAGATACTATTCCTATCATACTTTATCTTTTCAATTGAAAATGTATAACCAAAGACTGGCACAAACGACTGCGAGCGAATATCCAATTCGTACTGAGTCATCAGAAGGAATCGGAGCTGAAAAACAGAGTGATTCAGCTCATGACGCAACTGACAGATGGACCCCTGATACAACCTTCATAAATGGCACACCACCGGCCTCGCCATGCACAACGTATGTGTCAGATGAGGGTGCGACGACCGATGCGACTTTTTCGGGCCTCCGGCAGCAACTCCCTTCCATCCCACCGGACTCTTCATTCAGCTCGCCGGACACTTCCAGTTGTTCTTCGCACGGTTCTGCGGTCTCGCCACTGCAGTTAAGGGAAGTGCATGGGAGTTTGAAAACCTTATTTCTACAAACGGTGCGACATGCGATCGCTACGCTGTTGACCGACGTATTGTCAAAATATCAAAAAGATACCTGCTATGGCTGTGAAACCGATCACCCGAGTCAGAACCAGCATCAGTGTCTGTTTGAACCACCAGACTTTTTCTTTAACACACACTTTGATGTGTTGAAAGAACGCTTGTGGACTGATCGTTTTATCCCCGCCGTCCAAAGGGCCTTGGGGTTCCTACAACTTACTGTTTCCGAATGCAGAGTGCAGGGCGTCGTGGAGGCTTTTCTCGAAGATCTCAAAAGATGTAGACGCATCGAGGCAAAGCTGACAAAGGTGGTGAAGGAGAGATCGACGGTGAGGAAAAAAAAGCAGGACGACGCGTCTTTGCATGCACTAGAGTATTGGGCAGAGGGTGATCTTGTATGCGACTGTCCTTTCCAACATGGGTAACTGTTTTGGAGAGTTTTCAGCGTATGTAGAAAAACAATGTGTGATTTTACAGTTGATTGATATTTTGGAACAGACGTTAAAAAACAAAAATACAAAAAAGGACATAGTGTCTCGACTAGATTTTATTTTGGATAAAGTAAGCTCTAACACTGTTGATGTTCATTGGAATGAACTAGTCATGCAGGTGTTACTCATAACAAATGACTGTTTAGTGGCGGCTGCCTTTAGTGAAATGATTAAACAAATGAATAAGGGACCCTTTAATGTATACCATATTTTATCTGTGTACGCCTTGTTTTTAGATGTGTTAAACTGTTGCATGCATACCAAACCTAGTATGAATACACGTAATGAGTTGATAAGACTTCACGAGGATATTAGCAGACACGTAGACGCATCTATCTTAAAGCAAACACTAAGTATGATAATCTAATTCGATGTATATATATATAACAATAAAGTGTCTGTCTTTTTAAAATGTTGTAATCATTTAAGTCTGCCGTATAATAATCTGATTTGATATCAATAAAGTGTTTGTTTTTTTAAATTGTTGGATTCATTTAACGCTGACGGGCTTAAAGTCAACATGGCAGAGAAACGCCTTATGCAAAAAGTTTATTACGACCAGGCTCACCCCGCTAGTTTTGGGGGGTGTCGAGAGACTGATGAAAGGTTTACACGATGAAACGGGTAAAAAAAAAAAGCAAATGTAAAAAAAAAAGTCAAAGATTTCCTATCCGGAGAAGATGCTTATACTCTGCTAGAATACATTTTGTTAAAAATACACAGCAAAATCCAAAGTGTTAGATATTCGGTGTTGGAGTGGAGTGTAAAAGTTATAGAGTTGTTTCAACACTGGTTTAGTGTAATTTAATTACAAGAGAGTTATTCTTCTCAAAGAGTTGGTGTTAATACAGGGAGTCAAATTTCATATTTTGCAAAACACTCTACAGTGTTGATTTCAAATATACTCCAGAAGTCAAACCGATGGTGGTTTTCTGAAAGAGGGGGGAGTCTAGCCAGACACTCTTTTCGTTTTGGACTGGAAACTGATCAGACATCACTCAAACTGTGACTAGGAACATCCATGTGTAAGTATGTCTAAGAAAACATGTCTATTTAATTAAAATGTATACCCAATGATGTGTATTTTTACAAGAAGCTAAGGTTAACCATCAGTATTGGTAAGCTAACATTAGCAAACCATGCTTAGCTAACAAAGCAGCAACATAATACAGTGAGGCGGCCGCTTCTCATTAGGAATCTATTGAAAAAGGCGCTCGCGCTCGGAAAAGGACAGTAGGTGGACACGGGCTCTAATAATTTTCTTATGAAGAAAAGTATAAGCAACACACTGATTTGGCATGGCAACCGAAGCTTAATAATAATGTGCACAATAGTTATTTTTGTTTTAGAGCAACATGATAGATGCTTGTTTGCAATTCCATGCTGTAGGCTCCATGGTATTGGATTGGTATCACTGACCACTTAAACAGTCCTTAGTACAGTATTGTGTCGTGTCGTGACTCGTTGCCCTATATTTATTTTATTATTTAATTTATGATCCGGGGAATGTAGCCTACATTTTGAAAGGAGTATTTACCATGGTATATGTACACCGGTAGCTCAGACCTTTATTTTGAAGGCTAGTTAAGATTTCCACTATCATACTTCCAGAATATTCTTCTTCTTTTTGCTGATATATCGACCGAATGTTTTTATCAAATTGTTTAAGTTAATAAATTGGGGTTCATGTTAAAGTTAGACACCTTTACATACAGGAAATTGATGGGGATTATCGCGTAAGTATCGAGAGCCTTTTATTTTACTGCACTTGTCGCGCTTCCGTTAGCTTTACTTCCTCTTTGGGTCGGGACTCTTCGCAGTAAGCTACGTTTTCACTCTTCTCTCTGCACTTTTGTTGTTTTCTGTTCAAACTATAAAGTCAAGGTATTTAAAAACACATGTATTGTGAGTTTATTGACATTTTTATGTAATGGGTTAGTGATTTCACTCATGTTCATGTATAACTCTGCTAATTAGAGTCGAGGACTGTTAGCAAGGCCGCCATGCACCCAGACAAGCTAGCGTGTGCACAGTCAAGTCTGTTTACTAGCTAAGCTAGAAAAACGACATTGACTGTTGCCGCCCAGTGGCATAATAAAGGCAACAAAAAATACTGAAAAAGGTGTGGACTATTCATGAATGTACTTTGTTTCTTTTAAAAGGACAATGTTGGTCAAGGTGAGATTTGGTGGCAGTCAGAAGTACGTTAAGGTGGCAGAGACTGAAGAAGGCCATGAAAATTTCAATTAGTTTCTTCAGAAAGGTTGGTATTACTTTTTTTTTCACACAGCCCAGATTGTTAGAGTAAACTCACAAGTTGCTAGAATGTAATTTCATTTTATGTGATTTGATTCTAATATGGTTATATTGCCCCAGCCATCGGTTGTTTTTTATTATGTTGCCCAATTGTAATCATGTCCTATGGACAAGTTAAATTGCAATTGGTAGGCCTTTACTATCTATAATGTAGAAGAAGAAAAACTTCATGTCGCTACAAATAATATTTTTTTTTTAGAGGATGGAGGTCCATTTTAGAAACCATAACAAGGTGGTTACTTGTCACAGACCCTTGTTCCATAGTTAAAAGCTATTTAATTATTATTGTGGTCTCCTATTGCACTACACAGAATTTCCCATTGTAAATAATTATAATAAAAGTGTCAATAAAAGAAGCATACAAAGGAACATTTTTCAAAATCTGATATTCTCTCAGTAATAGGAAAGTTAGGTCTTCCACTACAGACTGAGTTACACTTGACAGATGAATCAGGGACAGAGGGGGATGCAGATGTATTTGAGGACCTTTTACAAGCAAGGGACCTTACAATCAATGTGTCCACAGAAAAGTCTACAGGCAAGATTTAGTCTTGTAAGGGAAAAATAAGGATCATTAACCAGATGTACTGTAATAGTATGTATTGTGAAAAATTCAAGCTTTAAAATAGTGATTAAGTATTTAATCAGTGTTTGTGTCAGAGAATGAGAGAACAAGCACACTAAAGCAGGAAAAAGAGGTTAAACTCAAAAGTAAACTTTATTTATGCAAACAAATGTGTGTAATCATGTCAACTGTTAGTCCTGTGCTTATTTCTCTTTTTGATACTGTCCTTTTGTTTACAGATCCCTTTGTTACTTTCTCACTGATCATATTTTCACCTGTCAGCCCTGTGATTGTACTACCAGCGATTCACAACCTCTTACAAAATCTTCTAACATGCAGTTTTATTTTTTTTTGTGTTTCCATTGGCTAATACATTTTATACGTTAATAAGTTTTGCTGCAGAAATTACTTTTTCCCCCTTTATTTATTTCTCTTTTTTTTTCTTTTGCTTCAGCATTTTCTCTCACAATGTTTTGTTTGTTTGATTATTCTGACACAAATTTGTTTTGTATAGAAAAGCCCATTTTATGATAATACTGGTTTTGTGACAAGTATCCACCTTATTCCTTGTTGTTTCTAAAATGGACATCTACATCCTCTAAACATATATTATTTGAAGAGACATGATGAGCACTAGAGAGAACATGACATGCTTACCCATGAACTTCAACCATGTCATCCACCAGTAGGTTTACCATCTGTCGCCGTGTACCATCCGTCAACGTCTTTGTTTTGTCATATTCATGCAACACCTTTTCTCCCCCTGGCTTGGACTGAAGTATATCTCTCACCATCTAAAGACAAAGAATTTTTATTTTTTTATTTTTTATTTTAACCTCCCCTGCAACAAGACAACAGCACCATGTCTAAATTTGGGATCAATAACTAACTTAATACATTTAAAAAAAGTTAAGAGATATACCGCCTCTGCTGATTCCCTATCGGCAAGGGTCCTTTTCACTCCTTTTTCTTTCTCAAGAATTATTGTTGCATCAGATGAATCGGAAAGCACAGAGGGTGAGGTGTCTGACACAAGCGACTCCGATGAAACGTCTAATAGATCTCGATGAAGCACAACTGCAAGACAGTTAAAAGAAAATACATACAAAGTAGGAAAACATATATTGTTTGAGGCCCCCTAACAAATGCTTTGGCTTTTCAGCCAAAGTGTCTGTAACTAAAAATTGCCAACAAGTTAGCTGACTGAAACAAGCACATCTTCACAATACATACTATTACAGTACATCTGGTTAATAATCCTTATTTTTCCCAAACAAGACTAAATCTTGCCTGTAGACTTTTCTGTGGACACATTGATTGTAAGGTCCCTTGCTTGTAAAAGGTCCTCAAATACATCTGCATCCACCTCTGTCCTTGATTCATCTGTCAAGTGTAACTCAGTCTGTAGTGGAAGACCTAACTTTCCTATTACTGAGAGAATATCAGATTTTGAAAAATGTTCCTTTGTATGCTTCTTTTATTGACACTTTTATTATAATTATTTACAATGGGAAATTCTGTGCAGTGCAATAGGAGACCACAATAATAATTAAATAGCTTTTAACTATGGAACAAGGGTCTGTGACAAGTAACCACCTTGTTATGGTTTCTAAAATGGACCTCCATCCTCTAAAAAAAAAAATATTATTTGTAGCGACATGAAGTTTTTCTTCTTCTACATTATAGATAGTAAAGGCCTACCAATTGCAATTTAACTTGTCCATAGGACATGATTACAATTGGGCAACATAATAAAAAACAACCGATGGCTGGGGCAATATAACCATATTAGAATCAAATCACATAAAATGAAATTACATTCTAGCAACTTGTGAGTTTACTCTAACAATCTGGGCTGTGTGAAAAAAAAGTAATACCAACCTTTCTGAAGAAACTAATTGAAATTTTCATGGCCTTCTTCAGTCTCTGCCACCTTAACGTACTTCTGACTGCCACCAAATCTCACCTTGACCAACATTGTCATTTTAAAAGAAACAAAGTACATTCATGAATAGTCCACACCTTTTTCAGTATTTTTTGTTGCCTTTATTATGCCACTGGGCGGCAACAGTCAATGTCGTTTTTCTAGCTTAGCTAGTAAACAGACTTGACTGTGCACACGCTAGCTTGTCTGGGTGCATGGCGGCCTTGCTAACAGTCCTCGACTCTAATTAGCAGAGTTATACATGAACATGAGTGAAATCACTAACCCATTACATAAAAATGTCAATAAACTCACAATACATGTGTTTTTAAATACCTTGACTTTATAGTTTGAACAGAAAACAACAAAAGTGCAGAGAGAAGAGTGAAAACGTAGCTTACTGCGAAGAGTCCCGACCCAAAGAGGAAGTAAAGCTAACGGAAGCGCGACAAGTGCAGTAAAATAAAAGGCTCTCGATACTTACGCGATAATCCCCATCAATTTCCTGTATGTAAAGGTGTCTAACTTTAACATGAACCCCAATTTATTAACTTAAACAATTTGATAAAAACATTCGGTCGATATATCAGCAAAAAGAAGAAGAATATTCTGGAAGTATGATAGTGGAAATCTTAACTAGCCTTCAAAATAAAGGTCTGAGCTACCGGTGTACATATAATAATATAATAATAATAATAAATTTTATTTAAAGGCGCCTTTCAAGACACGCAAGGACACCGTACAATGTGAAAAATACAGTACAATTAATTGATTTAAAAACAAAATGGGATGGGAAGATCAGGGGGGGTAAGCAAATTTGAAAAGATGAGTTTTGAGTTTAGATTTGAACAGGGATATGGAGTCACTGTTGCGGATGTCGGGGGGTAATGCATTCCAGAGCAGGGGAGCAGAGCGGCTGAAGGCTCTGCTCCCCATCGTGGTGAGACGGGCAGAGGGGACAGTGAGGTGAACTGAGGAGGAGGAGCGGAGTGCACGGGAGGGAGTGGCAATTTGAATGAGGTCTGTTAGATATGTGGGTGCAAGGTTATGGATGCTTTTGAAGGTGTAGAGGCATATACCATGGTAAATACTCCTTTCAAAATGTAGGCTACATTCCCCGGATCATAAATTAAATAATAAAATAAATATAGGGCAACGAGTCACGACACGACACAATACTGTACTAAGGACAGTTTAAGTGGTCAGTGATACCAATCCAATACCATGGAGCCTACAGCATGGAATTGCAAACAAGCATCTATCGTGTTGCTCTAAAACAAAAATAACTATTGTGCACATTATTATTAAGCTTCGGTTGCCATGCCAAATCAGTGTGTTGCTTATACTTTTCTTCATAAGAAAATTATTAGAGCCCGTGTCCACCTACTGTCCTTTTCCGAGCGCGAGCACCTTTTTCAATAGATTCCTAATGAGAAGCGGCCGCCTCACTGTATTATGTTGCTGCTTTGTTAGCTAAGCATGGTTTGCTAATGTTAGCTTACCAATACTGATGGTTAACCTTAGCTTCTTGTAAAAATACACATCATTGGGTATACATTTTAATTAAATAGACATGTTTTCTTAGACATACTTACACATGGATGTTCCTAGTCACAGTTTAAGTGATGTCTGATCAGTTTCCAGTCCAAAACGAAAAGAGTGTCTGGCTAGACTCCCCCCTCTTTCAGAAAACCACCATCGGTTTGACTTCTGGAGTATATTTGAAATCAACACAAAATATGAAATTTGACTCCCTGTATTAACACCAACTCTTTTAGAAGAATAACTCTCTTGTAATTACATTACACTAAACCAGTGTTGAAACAACTCTATAACTTTTACACTCCACTCCAACACCGAATATCTAACACTTTGGATTTTGCTGTGTATTTCTAACAAAATGTATTCTAGCAGAGTATAAGCATCTTCGTCTGTTTTCAGGGAGCTCAGTCTTCCTCGTAGAGGGTCGTTTGGAGGCGCTCTTTCATTTGTGATGGGTTGTATGTTTTCTTTTCTTTTTAAAGATGCTCTGCAAACGGGTGGGCTTAAACAGGTTTAGGAGGGGGTGTGGATCCATCTTCCAGTTGCGCCATGAGTTGAATCACTCTGTTTTTCAGATCCGATTCCCTTTGATGGTTCAGTACGAATTGGATATTCGCTCGCAGACGCTTGCGGTAGTTGGCGTCTTCTCTCGCCATTTTAAGATTGAAAATATAATGTATCAAAGGAATACAGGCTTTCAGTGAACTCCCTCGGTCGTCTGTTTTCAGGGATCTCGATCTTCCTCGTAGAGGGTCGTTTGGAGGCGCTCACAGTCATTTGTGATGGCTTGGAGGTTTTTTTCTTTTTAAAGAGAGCAAAGGGGCGGGGGTATCTCGCAAATGGGTTAAACAGGTTTAGGAGGGGCAGGGGTATCTCCAAAATTTAGAATTTTCTTGACCAACACAATGTCCTTGGACGTCTGGCTCCTGGTAAAGTTATCCGTAAGTTTGATCGTATTCTCAGCCATCATTTTCAGCCATACCGAAAGATGTACGCGTAGACATGTCTGAAACACACCGCTGGTTCACCTGAACCATTCAAAAGCGTTTTTTTCTTCTTTTTTTTTTAGGCCACGTTCACCACAAACACTTCACCACCTTCAGTGACATCCATGAAGTTAATTATTAAGTTAGCCACTAGTAATGTATTTACACTAGTGTTTGAGTTGCTCCACTACTTTGGTCCACACTGACATATTTTACAAATGTTTAATGGATCACCATTAAATTGGTATGAACATTTATGTAGCCCAGAGGATGAGGTATACTGACTTTGGTGATCCACTGACTTTTTGCTCTATAGCCACGATTAGATTGACAGTTTTTTTCATATGTTTTCATAATTCTTTTCCATTCGGTTTCTCAGTCTTTTCAGAATATTTAGATCTATGGGCCCTTTTGTCTTGTGAGCACCAAAATACAAAAAAAAAAACATGTGATGTCTGCTGAAAATGTGATTTATCAACTAGTCATTCGCACTTGCAAAAATCAACCATTGCTCAATTCAAAGGAGGGATATCGCAAAAGATTCTTTGACATGCTTCTCTCCTTCACTGCTGGATTTGAAAATGTCAGGCGAGGAACATGGCGAATAGAGCATGCTCGAGCAGCTGGCCCCAAGGGGAAGTTGAGCAACACATTTACATGAGTGAGAGCATAAGACCGGAAAGCAACCGTTTCACCATTCTTTCAACAGTCTTACAACAGGTGAAAGAATATTTTGTTTTTAAAATACCCCAATACAATCCTGATCTGCATGCTTTGTAAGAAGTATCTTGATAGCGGTACAAAATGTACCGGCATTTCTTTTATTGTTAATTGAAAGCGTGATAGCGACTCCCCTTCCCCTCCACTCATTTGTTTGGGGAACCGAGTTCAATTCTGGGATTGGTTGTTTTTTTTTTCTCTTCAAACAAATAGTGTCACGCATTTTACAATTTACTTCGAAGATCACTGTTTGGCCAAACAGTGAGCAGGATTGTATCCTCTCAACCCATCTTGCGTTCTATCTCGGTGAGAGGTGGTCTGGTCACATAATGGACTCATTTATGAACAATTTTATGACAAGTTTAAAACCGGAGGGGCTATCATCACGTCACAAAGGTCATTACCGGTTTATAAGGGGAGGGGCTATGGTGGGGAGGGACTATCATCACGTCACAAATTCTGACAGCTGATGACAAGTTTATAAGAGGTGGGACTTCCGGGGGAGGGGCTATCATCACGTCACAAATTCTGACAGCTGATGACAAGTTTACAAGAGGCGGGACTTCCGGGGGTGGGACATCACAAATTCTGACAGCTGATGAAAAGTTTATAAGAGGCGGGACTTCCGGGGGCGGGACATCACAAAATCTGACAGGTGACGAAATCTGACAGATGATTGAAGGGTATACTGAATACTCTCTGGCCAGCAAACCCAAGAATTGGATCCAAAGAGAGCTAGAGATTATAAATGAGGGTCACCCCTCAACTGATCTTTCTAGTAGGGGAAGGTGGGGTGATTTGTGCAACTTTTTACTCAAAG
The DNA here is from genome assembly GCA_949357725.1 of Hyperoplus immaculatus. Lineage (NCBI taxonomy): Eukaryota > Metazoa > Chordata > Actinopteri > Uranoscopiformes > Ammodytidae > Hyperoplus > Hyperoplus immaculatus. The sequence goes on from OX442362.1 coordinate 29,317,307, forward strand.
TGATTTTAAAGTGAGGCCTTGACAGTTATGTCTCCAACTCAAATATGTACATATATTTCAGGATGTTGTGCATCCCTGGCAATAAAAACTTTGGATCTGGAATAAACTGTTTAAGAAATATAGCTTTCGGAAAAAAAGTTGTCTTGTCGCACAAATCACCCCACGTAGTGGGGTGATTTGTGCGTCATTGTGTCACGATGACAAAGTCACCATCATCATCTTTCTGGCCATCTGAACTCTCATCAGTGGTGTCGTTAAGTGGAATTGAGATGTCACTCTCTTCTGAGCTACTGTAGACAATCACTTTCTTTTGGTGACCAGCGTATACAGCCATGCCACTGGCACAACTCTCAGAAATGTACTTTGCACTAGTTGCTCCGTGCTTGTGGAACCAACTGCCACCTGACAAATGTGATTCCCCCTACATTTCTGCCTTTAAATCAAGGCTCAAAACCCATATGTACACCCTGGTGTTTCCTCCCCATTAACCTCTGCACTACTTACTTACCTCTGCACTACTATCTGTGTTTATGTGGATGTATGGGCTTTACGTCTTTTATTTTGGTTATTGTTATTGTACCTTCATTGTTTACCTACTGAATGCACTATGTACAGCACTTTGGACAGTGCAAACTGTCATAAATGTGCTTTTATAAATACATTTTACTTACTTACTTACTTATAACTCACCCAGGCCCTTGCGCACAAATCACCCCATCCCCAGAATTTTGGATAATAGGCATGATGCAGCAATTTAGGGTTGACATTGTGCTAACTATATAGACTCAAAGTGTAGCATACCAAAGCACTAAAACATGTGTCAAATGTTTTCAAACGTGTCTATAATTGTTCAGACACAATAATCAAAAAACCTTGATCATGGAAATTTTACTTTGAAAGGCAAAACACAGTTTTTTGAGCTTAAATGTGCTTATATCTTATTCCTTGTGTCTCCCTTCTTTACAGGATGAGTCAAATGGATGGCTCTTCTTAAATATGTGGTCACATTTCCAATTTCTTCCACGGTTTTCTAGAAACAAGGGGTTTTGCAACTTCCAAAACGCACAAATCACCCCACCTTCCCCTATAAATAAAGGTTAAATTAACCTATATATGTGCTCATTCAAATAACAGTGATAGGGCCAGGTTAAACTAGTGTTTAGTCACAATAGAGTGTTCATTATATTGTTTTATCTTCAGTCCAAAAATAAAAATGGAACTGTTATGTTCTTTGTGTATTTTATTTTTGTTTATGTTGCAACAATGATATACACTTCAAGGAAGAGAGTAGAAAATACCTATATTTTACATTTACCTGTTAAACCTAACTGCTGAGTCAGTGTGTCTTGTTTCACCATTGCTGTTACTAATCCATTTCCTCCTTTTGTTCCTTTCAGAGAAAATCATTAAATTGGATATAATTTGTTGAAGAAACTATTTTGGAGTTATTTGACAGTATTTAGGGGAGAGTGGCCTAAGTTGTGCATTTTGGAAGTTGTGCCACCCCTTGTTTCAAGAAAACCGTGGAAGAAATTGGAAATGTGACTACATATTTAAGAAGAGCCATCCATTTGACTCATCCTGTAAAGAAGGGAGACACAAGGAATAAGATATAAGCACATTTAAGCTCAAAAAACTGTTTTTTGCCTTTCAAAGTAAAATTTCCATGATCAAGGTTTTTTGATTATTGTGTCTGAACAATTATAGACAAGTTTAAAAACATTTGACACATGTTTTAGTGCTTTGGTATGCTACACTTTGAGTCTATACAGTTAGCACGATGTCAGCCCTAAACTGCTGCATCATGCTTATTATCCAAATTTCTGGAATTGGGGTGATTTGTGCCAAAGGGCCTAGGTGAGTTATAAGTAAGTAAGTAAAATGTATTTATAAAAGCACATTTATAACAGTTTGCACTGTCCAAAGTGCTGTACATAGTGCATTCAGAAGGTAAACAATGAAGGTAAAATAACAATAACCAAAATAAAAGACATAACGTCCCATACATCCACATAAACACAGATAGTAGTGCAGAGGTAAGATAGTTAATGGGGAGGAAACGCCAGGGTGTACATATGGGTTTTGAGCCTTGATTTAAAGGCAGAAATGTAGGGGGTATCACATTTGTCAGGTGGCAGTTGGTTCCACAAGCACGGAACTAGTGCAAAGTAAATTTCTGAGAGTTGTGCCATTGGCATGGCTGTACGCTGGTCACCAAAAGAAAGTGATTGTCTACAGTAGCTCAGAAGAGAGTGACATCTCAATTCCACTTAACAACACCACTGATGAGAGTTCAGATGGCCAGAAAGATGATGATGGTGACATTGTCATTGTGAGCTTTGCAGGTAAAACCATTCGATCTGCTAGGCCTTGTTTAAGAAAATTGTCCTTCAATCTTTGTCAACTATTTACTTTATTTACTTTAAATACACCTTAAATAAGTGATTGTCTAATGGATTTGTCTTGCATTACAGTTTATGAGATATATAGCAATGGCACAATTTACCCCATGGTATTCTCTCCAACCGCATAACTTACACCACAACGGGGCCTCACTTTAAAATCACTTTGAGTGAAAAGTTGCACAACTTAGGCCACTCTCCCCTATGTCAAATGTGAGAGCCGTGTTTCCAAATAAAACTAAAGATTCTAAATAAAATAACGTTTTCTTTCTCTTTCAAATTGTGACTGAATTGTGTTGATAACAGATTGTTGTCATGAATTGCTTTCCAGTTGGAAATATTTCCGTATATTTAATATTGTTATTATAGAGAATTTACACGGGTCACAAAGAGCATTGTTGATTGATGGATTGTATTTAGGTAATCCTTATTCAGCACTAGTTTGCATTTATGAAGTCTAACAAGTGATAAATGGTTCCCACTTTATAATAAGGGTGACAAATATGATTAATAAATGGTAAATTATGCTAAGGTAATGCTTATTCAGCACTATTATGCCTTTATAAAATGTTAATTCATGATAAGTGGCTCCCACTTTACAATAAGGGTCACAAAGATCATTAATAAATGGTTAATTACACTTAAGTAATGCCTATTATGGTTAATTATGCTTCAGTAATGCCTATTCAGCACTGGTATGCATTTATTAAGTGTTACTTAATGGATAAATTGTTTCAACTTTACAATAAGGGTCACAAAGAGCATAAATAAATGGTTAATTATGCTTAAGTAATGTTACAAAAGTGACATTTGTTAACAGTTAATTAATGCCTATTATTATATTAATCAACTGTTGGTTCATGCTTAATTAATGTATTAACTAAGGTTAATATAGGATATTTATAAATATAATGTAGTAATTAATACCTTAGTTAACATTAACAATTAGTAAATGCTTACTCGACACATTAGTTAACAGTTAACTAATGGTTAGTTAACCCTTATTAAGCATTATCTAACCATTAATTAATGTATCCTTATTGTAAAGTGTTACCAATAAAGGTATTGTGTTGCTTACTGCCACTGTTTGCTACCTGTAGTAAAGGATTACTTGAAACTTACATTTTCAGTCAGGATGTTGGCCAAAATTTCTGACCGATCTACATGCATAGAAATAAGTTTTTCATTTCACCCCTTTACTTCTTTACATTTTAAAAAAAACAAAACCATCTTTAAAAATAAAGTAGTGTATTCATAGCCAGTGAAATGGAAATATAAAGTGTAAATAATTCAAACAGAAGCAAAGCCATAACTTTTATGTAACTATCAAGTTGTTGCTGGTGGGCCCTGAAGGAGACCACCTGTCCCACCCAGTGAACACTTCCTCCTCTGATATATGATACAACAGATAGTGTGAAGGTCCTAGTGGGTCAACAGACACCTCATCAAACATAGGCTCCCTCAGGTCACTCAGATATCTGTTAAACATGGCACATTCAATGTTACATCATGTAGCGGACATGTACACATCATACATAAGTAGTTATGGCAAAGCTACAAACTGATGAAAATATATGTTTTCTTCCATTATACAATAAGATAGGCTACTAATAAATTCAGTATAGCCCTTGCTCAAGAAGTGAGTTCTGAGTGATGTGTGCTGTTTGTAATATAATGGAAATCAAACAAACAGCAGCAGAGGCAACTTACAGTATTCCTGTGAATCCTAGATGTGTACATTACACTGGAGATGTAATAGGCCTACTGCTGCTTGTACCACGACTGCTTACATAACTACACACTGTCCGCGGACTTATTGCGGTGTTTACTTCATTATTCACTCTGTTAACCACAGCTGTACAGTCAGACAGCTAGCAGGTAGCAGCCTGCAGCTATTCAAAACAAACACTCTTCAGTTCCCAACACACCATACAGTTTCACCGTCTGTTTTTTACACAGGGACTTTCACGGCAGGTCTAACATGAGCTCATCAAGAGCCAAAGAACAGTCACGGCCAAAAGACTCACAGCTCTAATGGTGAGCATAAAGTTAACGGTTAAGCTAGCGGACGCTAATGCTAGCAGGGCCTGCCCGTAAATCCGACGCCTCATTGTTCCAACGTCTCAATCGTCCGAGATATTTCCCATTAGAATTACAGTGTGTGTGTGTGTGTGTGTGTGCGCGTGCGTGTTGACCTCCGCTCTCTGTCCATGGTGCTGGAACACCTTGTCAAAATGAGCGTTACTTTCACGTTTCTCTACAGTATGCATTGTGAATGTGAGATGAAGGCCTATAGGTTGTATTTTTTTTTTTTTTTTTTAATCAAGATCTTTTTTTTTTGGTTTTTCAGTATTACAAAGTGCAAGGTTGTTCATTTGTTACAGACAGGTTGTATGAAAACAATAAATAAAAAGCAACTTATGCCACTTCTATCAAAACAAACAATAAAAGAAATATCAAAATACCCAAAAAGAATCCCTCCCAAGTCACTGCCAGTGAGCATATGTCAGTATCATGTCACAATAGTTAACATCGTTAAGGGAATGGAAAGACTGTATTCCCATATAACTTTACCCAGCATTCACAGAGCCTGGAATGAGTTTAAAAAAGGTCCCCATGCTTTCTGAAATCTTGCACTGGATTGTTGAAGCGAGTATAATTTTTTCGAATTTAAGACAGGACATAACATCTCTCAGCCATTGTGTATGAGTGGGTTCCCTCCACTTCAGCAGAATTGTTCGCCGCGCCACAAGAGAGGCAAAAGATATAGTGCATCGTTTATCTGCAGTTAATCTAACCATCTCGTCAGTGACCCCAAAAAGAGCAATTGGAGGCTTTGGTTCCAACTTGATGTTTAACACCAGAGATAATGTTTGGAAGACCTCTATCCAGAACGTGTTAAGGCTGGGGCACAACCAATACTTATGAAGAAGAGAGGCTTCATACATGTTACATCTTACACACAGTGGGCTAACATCAGGGTAGATTGTGGATTTGAGCTTTTGAGATGAGCCCTATGAACCACTTTGAATTGGATCAGGCAGTGTTGAGCACATAGAGAGGTGGAATTAACATGTTTGTTTAAAAATGGAGTTCCATGTATCTTCTGCTAAAGAGAAGCCCAGGTCCCCTTCCCATGCTGCTTTGATCTTGTCCATAGAGGCATGTCTTAGATCCAAAATCCTGCCATAAAACGCAGAGACAAGTCTCTTTTGAGATGGGTTCAAAGAAAGAACAAAATCAACAATGGTTGTGTCTGTTGGTGTACAAGAGCTGGTCAATTTGGATAGCACATACTTTCTTATTTGCAGATATCTGAAAAGTCTGACCTTAGCAGGCTGAATTTGTTGCTTAGTTGTGGGGCTGGGCAATAATTCGATACGATTAGTAATCGCGATTAAACTCCCGTCGATTAAGTCAATATGCGTTTGACATAAATCCTCGATATGAAAATGAAAAAAAAAAATTATATGGATTTACCTAACAGCCAATCACAAAGCAGAAATAAACTCAACAGCCAGTCAGATTGCAGGTTTTGCATTTCCTGTCTAATTACACGCCCATTTCCTGGTGCGACGTGCATGTTTGAGCTTCAGCGGTAAGGAAAGAGGAGGAGAGCCTTGTGTGATCACCTCGGCAAGAGTGAAGAGATTGTTGTGTTTAGCGAAAAATGTCGGCGCAGCACTGTGTTATGTAGTGCTTTTCCTCTTCATTAAATTAATCAGTGGGCTACAATCAGGGGCGCCGTAATGGGGTGAAAAGTTAGGACGATTCTAAGGGCCCGTGACTGGCAGAGGCCCAAAAATATTAGAACTTAAGGATTTAAAAAAAAAATCAATACTTAATCTTTAATCAATACTCTCCATTAATAAAACATTGTATCTAACGTGAAACAAATACAATTAATGGTTCATTTAAAAGTTTTCTGACAAAAAGTAACAATTTCAAAACTCTGTACACACCCCTGTATTTAGAAGTAATGGTTTGGTCCGCTTTTCAAACAGCTCCGCATCTAGTGTTGCCACCCGTCCCGTTTTTCCCAGAATTGTTCTCTTTTTTCACCAGCACAATGTGTCTAGGTTTTTGGGGGGGAAATGCCAAAATCTCATTTGATTTCCTTCGTTCAGTAGTTAAGGCCGTTTCACACGGGCCGAGGCGTTTGTTGCGCCAACTAATTCTCAATGGAGAGGCGAGCAGGGCCGGCCGGGCAGAGACAAGCGGCACGACAAGCGGGCAGGGGCGGTCTCAACGATCTCGGGGCCCGTTTCAAGTTCAAGACCCAGTGTGGGGGGCCCCCACTTTTTTTTTTTTCTTTAAATAAATAATGCTTGCTCCCCGCGAAAAACAAATATTGTGGAAACCTTTTGGTTCATAGACGGATTACGAGATAATGGACCCAGAGGGTGGATAGCTACTTTTTTATGAACAGTAAAGAATTCACACATAGAAAGCTTATTACTGCATGTGTGAGGGGGCCTTCAAGGCCCCTCACGAAGCCCCTAAGACAGAGCTAATACGTAATGCTTTTGTTTTGCACTTGTTTTTCTATTTTTCACCTACTAGTTGAGGGGCCATGATGATTTATTTCCTTATTTTAGGCGATTCCTTTTTTTAGACCCGGTTATTGACATGAATGACTGAGCTCTTTGACAATGCGACATTTAAAGTTATTATCAGTATTTCTGGCATAGGGCCCCCCTGAGCCCCTGGGACTGGTTGCATGCAATTTTCTTCTCAAAGTGCACCAGATTGATGAATTTTACTTTAAAAGGTTGCATGTTTTCCTTCCGGGGGAATGCTCCCCCGGATCCCTCTACAAGGTCCAGGGTTCTTACGTCAGTCTCCTTATATATCCTACTGTAAAAAGCACTGTAGGTGTTTATGGTTATTATAGGTCATTACACTGAACTGGTAGCCTAATAATGGCCGAGGCCTCCGCCCCAAACATCAAGTGTCCCTTTTTTTCCTAAATCCAAGGTGGCAACCCTATCCGCATCCCGTGCCACTATCGAGAGTGATTAACGGGGGATGATTGAATCATGTCTCAACGACAAAAGTCAGTATATCAAAAGCAAAAAGAGAGGAAAGAAAGATAGATTAATTAAAGGGCGACAGTATGTCTTTTTGATATTCATGTAGATGACGCAATTTGTTAATTTAAAGAGTTATATTACATACATTGACACCACAATTGTTGAGATTTTTTTCATGTGAGAATTGAAAAAATAAAATGTGATTTTCACCATAAGAGATGGCCTGTAGCAGATTTGTTTTCCAGAATATTAGCCTTGCATCGTATAGAGAATTGTCTGCAGAATGTTGAACATTTGCACAGTGTTGTATTTTAACAGCTCAGTGTCAGTGTATTGTAGGCCTTTAGTATTGGACTTCAACATAGGTGCACGCCTGTATGAATAGAGTTATAGGTAGTTTAGGTATCTTGTCTGTATGAATAGAGTTATAGGTAGTTTAGATATCTTAAGCTTCAATGGGTCTGTTGGGTTCTGGACGTTCCGTTACAGAACATTGCATTTGCTTGGCGTGGCCTGGTTAGGGGCCCAGAGTAATATCTTTTCATGGGGCCCAAAATCTCTGGCGGCGCCCCTGGCTACAATCAACACTGTGTCTCGCTGCTACTATGACACCATAGTCAGGTAGCTGCCGCAGCCAGTGCTGTTCGCTCACTGTCTCTGTCGACTCGCCCCGAGCCGTCTCTGTGCATTTACCGGAGTTGTACGCTCACAGCACGGGGGGAATATAGGCTATTGAAGCGGCCACACGAAAGTGTGAAAATGCACGACAAGTTTTAACCGCCGTCCGACCACTGCTATCAGCAGCGCGAGCGGTGGTTGCACTAAAGGCTGCACTGTGTGTGTCCCACTGCTACGATGACACCACGTAGCTGCCGCGGCCAGCGCTGTTCACTCACTGGCTCGCAACACGGGAGGGAATAAATATAGGAGCGGCCACACCGAAAGTGTGAAAAGTTTTAACCGCCGTCCGACCGCTGCAGCTGCTCGTATCGTATTTTGCGGTAGTTGAACCTTATGAAAAACTATCAAAAAGAAGCAAAGCTACAGTAGCCTATAACATACAGGTAGCTGTTCAGTTCAGCCTCATTAGCCTGCTGGTCTGTAAGACCATGTAGCTACAGCATGAGCATCTCCCCTACCTACAGCTGTTGTAATGCTTGCTCTGACATTCATCAAGCATCTGAGCCACAGCTCTATAAACATTTAAGATTGTTGCCTCCCTGCCTGAGGAGTTAGATGTGATAGTAGTCACTCACAGATCTTTAGTTTTAAACACATTATGTTATGTAGCATAATATCTGGTTTTATAATGTTTACATTTTGCACTTTCTACTCACATTTCTACTTTTTAAAATTAGCTGACATGTAAAACCAGTATTCTCATATTCATATTTTATATCTTAAAGTTCAGTACTTGTGTCAGGGCCTTTGTTGATCCAATTGTTTACTTTTTATGTATGGTTGGGCCTCTACAAGATGTTTACATCTTACAAGATGTTTGCTGTAGCCCTGCCAAAGGAGTTTAACGTGAAAGAAGTCAGAGCTTTTATTTTTATTTACAATATTTTCAATAGTTTACAAGGCAAGCTATCTTATATTGTTTAGTTAGGTGCAGTTAAAACATGTTTGTGAAGTTAAATGTGTATATTTAATGTGATTCAATGTTCTCTTATCACAATATGCTAATAAACAACATTGTATAGTTTAACTAATGAACACTCTGGTTTCTTCAGGCTTCAGCAGTATCACACTATATATCGTGATTAATATCGATATCGATCAATATCGAAAGAATAATCGTGATAATATTTTTTGCCATATCGCCCAGCCCTACTTAGTTGTTCAAATGATGGTAAAGTGTTACCCATAAAAAGGTCCTTGAAGCGCTAAATACCGTTCTTATGCCATTCTTTGAAGACAGGATCTTGGGTTGATGGTTTGAAAAGGTGCTTTGATGCAATAGGGCTCAGTATGCAACCCAAAATATTTCCTGATATGTGCCGGGCCGCGGCTACATAGTTAACGCCTACAACTCACAGGATAAGCTGGGGCCCTGTTTCTCAAAGTGTATCTCAAGTAACAGGAAACTCTTAAATCCTGTAAATGTATCAAATCTGATAAGCATTCCTCTTCAGCCACAGTGTGCTGAAATATATCGGGCTGACAATGCTTCGAACACACTAAATTTAGCTTTATTAAACATCAGATCCTTGGCAGGTAAAACATTTTTAATTAATGATCTTATTACTAGGCACAATCTTAATTTTATGTTTTTAACTGAAACTTGGTTAGACCAAGATAACAGCTCAGCTGTTCTCATAGAGTCCGCCCCCGCAAATTACAATTTTGTGAGTGAATCCAGAGTGCATAAAAAAGGAGGGGGGGGGGGTTGCTATTCTGTTTAAAGAATCTCTACAATGCAAAAAGATGTCTTATGGAAATTTTTATTCATTTGAGTATGTGGCTCTTCAGTTAAATTCAGCCTCTAGAGCTATTTTCATCAATATCTACCGGCCACCACAATACAATGCAAGCTTTTTTGATGAACTTACTGAACTGCTGTCTGTAATATGTACTGAGTTTGACTGTGTATTAATCGTCGGAGATTTCAATATTCATACTGACAAACCAGACGACAGATGTGCGAAAGAACTGTGCTGTGTCCTCGACAACTTTGGACTAAATCAGCGGAATCAGAGGAATGAGCATTTCAGACATAACAGTGGCAGATATGGGTCCCCTCACGGACCATTCCTGTTTATTTTTTGAGAGTAAAATGTCTGTGCACACAATTGATCAATCAAAAATAATCAAAAAGTGGTATATTACAGAAAATACCAGTGAAACATTCATTCAAGCATTTTCTTCGATACCACCCCTCCCCTGTAACTCAGTTAAAGAGCTCTTAGACAACTTTAACGGCAAACTTACAAGTGTTATAGATGCTATTGCGCCCACTAAGATGAAGGTTGTCTCTGGTAAGAAAAGATCTCCTTGGAGAAATGCCCCGCAGGTCAGAATAGAAAGAAGAGAGTGCCGTAAAGCAGAACGCAGGTGGCGAAAAACAAATCTCCAGGTTCATTATGACATCTTCAAAGAGAAACTGTGCACGTTTAACTCAGAACTGAGAAATGCAAGGCATTCTTTCTTTTCTGACATCATCACCAAAAACAACAACAATGCACGTGCCCTGTTTGCTACTGTCGACAGATTAACAAACCCTCCTGTGCCAGTAGCGTCTGAGCATCTTTCCACGAGGGCCTGCAATGAATTTGCCTCCTTCTTTACTGAGAAAATTCACAAAATTAGACAAGCTGTCACTGCATCAATACCAAGTTCAACATATGTGTTCCCTCTTAAAATCAATTCAAATGCAATGACAGAATTTTATCTTATAAACCACAAAAACCTGGAGGACATTATACAACACCTGAACTCCTCATTCTGTTGCCTTGACATTCTGCCCACAGGCTTCTTTAAAACAGTTTTTAGCTGTATGGCCTCAGATGTTCTACAAATTGTCAACATGTCCCTTCAGACAGGTGTATTCCCACAGGCCCTGAAAACAGCCACTCATCAAGCCACTCCAAAAAAGAACAATCTTGATACATCACTCATGAAAAATTATAGGCCCATATCTAACCTACCATTTTTAAGTAAAATCATTGAAAAAGCTGTTTATCAACAGCTAAATAACTACTTAGCAATGAATAACTGCTTTGATGTCTTCCAGTCAGGATTTCGACAACACCACAGCACTGAGACTGCTCTGGTTAAGGTCCTCAATGACATCCACTTAAACACAGACAGTGGCAAAAGTTCTGTCTTAGTTTTACTGGATCTCAGTGCCGCTTTTGACACAGTTGACCACAGCATATTACTAGATCGACTAGCAAACTGGGTTGGACTTTCTGGAACTGTACTAAGCTGGTTTGAATCCTACTTAAAGGATAGAGACTACTATGTGTCAATAGGCAATTTCACATCTGAGCGGACAAATATTGAATGCGGGGTCCCCCAAGGTTCCATTCTTGGCCCTCTTCTATTTAACATCTACATGCTCCCACTAGCTCAGATTATGAATAAGAACAAATTATGCTACCATAATTATGCAGACGACACGCAAATTTACATAACCATATCACCAGGAGACTACAGTCCGATACAGGCACTGAGTAAGTGCATTGAACAAATCAATGATTGGATGTGCCAAAATTTCCTTCAATTAAACAACGATAAAACTGAAGTAATTGTCTTTGGTGCCAAAGATGAACAATTAAAAGTCAGCGCACAGCTCACATCCATTATGTTAGAAACCATACCCCAAGCCAGAAATCTTGGTGTTGTTATAGACTCCGACTTGAATTTCAAGAAACACATAAAATCAATTAATAAATCAGCCTACTACCACCTAAAAAACATATCAAGAATTAAAGGGCTAATGTCTCAGCAAGATTTAGAAAAACTTGTCCATGCATTTATCTTTAGTAGACTTGACTACTGTAACAGTGTCCTTGCTGGCCTTCCAAAAAAATCTATCAGACAGCTTCAGCTAATTCAGAACGCTGCTGCCCGAGTCCTCACTAGGACCAAAAAAGTAGATCACATTACCCCAGTTCTGAGGTCTTTACACTGGCTTCCTGTCACTCAAAGAATTGATTTCAAAATACTGATGTTGGTTTATAAAGCACTAAATGGTTTAGGGCCAAAATACATTACTGATATGCTGATACGTTATGAACCGCCCATAGCCCTTAGGTCGTCTGGGACAGGTCTACTTACAGTCCCCAGAGTTAGGACTAAACAAGGAGAAGCAGCTTTTAGTTATTATGCACCAAATCTCTGGAACAAACTCCCAGAGAACTTGAGGTCTGCTGCAACTCTCAGTTCTTTTAAATCGAGTCTGAAGACTTTTTTGTTTCCATTTTAACCTGCAATTTTCATTTTATTTGCTTTTAAATGTTTTTAAATCGAGTTTTAATTTTTTTGTTATTTGCTTCTTTTATTCACTTTTAAATGTTTTATAATGTGTTTTATGTATTCTAATCTTGCCCCTGTAAAGCACTTTGAGTGACCTTGTGTCTGAATTGTGCTATATAAATAAACTTGCCTTGCCTTGCCTTGCCTTGCCTTAATTGAACCCATATCCTCAAAGAGTGTTTAACCACTGCACATTTATACTAGCCTGGAAATCCAGACCCTGATATCTTGAACGATAGAGGATCTGGCCACGATCATTAGTAATTTCCAACTCAAGGGGCGGCTCCTACTCATGCATTTCAAATGCCACTGCACGCAGTTGGATAGCACTACAACCAATCAGAGCGATGCACAAGGTGACGTAAGCCCCTTTCGTTTAGCGAACAGCTGTTAAACTGTTAAATTAAACGTTTGCCGTTCGTCGGTCGGCAAAATAGAACATTCCACTTACTTGCTAATGAAAGATTTGAGTGCCGTCTTCCAAATCGTTAAGGGTCGAGGCCAAAGCAGTCTCAAACTCACACAACATATCCGCAGCCATCTTTGATGTTTACTATCACGGCTTCGACGTCGCATGCACGTCACTGTCGTCATCCGGTTACGTCCGCCCCAGAGTACCATATAAAGGGCTCTGGTGCGCCCATATTAGATAGAACCAATTGAAACCACCAGCCAGATCTCTGGCTTTCTTGATAAAGCTTCAACGGAGCGTGTCCAGACCAACACGCGCAGCAAATTTAATTTGCCAGCGCCTAGTGGCAGGTCTGGGAATGCCAGGCTACATTTATACTACATAGGATCTCAGAATCCAATACACCTTCATATTCCCACCGGTGAAGTAGGCCTTTAATTGAGGGGAGTGGAAGTGGGGATCCAAGTAATGCAGGCACGGACATATTATTATCACACACACTCTACACAGCCAGTATTGCCTCTTACCCTCAGGCCGCAGATACAGAGCCCCTACAGTAAGAACAAACCGAGCCCTGTCAAGCTTTGTCCCGGCATCCATTAGACTTTTGAATGGCTAAAACCCTTTTGGAACTGTCTCCTCTATCTATTTTTTTTTTTTTTCCTGGACTATTTTTTTACTTTTTTAACATATTTATTACTCCTCCTCTATGGAGGTACTACTATTTATTCACTAGGCTAAGCAAAGATTGTTTTTATCTGCCATATGTCGAGTACGGGCTGATGCTGTGTGTGTGTGTGTGTGTGTGTGTGTGTGTGTTTGTATATTGTATGTACTGTTGTACCCTGATGCTCCTCCACATATGAAGTTCCTAACGGAAGAATAAAGTTCTTTGAATTGAATTGAATTATTATCTGTATGTAATTCCATGGCTACCCAGTCTGGACAATTTGGCTGATTGTGAAAGAAAGACAAAAATGCAAGGCAAGCGCAGGTTAGCAGCCCAATAGTAAAAACTAAAGTTTGGTAGAGCCAGGCTGCCAGCAGCTTTGGATTTTTGGATGTGGGTCTTATTGAGACGAGGCCGCTTACCTCTCCATATATGGGAGGAAAGAGTTGAGTCAAGTTGGTCAAAGAAGGTCATGGGGATAGAAACTGGTAAGGCCTGAAAGAGGTACAAAAACTTTGGTAGAATGGTCATTTTAATTGAGTTTATCCAGCCAACAAAAGACATTGAAAGGGGTGACCATTGCGTAAGCGTTTGTTTGATCTGATTAAACAGGTTGATAAAGTTCTCTTTGAAAAGATCCTTGTGCCTCTTCGTAAGTAAAATACCCAAGTATGAGAGCTTGTTTTTTTCTATTTTAAATGTCAGGTTGTTAAGAACCGGTGCTTGTACTTCATAGTTAATGGGAGACAATTCGCTTTTTCCAAGGTGTATCTTATAGCCTGAAAATTGACTGAAATGATTGAGAGAAAGTGTGAGAGGAGAGAAAGAGAGAGAGTGAGAGAGGAGAGAGAGAGTTAGAAACTCCAGGGATTGTATAGTCGAAATATTGGGCTAATGTGCCTCCTTTTTTAATAATCGGACAAACGGCACTTCTGACCAATGCGTTCCATTTCGTAACAATGAACTGTCGAAATAGTGGCATGTCGATCTAATTGGAAATATTTCGGACCATTGAGACGTCGGAAGAATAAAGCGCCGGAACTACGGCATTGCACCCGGTGTCGGACCATAAACTAGGTTGGTGTTGCAGCCCGGTATTGGGTGAAGCTCTCTCCTACTTGTTTAAGCCTGTTCAATTTTCAATCTAATCCAGCTTCTTTATTATTTATGTTAAAAAGCACAAAATGAATGGCTTTATTTTCTGTTATACCCAACAAATCTGACAGTTTTTTGGTTTTACAGTCATGAAGTTGTTTCTATTTGAAGCACTAAAAACAGTGCAATGTTGTGATGTATTATAAATGTAGTGTTATATCTGATTAAATTGTTAGAATTGTATTTGTTCGCATTGATGAAACACTCGTCCTGATGATTAAATGAGCATAAAGTGTAAAAAAACAAATTCATGAAAATTAAAACGGAAATTACTGTCAGGTTTCCAGGATGGACAGACGAGAACCCAATAGCATGACACAAAACAGTTTAGGTGCAGCAACAAAAGTTTTAATGTGAAGACAAACCAGGTAGTAGCGTGGCAAACAGTCCAATAGAGGCAGGCAAAAGGGAAAACCAAAATCCAAAGGAGTGAGTCGAAAACATGAACAGGCAGGCAGGTATACAGACAGGCAGGTATACAGACAGGCAGGTATACAGACAGGCAGGCAGGTATAAGGACACTGGATAGCTATGAAACACATAAGACAAACTAGACGATCTGGCAGAGAACTGAGGGAAATGACTGGGATATATACTGAGGCTGATTGACTAATGAGGAGCAGGTGAGTGTGGGGCAGACCAGGTGAATGTAATTAACTGGAAGTGCAGAGCAGGAGGGAGTGGCACAGAAAGTAAACCAGGAAAACAGACAAATGAAAACAAACTAAATACCGGCTGAAGTTGTGACAATTACGGAATTTGTGAAAAAATTAATAGGGCCCTATTTGGTCATACAAATGTATGAAGTCCTTGTATTCATTTTCCCATATACAGTATGCTGTGCTTTCCCTACCTTCTCTCTCCTTTGCATGCAAGCACGCACGCACACATGCATACACACACGCACGCACGCACGCACGCACGCATAAACACACACGTGTGTGTACGTGCCTGTGTGAGCAGCAGCAGGCTGCTAATGAAGGGCTATACCTGACACACACCCCAGACAGCATCAAGCAGCATGAAGACTGGGAGGTGGGGGAGAGCATCCATTGACAGGCAAAATCAGCAGTCACATGTTACACAGATAAACAGCACAGGATGCAAATGTGAGATCAGCTTAACTGACAAAACATGTTTTTATAATGCCACTAAAGAGAAATCCAGGGATAATGATATTTGTATTAGGTGCTGTGTAACCTATGATCTGCTGAGCTTTCAGTATCACATCACAGTGATCTACTTAGTTCAGACGTAAATCGATAGTTATGTATGTAACTACGGTTCTATGAGTTCCGGATGACCACCAGAGGTGGTGCTTACAGCACTGGATATTCCATCGCGCGCATGCGCAGGTCGAGATCTTTATACCAACAAAGTCACCTGTGACACCTGGGTGACCCCGGGAATGTCTATATATTCCGGAAGTCACCAGAGGTTCTGTTCCAACTGGATCTTCTCGCGGTATCTGAGAAGTCTGAGTGACAGAGAACTCTGGTGGTCATCCGGAACTCATAGAACCGTAGTTACATACATAACTATCGTTCTATTTCGTTCCTACTGACCGCCAGAGGCGGTGCTTACAGCACTGGATGACTTATACCAAAAAGGTCACGAAGAGTACTCATCACTTAAGGGCTTGCAGCCATCAACAAGACAGCTGTCATCCCACAGGATGAGGTGCAGCAACATTTACTCTGTAGAGCCGCGCAACGTACATGATGAAGACCATGTAGCCGTGGCGCAAATGTCCTGCCGTGAAATCCGCTTCAAGGCAGCCCATGATGTAGCCATACTCCTGGTAGAGTGGCACTCAACGGCCAAGGCATGGGGAGCCCCGTTGCTCTATATGCATTCAAGACCACATCCACAAGTCAGTGGGAGTGTCTCTGTTTGGACAGGGCAACCCCCTTCCTGCAGCTCCCATAGCAGACAAAGAGGTATTTGTCTTACGCAAGCTGGTTCTGACATTCTTTCTGCACCCCCTGGTGAGCCCAGGGGATTGAAAGCAGCCAACTCGAGCACCACTCCTGACCCTTCTGCATGCCAGAGCAAGCACGCCTGGCTCACTGACGAGGCATGGAGTTCACCGACCGATTGCAGTCGCAATGGCAAGGAGGAATGCCGTCTTCATAGACAGCCGCGTCAGGTCTGCCTGACTCAGCGGCCCAAATGGGGGTAGACCTAAGGCCCTCAGGACTACTTGCAAGTCCCATGATGGTGCCCTTGTGGTGGCTGAATGAAGCCTCTGGCCTCCCTTCAGAAACTGCCTGACTAGGTAGTGGGACCCTACCGTCTGGTTATCCACCCCTGCATGTGCGGCCGATATTGCAGCCACATAGACGCACAGGGTGGAAGCAGCTCTCCTGCTGCCCAATACAGACTGCAGAAAGTGTAGTATCACTATCACTGAGCAAGTCCATGGGACTTCGCCATGTGCCATGCATCACTGTGAAAACAACTTCCACCTGTTTGCATAGCGCCATGTAGTGGAGAGTGCCCCTGAAGTTAAAAAGGTATGGACCTCTGACTGGTCGCAATATGTCAACAGTGGGTCCTGGCTACCAGGAGCCCCACGCACAGCTGCAGGCGCCCCGAGTTCGGGTGCCACATGTGTCCGCCTACCTGAGACAGAAGGTCCTGTCTCCCTGGAAGGCACCAAGGCTCTCCTTGAGGAGTTTAGTAACGCTGGGATCCATGGCCTTCCTGACCAATGTGGAGCCACCAAACGTAGGCTGTAACTGCAATGCTGGACCCCATCCAGTGTTGCCAGTAACAAAAGAATTGGAGGAAATGCATAAAGCAGGCTGACTGGCCAAGCATTAGCCAGAGCATCCTGCCTTAGGGGACTGGTCCTCTTCATCTAGGAGAACCCAGGGGGACAGTGGGTCATCTCTTCGGAAGCAAAGAGATATGCCACTGCCCTGCCATACTTGTCCCAATCATGCCCACCACCTCCGGATGGAGTCTCCACTCCCCGGGTGTGGCCATTTTCTCTCGCTGTGTTCCGGACACCTGGAACTTGGACAGCTTAGATAATGATAATTAGATAATGCTGAGGTCAGCATACTTATCAGTCGAAGGAAGAGGCTGTACTCCAGCAGCCTCCATTGCATGAAGTGCAGTACTCGCATGGCCGCCGAGTCGAGCACCAGCTGAGCCGTAATGGTGGCAGGGATGCTGCCACACACTGTTTAATATACGCAGAGCCAGGGACGGCCCAAACGGAAGAACCCTGAACTGGTACACCTTGCCAGAACGGGGCGACCCCGCCCCACCTCCTGGTACCTGAACTTTTGAGTAGAACCTACCTACGGTTGAGTAGAACCTACCGAGCATCGAGTAGCACCCCCAAGGACTCTGGGGGAGGGCGGAGGCTGGACGCCGACTTCCTGGCGCCTGAAATGCAGCTGTAGCGCAGTGTTACGGCGCTGTACAGAATGCGCTGAGAAGCACTGGCCCCTTGATTGTCCACCTGAACGTGGTTGAAGCTATTGACACGGGGTACCACAGAGATTCCCAGCCTGGAATCAGGCAGAGGTGCACGTCGCAGCGTGCAACTACTGTCTAGCCTGGTCAACCTGAACACTTCGCACCGGGCCTGAAGAGCAGCTGGCTGAACGTCTGGCCTGGGATCACTGGAAGAGAACGGAGGGTCTGTCGACACACCTCCGACTGGGACGACTGCGCCAGCCAACCCTGGCGGCGTGCCACGTCACAGTTGACATCAACCTGCCTAGCTCCCTAAGTCATAATGCAAAGTCTGCAGTGAAGCATCACTGAGGGTCCATGCTGAGTGACCAGCACCTGACCCCTGTATGGTTTGCGACCGAGCCAGGACTGTGTGAGGAAGCAAATTCCCAGATGGCCCACACAGGCAGCAATGTCGTAACTCCTAGTAAGGAGGTCGCCTGAAATCCGGCACTGGGGCCGAGGGCAGCGCACATCGGCTCTCAGAGCCTCGTCTGGGGAGACAACCAGGGATGCTATTGCAGGCTCAATCGGAGCTAACCAGTCCAATCCCTAACTATCAGCATTGTGCATGGCTGCCAGAGCTCTGCTGTCACTAGTGTGATGGGAGAGAGCCCTTAAATCTGGCCAGCATCTACGGAGCTCTGCGGAATAAGGCTCAGAGGGAGGCACACAGAAACGGAGGATTGAGGGCCTGCCGAAAAGAAGGCATTCGTGGGTGCAGATGAAACCAGAGCTTCATCTAACTCCATACTTGGCGAGTCACGGACGGACACTGACCCTCTAGCCGAGCTGCCCACCTCTAAGAGGTGTGGACAGCATGTCATCCCCTGTAGTAGGAAGGATGCCCAGCCGCAAGGTTACTCACTGCCACTGGTACCATGAGCTGGTTGGAGGCTAGTAGAAGAGCCTCTACCTAGCAACCTAAGTGCCTGAGACATGAAACTACAGTTCATGCATGGGTTATCTGACAGCGCTTCCCTCAGGTGCTCAACCCTGAGACCTGCAGGCCATTCCCCACTGTATGGAGGTCATGAAGGCGTAAGCTGCCCACTGTCGAGCCAACTAAATATGCATCTGACTAAGGTATGCAACCGGGCTTCAGGCGAGAGCAACCGAGCCACGGCGCAACACCGCCAGAATAATACAGCGGCGGTGCAAAACTATAGCGCCCACTGGCGAGCAAATTACAGTAGCCTGCACAGACACGACAACCGTGTGACAGCTAAAATAACACAGTGAAGGAGACTCTTGGAAACCCAAGACGCTCCCTGGCGAGCAACCAATGCATGCAACCGGGCTTTAGGCGAGAGCAACCGAGCCTCGGTGCGACACCCATGGACATATAAGAAGGGCGACACCGCTAGAATAATACAGTGGCGGCGTAAAACTACGCCCACTGGTGAGCAAGTTACAGTAAAACATGCTAGAATTTAGCCAAAAGTCGAGCCAGCTAAAATATGCATCCGACTAAGGCATGCAACTCAGGCGAGAGCAACCGAGCCACGGTGCGACACCGCTAGAATAGTACATTGGCAGTGTAACCATGCCGCCCACTGGCGAGCAAGTTACAGTAGGCTAGGCAATCGAGCTCTAGGCGAGAGCACACCCAAGCAACAATGCGACCTGTCGAGCCAATTAAAATATGTAATCCGAATAAGGTATGCAACCGGGCTTCAAGCGAGAGCAACCGAACCACGGTGCGACACCGCTAGAATAATACAGTGGCGGTGTAAAACTATGCCGCCCACTGGCGAGCAAGTTACAGTAGGCTAGGCAATCGAGCTTTACGAGAGCGCACCCACGACCCCCTAAATAACACAGTTCAATTGAATTCAGTTTACTTAATAAGGGGACAGTGGAAATCAATAAACCACATGATCATACATGGGTTAAAAAATGCTAGAATTAGCCAAAATGCTATTCTCTATCTGTAGTCCCCTGGCAGTGTCAGCGGCTCTTGGTAACCCCAGCCGCCCACTGGAGAGCAAATCAACGAAGGCTATAGGCAATTGAGCCTTAGGCGAGAGCACACCCAAGCAATAATGCGCCTTAATAACACAGTGACGGCAACGACGTTCACTGGCGAGCAAATTAAGTAGCCTATGCAGTCAGGCTAAGGCGTGAGCTACCGTGCAACGGTGCGACACGGCTATAAAAATACAGCGGTGTGAACTAAGCTGCCAACTGGCGACACACTACAGCAGCCTACACACGCGCAACAGTGTGACACGGCTAAAATAACACGGTGAAGGCGATTTAGGAAACTAATTCGCCCACCGGCGCAGCATACAGTGTAGGCTATACACATAGGCCCTCATTTATCAATCTTGCGTAGACCAGAAAAATGGGTGTACGTACATTTCCACGCAAATCTCGGCATTTATCAATATGGACGTGAGCGTAGGGTACGCTCAAATCCCACGCCAGCTCTCAGCTCGTGTACGCAAATTTGAAAACAGCTTGGACTCGCAGTGCAGGCTGTGCCGGGTAGCCGATGACTTTGTTGGACAATTATTAGAAGGTAATACAAATGCAGTGCAAATAAGACCGAAATAAAGATATTAATCACTTAAAAATGAGCAGCTTATGGTGTGCAACTGAGTAGGAGAGCTGATTCAATAGTGCGCACACCGGCCACTTAGGAGGGCTGCATGGGACTGCGTAAGGGCAGTTGTCTCCGTCTTGGAGCAGCTGGGGGGACACTGAGGCACGGGGGCTGCATTCATTCAAAATGTTAGCCTAAGTATTAAATATGTAGTAGACATACACTGCTCTTTATGATACAAAAAAATACACGGCACAACATTCAGCTTAACATTTTATTTATTTGACGCACTTTTTAGATGTTAGTTCCTCTTTTAATGTGTCATTGATGCTAAAGCGAGCAATTTATTTCCACCGTTAACCGGCACGTTGTTCCTATCTGCTGGTGGAGCAGGACGGTGGGCGCTCTCACAGCTGATCGCTGCCGGGTCGGCTTGTGCAGCTGACGGCCGGGCTGACCACTCGTGCCAAGCGCATGCTGTCATACAAACGCAAAATGTGTTATTTTTAGTTTTTAAAACCCTTTTGAATAGTGCTATCTAAAAGGGCCAATACATTCTAATCATTCAAATCTCTGCAGACGTGTATTTATTTTATGGGGACCATTATCGGACAGTTGGTGCGTCTTTTTCTCCTCCACCACTTATATTATGCCCGCAGCCCCGCACCCCCAGTTGGTTGCATTTCAGAACAGCAACACGCTTTTTTTAGTGGCGATTTTGAGTCAACACCAACGCTGTTGACCGCAGCAGTTATTTCCTTCCTAACTGCTGCCTTCTGTCGTTCTTTGATGCTGCTTGTAGGCTAATGCTCCGAAATGAAACTCTTTTTTTCTACTTTCGCTGTTATTCTGTCAATTTCTACTTCAGGGAAGTGCCGTATTGCGCATATCCATGTCGTAAAACCTCTGGGCGAGGCCTCTAAACTGAGAAAATATAGGGGCGTGATACGCTCGTTTTCATCCGCCGAATTTATCAATAATGGCCATGGCGTACGCTGAGATTGGCGAGATACGCCTGTTTGATAAATACCACGCAACACCTGGCGTAGGGAGGTATTTGCGCCAGAATCTGCACCAGTTTCCACGCAAAATTGATAAATGAGGGCCATAGTGTGTGGCACGGCTCATCCACTGGCAAGCAATAAAGTAAGCTATGCAACGCAAGGCTTAGGTGAGAGCCCACGACTGGTAAGACACAGCTCAATACAACAGTGAAAGCGACTTCTGACCCGAAGGCCGCCCACTTGACGAGCAAAATAGTAGCCTATGCAACCGCTCTAGGCGAACTCAGCACCTGAGCCACAGTGCGACAATGCTACAGAATACTGTGGCGGCGGCTTGGACCCCAAACCACTCGCTGTTGATTAAATCAAAGTAAGCAACCGCTCTAGGCGAACTTAGCACCCGATCAACAGTGCAACAATGCTAGAAAGACAATACATTCGAGCATACAATTAGCAACCGGGCTTAGTGAAAAGCACACAAGCAACGGTGCGAACAAAAGAATAACACGGCGACTGTGAACCCAGCCGCCGCCTGATCTAATCAAAGCAAGATGGAAAGGTGATATTAGCTTCCGCGGTAGCCGGGCTACGCGTAGCCTTCACACTTTACTCACCCCTTACCGGCCGCAGCCAAGTCGAACGAATTGCAAGTCGCAGCCCTTGGTGGTCGAAGACAAATCGAAGCACCAACCCTTAGGTACGAGCTACTTGCGACAAGCTAATGGTATATTATCACACAACAATGTGTGCGACCTGCTAGTCCGCGAGAAGATAGAAGGAAGAGAACCTTTGGTGACTTCCGGGATATATAGACATTCCCGGGGTCACCCAGGTGTCACAGGTGACTTTGTTGGTATAAAGATCTCGACCTGCGCATGCGCGCGATGGAACATCCAGTGCTGTAAGCACCGCCTCTGGCGGTCAGTAGGAACGAAATAGAACTGTCTAGTTTACAGTGTCTTAGTCTGGGTTTAATTCCCAACATATTTATAACTGACAAAGTATTATTGAGTGTTGGAACTGTGTGACGGGCGGGGTTGGGGGATTCCAAGACAATTATGAGCCAGGAGCAGTGCTGATGATTCCACAAAGAACGTTAAACACCACGTCTGTTGGCTCATTGACACCCTATCACTGCTAATGGCTGTCTTGCAAAGTGCTGCTCTGTGGGAGCACAGATGTTCGCCTTGCTGTTGCCAACGTCGCCATCTTTTTGCTCTGACAACATCTGCACTTCTGTGTTGTCGGCTGCCACACACAGTGAGAACGCCACAACCTGCTCTTGAACCCCTGACAGCTAGGAGCAGGTGGGCACAGATGGCCGGGCGAGAGGGGGGTGTCAGGGGACTGGCAGGTAGAGACTGGGCTCCCATCTGGCCTCTGTGTTGGCACTCTGCCCCAGGGCCTCTTCAACGTTTACTCGAACTCCGGACTTGGAAGTCACCTTGCGCAAAACGCTGTACTCTCTGGGCAGTTTACTGGAGTTAAAGTGAATGTGTGTGTGTGTGTGTGTGTGTGTGTGTGTGTGTGTGTTTGTTTGTTTGTTTGTTTGTGTGCACTCGATTTTTCAAAAGTGGTGGTAGTGTGGCGCAATAAGCCTGTTGAAGATCATTAAACAGTATTTATTTAATTCAATTTATGTTAAGAGGGTGTTTTATACGTTTCTATATGTTTCATATGGGTTTATGGAAAGAGAGTCATTATTTTTGGTTTAAATACAGTGTACAGTGTTAATATTTTCAAGTGTAAGAAATCAAGCAAGTAGACTAATAATAACATTAATGAATTATATCACATCACAGAAGGCCTATTGGCCTATAATAATAAAAAAACACCACTAAACTATGTTTACAGTTTAAAAATGTTTTGAATGAAATACAAACCTCAGTGAATCATTTGCTCTTGTTTCTCTGTCCTGAGATTCACACAGACTGAGCAGTCTTGTTTAAATGTCACAAATTGAGCTAATAAACTGAACTTAAATTTTTTTTGCTGCAGAAGTTATCTCAGCTAATTTTTGTTATCTAATTTGATAATAAGGTGATTGTATGCAGAATGCTCATGCCAGAAACTTATACAGTGATTTTGTACAGATAAATAAAGAAATATCAGCAGGTTCTCAATAGTATTTCAATTTAGGGGGGGGGGGCGCGAAAACATTTCTGTCCCCTAGGGGGGCATGACAGAAAATAATTGAGAACCACTGCACTAAGAGCTTCAGAGGTGGTGTTATACTTTTTCTATGTACTTTGTTATTATTTTGATTACGTCAGATAATGAGAATCCCTGTATATGAGATTGCAAACAAAGAATTATGTTTAGCAATTGTCAACATAAAGTCCCTTTTCTTGCATTTTGCAGTAACCCCACATTAAATGTGTAGCATCCGACTGAGCCTGTGTGACTTCATTCAGCACCCCGCTACATATCTTGGCGAGTCAGCCCGGAGGGTGATCCAGCCAGTGGTCCATCCGACAGAGACAAACCTGAATGAACAGGAAGAGGACGGAACAATGTAACAGTTAACAGGACGAAGTAAGCAGAACACTGCTGACGTTGGAGAAGTTGGAGCTCATCTCTGTGTGCGAACACCTAAAGTGTAGTGAGCCATAGGGAGGGTTTGACAGCAAAGCTCGGAGTCGTTTCTTCAGAACCTTCTGTCCTTTGTGGGTTCCCTAAAGCAGTCAAGCCCAAGTACATCAGAGATGACACAACAGGAGCCAAGTCAATTAGACACTCTGAAAGACAAGTATAAGACATTGCAGCAGGAACAGAATGACACTCGACAAAAGTTGGAGGGGGAAATTGGGCTGTTGGAAGAAAGGCTCAAAACAAAAACACTGTTAGCAGATGCCACGCCAACCACCCCAATACTAACCAAACCACCAGAGGTGACCCTGAGGCAGGAGTTTCGGATCCATGGACAGATTGGAGAGGCAGGTCAGAAAGACAAACTGTCCTATACGATACATTTTATTAACCAGATAAATGCTGGGCAGCTGTAAAAACATTCTGAAGCAGAGATTATTGAAGCAGTCACCCGTGCAGTAGTCCAGGCTTGCATCTGAGAGAAATGCTTGAAATAAAGAGAGGACTGACACTTCCCGCACTTAAGACCATCCTCAGAGGTCACTTTAAAGTGGACACCTCCTCAGGTCTGCAGCATCGGCAGCTGAATGTATTACAAGACCCGAAAGAATCCGCCCAGACCTTCCTGTTCAGGGCCATTGAACTGAAAGAAAAATTATTTTGGAAATCAAGTGAGGAAGATGAAGGTGAGCAATTTAGCCCAGAGCTAATTCAAAGAAAATTCCTTCGTTCAGGTAGGCTGTTGAGTGATGCAGTTGTGCAGTGAAGCTGCAAACGTAGAGGAAGAAAGACAGCAAAAACTGAAGAAAGTAACAATGAGCAAGGTGGAGGCGCATCTACATGACTTTCATCCACCCCATAGAGGAGAAACTGAGCATTGTAATCAGTTGACAATGTTGACAACAGAGAGATGGTTAAGAATTGCAAGAAAAGTCAAAGTAAAAATGCAGAGCCAGAGACAGGCACAAGTCAACTCATAGAGGGTCTCAAGTATTGAGGGCCCCTAACTTATTGTTATCCACCATACTTAGTGTTCTTATTTCTTCCGCCTCATTTTCTAGCGCTATCTCCTCCCACAGCGTTGCACGTAGAAACGCAAAAATATCACAGAACGTCCGTCCCCACCACACGGGGTGTGCTGTTATTCAGTTTTTTGATTTTCCACAAGGGGGCGCTGTTATTAAGCCCCGACTGAAAAAAGTTTGAGAGGTCATGCCCCGCACACCGTAAGTCAGATACACCTAAAATGTCTCACACAGGTGTACGTTAAAAAAGGTGTACAAAAAAGCCTCTGGGACCATATAAGTCAGATGGGAATGTTTTCCGCTAATTGGCATAAACGGGTTTTATCCACAATGTTCTCAAACTTTACTCTATCAACACCAAATTTCTTGCAAAGCTTTGGGGGACTACGATACACATGTCCGGAAAATATTAGTAGGATAGCTTGAAAAGCATGGCTGCCATTGACCAAAACGTTTACGCAGGGGCGGGGCTTATTAACAAGTTGGCCATAATTCATTGACCATAGGTCCTGTCATCATAAAACTGGTTGGATATGTGCAGAAGACATGTGGTAGCATGTCCCTCTAAACTTGTCGAGATTAACCCATAGGGGGCGCCACAAATGCGAAAACCATGATTAAAAAATGCAATGTTTGACAGGCCACGCCCCTTTCCCACTGACTCTGATTGACTTGAAATTTCTTTACACATGTACAGCTCACATATATACACTCACCGGTCACTTTATTAGGTAAACCTGTTTAATTATTTGTAAAAACAAATAGCTAATCTTCCAATCACATGGCCTCAACGCAATGCATTTAGACATGTAACAACATGCTGAAGTTAAAACCAAGCATCAGAATGGAAAATAAAGGGGATTCAAGCAACTTTTAATGTGGCATGGTTGATGGTGCAAAGCAGGATAAATCCATGTTTTCATGTTGTTTACGCCAAATTCTGACCCTACCACCTGACTTTCGCCACTGAAATCGAGACTCACCAGACCAGGCAAGACTTTCCAATCTTCTATTGTCCAATTTTGGTGAACCTGTGCAAATTCTAGCCTCAGTTTCCATTTTTTAGTGGCACCAGGTGGGGTCTTCTGCTGCTGTAGCCCATCTGCTTCAAGGTTGGTCGTGTTTTGCGTTCAGAGATGGTATTCTGCATACCCTGGTTGTAACGAGTGGTTATTTTAGTTACTGTTGCCTTTCTATCATCTCGAACCAGTATGCCCATCCTTCTCTGACATCAACAAGGAATTTTCGTCCACACAAATGCCGCTCACTGGATATTTTTTTCTTTTTCGAACCATTCTCTGTAAACCTTATAGATGGTTGTGTGTGAAAATCCCAGTAGATCAGCAGTTTCTGAAATACTCAGACCAGCCCTTCTGGCATCATCAACATTGCCATGTTCAAAGTCACTTAAACCACCTTTCTTCCCCATTCTGATGCTCGGTTTTAACTTCAATAAGTTGTCCTGTCCAGGTCTACAAGCCTAAATGCATTGAGTTGCTGCCATGTGATTGGCTGATTAGTTATATGTGTTAACATGAAAATGAAGTGCTGTACCTAATAAAGTGGCCGGTGAGTGTATATATATATATTAGGGGTGTAACGGTACACTAAAGTCACGGTTCGGTACGTTCCTCGGTTTTGAAGTCACGGTACGGTACAGTACGGTACGGTTAATGCTTAACGGAGAATGAACAGCTTTAGCTGTCAGTAACTAGCTGACAATATGTACCAGACAAATAAAATGCATAACAAATATAAAAATACTGCTGCAATTCTCCAATAAATAAAATACTTATTAAATACTAGTGTAGGTGCAGCATAAACTAAAATTGCAAAGAAAAAATATAGTGTTAATGCTCAGCAGGCTCTGTAAGCTGGTGTAAACAAAGGGTATGTCATCTTTAAGGGTCTTTTTGACTTTAAAAAAAGAAAATATTGCTGCAGCTCTCTTAAACTCTAAAGTGCTCTTATAAATATAAAAATTATCAATTAAAAGTGCTACTGCAGCATTAATTAAATGACAGCTTGTTTGTATTCAGTATAAAAAAGAAAATAATGTCTGGGTTTTGCCCAGCTCGTTTTTCTTCACAGTAATGGTGATAGTAGCCAAACACCTGGATGGTGCCTTTTCAAATGCGTATGCATGTTCGACGTGTTGCCTCCTAAATAAGCGATCGCGGTGAAACAATAACCTGTGTGCCGACATTGTTCCACACGTCTATCACTGTTTTCATAATTCACCTGGAATCCGAAGTTATCCCTCAAACGGGATTTGAATGACAGGGGGGTGCCTGCGAGCTCTGGTTTCCTGTTGTCTTTCGCCATGCAGTTTGCTCTCTGTTCGAAAGCACTGTATAACACCTACTCAGACTGTAAAAGAGGGGGGGAACGCTGCTGCTACTACAACTGCTAATATAGTGATGCAAACGGAACACTAGAGCGGAGAGGTGTGTATCTCTTGCTCTGACTGCAGCTGGGAGGGACTGCTGCGTATCACCATGGAGATAATAGAGGTTGCGTTCCGAATCGCATACTTTCTACTATATAGTATGTAGAAAAAAGATTTAGGATGTCCCGATTCTTGTGGCCAGATTTAGGATGGTTAGAAGTACCCGGATGTCCTACTTCATGCGGCCAAGATTGTTAGTGTTGAAAAGTGCATCCTATTTGGGCGATTCAGACCCACAATCCAGTGCGCATGTGAAGTGACGTAACATCGACGAAGCCTCCATATGAAAACAAACGGGTATGCGATTCGGAATGCAACCAGACTCTCAATCGCTGGCTGCTACTGCGCACGTGCGAGCCGAGCCGGAGGCTAAATGGTCCGGGGCGTTTAAGTTTTAAGTTCCACAAAACAAGCCTGTACATTTGCCATATAATAACGTTATGTACTCCACATACGGACCGCGGTCCACCTCTGTAACACATATATATATATATATATATATACAAATACGTATATATATATATATATATATATATACACACACACACACACACACACGTTCCCCCCGGACCATTTAGCCTCCGGCTCGGCTCGCACGTGCGCAGTAGCAGCCAGCGATTGAGATTCTTTGTGTGTGTGTGTGTGTGTGTGTGTGTGTGTGTGTGTGTGTGTGTGTGTGTGTGTGTGTGTGTGTGTGTGTGTGTGTGTGTGTGTGTGTGTGTGTATATATATATATATATACATATACACACACACACACACACACACACACACACACACACACACACACACACACACACACAAAGAATTGTTGGTGTTCAAAACAACTTTTTGATGAGTAATGAACCAAGCAGCATACATTCAAAAAGCCTCTCCAAACTGCATCATCAGACTGGGCAGACCTGCAGATCCCAGTGCTTGTATGTTTCTAACATGAAGTGTCCAAGAAAAGGAGATTGTTAAGATTAAAGCGGATTTCTCTCCAGTTGTGCTGAATTCATGGCCTGAGTTTGTGACGTCTGATGCCACCGTGTGGCATGGGGCTTGGCCCAGTGGGGGCTCCGGTTCTGACCTGCACTGGCTGTCCAGGCCATAGAGACAGAACAGAAGAAAAAGCTCTTAATGGACGGAGGATATGGTCAGGTCATCTCTTCTCCCTCTCTTCACCCCCTTCACAGCTCCCCCTTAATCCCAGCTTGAAGCTCCCTCCCTCCCTCCTCCTCCCCTCTTTCCAGCATATCACGAGGAAATGCAACATATGCCCAGTGTCTAAGACAGGTATTATGTTCTTAGAGGATGTCCCGGTAATTCTGTTTCTTTTGCCAGTCTGCTGAATATTACCACCCAAGAAGTGCTGAGGCTGAGAGGCAGCACAGGACAACAGGTAGCCATCTCTACTGGCTGGGCCCCGTGGTGTTCAGTCCATACCAAACAAGATCTTCAAGACCCAGAGGGGACATATGTCTGTGTGTAGTGTATGACACAGTGATGGGATTAACATTCAAGAAATAAACAGATAGATGCAATCCACAGATAGACCGAGCGCTTGTTAGATAATAATGATATTATTGTTATTATAATTATTGTTAATATAACCAATCTAGGGGGAAACTAAGTGGTATTGAGTGATATCTAAATGAAAACATACCAACAGCAGCGTTAAGTGTTGTATTTTCTGAGATGTTACTCATCCAGAATTTAAAAGCGGAGGAGTAAGACTTCATTTGTTATAAGAAAATGTGTCAATCATGGGGATTCTGGGAGAAAGTGGTTTGTCAGACCCTGAGGGGGCCACACTGACCTAAATACAAAATTGTCAACAGCAATCCTACACTGACCAACCAAAAGAGAACACTGGGGACATACACATTTAACTCTGCAAAGATGGTTTCATTTAAAATGCCTCAACTGGGAATCCATATCTCAAAAGGCTATATTTTAACGATTCAAAGTACAAATTCACCACAATGGAAAACAATGGGGGAAAAAATGCACACAAACTCAGGCTGATGCTTTGTGTATGCAAAATACATTTATTCTTCTTTAGTAAATAAGATGGACATTGTTGACGAACAAGGAGATCATGCTATTAGTTACCAGCTGGGTTATTTTTAAATCCCTTTGTTGTTCCTCTTGTTTTAGTTGTCTGACGGGTTCCGACAGATGTTTTTCCTTATTGTTATTGAGGTATGTTTCTAACATGAACTGTCCACGAAAAGGAGATTGTTAAGATTAAAGCGGATTTCTCTCCAGTTGTGCTGAATTCATGGCCTGAGTTTGTGACGTCTGATGCCACCGTGTGGGCAGGCTTGGTGCGGCACAATAAAACTCTACTATACCGTGGAAATTAAGCTGAATGTTTGTTGTCGTTAGGTGTGTTAGTTTATGAAGCACTAGTTTGCAGTATAATAATATCTTACTATTAACCATTGAAATATTTTTAGCAATTAATGTTGCCTCACATTTTTAAAAGACAGAAAAATAAAAGAAATCCATACAGTTTTTTTTTGCTTTACTTTAATCCTTCAGTAAAATAAGTACATATTTGAGCTTATACTTATTAAGATTAAAACGACTTCCACAACTGGCAATGTATATTACAGCTAAACTATTGTAAAAAGTTACAGTGAGTAGTAAATGCAAATATGTTAAATGTCAATGTCAACTGTTATTATCATATGACTGTGCTCGACCAATATGAACCCAGAACAAATAACAGCTTTGAAGAAGCATCAATTTCACTTTTCCAAAATAAATATTATATTTATGTCAACCTGCAAAGGTGAGTTAGCTGCATTCCATCAGTTCAAATTAGACTTGCAGATCATCAAAAATATATATATTAATCTATGGGAATTCTTCTTGACCAACTCTAGACAATATCCTGGACTTTTGTGAATAAAATTTTCTATATGACCTTTGCTCTGTGAATATTAGCTCTGCTCAGCACATGTGTTGTGAGATGGGCTTTACCCGTAGTTCAATACCGGTTGACCTACAAAAGCAGTGAGTGCTGATGTTCATCACAAGCGCAGGACCCTGGTGTGTCGTAAAGACTCATGCTGACTTGAGAGTCTATGAGGCTTGACGCGTGACATCGACCTCACCAAAGAACAGGGGAAGGGGGGGGGGATAAACACATAACTGCCCAGTAACGAGGACTCTCTTCTCATTGGCTGATGAACATTTTTGCTTTGATCATACTCTGCGCGAAAATTACACATTCACGCAAGCAGGATTACACACACCGTTTGTGAGACACACATTTTTCAATTAAACATACACACATTCACACACTGACAAAGTATTGCTGAGAACTAGGGCAGAACCACATCAGTAAGCCTCTTTTTTATTTAAATATCTTGAGAATTCAGTCCGCCCACCTCCCCCCAACCAAGATTAACACTGAGCTCCTCCTTTTGCTGTTATGCATCATGCACCAAGGGTGCATACTTTATGTAAACACTTTCTCCTATTCAACAATTGGCTGCTGTTCAGTACATAGTTAATGTTTTTAACGAATTGACATGTATTTAGGCTAACATTTCAAACATGGACATTTTCCAGTCAATTATATATACCTTTGCACTAAAGATAAGACATTTTAAGGAATGTTTGATCATGGTTGGAGTGTAGCTTACTGAGTCTTTAGAAGTGAGACATGACTCATACTCATATGTTGCTATCAAACCACAACTAGTTTGGGGGAAAATCAGTGACCAGTATTAAATGTACACAAGTGAAAGACACAGAACAATGACTTTTCATGGACATAGACAAAATCTAAATTAAATTAAATCTAATTAACATTATTTACAAATAGATTGTCTTTTCCAGTTTCAGTTCCTATAGGTACTGTATATTATTTGCAGAAGAAGAAATGCAGTCCTTTCATGCTTTAGTTTAATTTGCACATCTTTGGTTCCATAAATAGACACCTTCATATTGGTTATGGATTATCGTCAACAAGTCTTTAACTATAATCAAATAATCAAAGGCAACAGTTAGAAACAGAAACATGCTACAAGCAACACAAGTAGACTTGTAGCAGTAATCTTGTTTTTTATTATGTATTTTATGACTCTGGGTAAAGTTACGGCGCAAGAGAAGAATTGCACAAATTAAACCTTAAAAAGAGAGGTATGTTGTAGATATCCAATGGCTCATATGATGCGCATAATGGCACCTTACTATAGGCAGAGACTGTCACTCTCCGATCAACAGGAATTTTCTGTTTTGCCCTGACTCGAGGTTCCTGGAACACTGATGCAACACTACCTCCTAAACTGGGCTGAATTGGGTACTCAGAACAAACAGAACCGGTTCTTACCAAAATAATGCACAGGACACCTGATAAGAGACACATGTGTTCACATGCCAGACCACTGAGCAACACCTTTTCAAGAATGTAGTTCATTTTGCAAGTTATAGCCAGACCTTTCAGCTGCAATACTGAGTCTGAAGAACTCATTTAGGGATCTGGTGTGACAAGATTGTTTGCTGAACACTGACGGGTTCCCTGGCCTTATTCATTTGAGAGGAAACAAGAGAAAGGCAAGTAGATGAAAGGCAGCTGGAGATGATGCACCAAGGGTCCTCTCACTAAGCAGGCAGCTATTCAAATGAGTTGTTAATTGTGGCATCTGTTAACCCACTGAAAAGGTATATGTGCAGTATCACAGGCCTGTTCATTGGTACAATCAGATGTAGACTCTGGGATTGAACATCTGCCGTGAGCCAACCTACAGTGATAAGGCAACCAAGCTGACAGAGGTCAAAGAGGAGAGGAGTGGTTTTGGTTTACAAAAATTCTTCATCAGCTCCTCATCCCTCCCCAAAGAGCACATGTTGCTTAAGGCCTGCACATTGTCCAGACTGACCTACAGTCTGACTTTCACCAGTACTGACAAAACTGGCTCCACACTACAGGCATCCTGGACCCGGTTCCTACAAGTCAGGCAGATGTTCAACTTGGAAGCATTGGACAAAAGGTTAAGTAATAAGTGCAAAGCCTTTTATTTAACAGTGTACTTGAGGCAAAAATAAATATATCAAAATAAAACTCCTCCTCAACACCCTGAAAGCATATGTTTAAAAACTGAACAATATGTGCCAGGTGTAATATGCTCGTGTTTATTGTGAGTAATGAACAGAAGTCCACTCTTAGGAATTGCTCCCTATGCTTTTACTGAGAGGTTTCTTCAGAGCATTCACATACTGTATGTCGTTCCGCAAGTAGTTCTACTGATTTCCGATAACCGTGGCACTTTATGTCACGTTCAACTGTCTAACCAACCCAGTCGCCAGAAAAAAATGCTGTCATTGAACGCTTCTGCAAACGAGGATTAAGTAGGTCTATTGTAGCACACTTGAATAATTAAACTCAAGAATGACTCGAAGAATAGTTTCTTTTACTGGGTTCTGTAAACATACACAGACATGTTTACGACACGTTCTGTCCGCCATACTGCTCAACAACATGTGTTTCACTCTGTCTGTTTACATCCTATCTAAGTATTATACAATTCACAAAAAACATATTAAAGCTGGGGTAGGGGAGAGTGGCCTAAGTTGTGCCACTTTTTACTCAAAGTGACTTTAAAGTGAGGCCTTGACAGTTATGTCTCGAATTCAAATATGTACATATATTTCAGGGTGTTGTGCATCCTTGGCAATAAAAACTTTGGATCTGGAATAAACTGTTAAAGAAATATAGCTTTCGGAAAAAAAGTTGTCTTGTGGCACAACTTGCCCCCGGTGTGGTGTAAGTTGTGCCGTTGGAGAGAATACCATGGGGTAAATTGTGCCATTGATATATATCTCATAAACTGTAATGCAAGACAAATCCATTAGACAATCACTTATTTACGGTTTATTTAAAGTAAAGAAAGTAAATATTTTACAAAGATTGAAGTACAATTTTCTTAAACAAGGCCAAGCAGATCTAATGGTTTTACCTGCAAAGCTCACATTGACAAAGTCACCATCATCATCTTTCTGGCCATCTGAACTCTCATCAGTGGTGTCGTTAAGTGGAATGGAGATGTCACTCTCTTCTGAGCTACTGGAGACAGTCACTTTATTTTGGTGACCAGTGTATACAGCCATGCCAATGGCACAACTCTCAGAAATGTACTTTGCACTAGCTGCTCCGCCCTTGTAGAACCAACTGCCACCTGGCATATGCGATTACCCCTCCATTTCTGCCTTTAAATCAAGGCTCAAAACCCATCTGTACACCCTGGTTTTTCCTCCCCATTAACTATCTTACCTCTGTACTATCTTTGTTTATATGTGGATGTCTGGGCTTTGTCTTTTATTTTGGTTATTGTTATTTCACCTTCATTTTTTACCTACTGAATGCACTATGTACAGCACTTTGGACAGTGCAAACTGTTATAAATGTGCTTTTATAAATACATTTTTACTTACTTACTTACTTATAACTCACCCCAGGCCCTCTGGCACAAATCACCCCAACCCCAGAATTTTTGATAATAAGCATGATGCAGCAGTTTAGGGCTGACATCGTGCTAACTGTATAGACTCAAAGTGTACTAAAGCACTAAAAGATGTGTCAAATGTTTTCAAACGTGTCTATAATTGTTCAGACACAATAATCAAAAAACCTTGATCATGGAAATTTTACTTTGAAAGGCAAAAAACTGTTTTTTGAGCTTAAATGTGCTTATATCTTATTCCATGTTTCTCCCTTCTTTACAATCATGTAAGAGTTAAATGGATGGCTCTTCTTAAATATGTGGTCACATTTCCAATTTCTTCTATGGTTTTCTAAAAACAAAGGGTGGCGCAACTTCCCCACCGGCACAACTTAGGCCACTCTCCCCTTTATGATTTCTGATTGGTCAAAGTTAACATGAGCTGACACTTTGACCAATCAGAGCGAGGCTTCGATTCTCTGTTCTTATTGGCTGTTAGGACTGTCCAGTCACTTTGGCACGACTTTGTTGGTGTGGAGCGTGTCAGAGAGGGACCATTGGGGAGGGACCAAAGACAAGAAGTGAAGCGGTTGAGGTATTTGGATTCAAATCTCTATCCCAACTGCCATTTTCTCTCCCCAAATCCTCCACCCCAGCTTTAATACACATGGTAATTACTAACAATGGAAATACATAAAATAAAAGGACATTGTGGCTCCTGATAATATTCTCAGTTCTTAACCTTGGAATACAAAGTAAACAAACACAATCTATGTAAATGTACTGCCACCGAACCCTAATGGCACTGCAAGAAGATTAGCTTATGAGGGTATAACAACCTTTTAATACAACATTCACGGCAGAGTTAACCAGCCAACTCTTCCCCACATATCTGAACCATTGCCCAGCTCATTCATATGTACATTCATGACTCTTATATTGTTTACTTACCTGTAAACATACACATAGTACACATTTTACGACGTTCTGTCCGCCATGTTTCAATACTGCTCTACAACATGTGTAGATTTTACAGGACAGAAAGTGCACCAATAGGTCAAAGCCACCCTGTGGCGGAAATAAGGTACTACATGCATTACATTATGCCTGTGTAATATAAATGGAGCACAATGTCTACTTCAAAATGAAACAAAAACAAGAAGAATGACTGTTAAACTAATTATGGCAAAAACAAGGACTTCAGACAATAAAATAAAAAATATATATAGGGGGTGTACTTATCTAACACTATTGTCACATTCTCCCCTCCAAAAAGTAATGTCGTCCTCGACATTCTATTAACATTGTCATGACTCACGGCTCGGCAGTCTCTCCTCCTCCTATGTGTGTTTTCCCTCGTCTGTCTCTCCTTTGTTTTGTTGTTCCATGTGTCGGCCTCCCTGTTGGCATGTGGGCGTGGTGGCACTCCAGGGCAGGCTGTTCCAGGTGTGGATCGTTGGGCTAATCAGGGCAGGCTGTTTCCAGGTGTGGATAGTTGGGCTAATCAGGGCTCCCTATTTAAACCTGTGGACTCCAGTCATTCAGCGCCAGAATATACTACGTACCAGAGCGGTAACTACCCGAGACCAGGGTATCGTGCTTGTTGTTTTCTTCATGTCTCCAGTTGGAGTGAGTTCTAACTCTGCTCCTCTTTCCTTCCGTGCCAGTTGCCTCCGCTGTTCACCTTTCCTGCTCACCTGCCTGCGGGTTTCCGGATATCCACTTGCCTCTGCTCGCCACGCCATTCAGCCGTCCAGTGGCCTGCCTGCCTAAATAAACATTGTTCTAAACTGACTACCTGGGGCCTATTGCATAAAAGTGGAATAAAGACATACAGGATGATTGATAAAGCCAGCCTTGACAAAGCCTAGCCTGGGCAATTAGAATTAATTGGTTGCATAAACGCCAATCCAGGATGAAACGGGGCCGCTTTGTCAAGCAAGGTGTAAGTAATTCTGTTAAGTGCCAGCCCACAGCTCTCTTAAATAGACCGTGGGTTCGAGCGCAGATTCACCGATGCAGAAATGGAGAAGGTGCGAGCGTGTTATTTCTCTGCAACCGAGCAGCAGTTGTTCATGACAATTTACGAGGAGGTAAAGCACATTATTTGTAAAAAGGGCAATACAGCCGCTGTCATAAAAAGCAGGGAATCTGGCTGGCAAGCTATTGCGGACCGACTGAATGCGTAAGTAGTCCAAATATAATAACCGCTACTCCAAATATAATAACCGCTACTCCACTAAATAAGCTATAATTCTAAATAAAAGTTAATTTGTTATTTTTTTAATTTAAAAGGTGTAACCTATATGTAACCTACAAAATTCAGGTGTTGAATTGCCATTGTAAATGTGCCAATAATTGCAAATAGCCAGAATATACCAAACACATATGTTCAACTTTCTCTCTGCAAATATTCAGAACCAACATGACTGGACAAAAAAGGACCTGGCAACAAATTAAGGTCAAATATAAGAATATTTTGCAGGCTGGTAAGTGTTTTATTCGTATCATACCAATATACAGTAATGGTACTGGTATGAATACATTAAGTGCTGTCTGCTCACTCTTTTTTAGCAGTAAAAAAAAAGGCTCATAAGTCCGGAACGGGGGGTGGCCCGTCCAAAGAGGAATTTACACCAGCAAAGGAGCTGGCCCTCACCTTAAACAAAGGGAGGCCAGTAATGGAGGGGATCCTCGGGGGGACATCCACAGACTCTGTCCCACCTACAGCCACTGCCTCCTTTTTAGAAGGTAGGCTACATAATTCCACTGCTGTGCATGGAATACAATCAACCATTTGTATGTGTAACTGTCCAACTCTGGCTTGCCTTGCAGTGTCTGGCAATACAATTTTCCTTTTGGAGCCACCCCATGATGATCCAGTGAGTACAAATCAGTAAAGGCATAAGCTTGGCACATTGATTCTATCAATAAATGTTTTATTGAATTTGACAGGGGGAAGGCCCTTCTGCTGGAGCAGATGAGGAGGAGACTGTGTCAGTGGACTCCAGAAGGCTTGAGGTATCATGTCAATCTTGTAGGAAACTTAATTCCATAACGGCCAAGATGTCATTGATGATGCAGTGGTAATGGACATTTTTTTTTGTAACAGGACCCAGAAGATGTACAGCCTGAGAGGCAATCGGTCAACATAGTGAGTATTGCCTAATGGAAATCCAAATTATGCACAATTCCTGCTTTGCTAATTCACAGGTGTTTTTACAGAATTCACAAACTGTCAGGGAGCTGTATACAGCCCATTTAAAAAGGCAAATAGAGCTGGCTGATATTAAAGTCAGGGTGAATGAGAAGAAGCTGCAGGATCTGGAGCTGGATGGGGAAATTTAAAGAAAGAAATTAAGGAAACTGGACCTGGAGATTCTGAAACTCGAACGAGAGGTAAGTTTGCCTGTTTCAGTGCACACTTGAAGCATGACTTTATCATAATGTATTAATACCGTTTTCTTTCTCTTCCCCCAAGCTCAAGCCTACAAGATGACCCCATTTATTTTATTTGCACTGTCTTTGTATGATTTTTATTTTTTCACTCAGGTCCCAGCTTCTCCTTGATTTTAGTTTCTGATACATTTTGTTTTATGAATATGACAAATAAACTTCAAGTTTACATTGAGAAGTAAAACACATTGTTTCTGTTTATTTCATATTCAGTAGAAAACATTCAGTGCACTAGACAATTTGTGCAGTAATGAGAGGAAATAAGTTAAGAAACCCAATGCCAACTTAACACATGGAAGAGTGATAAACTGTTAAGGGAAACTCGGTGGGCAAACTGAGGTACTGGATGATTTCATGCCCTGAAACCATAATCATCTGCGTTTCACAGATGGGAAAGTAAAGTCTCTGCTCCGTATTAATAGAAGGATTACACATTTGTTAAACTGCCTTGACAGCAGTCAGGATAAAACAAAATACCTGTGGCGTTCTTCAATAAGAAGCAATGGTCAAATAAAAAAAATAATTCCTTTTGTTGGGCAAAAAATGTAGGCAGAATAGCTGCTCAAATGGCATGGTCGACCAAAAAAAATCTACTGAAATAATTAAGAATGTACTGCTCTCTAACGAGTCTTCCATTTGGGTTATCGGGGTATAGCCCAGCATTATCCCAGTTCTCCAACCTGACAATTGGAGCCCTTTCCTTCCTTATGCAGGCGATGTTGTGCAGGACGGCGCAAGAAAGGGTCACGTCACATGCGCGGTCTGGTGTGACCCTCAGGTGGCGCAGGCACTGAAAACGCGCCTTCAACAGACCAAATGTCATTTCTATCCGGGCCCTAGTTCTTGCATGGGCAAGATTGTAGGCATGCTGGGCCGCTGTCTGAGGGTCAGCCAGAGGTGTCAGGAGGAACGTTTCGCACGCATAGCCCTTGTCCGCCAGCAACAATCCGGATATTTCACCTGCGATTATAAATTGTAATAGTTAAAACTAAATGATTAGCAGAGTAGCTGATACTTGTGAGACACTAATGATGTTAAGGTCCTTATCAATAAAATGTGTGGCTTTGCCTACCTTGCATTAATCGCTGCTGGACTGTGCTGGCACCAAATATTCGGGAATCATGGACCGAACCGGGCCACTTCGCGACTACATTTGTTATAATGTAGTCAGCATCACAGATCATCTGAAATTTTAAAATGTTAGGCTACCTGTTAAGTATAAAATGATCCGAATTAATGTAGGCCTACTTGACATTAACCATAAGTCATTCTTACCTGAACATTGATGCTGTGGAAAGATTTCCGGTTCACGTAGTCTCCCTCATGTGCCCCTGAGGGGCGTTTGATCCGCACATGGGTGCAGTCCAGCACCCCAATGACATTGGGGAAAGCTGCAGCACAAAAAAATTAGTTATCCCGCTGCCACTGTTTTAATTGAACATAGTACATTTTATTTTAAAACATAATTTGAATTTTTTTAAATAGTTTTTACAGGCTATCCTGTAGAAATCCTCTTTAATGAAGCAACCCCTTCTGTGTCCAGGGAATGTAATGAAGAGGTGGGAGATTGCCTTTAATGCCAGGTAAACCTTTCGAATTGTGCGGCAAATCATTGTTTTATTGAGCTGTTCTGCATCCCCTAAAGTGTACAGAAAGGTGCCACTGGCAAAGTATCGAAGGGCAACACAAACCATCTGTGGTACTGTGAGTGCGTGGTTTCGAGCTGTGCTGTTCTGGATTCGGGGGCCAAGCAACCTGCAGAGATAGCGAATCCCATCGCCCGAGAATCTGTATCTCTCATGAAGGAAGTCATCAGGCATGGCCAGGGGGTCAGACCTGTCCCTGAAAACTCTTTCTCGTTGAAAGGCCCTTCTAATGATGCCCGCTTCTTCGTCTTGAACGTCGTTTAGAAAAGGGCACGCCATTGTGAAAGACGTAACACATCTGGGTGGGACCCTTATATAGTGCCCTCATCACTGACTTAATCTAAACCACATTTGCATAGTCATTTTAGCTATTATATATAGACTGCACAGTCTATTTCTCAAGCCTCTGACAGCAATATGAAACAACTCACATACATTACTTTTATTTATTAGTCCTATTATAATTCATATTATAGCCTATGCCTATTATTTAATTAACCTGTATAATTATAAAGCCTTCCGTCGAAATAAATATAATAATTTAATTCAATTGAATGACATGTAGACTATGTGGTAGGCCTACTTTAATACAGGCTCATAAAATACACTGAAGATCGTGGAATAACTTTTAAACAAGTTGATTTCAGATCAGAGTGACAGCTTACTGAGCCAGCCAGGCAACAGAATAAGTTTATCCTCTGCGTTTAGCCTGGTCTGGACCAGGCTAAACGTAAAGGATAAATCTCCAGGGTAACTTATGTCCAGGGTAACTCCCTCCGCTTTTATGCAACCGGATCATGGCTAACGCAAGCCAGGATAACTGAAAAATCCTAGGTTAATCCCTTATCCTAGTTTTATGCAATAGGCCCCTGGTTTCTGTTCTGCTTTTGGGTCCAACCTCGAGCTATCACAACAAACATACCACATTATGATTTAAATAGTCCACATGTGACCTCCATGCATGGCATGTAAGAAAGTTATTTCCAAGGAGTCAGAGTTCATATGTGTCCATAAAGTTAATGCCATATTTATGCAGCAGGTGTATTTGTTCACGATAACAGCCCACTGCCACTTCGCTATAAGCCAGGATATCTGCATCTTCCCTGAGAGTAAAGTACTTTACACAGGAATAACCTTCTATCTAAGCCAACAGGTGGTACAATTTCTTTGGTAAAGTCTGTCTAAGTGTCATACACTTTTTAACCAACAAATTAGAAGTCATTACTTGTTTAACATTCACAACTGTATTTCCACATTGCTTAAGTGTAACTTTACTGTTAACTGATTCTATAGATATGTTTTGCTTTTACTCTGAACACAACAACAGCAACTTATTCATAACATATGCTCAGTCTTTCCTAATGAATCTACTTTGTACTTAATCATGTGACATGGTAGGCTGCCCTAACTTATGATATGTAAATATAATTTTTGGTAACCCTTCTTGCTCTGAAAGGATACTTATTCTCTGTAGCAGGAGGATCAGCAGGATCTTCATCCTCATCACTGGGTGCAGATTCAGGAGACTCCTCTTCACTCTGAGTGTCTGATATCTCAATGTCCTGCTCTGATGCCCTGACGTTCTCTCCCTCTGATACCAGGTCTTGTCTTATTCCATCCTCTTCAGTGTGTTCCATCTCTGCTGCTACTTCGTTTGGATAATACTCAGGTGCCTCCACATTCAGATGATTTTCCCCATGTCCACTGGCTCTTTGTCGTAGTCCAATAATGGATGTCCATCCATCCTCATTTTCATCCTCTGAGCTATGTTCTTGTTCTTTGTGTTTCCTCTTTTTGTGTTTCTTTTTCCTTTTTCCAGGTTCCAGAGGTAAGTCCACTTTTTCCACAGGGAGAAAGTCGCATATCAGCATAAGATTCCTATGCAGGATCCTACAACGTCCGTTGCCGTTCTCTGGTTTGAGCTCATAAACTGGACTGTCTGGATGTTTCTTTTGTGTCACAACATACACTCCATCTTTCCAGAATGATCTCAACTTTCCCGGACCACTTCTTTCAGTCAGATTTCGATGCAGCACTCTGCATCCAGTAGACAACTCTGCACCATGAACTTTTCTGTCATAGAGAACTTTGCCTCTCAATGACTCTTTGTTTGCTGAGTTGGAAGCCAGCTTGTAAGCTTCAGTCATTCTTGCCCTCCATTTCTCAGCGTAGTCGCTGTGCAATGAACTTTGATCTTTTGGTGTAATGCCAAACATAAGGTCAATAAGGGAGTCTAGGGTTGCGACCGAATAAGAGGAGCATAGCCCCTGGCCTCACTGCGAGTACAGTTAAATGCATGAACCATTTTTGCAAGTGACGCTTTCCAATCTACTTTGGCACTCTGGTAGGTTTCTGAGCATGGCCAAAAGGGTCCTGTAGAATATTTCAACCTGGCCGTTCCCCTGTGGGTGATATGGTGTGGTTATTGACCCCTTAACCCCACTGTATTCTTGTAGTTTAGCAAACAGCTTGTTTTGACATTCCTTACCCTGGTCATGAGGAAGGCGTGCAGGGAACCCAAACCTCAGTGCAAAATCTCCAAATATCTTTTCTGCAGCTGTTTTGGCAGCTTTGTTACGGCAAGAGTAAGCCTGCGCGAACCGCGCGAAATGATCCATCACAACAAGTATATATTTATATCCTCCCTTACATTTCTCCAGATGTAAGTAGTCAATTGATACCAACTTGAAAGGATACGTGGTGATGATGTTGGTGAGAGGCTATGGTTGGTTTGCTTGGACGCTTGTTTTTCAGACAGCTCCACACCTGTGTGATATGATGCTAAACATCTTTCTGCATATGCGGCCAATAAAAGCGCTCTCTGATGTGATTCATCACCCTTTCCACTCCAAGATGTCCCATATCTTCATGGAGTTCTTTGTAAACCAGCCGATGGTACTTTTGAGGCAGGAGGAGCTGTAGGCTGCACTATAAACCCGGATTTCGCTTTTTTGTTATCTTAACAAATGTTTTCTTGTCCATATGACATGGCTGTGTGTAGAAAGTTGATTTAACTTCAAATAATTAATTGACAGCGCCTCAACTACATGGAAGTTAACCAAATTGAAAATCAGTGTTATGTTAGCTAGAAAGTCCTAGTTGAGTTAAAGGTAACACTTTATAATAACTATCCGTTGTAACTTGTTAATAGATCATTAGTAAACTCTTAATTAATGATTATTAATGATTTGTTAAGTGTTTGTTAGCAGTTTGTTAAGGATTTATAACAATGGTAGATAGTTAATAGCTTAATAATTGAATCAGTTCATCTGGGAGGTAATCCGAGATACCGACGAGGCTGAAATAGGCTATAGACTATACACAGTGCATGGGCAACTGAAGGCAGCCCCATTTTCAAATATTTTTAAATAAACACAATACACACTGTGCATGCCATGGACTTGAACGTGACGTGATCAGTTAATCTCGGATTACCTCCCAGATGAACTGATTCAATTATTAAGCTATTAACTATCTACCATTGTTATAAATCCTTAACAAACTGCTAACAAACACTTAACAAATCATTAATAATCATTAATTAAGAGTTTACTAATGATCTATTAACAAGTTACAACGGATAGTTATTATAAAGTGTTACCGAGTCAAAAAAACAGGCTAAAATTGGTTGTTTATGCGTCATCACGTTGTACGCTGAGTCACGTGGTACAACTTCCGTGCCTGCGTGACTTTGAATCCACCGGGAAGGCACTGCCACCATCTTTCTGCACAGTGAAAAGGAGAGACGGAGCGGACTCTTTTACTCGACAGGAGTGCAAATTCTTATAAACATACATTTTATACTTCTGAAACATTTAATGTGTTTGGTCTTCCGTGTACGGAAGAGGATTAGGGCCAGACAAAAAAATAAAAATAAAGTTCTGACTTTTTTCGCAGAATTCTGAGAATAAAGTCAGAATTCTGACATTAATCTCAGAATTCTGACTTTAAAGTCAGAACTATGGAAAATTTTATTAGACTTTATTATCTGTGAAAGCAAAACAGTTTTGTAAAAGAGCAGAAGACAATTGACAAGTGTGTATCATGATTCACACGTATTTCACTATCCACAAACCTGTAATTTTTGACTTGCAAATATGTAGAACTGACTCTGAAAATACAAAGTTATATTTACGCATTTACGGATCCGTTTCTGCTTGTGAAAAAGGGTTTGCATATTTGTGGATTGCCTCCTGTGAGTTTGTGAGCCACATTACATTTTTACATAATTTTGTCCAACTTCTACCACCGAGATCTGTAGAACAAGCCTTACAAATGTGAAGTGCAATAATTTGTATGTGGGTGTAACCCAGTTGAAAATTACTATATTGGTATATTGGTTAAATACCAGTTTATTGTTTTTCATATTGCATACAGTTGAAATGTTTTGGAATATTGTACAAGTTATTTAG
The DNA here is from genome assembly GCA_949357725.1 of Hyperoplus immaculatus. Taxonomy (NCBI): domain Eukaryota; kingdom Metazoa; phylum Chordata; class Actinopteri; order Uranoscopiformes; family Ammodytidae; genus Hyperoplus; species Hyperoplus immaculatus. The sequence continues at coordinate 29,360,999 of OX442362.1, forward strand.
TTATTCATGTATTTTGTATACATCCTTTCATTCATTTACCTGCAATGTAGCCATCCAGTCACCAGGGGGTGCAACGACATGTTTGTGGGTTGATGTGGGAATTTGGGAACAAAAGAGAGGAAAAAAGACGGCGCTTGGGCTGAGTTGGTGAGAGGAAAAGACGAGGGTAGGAGACGTAGCTCACGTTTCTGTAAATAAGTAGTCAGTTGTAGTTTATATAAAGTTGATGGCATATCAGCCCCAAAAACTGCAAGTGTTCCTGCCTGATAGTGCATGTTGCCGTATCGTTCAGCACGGACGTTACTAGAAGATGTATCAAGCCCCGGAGCAGTTAGTTAGCCCAGCTAGCTGAGAGGAGTAGCCATAAGCTAAACCAGCCAACAGACCGAAGCCACTGGACCTGCCGTGGACCACCGGCCAGATAGCGGGTGTAGCCACGTGGATGCTACACCTTCCTCTGGTGAAGAGGACTCTGCATATTGTTCCATTTTTCCTGACCGTGGACTTCCGCAGACATTCGAAATGGACGTTGTGAGTAACGTGCTTTAGCTCAAAGGAGCGAAGAGGACAAATCGTCAACAGGCCTCCAATGGGGGGTTTGTAAAAGGACTATTTTCTTTGTTTATTAATAATATATGCCGGCTTAGTTTAGGTACATAGTTTCTGTTTAAGCTGTGCTATAACAAAAAGGGTTGAATTGTATGCCCATTCATTTTGTATTTTATTTTATAAAAAAATTAAGTAAACATTTAATTACTTACCTTTTTGTTTGTCTGTTTAATCCTAGGGGGAATTGTTTATATGGTGCATGTGTAAGAATATTAAGGGTACTGTTGTCATAGGGAATCCAAACTAATATTGAAGAAAATAAGTTGGGTTAGAGAACCTAGGGCCCTGCCCTCTATATTTTTGGGGTAAAAGGGGCTACATGTGTAATTGTGTTCTGTAAAGTTATATCCACACAAAGAAAAGTGATTTGCAAATATGTAGAATTTAGGCTGTATGTGTATTTTAATTTTGCATAATCTTTGTTTTTTAATGCAAATAGTTTCACCACAAAAAAAGACATGTCAACTCCTATTTACGCATTTACGTAACCATTTCTACACGTGAAACTGGCTCTGCATATTTGTGGATCGCTTCCTGTGTGCTTACGGAATATTGTCCCATTGGTGCCGCAGAGATCTGCAAAATGAGGTCTGTAAAATGAGATCTGTATTTTGAATTCTGTAACTTTAGGTGCATTTAGACAGGTCCACCAGCAGATGGCGGCAAACTCCCAGCGCAGCCTGTATATACTATTTATGGGCGAACCACATGGCCCCCTTGACCAATCAAAGGAGCTTGTTTAGGGGCGGCCACCTCATTGGTTCATTTGGAGGCCTGTCACGCGAACAGAGGAGGAAAAAAAAGCTCTCCACAGCTCAAGATCAGGCTCGAGTTTGTCGGACATTGTTCCTCGTGAATGAGCAGGAAAGCAGCTGGCTGCAGACTAGCAGAGCTGAGTATCGGTGATAAGTAGTGATGGGTAGATGAGGCCTCGTGAAGCGTTGCGACACATTACCCAAACTGTATTGATACTGTGTAACTGTGCTGCTCAATACTGACACCTGCTGCATCTTAAAAATCATTACCGGCAACCCAATGACAGACTCAACTGACATACTGATTTAAGACCTGCTATACAATAATATAATTTAACTTATTGTATTTTATATTGTAATATTTCATATCTTAATCAAAGTTTGAATATCTTTGATATTGTAGTGAAAGTTGGGGTGTTGAGTTCTGATAGATCAAGTGGAAACTGGGAAGAACCATATGAGATTACAAGGAAATAAAAACAAATACCTTATTTGCGGATATAAGATCAAAATGGTCCCACACGACGGAAACTTTTCTTTTTCTCTCTAGCTCCCTTATGGCTTGCAGATAAGATTTTCGTTTGAAATGATGAGTGATTGTTTTGGCAGAGAAGCATCCCGTTTACAGATGCGCTTCTTTTTAAACACAGTTTGGCGCGCCCGGCGAGCCCATGGACCTAAAAAGAAAGAGCCGCATCGACAGGCGATACTGCAGCTGTATCGGTCACGTGACTTTCTTAAAGCGATACGCGCACCGACACGGGGCTTCGCTCTATGAGCTCGACACATGTGCCGACGCATCGGTGTTGCCTGACCCATCACTAGTGATAAGAGAGGTATGTTGTTATGCTGACCCACCATTATACTATCATACTGTAGTTTGTGCGCTGGTCACCTGCGAGGGTAATCAGCATTTCTTGCTAGGCTATTTAGCGAGCTAGCTGACATGTTACACATGACTAAAGCATGATTATTTGAGTCTTTCGCCGTCATTTTTAGCACACGGACATGCCGCGACCCGCGACAGGCAAAGCTTCTCCCTTTCATGTAATATTTCAATTGTAATACAACAATATGCCAACTAATTAGATGGTCATTTAAATGCAGGCTATACATGTGTGGGGCAGTTAGCTCTAAAAAAACGTTTTACTTATATGTGTGTTGGTCACCTGTGTATCTAGTAAATGGTGTTATAGGGTTAAAGTGATAGTATTGTGAGCTTGGTGTAGTTAAAGAATTGCCGTAACATTGCCAAAGTATTGTGATCATGTTTCATGCACTTTTTATGCACTTCAGGGGAGATTGCCATTAAAATAATTTAGCATAGTAAAAAAACATGATTAGCGTCACCTTGTTTATTTTTATATTATCCATAGTTTGCAAAGTAACACAAGCTGTCAAAGAAAGGTACTACAAGCCTCCCCCTGACTGTTAAGGTGCTTTCAGCTTTTACATACAATAATGCTAAGAATACCAGGAGCCAGTACTGTAATGAGATTTTAATTACAACATGCATACTCATATGCAGGGGCGCCGCCAGAGATTTTGGGCCCCATGAAAAGATATCACTCTGGGCCCCCAACCAGGCCACGCCAAGCAAATGCAATGTTCTGTAAAGGAACGTCCAGAACCCAACAGACCCATTGAAGCTTAAGATACCTAAACTACCTATAACTCTATTCATACAGGCGAGATACCTAAACTACCTATAACTCTATTCATACAGGCGAGATACCTAAACTACCTATAACTCTATTCATACAGGCGTGCACCTATGTTGAAGTCCAATACTAAAGGCCTACAATACACTGACACTGAGCTGTTAAAATACAACACTGTGCAAATGTTCAACATTCTGCAGACAATTCTCTATACGATGCAAGGCTAATATTCTGGAAAACAAATCTGCTACAGGCCATCTCTTATGGTGAAAATCACATTTTATTTTTTCAATTCTCAAATGAAAAAAATCTCAACAATTGTGGTGTCAATGTACGTAATATAACTCTTTAAATTAACAAATTGCGTCATCTACATGAATATCAAAAAGACATACTGTCACCCTTTAATTAATCTATCTTTCTTTCCTCTCTTTTCGCTTTTGATATACTGACTTTTGTCGTTGAGACATGATTCAATCATCCCCCGTTAATCACTCTCGATAGTGGCACGGGATGCGGATAGGGTTGCCACCTTGGATTTAGGAAAAAAAGGGACACTTGATGTTTGGGGCGGAGGGCTCGGCCATTATTAGGCTACCAGTTCAGTGTAATGACCTATAATAACCATAAACACCTACAGTGCTTTTTACAGTAGGATATATAAGGAGACTGAGGTGGGAACCCTGGACCTTGTAGGGAGATCCGGGGGAGCATTCCCCCGGAAGGAAAACATGCAACCTTTTAAAGTGAAATTCATCAATCTGGTGCACTTTGAGAAGAAAATTGCATGCAACCAGTCCCAGGGGCTCAGGGGGGCCCTATGCCAGAAATACTGATAATAACTTTAAATGTCGCATTGTCAAAGAGCTCAGTCATTCATGTCAATAACCGGGTCTAAAAAAAGGAATCGCCTAAAATAAGGAAATAAATCATCATGGCCCCTCAACTAGTAGGTGAAAAATAGAAAAGCAAGTGCAAAACAAAAGCATTACGTCTCTGTCTTAGGGGCTTCATGAGGGGCCTTGAAGGCCCCCCTCACACATGCAGTAATAAGCTTTCTATGTGTGAATTCTTTACTGTTCATAAAAAGTAGCTATCCACCCTCTGGGCCCATTATCTCATAATCCGTCTATGAACCAAATGGTTTCCACAATATTTTTTTTCGCGGGGAGCAAGCATTATTTATTTAAAAAAAAAAAAAAAAAGTGGGGGCCCCCCACACTGGGTCTTCAACTTGAAACGGGCCCCGAGATCGTTGAGACCGCCCCTGCCCGCTTGTCGTGCCGCTTGTCTCTGCCCGGCCCCGCTCGCCTCTCCATTGAGAATTAGTTGGCGCAACAAACGCCTCGGCCCGTGTGAAACGGCCTTAACTACTGAACGAAGGAAATCAAATGAGATTTTGGCATTTCCCCCCAAAAAACCACATTGTGCTGGTGAAAAAAGAGAACAATTCTGGGAAAAACGGGACGGGTGGCAACACTAGATGCGGAGCTGTTTGAAAAGCGGACCAAACCATTACTTCTAAATACAGGGGGTGTACAGTTCACTTTTAAATGAACCATTAATTTTATTTGTTTCACGTTAGATACAATGTTTTATTAATGGAGAGTATTGATTAAAGATTAAGTATTGATTTTTTTTTTAAATCCTTAAGTTCCAATATTTTTGGGCCCCTGCCAGTCACGGGCCCTTAGAATCGTCCTAACTTTTCACCCCATTACGGCGCCCCTGCTCATATGACACATGGTTGTGTAACCTATAATGTTATGGACATTATTGTAACAGAATGTATCATTCCCCATTTAGGAAATGCTGCTGAATCGTTTTCTGGACTGGCTGCACTACAGACCATCAAGCCCTGGACCTGGACCATCTCCAGTTCATACTGTCACGGGACCAAACCAACCTCAGATCCCTCAAGCACATGCAAAGCACTGGCTATGTTAAGTGATCTTTTTCATATCCCTGTTAAAAAGACCTTATAGAAATCACAAGCAAGGACTAATGACAGTGCACTAACCTAATGCTGATTAATTGGTTATCCATGAACATTTTGACTATTTTTTTTATATAAGTTGGAAAATTACAGAACTAAACATGTGAATGTATTTGTGAACTCATAACTTTGTTTTACTACTCCTCAGTTGTAGTTTTCTAGAGTTATCCAACCCCACTGTCATCATGCAGTTTCATAAACGATGGCTACATTCTCTGTAACTCCTATGATGACCGGGCAAGCGTAGGTTTCATGTTTGCATGTGGATGAAATGGGATGTTGCCTTTGAACCACCTCCACTCTCACGTCAGCCATGGGAATCTCCCATCCAAATCAGAATTTGACAAGCTAATCTCAGCTGCTCTTGGGACAGTGGAAGTGAAAACGACTAAAGAACAACATTAACAATGATCAAAGCACTGGAAACAGATCATTTAGTAACTGCATGCTACAGTAGACAGATGTTCTGCTAGTTTGAAAATATGGTAGAACAAAAGTTACTTGCTCTGACATGGCATTGTTAATGGGTGAAACTATTATATTGCACACTTGTATTGTATTTGTTTTAGGTGCTAATTCTTTTTTGCTGCTGGGCCTGTTTCACAGTGTTACATTGCTTTGTCGTGTACTCCTGCCTGCTTGTTTATTAGATGTATTTCTTTACTTTTTATCCATTTCTATGGAACTATTTGTGATCCAAAAATAAAGATTGATCGATTGATATCACTTGAATGGGCACATACAGTATGTTACTGGGTGTTCACTTATCGAGATGAACCGGAAGTGCTCGGCGGATAGGTGATCCGAATTCTCAAAATGCTTAGGAAAGGCATAGGAAAGGAGCCTCGAGTCGTCCTTTAACCCTCCTTTAGCATAGGTTACTTCGGACCAACCTATGCGAAAGGAAAGGAGATAGTGGTATCCCATAATCCTTTACGGCGGCAAGATTTAAAGCAACAGGCCACCGCCGGAGTTTACCGACTCTACACGAATACGAACGAGAGGTAAAACAGAAGAGAGGAGAGGAGAAGAGAAGAGAGGAAGATTTAACTCAGCTAAAACAAAATACTCCCCTCCCCTCCCCCATTAAGATAATGAAGAACTCATAAAAGACCAACATCATAATAGTTATTTTCGTAGCACATAATTTACACCATAAGAAAATAAAATACCAACTTTTAATGAAGTTACTGGGGGCAGTTCATTTCAACATCAACATAAGTGTAGCCTCTTTTTATTCCACATGTGAATTGGGATATATGGGAGTGATTCTCACTCTGTTGGCGACAACCTGATTAAAATCAATATGAAAAGAACGCATGGATCAAACGAGCGCTTGTTGTAGTCAATTTTCGGAGAATAGTGTATTTTCACGCTAGTGACTCACGTCAGCAATACTCGCGCAATGACGTCGGTTAGGAAAAGTGGAGTCGAATTCATTTGAAACAGTGCTGTCTTTTCCTATGTTCGATAGGAAGCACCTTTCATATCTCCTTAACCCCGATGACGTTTAGGGGTTAAGGTATAGGAAAGGAGGTTCATAGGTTAGGAGATTGGACTATTCGGATAGGCCCCAGATATCAGTACAATCTGTGTGCTCAAATAATAGTTGTGTTTTTTATATCCTATACATCCCTAGAATATGTATTGATGTGATAGACCTTTTATATGGTAGCTTTTCAGTGGTTATCCCCTCTTACAGCAAACGTATGGGCTACAGTAATTAAAAGTGAGACACTGAAGGGGAATGGGATTATATTTTCATCTAAAATATATCAAGAAACTTTTTCAGTTGATTATTTACATTAAATAAGCATTTTATGTATTACAATGTTTGCAGAAATGTAATACGACAACTTCATCTATGAATGATGAATTTATTTATATATTGTGTAATTTAAAATCTTCATGTCCAAGTCCATCCCAGAGATTCTCCATAATGGTCTGAAGAGCACCAAAATGTGCAAGATGCAAACATGTGACAACCAACTCAGTGAGAGAGTCTGCTGCACAAATGACCCACAGAGTTGGATGAAGATGCTGATTTGTGTGCAAGCATAAGGAGTACATTACATACCAAGTTGACACATTTTGAATGCTGCTGTGCATGTTAATTTATGCAAGTAAAACATATTTTGACTGAAATATGAGCCAGTTTTATAAATATTACATAGTATAATTCTGTTGTACATGTTTTACTTGTTATACTATACGTCAGTTGCCCTGACACAAGCAAGATATCAGATTTAATGAAGGAAAGTAACATTTTCCCGGTTATCTCAACAGTAGCTTTTTTACTTCTATACCAAAAATATCAACTTCTAAAACACTTCAATAAACTCTTTCCATAATCATTTTATTTTTGAGGTTATTACAGCATGTGTTCACATGTTGTTCATTGCCTGATTTATGAGATATTTTCTTCTTAAAATATGCTGAAAAGGTATTTTTAAGACAGTATTTATTTAATTTAATTTAAGGCTTTATCCATACTGGCTTCATCCAGAAAAAAATATTTTGGTTTGATTTTGTTTTTTCAAATGTACGCATAAGTCATATTGCCCAACTGCAAATATTTCTGAGAACATTGTAATACATAAAATGCTTATTTAATGTAAGTAATCAACTGAAAAAGTTTCTTGATATCTTTTAAGATGAAAATATAATCATATTCCCCTTCAGTGTCTCACTTTTAATTACTGTAGCCCATACTTTTGCTGTAAGAGGGGATAACCACTGAAAAGCTACCAATATAAAAGGTCTATCACATCAATACATATTCTGATTGTACTGATATCTGGTCTGTCCTAGCTATTGGGCTCCCCTGGTAGTCACACGGCTCCATATAAGAACGGTCAAAAATACAAGAATTTCATGCATGGACCTAAAATGGGAAAATAGTTAAATCTAGTGGAATACAGTAAAAATGTCAAATATGACTGCTTCTCTTCTAAATGAAATGCTAACATTACAAAATGCATGGTTTTATAGTAGAAATGCAATGAGATTAAAATAGGTGGTTTGAATGGAAGTGGATGGGGCACTTTCTGCCTCGAAGGAGTATGTGGCACTACATAGAAAATACAAATGCAATCAAATCAAATTGGTTGCTAATCTTTGACATATCCCATACTCTAATCACCACTAATGCCACATCCCCCTACTATTTATTATATGGAAAATAATTCATTTTTAGTGTTTTTTGGTATGAAATGTTGAAATAATGCAAATGCTTAAACTGGCATTTAAAGGGTTAAAATCCTGAAAATTATTGAATGTTTGGTAGTTTTGAGTCGGTGAGAAGTTGTTCAAGAGATTTATGCAAAAAAAAAATCAGAAAAAAGCGAGGGGACTGCTAACTGCAGTAACTGACAGGAAGTTAGCTAAAAGAACCATTCCGCTTACAGCACCTTTAAAGCTGCAGTTGATAGTTTTTTCACTGTAATATTTGGCAAAACTGTCATAATAGCCATTCAGCTATATGTAGGTGAAGTGGTCTGAAAATATGTTTTTATCACTTTGCTCCCCCCTGCCTCTGTGTGCTGCCCCCCAAAATTGCCACCGCTCATGTTAATTTTGACCAATCAGAGCGAGGTCAGATTCTCCGTTCTTATTGGCTGTGGGACCTTGGCAACGACGTTGATGCGTCAGTTGCGTGAGCATTCACGACCCTAGCAGTCTGACACTAGCCTACTGTTTGGTACTAGGCTACTACGGCGGACAGCGAGTAGCAATGTCTTCACAAACGAACCCTCAATTTACCATTCCCCGGATACCAACAACAAACACCGCTAAGACAGCAAAAAAACGAGGAAAGACGAATGTTGAAAAGTTAACTGCTAAAAGGGAGACGGAGAGAGCTCGAAAAAAAGTACACCGGCCATGTCTTCTTGCCCTATCACGTCAAGACCTCTCCGACCGCGACCTCGTCCCCTTCCTCTGCCCCTAGGCTGCCTGCCGCTAGCAGCAGGACGTCCGCTGGCCCTATATCCCTCGTCCTGTGCTCAGTGCCAACTCATAGCGATTTTGTCGCTATATTTAGTGACTTTTCAGCCCCACTGGCGAATTTTTTTTCAAAACAGCGACAAGCAACAAATCTAGCTTTTTTTTCTGGTGTTATTGGTGACTTTTTTCACCAAAGCAAGTATCACCTCTTCTCAACGAGCAGCGGGAGCACTGACAGGCAGCCCGCTCCTCGCGCAGCAGCCCCCTCCCCCCTCACAGCTGCAGTCAGAGCAGGAGATACACACACACACACACACACACCTCTCCGCTCTGTTACAATTAGTTTGCTATCTTGCCTGGCTGTTACAGCTACTTTTGTTAGGCCTACCAGCACACTTACAATGATTTTAAGCTAACATACATGGTATGTCTGTGATTAAAATGTAGATGCTCAATATGTACGTATGTAGTTATCATTACTAATGTTTAATCACCTCGGAATCGGACATGGTGTTTGTCTCCTGTCAATGTAACTCAATTCACATGAACGCGCGTAGCTGTCGTTCAGAGGGAGGAGCTACAGCAGGTAGAGCGTTGGGAAAACAGCCGTTGGGATCCCAACAGCTGAAACTCTCAACTGCAGCTTTAACTGGTGGCGATAATAAACGCAGCGCGGTTCTATGGGGATATTTAGCTGAACAGAAAGAAGTGCTGTGCAAAGCTAGAACAGTTTAAGACTCCACATCACCGTGGCAACACAACCTATCTATCAGCTGAGAAAGTGCAGAGAAAAGTTTGATGAATGCATGAGAGTGATGGCCCAGCCAAGTTTCAGGAAATTTACAGAAGTGCCAAACTGTTGAAAAAACACATTGTATTTATTATTTCAACTATTGAGTTATTTGGCGCCCTTAGTTGGTAGGGCGTCCCCCCCATGGGCCTCGGCCAGCAGCGGACCCGGGTTCGATTTCAGCCCGCAGTCGTTCTCTGCATGTCACTTCCCTCTCTGCCCCATTTCAACTCTGTCTCTACACTATCAATAAAGCATAAAAATGCCAAAAAAATATCTTAAAAAAACAAAACAATTGAGTTATTTTTAAAGCAGCATGCTAGTTTATTTTATGAATTTTCAATGCTGCTTTATTTGTATGTTTTAAATTGGGAAATACATGTTCCAAATCGACCAGTAACCTCTGTATTTAAAAAGAAATCAAGCAAGTAGGCTCAAAATAACCATTAATGAAGTATAGGCTATCGCATCACAGTAGGCCTATTGTCCACAATAATCGCACAACAGCTCCCATCCAAAAAGTTTAAAAAGTTGAATTTGCACTTTGATGTGCATACACTTGTTAAGAGTATGGCCCATTATTTGTATTTAGTGTGTCTGCATAGTATTGCACCAAAACAGTAGAAGTTTTCTTTAATTTTATTGTGTACTGTCTGCATGTTTGCACAACATTTGTACCTGCACATAGCAAACAAAATTGCATAACTGTAAGGTCAGTGTCTGTTGTATTTTTGTATTCAAATTAACAGTTGTTTATTTCTTTACTGCGCATTGGCATCTTTGAGCAAAATACCTCCGTGCCTCCCGTGAACCGGGGCGTTGACCACCTTGACTAAGCCATGTTCTGGGGGAAACACTGGAAGCGCCAGCGTTCTCTTTATATGCTGCATAATCAAATCTACCCGTGCATTTCTAGTGTAATATAAAGTCATATATTAACTTGTTTAATCATCATCTGTGTTTGGACCTCTTGTTTTATAATCTAAGTATCTTTAAGAACACTAATCACGTTTCGTTGTGGGTCAGTAATGAAACTGAAAGTAGATATAATATCGCCAATAGCCTATATCAATAAAAACAGACGGCCAAAACAGCGTCCAAATTAGTTAAAATCCTAAATACAATAAACAGTAACATGGCACACTTATTTTAAGGTAAACTCTATTTGATTATTCATTAATTTTTTCACACGTTTACATGTTTTGAGGCGGAGGATCCGACGCACTCTGACGAGCCGCGGTGTGGAACACAGTGCGGAGGTTCTAGTGTTAACCATGGTCGAACATATTACCATAGCCTATACTGATTTAAAAAAAGATGTAGAAAATATAGAAACAGCGGAGAAGATTAAGATTGTTTCTAGCAATTATTTTATTCATGAATGACTTTAAACCATTGGTGACACACAACACTGGCAATGCGGACATCGCATCCATTCAGATAATGCTGATTGTCAAGTCAGTTAGATGACTAAAAAGTACTTGTTCATATAGTTTGAACACTTTGTGAATCAGAGTGAATGGTATTATGCTAAAATATCAAATAGCCTACTTTAAATATACGTGATATACACTATATACAGTTGGATCGTTTTTAACAGTTTTTTTATTAAATACAGTCATCGCTGTGTCCGTTTGATATGAAATACAGTCAGATTTGTTAGTTTAATGACACAAGTGAGAGCTGAAACATCACTACGGTAGAGCTAAGAAGGCTCTGAGGGCGCTCCAGACCAACCTTACCAACGTATGACGCACGAAAGAGATTCGTAGCAAAGAACGTTTCGGGAAACAGGCGAAATGTTAAGTAGGAACTCTACGTAGGGGTTACGAATGACGTAGCGTTAAGAAGGCTCTAAGAAGGCTTCGGGAAACCGGACCCAGAATGTTACCAATACAAAGTTGAAAAGCCAGCGTTTGTGATGGTATGGGGGTGGGTTAGTGCCCATGGCATGGGTCACTTGCACATATATGAAGGTACCATTCATGCTGAAAAGTACATACAGGTTTTGGAGTACGGTAACATGCTGCCATCCAGACAACGTCTATATGAGGGACATCCCTTCTTACTTAAGCAAGACAATACAGAGCCACATTCTGCCTGTCTTAATACAGCTTGGCTTCGTAGGAACAGAGTGTGGGTACTAGACTGGCCTGACTGCAGTCCATACCTGTTTCTCATTGAAAAAATGTGGTGCATTATGAATCACAACATATCACAATGGAGACCCCGGGATGTTGAGCATCTGAAGTTGTATGTCAAGCAAGAATAGGAAATAATTTTGCTTTCAAAATGTAAACAATTAATGTCCTAAGCTCCCAAACGCTTACTCCTAGTTTTTAAAGGAAAGGGTGACGTAAAACAGTGGTAACATGCCACTGTCTTAACTTTTTTGGAACGTGTTGCAAGCACCAAATTTAAAATTTGTATATATTTTCAAAAAAACAATAAAGTTTATCAGTTTTAACAAATACATATGATGTGTTTGTACTGTTTTATATTGAATACACGACGAAAAGGATTAGGAAAATATAACATTCTGTTTCATTCACAGTTTACATAACGTCCCAACTTTTTCGGAATTGGGGTTGTAATTTTATTAATGTAGGCTGATATTCTATTTTTTAGATGCACCTGCAGACTGCTCACTGTCAACTATTTTATCAAAAATCAATACAGGGGCATCAAGATCATTTGGCAGACAATACAGTTGCTCTATGAAATGAACAGCCCCCTCACTTACTGGTTAAACTAGCAAGGCATTGTGGGAAAATGGGCCGTCTTTTCCATTTTTCCATCAGTAAATCTGTGTTCGATCTCTGGGTCTACTTCTGAAAGCTGTGGGCTGGCACTTAACAGAATGACTTACACCTGGCTTGACAAAGCGTACCCTTTTCATCCTGGATTGGCGTTTATGCAACTGACTAATCCAAATTGCCCAGGCTAGGCTTTGTCAAGGCTGGCTTTATCAATCATCCTGGATATCTTAATTCCACTTTTATGCAACAGGCCCCAGGTTTGAAATTTCGTTGCAAAACACACAATGACAATAAAGAATTCTTGAATCTTGAATGTTGAATTGAGATGCTCAGTAAAGAGCTGTGGTGCATTGCCTACCATCCATGAGATCCAAACTGCTCGGCAAAGGCAACCGTTGATTTAATGTGGATGTGGTTTGTCAAGGAGAAATGGCTAACGGCTAGGGATCAGAAGAAGGCCCTCTTTGGCTTTCCTTGTTCGGTGGAGATGGTATTAAAGCTATGTAGATTTAAGTTTTTGACGCTTGTTAGGCCGCTATTGTAAATAAGAACTTCATGACTTGCCTGTATAAATTAAGATGAAATCAATTAAAATGTAACATCCTCTGACTTGGGTTGTATTGACCATAGCAATTTAGTTTCTCCACAATAGTTATTAGAGGCATTTGAATTGTAATAGAAAATATTTATACTTACTGTTAATTCATGTTAATCTAATGTGAATTGGCGTTCCTTGTTATTAAGTTTCCAATAGAATATTGCAAATACAATCCCAGAAAAAGTGCAACAGAAAGGAAAATGGTTGGTTGATTTGTTACCATGGCGCCGTTGAAGTTGGCTGCCAGCTCCAAGATGCCAATTATACCATAAGTTGTTTCTCTTATGCCTACCATGAACAGTTAAGTTACTTTATTAGTCAATGGTTACATTGAAATTTGTCTTTTCGCATATCCCCTCTCAAGTTACCACACTTCTGAGGCGGTCAGCCGCAGTACAGGGGTTGACTATTTTTTTTCTTTGTTTTTCTCTTTTTTAGTTTTCTTATTGTTACTTAATAAAAGCAGTGACAACCTTCCTGTTGGCGAACTATATACTTTAAAAGTTATTTATTCTAATGTGCGGCAGTTACGATGTCAGACATAAAAATACATTCATGGAATGTTAAAGGCTTTGGAAATCCATTTAAAAAGGAGAACAAATACTAACTCTTCTTAAAAAAGACAAAGTTAATGTTGCCTTTTTACAAGAAAAATACTGTCAGACAATGACCATATGCAATTAAAAAAGGGACTCTGTTCATCAAGTTCATACAACACTCATATTAGATGAACAGCTATTTTGATAAGTAAAAACATCCCATTTAAACTCCAAAAGTTATAGACCCAAATGGTAGATTAGTTTTGATATCGGGTTAAGTGCTCTGAGTGAGAGAAAAGCGCTATATAAATAAAATTTATTATTATTATTATTATTATTATTATTATTATTATTATGGAAAACCAGTAACTTTTTTAAATGTCTATGCCCCTAATATCGATGAACCAAAATTAATGTCTGAAGATTGTAAAGGATTTGGAGTGATAGGATTTCAATTGTACATTGGATCCTTCCTTGGATAAATCTCATCAAACTAAAGCTCACCTTTCCATGATGCTCTTTGCACCACTCTGACATCCCGTCCAGCAGCTCGTCTGGCTGATTCAGAATCAGGTGGGGCCCCTGTCAACCAACAACACATGACTTTCATTCAGAAGACAGAGAAGACAAGAGACAGTCAAATGCTATTCAACTTTATATTACCTCGGCCAAAACGTTCAGGTCAGAGTCTGTGATAATGCATGCCATTTCAATGATCTGGTCCTTTTCAATGTCCAGACATGTCATCTTAAATACATTTAAAAAATTTAATTAAAAAATAATACATGAGATTAGTTCTCAAACATAGATTTATGCCATGTATCTATCTGGCCTTCATAAGCAGCATAGTAGCTTACAGGAACAAATTAAAATTAATACCATGATATCCTTTAACCAATTCAAACATACTATCTTAAATCTACCAAACTCTAACTAGTTAGTCAGTATTGTACTATTACCAATTTAATTTTATTTCCACAACTCTACACCTCTGCCTAAAATGTTTCTCTTTAACAGCTTGTTTGTGTGTGTATGTATTGTTGTTTTTGTTTTCATCATTGCAAATGAGGGTTACCCCTCAATGATATCTCTAGTATAATTAAAGGTTAAATAAATGAATAAATAACAATAGCTAAATAGTCTGTCAAGAATAATTGCTGTGGCAATTTCAAACAAAAAGTTAACAAAGGACAGTTCCACATATTGGCCCTCATTTATCAACCGTGCGTAGACCAGAAAAATGGGTGTACGTACATTTCCACGCAAATCTCGGCATTTATCAATATGGACGTGAGCGTAGGATACGCTCAAATCCCACGCCAGCTCTCAGCTCGTGTACGCAAGTTTGTAAACAGCATGGACTCGCAGTGCAGGCTGTGCCGGGTAGCCGATGACTTTGTTGGACAATTATTAGAAGGTAATACAAATGCAGTGTTTGCTCAGACCGAAATAAAGATATTAATCACTTAAAATTGTGCAGCTTATGGTGTGCAACTGAGTAGGAGAGTGCGCACACCGGCCACTTAGGAGCGCTGCATGGGACTGCGTAAGGGCAGTTATCTTCGACTTGGAGCAGCTGGGGGGACACTGAGGCACGGGGGCTGCATTCATTCAAAATGTTAGCTTAAGGGTGTATTCACACATGCCGTGTTTAGTTCGGTTGAAACGAACTCAGATGCACTTCTGCCTTCGGTGCGCATCTTTCAGGCAGGTGTGAATACAGCAATCGCACTCGGGGGCGGACCAAACAAACGCTCCGAGACCCAGTTGAAGAGGTAGTCTCGGTGCGTTTCCAAACGCACTCTGCTGCAGTTCGTTTGTGGTGTGAATTTGTCCGGACTCGATCCGACCCAAACGCAGGAGGCACTGCGCCTTTTCTTTCTTTTCTTTTTTAATAAATAGCCGTCAGATTCACATTATGGGAAAGTGTTGTTGTCGCCATTGTTAGGACGATAAGTTGTGGTTTGACCGGGAGCCCAGAACAATATATTACATTTGATCGAGAGGACACGTAAACATGCTGAATGTGTTCAGCGATCAGATGAAGGAGAGGGGAGCGTCTCCCGCACAGTGCCAACAGGGTCACGCTGCGCAAGAAGTGTGTGTTTTTATTTTGCTTCCCATGTAGCCTACGGGACCGTCAATACTATCCCCGTGTCAGTTTGGAGCTGAACTGCGCCGACCCAGCTGATACACAGCTTAATCAGATGAGTGTCAGCTTGAGCCTATTCTTCTCGTGTGACGCGCGTCCAGCACCAACAATACAGTAAAAATTATGTTTCACATTGTAGGCTACAAGCCACATAACGTGGCATTGACATAGGGCTACGTATTATAACCATATGAAACAACAATAATTTGATGTTTCTCCTCTTTATTTATAGGTTAGATGTAGGCCATTTTATTATTTTTAACCCCATATTATATCAATTATATATTTCGCAGTTTTAACTTCGTGCTTCCTGTTTCTCTCCACCCCAGAATGTCTGTCCAATGAATTAATGACCTCAGATCACGTGTGGTTTTGCTTCGTAATGCTGGTTCACTTGCAAAAGGGGCAATATGAAAGTGGACCACACCAAACAAAAAAATCAAAACTCTATTTGGTCTGGACCAAAGCAAGTGAACTAGCGGACTTTCCCAGTGTGAATACACCCTAAGTATTAAATATGTAGTAATGGATTGGATTTATATAGCGCTTTTCAAGGCACTCAAAGTCGCTTTACAGGGTTCCAGGATCCATTCATTCACACACAGTCATACTGGTGGTGGTAAACTACCATAGTAGCCACAGCTGCCCTGGGGCAGACTGACGGAAGCGTGGCTGCCATTCAGCGCCTACGGCCCCTCCGACCACCACCTCAAACATACAGCAGTCATACACATTCACACGAGGCAAGGTGGGTGAAGTGTCTTGCCCAAGGACACAACAACCATGACACTGGTGGCAGAGCGGGGATCGAACCGCCAACCCTTGGATCATTGGCCAACCCGCTTAACCACCTGAGCCACGGTTGCCCCACTAGTAGGCCTACACTGCTCTTTATGATAAAAAATACACGACACAACATTCAACTTAACATTTTATTTATTTGACACACTTTTTAGATGTTAGTTCCTCTTTTAATGTGTCATTGATCGCTTAAGTGAGCGATTTATTTCCACCGTTAACCGTCACGTTTTTCCGATCTGCTAGTGGAGCAGCTCAGCAGGACAGTGGGCGCTCTCACAGCTGATCGTTGCCGGGTCGGCTTGTGCAGCTGACGGCCGGGCTGACCACTCGTGCCAAGCGCATGCTGTCATACAGTAAAATGCAAAATGTGTTATTTTTAGTTTTTAAACCCCTTTTGAGTAGTGCTATCTAAAAGGGCCAATACATTTTAATCATTCAAATCTCTGCAGACGTGTATTTCTTTTATGGGGACCATTATCGGACAGTTGGTGCGTCTTTTTCTCCTCTACCACTTATATTATGCCCGCACGTTGGTTGCATTTCAGAACAGCAACACGCTTTTTTTAGTGGCGATTTTTGAGTCAGACCACTTTTTCTTCATCTATGTAAAGAAATGGCGACATACAATTGTATATGCTGTTTTATAGCATTTGAGCGCTGGAGATCGTTTGTTGTCAACATCAACGCTGTTGACCGCAGGAGTTATTTCCTTCCTAAAAACTGCCTTCTGTCGTTCTTTGATGCCGCTTGTAATGCTCCGAAATGAAACTCTTTTTATTTTTTCTTTCGCTGTTATTTTATCAATTTCTACTTCAGAGAAGTTCCTCTTCTGTGCCGTAATGCGCATATCCATGTCGTAAAACCTCTGGGCGAGGCCTCTAAACTGAGAAAATATAGGGGCGTGATACGATTGTTTTCAGCCGCCGCATTTATCAATAATGGCCTGGCGTACGCCGAGATTGGCGAGATACAACTGTTTGATAAATCCCATGCGATACCTGGTGTAGGGAGGTATTTGCGCCAGAATCTGCACCAGTTTCCACGCAAGTTTGATAAATGAGGACCAATGTGAATGTATCTAGCCTAGGAATGGAAGTGACATGAATTTTTGATGATGGATCACATGTGTATGACTATTGACCTACAAGTCCAAAGTTAAAAGCAACCAGGCTGACTGTCTTCATCTGTAGGCTGTTGCACTTTTGAAACGTTATAGTAGGCCTACCAAAGCACATTTACACGTGCTTTAGTTACAAAAACGGCAGTTAGTCAAGGAATGGATCTTTGCATCCCATGTGTAGGCCTACCTCTGTTTAGCTTTGTGGAGCATTTATCTAACTTTTGCAAACGTATACATCCTACTGTCGTGGAACTGAAAAAACAGCTTGTCTAGTGTTCGGGTGAGAGTTGGCAAAAATACCAGATGACACAATGTTAAGAGTATAATAAAAGATAGTTTAATTGTTTGCAAACAAGGATCAGCAACTACGACACTCATATGGAGAGAGCAGAAAACTGACTGAGGAAGAATCAATCTCCTCAGCCATATAATTGTTCATTATCTTACAGACACAGTTCTCCGGAGCCATCTCAGTCAAAACATACATTTCCGTACGCCGTTTGAGTATCTCAGAACATAACAACCTTCACCATAAGGTCAGGTCAGAACTTTTGTTGATTAACTTATGAATATTTAGAGTCAAGATGGCATTAGTCTATATAAACACATATTTATTATGACCGTAATAAACAATTCCACAACACTACATTACTGTTCAGGTAGAGCCAGTGACTTGCCTCCAGGTCAACCCAAACCATTCTCTGGGACATGGCAGTGGACGACATGCTGATTGTTCTGCACAACCGAACGTCCAAACTGGAAGCGAGCCTTGAAGTGATTCCGGGTCCTGTTCCTGCTGTAGTAACTGACTTTATGACACGTCTAACCGGGACTTTTCTGTGCAAAAGACTAATACGGTGTGACTGACACGGACCAACTGTCTGAGAACCCATGCAGTTGAATTGGTACAGTCAACACGCCACCGGCATCCTTCTTCTTCTGTTGACTTTAATGGCGGGTGGCAGCCAGCTCTGAGGCGGATTACCGCCACCTACGGTCTTTGAGTGTGAACCAGTTATCATTATTATTATCCCATCCCACTGAGTACTACTCCCACAACAATAATTATAGCGCTTTTCCACCGCATGGTATCAGCTCAACTCGACTCGACTCAACTCGCATTTTTGGCGTTTCCACCGCAATTTCATGGTACCTGGTGCCTGGTAGCGGCTGCTTTTTTGGTATCGCCTCGCTCTAGGTTCCAAGCGAGCTGAGCCGATGCTAAAATGTGACGTCGGCAGACGGCCGGCCACTGATTGGCCAGAGACTATTGTCTGGCCAATCAGTGGCCAGAGACTACCGGCTTCATTCTGTTGTTTATTCTCCCCAACTCTCCGGGACTTTTGAGTGTATTTACGCCGCGTGCAGCCTTCTCTGGCTCTCTTTCATTTGATTTACATCACAGATCCGAATTTATTTTCCATATATTCGCTAAGCTCACCCAGTGTTGGTTGTTGGGGAAGTTACTTACATACGAGAGGAGACATGTAGGGCAGCTAGCAGCTAGGCTAAATAGTAGCCAGCTGGGACAGACATGATAGCGAGCCATTACATTACAAGCCTCGGACTGAACTGATTACCTCAATAAAATATTCAGGCTGAGACACGGCTTGCATTTGAAAACACGTATCCTGAAACTAGCACTAAACAGTCAACTTTATCATGCCCGTGTTTACGTGCATAGGGATGTACGTGACGCATCCCTACAGCTGACTGTGTGGCAGAGTCACACATCGGAAACAGATACAAGGGGGGTATTTCTTAAACATTTTTCATCCGTGTTTTTGGCGGTTGGTTCAGTTAATAGTGCAACAACTGCTCGTAATTTCTGCTTTGCTACTTTGCTCCGGAGTAGGCTTTCAGCCCCTTACGACGACCCCGCCCACGTTCAGCAGGTACTATTTGCGGTGGAAAACGACCCGTGATGCTACCAAACCAAGTTGAGTCGAGTCGAGTTGAGTCGAGTCGAGCTACATGTGCGGTGGAAAAGCGCCATTAGAGGCATGTGTGCGTGTTTGTGCATGTGGACTGGCTAAAGCACTGCATCCCTTCCAAACCCTGGCAAAATACTCTCTAGGGGTCCAATATTACAATAAAGAATAAAAAATTATAAATAAATATAATAAAACGTATAACCAACTTCACACTCACACATGGACAACTATCTTGATACCTCATCTGAAACGCCTGGCCTACCTAATGAGAGTGGACAGTAGAGGAGCAATTTGCTGAGCCTGAGAACGAGGTCAGTTTGAGAACAAAACACATGCAAGAAACCCCCAACCAGAAACACCTTCTTAATGCATTTAAATGTATCCGTTAACCGGAACAAACGAGGATAAACAACTGACCGGCAAAATGCCACCAAGGAAACGCTCATCACTCGGCAAAACATCAGCTCAGGCAAAGAGACAAAATGGCCAGGCCAGAGAGACTGCAAACGACACAGGTAAGAATTTAGAAGCATACTGCTTGAAATTATTTCAAATTAAATTAAATATAACATACCAAACCTTAACCATGAACAGTTAGACATCTGTCTATCAGGCTGCACATGCAAGAAAGGAGGAAATGATTGACAGAAAATTCATTCTGAATTCACCAGGAGGCTACGGTAAGAGCTTTACTTTAAGGTGATCTCAGCAAAGTTCAGGTCAGAGTGTTACGGTGATGACAGGCAAGCAGGACCCAAATGCAGAAAGTTTCAAGTGAGGGTAATTTATTGTCCAAAAAAAACACAAAAACTCCAGAAACGCAAAAAGGCACAACGGCAAGGCACATGGAACATACAGGGACAGACTCACCAACAGGTACCACACCCACCCACCCACCCACACACACACACACACACACACATTCACGTATCACATTAGGGGAGGGAGCAGTAATCACACAGGAGGGAAACTTGACAGGAAATGGGGAGGAACAAGACAGACATACCAAAATGAAACAGGAAACATGGGGAACCACCAAAACAGGACAAGACACAGACAGACCATGACAGTACCCCCCCAAAAGGTCGACTTCCAGGCGACCACACACTGTAAGAAAAAGGGGAGCCAGGAGGAGGGAAACAAAAAAAACATGGCTTGGGGCAGAACACGGGGTGACCAGCTGGTCAGGGAACTGGGGTAAGGCGGAATGGAGGGGCGTCAGGCGGACGGCCAGAAACATGCCCCAGGGCATGAACGGGAGCCTCAGGCGGACGGCCTGGGGGGCAAGCAGGGGCACGGCAGGGAGCTTCAGGCGGACGGCCTGGGGGGCAAGCAGGGGCACGGCAGGGAGCCTCAGGCGGACGGCCTGGGGGGCAAGCAGGGGCAGAGCGGAGGTGGAACCCTTCAGGAGGTCGGCAGCAGCGAAGACCCCCAGATCGCCGGCAGCAGTGAAGACGAACCCTCTCAGGAGGTCGGCAAAGGCGGAACCCCCCAGGAGGCCAGCAACCACGGTGATGAGGGCGGACCCCCCCAGGAGGCCGGCGGCGGCGAGGGCGGACCCCTTCCGGAGAAAGGCGAGGCAGAGGGCTGCCACCCCCTGGAGGAAGGCGAGGCAGAGGGCGGGCACCCCCTTAAAGATCTGGAAGGTCTGGGGGGCAGGCCCCCTCGGGCAGGAGCGAAGTGCGGTCCCCCTCTGGCAGGAGCGAAGGGTGGGCCCCTTGGGCAGGAGCGAAGGGCGGGCCCCCTCGGGCAGGAGCTGGCAGCTAGCATGCTGGGGCTGGTAGCTAGCATGCTGGGGCTCTTGAGGTTGCTTGGGCTGGTAGCTAGCATGCAGGGGTTGATAGCTAGCATGCTAGGGCTGGTAGCTGGCATGCTGGGGCTGGTAGCTGGCATGCAGGTTGCAGGGGGCTGGAGCTCGCTGCTGGAGGCCGGGGGCTGGAGCTGGAGCTTGCTGCTGGAGGCCGGGGGCTGGAGCTGGAGCTTGCTGCTGGAGGCCGGGGGCTGGAGCTGGAGCTTGCTGCTGGAGGCCGAGGGCTGGTAGCTGGGGACAGGGGGCAGAGGCTTGAAGCTGGGGACCGGGGGCAGAGGCTTGAAGCTGGGGACAGGGGGCAGAGGCTTGAAGCTGAGGACCGGGGTCAGAGGCTTGAAGCTGGGGACAGGGGTCAGAGGCTTGATGCTGGGGACAGGGGGCAGAGGCTTGACGCTGGGGACCGGGGGCAGAGTCTTGATGCTGGGGACCGGGGGCAGAGGCTTGAAGCTGGGGACCGGGGGCAGAGGCTTGAAGCTGGGGACCGGGGGCAGAGTCTTGATGCTGGAGACAGGGGGCAGAGGCTTGAAGCTGGGGACCGGGGGCAGAGGCTTGGGCTTGTGCTGGCAGCTGGGAGACCAAAACTCCAGAGGGTATAAAAAGTTCTTTGCCCACTCCGGTTGGCAAGGCTGCCTCTCAGTGGGGGGCGCCTTTAGCTCAGTTGGTAAGGCGTCCCCCTCCCGGGCCGGGCCCAGCAACAGACCCGGGTTCGATTCCCGCCCGCGGTCGTTCTCTGCATGTCACTCCCCTCTCTGCCCCATTTCACCTCTCTACACTATCAATAAAGCATAAAAATGCCCAAAAAATATCTTTTAAAAAAAAAATTAAAAAAAAGGCTGCCTCGAGTGTGGTCGAGTGTGGGCCCTTCTTCTTGAGGCAAGATATTGTAAAAATTACCTCATCACGATCCACCTCAAAAGAGCTGTCTGCTGGGTCCATTTCGGGTCTTTGCATTATGTTACGGTGACGACAGGCAGACAGGCAAGCAGAAAGTTTCAAGTGAGGGTAATTTATTGTCCAAAAAACACAAAAACTCCAGAACCGAAAAAATGGACAACGGCAAGGAACATGGAACATACAGGGACAGACTCACCAACAGGTACAATGCAAAAACACAGAACAATGACACACAGGGAGTTAAAGCGGCTACGAGTAACATTTAAATATCTTTTAAACAGCCTCATGTTTCCTCTGATAATCATAAATTACCTTTAACAGCAAACGAGACCATCAGTGCAAAGAAATACGTTTTTAAATAGTTTTTATTACTGCTTTTGGTCTGGTCGCACACCCAGTCCGATTTTCGGTTCGCTCGTGCAAGCTCTATGGTCACATATTCGTATTGGTCGCAGATTTCAGTGTGGCGCAGCAACGTGAATTGAGAAGCCTATCCCTCCAGGTGAGGGAAGTGGAGCGGGAGCCTTGTTTGATACAGTTATTTGTCGTCATAATGACTGATAACGGGGCTGAACCATCAAAGAAAAAAAAGAAAATGCAATGAAGAAAAGCTAAAAGGGAGAGTGATATAGGCTACGGGGGGACGAGGGCGTTGCCAAGCAACGTGTATACAATTTCACGAGAGCGAAACTAGACTGCAGTGTTTACTCCTAAATGAATGAGCGGTTGGTACTAACACAAAGTTTGCTTTGCTTCACCATCATCAGATAACCATTATCTGAAATAGTAATTATTTACAACAACATAAACACATTACCTCATCGTGATCGATACTAACTGCTGTCTATCGTTCATTCGCTTTCTGTGAGGAGTCGGACACGTAATCTTTCAGCTCCGTGAGAGAGAGTAGTTAGGTGACACTGCTGCATCAACTCATTGCAATCAGGTGCGTGTGGCAGTTTTAATGTTTATTTGACAGGGACAATACATACAACATTGCCACAAAAAATGGGAAAATGTGATGCATATAAGACGTCTAGCTTCAGCTAATTTGCAGTCTATATTGCTCCCTTCTCAGTTTACACTCACGCGCCTGGCACGAGCTAGAAAACAGCTTTGCGATAGCGGGCGTCGTAAAAATACTACCGCTTTTGTCCAAAGGGGAGGCCAACGTTCCATGTTACTCGTAGTGGCTTTAAATACACACACACACACACACACAAGACAGGGTAGACAACGAGGGACAGGTGTATCACATTAGGGGAGGGAGCAGTAATCACACAGGAGGGAAACTTGACAGGACATGGGGAGGAATAAGACAGACATACCAAAATAAAACAGGAAACATAGGGAACCACCAAAACAAGACAGGACAAAGACAGACCATGACACAGAGGGTGGCATTGTTCTTGGTGTTGGCAGCACAGGCTTAGCTGCTCAGAACCTTGAGGGTGGTAGGACAGCTCATTCAAGATTCAAATCCCCATCCCTATTTTTGAAGACTCTGTATGTGCCATCAAAGCTGAGTCCTCCCTTGCTAAGCTCATCAGAGAAAGCAAGTTGATCATCTGGTATGAGATTTTTAGTGTTAACCGCTTTAATATAGAAGTGTGTGGAAAGAACTCTGAGGAACCTTAAGCAGTCTCACCAGCCGTGGGCGTAAAACCTGTCCTGCTTGGGGGAGACCTCCTGCGGACAAAAAGCTGAAAGTGAACATGAGGACCGATAAGGCAGAAAAGGATTTCTCCAACTACCTATGTGCTTTAGGAGAAGGTCAAATTAATCACAAGGACAGTGAATTGCAGGTACAAATTCCTCCAGAGCACTTGGTGACTGATTTGGCATCCCTGATTTCTGAGATTTTTCCTGACCTACAACATGGATGTGGGGACACAAACAACCTACTAAAAGGCACTATATACCCACCTCTGAACAAGGACATCAGACACATTAACAATATGTGCCCGTCTCAATTCCCTGGAGAACAGAGAGTCTTCTTCTCAGCTGATTCAGTTCTAGAAGACAATCACAGAGATGCACTGCCTGTAGAGTGCCTCCACATGACATGACACTGAAAATAGGGGCTCCTGTCATGCTACTTAGAAACCTGCAAGCTGGTCCTGACCGGACTCTGAAGAACGGCACCAGGATGGTGGTGGTGCAGATGATGACAAAGGTCATTGAATGTGAGATTTCTGTGGGCACAAATAAGGGTCAAAGTATCTTTCTGCCAAGAATTCCTCACCACGACAGGAATGCTGAGCTACCCTTCACCTTTGTGAGACGGCAGTTCCCCATCAGGCTGGCTTTTTCAGGGACTATCAACAAGGGTCAGGGGCAAGAGAATGACCGAGATGGCATCTACCTTCCTCAACCAGTCTTTGCACATGGCCAGCTGTACACAGCCTTCTCCAGGGCAAAGCGTGCCAGCAGCATCAAAGTTTTTATTGAAGATAATGAAGGAATCACAGACAACATTGTCTATCAAGAGCTTCTTTAAGTCATTGTCTTCATTAAAATAAAAGTGAATAAAAATAATATAACATTGCACACAATCATTTCGTATATTTATTGGTTTATTAACACATTGTACAAATGCCAAGCTTGCATTTTGATTTTGCTTTCAGGATGCTTTCAGGATTGTGTATCGTGGGTATAATACTTCCCATTATTATTCTGTTAATAGCATTGATCTAGACACACATAAAACCGTTATGCTGCTAATTCTGAGATAGTTAAGTGAGTAGTATGTCTGCTCTGCAATATCAAGATAATGAGGGGAAAACAGTTATTGTAAGAAATGGAATGAAACACCTGAAGGGCGCTTTGTTCTAGTTATTATTATTATTATTAGCTTTATTGTAAACAAATGAGCAGGATCCAATAATCTCTGCTATATCAAGAATATGCATTACATTAGTTTTACAACAAACACATGTAGGCTTAAATATAAACACACACACAAATGAAAATATAAAACTTCGGTGTCTGCTAAGTAATTCGAATAAATATGTTATTAATAATTAATTAAATTAATTGTTTTGCCAATTTAAAATTTCTGAGTTTTACGTTTTGGTGGTGAAATATGTTGAAAATCTTTGAAAAAATAAGAAGGATGGTCCTTTATTTTTAAAGACAAATCATTTTATGGATATAATATTTTGCCATTATATTAATACAAGTTTATTAGTAACCCATTGAGATGAATCATCTTATTTTCGTGGTGATCCTTACATTTAGCCTACAATGTGTGTTATGTTAACCTAATTCAATGTTTTAATAAGGTTTATTTGTATTAATTTCATCTGCAGAGAAAATGGGGTCGCTAAAAGGCACTAGAGCTTATACATCATGTTTCGTTAGTAATAGGCCTATATCTTTTTGTTGAATCATTTTGAAAGTAGGTTCTTCTGTAAAGCAAACCAAAAGTGAACAACATTTATCTGTCCCATTTTCCAAAACGCTGGCATTCCGGGCCAATTTCTGATCTTAACTGTTATGAAAACATCTCAAATGCAGCCCCTCAAGTAATTAGTGTGTAGGTCTGGTATGGGTATTCCAAACATTTTGGTTGGATATTCATAAATTGATCATTCAGAAAATCTCATAATTTCCATCGCTATTTCTAAAGATAATATAACATTTGGTATGATCTTGCAAAGAATTATTAACTCTGCTGTAATGTATTTATATGTTGCAACAACATCAAAAAGATTCCCAAGAATAGAATCCTTAGTCAGCCCCCAACTTCTATTCTAAAATAATTGAGACAATATTGCCGTTTCCCCCTTTTTATTTATTATTTGTTGATTTGTTTTCCACGACCGCACACTGAAAACACCTTGAACATTCTGTAGGCTATATAAATGTAAGAATATGATTCCTTTTTGCACTTCTCCACTCTGCACCATAGGTGGCGGTAGTGCGCAATAACGTTTGTTACTATCCTCCATTTAATAAAAAGACGTGAAGACGTAGCAGTTTGCTTTACGGCTAAATCTGACAGTACATTTGTGTTGTTTCCGCTGAGAACAATGTCACGTTACATGACAAGAACAACTGCCACAATGCCCCCCTTCGTGTATATTGGTTAAGATGTTAATAACGCTGTGCTACGTCTATCTGTGGGTTCGCTTTCACAAGTGTTACTCTGCGCTGATCCGTCACAGTGTGTCCAGACTGAAGAGCAGGAGCTTCAGCTTCAGACTGTGCTCCGCTCCGGCCGCAGCACCTCTACCTCCGCACGACATCGTCTTCCTCCAGCTGGGAGACAAGGCCGTCTATGTGACCGAACCTCAGGTTGGATAGCAGTTACATTCATAATATTCCATTCACACTCTGTTGAGTGGACACTGTCCACGCTATCTACAGCCTTGTTTACCTGTCTACTTTAGCTCCAGTAGTCCCTCTCAAGAGTGGCCAAAAGATCTAGATGCATATAAAATGACACAACATATGTTATGCCTATATGAAAGTAGGATATAAAACGTTTTCGTATGCGGTATTTTCTTTCCAAGTTCGGAAATGAACTGTGACTAGTAACACACATGTGACGTAACCCTACCTTATCGGAAGTGCTTTTAAACAGTTGGCCTAAATGTTTGTTTTATGAGAGAACAAACTACATGGTTGGTTTGGCAGCGGGTAGCCGAGGTTAACTTCCTCACGTCCTCTTGCTTCAGCTGTGGATGAGACGACTAGTTCACGAACTGCGTCGAAAGTTATATTGTCAGACTAACCCCTCCGTTGATTGATTCATGGCACATTTTTTCTGTATTAGCCTAAAGCTTTTGTCCAAAGCTACAGATCTGTATTCTTTATACATTTACAATTTGAATTGTACATTTTGATCTTTTAACAGGCGCTTAAACGGATACTTAACAAAACTGTGCTCAGAAATTGTTTTGTAGGCTGAATATCATTAGATAGGTCCTAGGTCTTCTTTTAAAGGGAGATAGCGTTTGAAAAGTTACAGCTTTTACAGCCATAATGTGTCATTTTATTCAATTTGTTTAATGGTGATTGACAAAATTTTATTAAAAAAGGAAAACAAAGAGCAGTACTGTTTGGTTGGTATACAATACATTGTTCCATACTGAGCCCTAAAACACACTAAATAAAAAAGTCAAAGATAATCTTTATACTCCATCACAGTTAGGTCAGGATTCCAGAATTGACTTCTATTAGGCTATTTAAGACCTTAATGCTCAACTTGATTTGAGACTTGAAGGAAAAAGATTGAGAGCAAAGAAAAAGTGTTGATGTGTGTATTTGAGCATTCTATACTAGTTTTAGTGATTGACTTAAAAATAAACGAATGTATGACTGCCGGCCGGATCTTACCGTTTTGATGTTATGCTATATCTTTTGATCAAAGCATTTGATTACTCTTGTCGAAAACTACTAACCACTAATCAATAACAGCCTTGTAGTGTTGAGAGGTATTATTTTTATGTTTTGTCTGTACTGTCCCCAGGCATGTGATGACCTCAGCAAATGGACTGTGCTTTTGGGCTCCTCTCTGCTTTGTGCTCCACCAATTGAGAATATTTCATTCATCATAGAAGCTACAGGACACAGAGTGGGCTACCATTCTCCTCACACATCGAATAAGAAAGTAGGCACCACACATTGCTTAACAATCAGAGAAATCATTGTAATTTCACAAAACCAACATCTAGCAGAAATATTTTTGCCCTGATTTCCCTAACACTTAAAGCAGAAGTAATATATTTCCGTTAATGTTACATCGCTCTATATTTATACAGCAATCACTTATACTGTGTATACGGATGTAATGGAGTCTTGTACAGGGAACCTAATAATACCCTGAACAAACTCCAGTACGTGCTAAACTCTGCTGCGAGGGTCCTCACCCACACTCATCCATCACCCCTACCCTCATTCACCTCCACTGGCTCCTGACCCAGTCCTACATCCTCTTCAAACTCCTCCTCCTAACCTACACATCTTTTCAGGCACTGTCCTACCTCACAACCTCCTCCACCCCTTCCAGACAGACAGGTCTGCTCTCCACCCCCTGCACCAACCTTTGGCAACAGAGCCTACAGCGTGCCAGCACCCACCCTCTGGAACTCTCTTCCTGCCCAAATCCTTAACGCTTGACACTTTGATGCGTTGATATGGTGACGTAGGGACAAGGGAGGGGACTACTAACTACAATCACTGACAGGAAGTTAGCTAAAAGGATCCGACCGCCTACCCCTTGTATTTTACATAATTAATTGGTGCAACACATCCACATGACTGGAGCGCAAGAGGCCGTTAAATTTAAAATGCTGAAGATATCAGCAGTGTGGGAATATTTTATTAACACTGGACTAAGGATGCTGAGGCGGCACTGCTCTAGACAAAGCGGCATACTGGCAGAGCCCCAACATACCAGAATGAAAGAGGGGTTCTGAGACACAACAGCGTTAGCACTGTCACAGCCATAGACTGTATATAAAAGCCGAGTGTAGCGTATAGCATTAGAGTCACTAAAACTGCATCACTTAGAGATATTTCAATTTACTTTATTTCTAATAGGGTTAGGGTTATGTTGGGGCGACTGTGGCTCAGGTGGTTAAGCGAGTTGGCCATCGATCCAAGGGTTGGCGGTTCGATCCCCGCCCGGCCACCTGTGTCATGGTTGTTGTGTCCTTGGGCAAGACACTTCACCCACCTTGCCTTGTGTGAATGTGCATGATTGCTGTATGTTTGAGGTGGTGGTCGGAGGGGCCGTTGGCGCTGAATGGCAGCCACGCTTCCGTCAGTCTGCCCCAGGGCAGCTGTGGCTACTCTCGTAGTTTACCACCACCCGTATGACTGTGTGTGAACGAATTGAACCAGGAACCCTGTAAAGCATCTTTGAGTGCCGAGGCAATAAAGCGCTATATAAAACCTATCAATTATTATTATTAATTATTAGGTTAAAATCCTGCGTTGAGGTCAGACTTATAGCATGTCTTGAAACTTTCAACTAACCATACCCAACTGGCTTTGACAGGCAGTGGGAACATAAGCTGTAAAAAAAATATGGACGTAGCGTCTGTGACCTCACCTTTACATTTCCAGAGAGTAAAAATGAAGCCTCAAATTCTCCATTCAGGGCTCCGCCATTTTGAAAGAGGCTGACTCACCCTTTCATTTACCGAAATATACCCAACGAGTACTGGCTAACAGCTAGGCTACATGCAAGCTGGACCAGCTTGCATGTAGTATAGGAGTACAGTATAGTATAGTACTATACAGTACAGTATAGTATAGAAGCTAGCTAGCTTAGCTAGCTAGCTCCTATACTGACACTCACCATTCTTACTTGACACCAGAACAACAGCCAGTTTTCTTTTCGGTGCTCCCGTTAACTGATTTGACTGTTCCCACACAATTTGATACAGTCTATGGATCACACCAGATGCTCCATGCAAAGCTCTTCGGAAGCCTCCCGATGAGGCAGCTGTGGTTATTTTAGTACAGCAGATTAACTCACATATTAATAACAATTGTGCACTTTTTGAGAAAAGCATGACCTTTCTACCATGGTAAGTACATGCCATAAGTTTGATTTTCAGATGTGGAGGGAAGTCAGATTTTACCTTTGCGGACAGTGAGAGGCCAAATCCAAGATGGCCAACAGTCCGCTGGGTATAATGTTCAAACCCTCATAATTTGAGAACCATGCAATGTAATTAAACATTTAAGGTGTCATTTTCAACTAAAGTGAATATGCCATATAATTGGATATCATTTGGTCAATTCTTACCTTGACTTTCCAGCTCCTCCTCTTTCCACTCCAGCCGCTTCCCTTTCATCTCCAGCCCCTCATCTCATCTGAACACCTCCTCTATCCTTTCCAGCCCTCTCCTTCCCGTTGCATCCCCTCCCCATTCCTCTCCAACCCCTCCCCTTTCCCACCAACTCTTCCCCGTTCCTCTCCAGGCTTAGGGTTTCTTCTCCAGTCCCTCCCCTTACCGCTACAGCCCTCCTCTTTCTTCTCAAGCCCTTCCCCTTTCCCCTTCAGCTCCTCCCATTTCACTAGAAGCCACTCCCCTTTTGCATATATACCCTCCCGTT
Organism: Hyperoplus immaculatus; assembly: GCA_949357725.1. Taxonomy (NCBI): domain Eukaryota; kingdom Metazoa; phylum Chordata; class Actinopteri; order Uranoscopiformes; family Ammodytidae; genus Hyperoplus; species Hyperoplus immaculatus. Next base: position 29,391,438 of record OX442362.1, read on the forward strand.
TCATCTGCAGCCCCTCCCATTCTCTCTGCAGCCCCTCCTCTTCCCCTCCAGCTCCTCCCATTTCCCCTCTAACTCCTCCCATTTCCTGTTTAACCCCTCCCATTCATCTCCACCCCCTTCCTCTCAAGCCCCTCCTCTTTCCCCTCCAGCTCCCCCATTCCAATTCAGCCACTCCCCTTTCCGCTCCAGTCCCTCCCCTTGCCCCTCCAACCCCTCCCATTCCCCCTTCCATCCCTCCCCTTTCCCATCTTACTCCTCCCCTTTCCTCTCCCTCCCAATCTCTCTGCACCTCCTCCTCTTTCCCTTCCAGCCCCTCCCCTTTCCCCTCAGTCCCTCCCATTTCACCTCCAGACCCTCCTCTTTCCTCTACAACTCCTCCCAATCTCTCTGCAGCCCCTCCCCTTTCCAATGTAACCCCTCTCCTTTCCCTCAGCCCTCCTCTTTTGTCTCTAACTCCTCCTCTTTTCTCTCCAGCCCCCCCTCTTCCCCTCCAGCTCCTCTCCTTTCCCATCCAGACCCTCCTCTTTCCCATCCAGCCCCTCCTCTTTCCCCTCCAGTATTTTTCACATACACAATACATTGCAGTGAAATGTTCAGTCGCCTCCATGCTAAATATACGCTTAACAAACAAACAAAACAGTAAATAAATTTCCCCTCCAGCTCCTCCCCTTTCCACTCCAGCCCCTCCTCTTTCCCCTCAGTCCCTCCCATTTCACCTCCAGCCCCTCCTCTTTCTTCTCCAGCACCTCCCGATCTCTCTGTAGCTCCTCCCATCGTACATCCAGTCCCTCCCCTTTCCCATATAGCCCCTCCCCTTTCCCATCTAAAGATTGCAGTTAAAAGAGATGTGTTTAAAGCCTGCAGCGGAAGTGTAGGCTTTCAGCTGTTCTGAATTCAATGGGGAACCCAGGGAGGTTTGCTGTAGCACCACCACCAGGCAAGACTTTGCATTTACATAGATAATTGTCTAGATTTTGGTCAATTCTTACCTTGTCGTCGACCTTGATTCATGTACATGAACATTGGTGATCTCAAAGGTGTCACTAATGCCTCGTTTCCACCGAGTAGAGCGGGTCGGGTCGGAGCGGCTCAGAGCGGGGCGGCTCACTTTTAAGAATCTCGGTGGTGTTTCCACCGCCAACCCTACCCTTACTGGTAGGGCGGGGTTTAGGCTAGACTGCGTTAGCCGCCGCCAGAATATGGGTCAAACTATTGGGCTGTGGAACAACTGTGGTCAAGTCAGGGGTCTTTCGTTTTTGCTTGGTCAAACCAGCAGCTTCTTTATTTATTCCCCCCGTGTTGTTGTGAGCGTAAATGCACAGAGACGGCTTAGTGCAACTGATAAAGACAGTGAGCGAACAGTGCTGGCTACGCAGTGGGACACAGTGTAGCCAATAATGAGGAAAAACACCACACAATAAACAGTGCTGCGCTCACATTTTCGCCAAAACACAAGACTCTCTTCACTCTTGCCGAGGTGACTACACACGGTGGAAATTATTCTTTCTACCAATAAACGGACGGCATGTGTAGCTCCGTCTTTTCGGCACCCTTTCAGCGGCTGGTACCCCAACGGAGGAGTACCGAAATTAGGAGCAGCTTAGAGCGGTTAGGTGCGCTTATATCCGTACCCTACCCAACTTTTGGCAAATGAAAAGCCAAAATACCCGGACCGAACTGCTCCGACCCGACCCGCTCTACTCGGTGGAAACGAGGCATAAATGATTGGGCATATCCAATTTAGTTGAAAATTACACCTTAAGTGTTTAATTACATTGCATGGTTCCTAAATTATGAGAGTTTGAACATTGTACCCAGCGGAATGGAGGCCATTTTGGATTTGGCCTCTCACTGTCCGCAAAATTTAAATCTGACTTCCCTCCACATCTGAAAATAAAGCTTATGGCATGTACTAACCCGGTAGAAATGTCATGCTTTTCTCAAAAAGTGCACAATTTTTGTGCTTATCCGCTGTACTATTTAGGTTTTAATATGTTAATTGTAGTCTCTATCAGTCAACAATGAATCTTCGCCTTCTGAGTCCTATTAAAGAGACAGTCTATTAAAATATAGCAAGGATTTCATAGTTTTTTTGGGTCCAAATAATAAACATGCTGTTTTGTATGGGCTCATTCTCATCTGAACAGATTTTTCTGTCAATTGAACAACTCTGAATTGTAGTTTCAAACTTTACTTATAACAGCTTATTTATTAAATGTCAGATTTGAATCAGCTCCGGTCAAAAAAAAAAAACAGTTTATGAGACAAAATGCAGCGTTTGGTTTTCATCCCTGGTGATGCTCTGCCAGGCCTCTACTGCAACTGTCTTCAGTTCCTGCTTGTTCATTGGGCAGATTCCTTTGTCTTTAGCAAGTGAAATAAATGCTCAATTGGATTCAGGACAGGTGATTGACTTGGCCATTGTTGAACAATGAACTTCTTTGCCTTATAAAACTCTTTAGTTGCTTTTGCGGTTTGCTTTGGGTCATTGTCCATCTGCACTGAAGCGCTGTCTAATGTGTTTTAAAGCATTTGGCTGAATGAGCAGATATAATTGCCCTGGAACATTTCAGATTTCATCCTGCTGCAGCAGCCACATCATCAATATGGGAACCAGTGCATTTGGCCCACACATGCCCACACCATAACACTACCACTGCCATGCTTCACTGATGAGGTGGTATGCTTTGGATCAGGAGCAGTTCCTTCCCTTCTCCATACTCTTTTATTCCCATCATTCTGGTACTAGTTGATCTTTGTCTCATCATTCCATAGGATGTTGAAACAGAACTGTGCAGGCTTTGGTAGAGTTTTTTTTGGCAAACTAATCTGGTCATTCTGTTATTGGTACTAACTGTAAGTAAGAGGAAAAACTAACATTAACTTATCCGTGGCTACTTAATAACCTGAAACAAAATGAAACAAAACAACAACAAATGAAAGACTCCAAATCAGTGCATTTACAGTTAAAGAGTCATACGCTTAGCCATGTGCTCGGCCTTTTAGGTGTGAAAACACCCTTAGCCGCTGGTGCAAACTAAACTTACTTACTTATTATTTCTTACACAGGCTGTTGTCGCGCTGTGGTAAGGGAGATTCCTGTGTGTCTTCTTAGTGTAGCCCGCACAGGGCTCCAGGCCACACTGCATGACTGCAGGGCCATAAAGGTGATGTCACCGGGGGCAAGACGCAGGAAGGGATATGCAACGGATTGAGCAGCAGTCACTATGACAAGGGGATTTCCAAATAAAAGTCCCTATGAACAAACCTTGTTGGACTGCCTAACATCTCTAATGCAACACATATTCATTTGGGATGCTAGTTCTGCTCTTATTGTGTCCAATTTTGAATGACCAAGAAAAGGTGTCTCAGAATGGTTGCCAATAGCAATGTTTAACCTTTACTGTCCTGCCCTGCTGAGTTTCCGCTGTTTTAGTTGCATATGGATAAATATATTGCAACAAGTCCTGCAATAAATTTAACCTTTTCTGAAGGTTGCCATTTTAGGACCACATCCACTAAGCAGGGTTCAACATAACTTTTTTTTCTACTGGCCCGCCGGGCCAGTGGATCCGAGTTTTACTGGCCCCTTGTATATTTTCACTGGCCCTGCACACACTTTTTTTTCTTCATAATTTAGTGTCAATAATTTTAATACCTGTATTAGAAAAATAACCATATCTAAAGGGAATATCTATACTGTAACAGTATAGATATTCCCTTTAGATTTGGTTATTTTTCTTTTAGTTAATTATATGAAATGTTGATATTGCTCATACACATAATATAAAACCAGGCAAACATATTGAATTTGAAGCCTACAACTGAAAGTATGTTGAAAGAGTGGGCCAGTATTTTAAAGTCCAGTAGTTTGATGATTGTTTTTATTCTTGAATTTGGGCCGTTTAATGAATAGTTCACCTGCAGAAGTCATGTTCAAACATTAAAAAAAAATAAGAGATGAAGGTCTGATCATTCTTTGTGGTGTGGTAGGCTGTTTTTATTACTTTCTCTATATGCATTAGGGATGTGAATGTGTCGACCGAATGACCGGTTTTCCACTTGCGCTCAAGTTGACTTTAAAAATAGAATAGAAATCCGAAAATCAGGGGGTTATGCCGTTTTTTTAATGGGAGATTTCACCGTGTATGTGAGTTCACGTCTGGTCATGAGCGCGCTGCAGGAGTGTCACTTCTCCATGAAGTGTCAGCTTCACATAAGAGTCCGGTGTGGGACCATTTTTTCAAACTATTGATAAAAAACAATGCAGTGCAAAATATGCAGCACAAGTTAAACGCTCGTCTAAGACTATGACGTTAAATCACCTTAGAAACACACAATGCCTTCGTCCGATCACAACAGCGTTTCACCGTGTGATCTCGCCAGCGAGTGAGCCGCCGCGCAGATGAACTGTGGTTTGTGGCTAAAATAATAACCGGGGATATTCTCCCCGTTAGCGATTTCAATGGGAAAGACTTCCGCGATCTGATTGAATGTCTCGAGCCTGAAAACACAGTGCCAAACTGCGCGACTATAGGAACTGTCCAGTGAGCGGAGTCCCTCCGTTCGTTTCTGTCTACAACCGACACAATCACCGGAGACGCATTCACAGCGTTTAAGTAAAGCCTCTCATTTGTATTACCATTGGGGCTTGGATGCAAATACTGCAACATTACGGTGGCAGATAAAGGAAAAGCGCAGTTATCATTTTCTGCACCTCAACCTCTGCTGCGGGAAGAAAGAAAGGGGGCAAAGCAAGTCGATTGATTTGTCGACTCGCAGGCGGACGGTAGGCAGCTCTGCCAACGGAGCGAGAGTGCGCCCGCTTGTTGCTCCGCCTGTCAAAACGCCCACGCATTGGTTGTCCACTGGCCTTTCATTAAAAAAATATATTTTATATTAGGTTTATTATATTGAGTCTTAAATAAACACTGCTTTCATTCCGACTCTCAACGCGCATTTCAATGAACCATGATGTAGTCTACAAAAAGATACTGAACTGTGATTGGCCAGTCACTGGCCCGGGCGGGCCAGTGACTGGCCAATCAACTTGCCCTGCATATGATTTTACTGGCCCCGGGCCATCGGGCTATACGTTATGTCGAACCCTGCACTAAGAATGGATTGCGCGCGCTAATAGCTCCTTGAATTGCTGCAAAATAGCGCCCACAATCTGCCCTGTTTTAGCACCATATCCACTAAGGAATTTGCACTAAGTACAGTGGAGGAAATAAGTATTTGATACCTCACGATTTTGCAAGTTTGCCCCCTTACAAAGAAATGAGCGGTCTATAATTTTAAAGCTAGGTTTATTTTAACAGTGATAGACTGAATATCAAAAAGAAAATCCAGAAAATCACATTAAAAAAAATATATAAATTATTTTGCATTTCATTGAGTGAAATAAGTATTTGATCCCCTACGAACCATAAAGAATTCTGGCTCCCACAGATTAGTCCTCGTGCTTTAAAAAAGTACTCCAAATCTCAACTAGTTTCCTGTATAAAACACACCTGTCTCAACTTGTTACCTGTATAAAAGACACCTGTCCACAGAGTCAATAAATCAAACTCCAACATCTCCATCATGGGCAAGACCAAAGAGCTGTCTAAGGACATCAGGGATAAGATTGTTGACCTGCACAAGGCCGGAATAGACTACAAGACCATTGCCAAGGAGCTGGGTGAGAAGAATACAACTGTTGGTGCGATTATTCGAAAATGAAAGAAACACAAAATGACCATCAATCTCCCTCGGTCTGGGGCTCCATGCAAGATCTCACCTTGTGGGGTATCAATGATCATGAGAAAGGTGAGGGATCAGCCCAGATCTACACAGGAGGAGCTTGTTGATGATCCCAAGGCAGCTGGGACCACAGTCACCAAGAAAACCATTGGTAACACTCTATGCCGTAATGGATTGAAATCCTGTAGTGCCCGTAAGGGACATGTACAGAACCCTCTGAAGTTTGCCAATGAACACCTGAACGACTCAGAGAATGCTTTGGAGAAGGTGATGTGGTCAGATTAGAACAAAATCAAGTTATTTGGTATCATAGTGACTCGCCATGCTTGGAGGAAGAGGAATTCTGACTATGACCCCAAGAACACCATTCCCACAGTCAAGCATGGAGGTTGAAGCATTATGCTTTGGGGGTGTTTCTCTGCTAAGGGGACAGGTGGGCTTCACTGCATCGAGGAAACTATGAATGGGGCCATGTACCATGAAATACTGGGTGATAACCTCTTTCTCTCAGCAAGGTTCGTAAAAATCGGTCGTGGATGGGTCTTCCAGCACGCCAATGACCCTAAAAACACATCAAAGGCAACAAAGGAGTGGCTCAAGAAGAAGCACATTAAGGTCATGGAGTGGCCTAGCCAGTCTCTGGACCTTAATCCAATAGATCTGTGGAGGGAACTGAAGCTCACGCGACGGCCTCGAAACCTTAAAGATTAGGAGATGGTCTGCAAAGAGGAGTGGTCCAAATATCCTCCTGAGATGTGTGCAAACCTGGTCATCAACTACAAGACACGTCTGCCCTCTTTACTTGCCAACAAGGGTTTCTCCACCAAGTACTAAGCAATGTTTTGATAGGGGATCAAATACTTATTTCCCTCAATGAAATGCAAAATAATTTCTCTCTTTTTTTTATGTGATTTTCTGGATTTTCCTTTTGATATTCTGTCTATCACTGTTAAAATAAACCTAGCTTTAAAATGATAGACCGTTAATTTCATTGTAAGTGGGCAAACTTACAAAATCAGTGAAGGATCAAATACTTATTTCCTCCACTGTATATTTCCATGGCTAACACGCACAGAGAGTTTGTCAGCAGGGCGCAGTTTGCCCTTGTGTTTATGTGAGTAAGCTGTCAAGGGGGAAACATCTGTACAGTTGTCCTGGGCCAGGAGGGGTGGGTGGCACAAATAGGCCTTTCACACCGCAGCAAAATCGGAGCCGGTTCTGGGCTAGTTCGGAGCTAGAGACAGTGTTTTGGTTTCACAACGCCAAAGAACCGGCTCCGGCCTGTAAAAACCGGTTCAACTCAAACACCAGTATTGAGCAGGGTCTAAATCAAGAACTGCTTTTACGCCAGGGGCAGGGGCGGGGTTATCCTTACCTTCATGGAGGGATTATCCTGACCAACCAGACCAACTCAAAGCTCAAACCTCATGCCCGCCATATTTAAAAACACCGCTACTACGAGACGTAAACATAACATAATTACTGAACGTAGTGATCAAATTGACCGGCGAAAATACGCTGTATGGGTCCTGTTTGCAAAGTAGGGTCACCAGATCCCAATTCACCAGATGTGGGACAAAGACTACGTTTGTGCGGGACAATGTGCCGTTTTTTTTAGCAAAATAAAACCGTGTCACCACCGGTAATGCCAGAGACACGGCTTTCTATATTAAAAAACACTATCTTTAGATTAGTGCGCAGCAGTTAAGTTATTGTTAAACAAATAGAGCATTAAGGCTGCGGCTTCACATTAAAAGCATTTCACTGGCTTCACATTAGGATTTCACTGGACAAACGTGAGTTGGCTTTTATTTTGAAGTAACAGGAAAGTAAACCCACTGAGCCAAGCAGGGCGACACATAACAGACAAACGGAGACACACACACACACACACAGACAAACGGAGAGACGCACACTCACTCACACACACACACCCACACACAAACGGAGACATGTAAAAATAACGTATTCGCCGCTGTTGTTGTGCTTAAAGCTAGCGGTAGCTTTAGCGTTAGCCACAAGAGCAGCGGCGTCGGGCGACGTACACACACGTTTACAGTGACGTCATGATGTTGCTCTCTTGCCGGCTCCATGGCTGGCTCTGGTAGTTGTGAAACCAACCGGTTCATAACTGGGATAAGGCTGTAACCAGTTTTGAACTGGCCCCAGCACCAGCCCGGAACTGGCTCATGGTTCTTTTTGGTGTGAAAGGCCTAAAAGAGACATTTTTTGAAACACTCAAAAAACAAAAACAAACTTCTCTTACAAGAAAAAAAAAAGACGAAGGCGTATACATTGCTTACTTTTAGTAAAATAAAATAAAACGACGTAAGATGTTATGTAAAATGTTAAAAAAAACTAAATGTTATCATTTCCTCATCCTTTTCGACATGTATTCAATAAATAATAGTACAAATACATCATATGGATTTGTTTAAACTGATACACTTTATAGTTTTTTGTAAATATACACAAATATACAATTTAAAAAAGAGAGCATCAGCCGGGACCCACGCATAAACGCGAACCTGAAGCATTTTTTTCTCTTCAATCCTATTTTATAGAAGATACGTGCGTAAACAATAGGTTGATGGCCAATTAAACGGTACTGAATACATATATTTATCTACATTTTGCACCCTAGTATTAATTTTTTCAAACCTCATCAGTTAAGGCCGACTACAGTTCACTATTGGCGCTTTTCCACCTCACATGTAGCTCTTCTTGACTCAACTCGACTTAGCTCAACTTGGTTTGGTAGCAGGACGGGTCGTTTTCTACCGCAAATAGTACCTCCTGAACATGGGTGGGCTCGTCATACAAAGGGGCTGAAAGCCTACTCCGGAGCCAATAGCAAAGCAGAAATTACGAGCAGTTGTTGTACTATTAACGGAACCAACCGCCAAAAATACGGATGAAAAATGTTTAAGAAATACCCCCCTTGTATCTATTTGCTAATAGAAGTTCAAGAATATTGCAACGGGCCATTAAAAGGGAGGATTGGTGTCTTGATGTGTGACTCGGCCACTCAATCAGCTGTAGGGATGCATCACGTACATCCCTATGCACGTAAGCACGGGCATGATAAAGTTGACTGTTTTGTGCTTGTTTCAGGATACGTGATTTCAAATGCAAGCCATATCTCAGCCTGAATATTTTATTGAGGTAATCAGTGCAGTCCGAGGCTTGTAATGTAATCGGTCGCTATCATTTCTGTCCCAGCTGGCTAATATAGGCTATTTAGCTGCTAGCTGCCCTACATGTCTCCTCTCAGGTCGTGAACAGTATGTTTAAAGTAACATCCCCAACAACCAACACAACTGGGTGAGCTTAGCGAATATATGGACATTTCATTAAGTTTTTTTCGGATCTGTGACGCAAAAGAGAGCCAGAGTCGGGGAGCCCTTAGCTCAGTAGGTAGGGCGCCCCCCCCCCCGGGCCGGGCCCAGCAGCAGACCTGGGTTCGATTCCCGCCCGCGGTCGTTCTCTGCATGTCACTCCCCTCTCTGCCCCATTTCACCTCTGTCTCTTCATACTGTCAAATAAAGCATGAAAAATGCCAAAAAATATCTTAAAAAAAAGAAAGAGAGCCAGAGATGGCTGCACGCGTCGAGACAAAATACACTCAAAGTCCCGGAAAGTTTGGGAGAATATACAACAGAATGAAGCCGGTAGTCTCTGGCCGATAAGTGGCCGGCAGTCTGCCGACTTCACCTTTTACCATCGGCTCAGCTCGCTTGGAACCTAGAGCGAGGCGATACCAAAAAAACAGTCGCTACCAGGTGCCAGGTACCATTTTTTGCGGTGGAAATGCCAAAAATGCGAGTCGAGCTGAGCTGATATCACGCAGTGGAAAAGCGCCATATATGTTCCGGTTTCATCATTGTAATTGAAACTTTTTATTATCCGATACACTGATGGCATGTTTTCTCGTTTATTGCGGATCATTGCATACTCACACAAGGAAAACTGCTCACAGCACAGAAAGTTTGACTTTGTAACACGAAAATATTAAATACTTTACCGGTCTTGACGTTCCGACAAAATAAAACGTGTTTGATATTATCGTAAGTCTTCAGTCTTGGTTCATGCAAATAGTGAAGTTAAATCACATGAACACTGTCAACAGCCAATGGCTCTCTCTAGCAACAGGAGTGGCATTACGCGACCCTATTTTTTGGGGACACTTTTACCTAACAGACTTGGCTGGAGAACCAGGCTTACAACTGCACATTCTTAACACTTTATATTCCCAGTCCGCCCAGTTCATTTTACCTTCTAAAATAGCTTTTTTTTTGACTGATATCACTTTATAGCCCCGTAGCAGGATGGAAAATAATCATAATCTCAAAAGGAATCTAGTTGTAGTTTGGGAAATATAGGATTCCTTATCTTTGCAAAACTCAGTGACTTCTGACAGATCGTCTTTAGATGTGGGATGGTGTCTTCTTAAAGTATTTTCAGAATCCTCTAGTAGTGTATGGTAGACATTAGAAGTGTTCATTCAATTCTCAAGTGATTTTGTTATTTGTACTGTAATTCTTACAATACAATTTAGCTTTGACTGTTTTTGATTTACTAATTAATTATTAATTAATCTGCTTTTGGTGGGTTTGACAAAGACATTTTCTAAAGTAATCCATGCTGATGGTCTAGCAAAAAAGAGTACATACTTTTTTACTTAAGTATGTTTTTTTTTCTCAACCATGTATCATTGCTCTGTACATGTCTTTCCTGAGTGAGAGATGTTTATGTACTAGACAGGGCATAATGAACTCTATTTCCTCATTTCCAGCACAGTTTGGTTCGGTAGGGCATGGTAACTCTAGATCTGGCTTGCGTTTCCACTGCAGACAGTACCCTTACCTGGGGTTAATGTCGCATGGCGACAGCTACGTAACTATGGTGACAACATAGAAGCAGGATGGAGTGTAGCCCGCTGATTAATTCAATGAAGAGGAAGAACGCCACACATTTAACAGCAACAAGAGCTGGGCGCTGACATTTTTCTAAACACAAAGACTCTTCACTCTTACCGAGGTGACTACACACAGAGGTTTATCTCTCAGATGGAAATGATTCTGTCGACCAACGGACTGCACTGTGTAGCTCCACGCTTTTGGGACCCTTGGGGTCCGATTGGCACCCTGACCAAATAGTGAAAAAATAAGTGTGCTTATTTATTTACACCCTATGTACCCTTTCCAACTTTTGACCGATAAAACACAAATAAGTGCACGCCGATCTGCACCAAACCGCACTGCTCAGTGGAAATGAGGCTTATTCTTTGCCTGTGCTATAGTTCTGTACAGAATGTCAGCTAACCATTGGTGTGTGTCCTGTTCAGGTGCTGAAGTGGTCTGACTACTGCCTTCCTCTGGCCTGTAGCCCCGGCGTGCCCTTCAGGGCAGTGGCTCAGGCCAGTGTAGAAAACTTCAGTCGTCTGGGAGTGGCGTTTATCGAAGATCGCCTTCAGCTGGACAATGGACTTCTGCCTTCAATGATAATTCGTAGGTTGCCCATTAATTCCATTTCATTTATGAACTTTTTACATTCATTTTTATATTAATATCTACCCTTCAGAACACACACAACTTAAGTGTTAATTTATTTCTTGCATGCACATTGTATTTAAGGCCTGAGGAAGATATCTGTTTTCAGCTATATTTATCCATTGTAAATCACTTGCCCAACACCAAACAAATCCAAATCAAATACATTTTTTATGGCCCAATATTACTGATCAGGTATTATGATTTTAACCAGTCCAAATATGGAACTGGCAACATTTCTCTTTTAACCTCTAACAAAGTAAAACAACATTATATCATCACACAGCATACGTTTACCATGCAAGCATTAGACAACAATTCAATATCAAACTAAAAGCATGCCAATAATATACAATATGCCAACAACATACAATATAAAATCATGGGCAGCAAGCCCAAATAATTGACTGCGCTTTATAACCAAGCCCAAAGTCGCTTGTAAAAATCTGGCAGGCAGGGTGTGGGAGAGATTAGAATGCTGGGCTGTGTGGTTGTGCCTTTACTGGCTGCTTAATAAGCATTAATCATGAATTAACTAACCGTTGATAGCATTAATTAAGCATTATTTAACAGTTCATCAATGTACGTTTTACCGATATTGAACACATATTGACTCCAAATTAGTGCTTATGCTATCCGCTGAATTTGTAAATAGATAGCCATTTGCTTACTCATATGAATGTTAACTTTGTAAGGTGTTCCCAGTTGGCCAAACAAAATCCTCAATTGAACTTGAGCAATTTTCATACGTCTTGTTGACAAAAATACCTGTAATATTGCTCTTCTATGCACAATATAAGTAACCAGATTTCACTGACGTTTTTTGTACATTTGTGACAATTCCATAGCTGTCCTGCTACAAGAATCCACTATCAGTGAGCTGTGGGAGAAGCTGTGTCCACAGACCCCAGAGACTAAGAAGTCACTGTGGCTCGGTGGCACCCAGACCTCAGAGAGTGGAGCTGAGCCTTTACAGTGTGAGCTGTCTGTTGACTACCAATACCTCCAGCCCCGTAAAGGCAGCCTGCTCCTCTCTGTGGAGGCTAACAGGAGGGGAGAGGAGCGACGAGGGTCAGAGCCAGTCTGTAGAAGCCAGGGACAGGGGGCTGTGGGTGACTCTGAGAACCATCATCTTCACATGGAGGGCAATGGACACCACCTCCACCTCTCAAACTGCCATGAATGTTTGGAGCTAGAGAACAGCACCATCCTCTCTGTCAAATATGCCTCAGTTGAGAACATACCAGACCTTCCTGATGACAACTTAGTGGGGCTAGATAGTGGAGACGAGACTTTGGATGAATCTAGGAATGATGCCAAAGTTTTTTGTGGTCAAAGTGGCAGATCAGACTGTAATAACAAACCGCCAAATGTTCTGGTGTATACAGGCGGTTGCCAGGAGCGTTTTCAGGCTGTCTGTCAGCTTTTATCAGAGTGTATAAACATGGAAGACAACATCATATATCCCCTCCTACCGCAGCAGGCTCTGAGCGATCCTTGGCTGGACAACACCAGACTGCTTGTACTGGCAGAGGAGGAAAGCTTGACCCCTCAACTTCAGACCCGCTTTCTGACCTACCTGAGCCAGGGTGGCAGGGTCCTAGGGCTAGCCTCCAGCCTTTGCCCTGCAGGCCTCTGT